>JAVJIX010000046.1:5872500-6552500 GCA_036785185.1 Paratrypauchen microcephalus | reverse complement strand
CGAGTTTTTTTTAATTCTACCTTGATAAAACAATATTTAATATTTATTGTGTCGTTTTAAGGATCTTGGCATGAATAAAGGACTGATGGCTCATTCTAATGTGTTAAACATGGATATTTCAATTCTTGCACCAGTCTATGGCCCTCGATCGGCCCTCTGCTTCATCTGTGCTTAGATATGTGGCCCTTGATGAAAAAAGTTTGGACACCCCTGCCTTACATATTTAGGCCGAGTTCGTTTCTCAAACAGAAAACTCTCTGTTTCACCTTGATGTAATTGAGGTATTTTATATTAGACTACTACTTTCTATTAAATCTGATTTGTACATATATATTTTATTTATCATTATTTTTATGTATCTAATTATGTCTCATCTGACACTGGTCTATTGCTCTTTGGTTGCTATTCCATTTTTTTTTTCTCTTTTTACCCTCTGTTATATATTACACTCAACAAAAATATAAATGCAACACTTTTGTTTTTGCTCCCATTTTTCATGAGATGGACTTAAAGGGATATGCCACCCCCAGGTCAAATTTGGGCATCTCCCCACAGTCCAGAGACTAAAATAAGTGGTGGAAAGCGTTTTCCTGGTCACCCAGCCATTGTCCAGGTCTGTCAGCACTGACCGCCGCGGTATCTGCAGCTACTCCGCGTTAGACTGGAGACTAACGGCGCCAGAGAAAGATTTCGGCCAAAAGGAATTAATTTGCTCAATGCGTTTCCCAATTACTTTCTGTGTAGTGCGCATTCATATCGAGTGCAGATAAGTGTACAAATCAACACGGAGAGCTTGACTTGGTCATTTTGGGTGGGAACTATTTTTCAGTGCGGAAAAAGAAAGCCGAATCACGCACCACGCTGCGCAACAGGGGAACTCCCTTCCTGGTGCGTAACAGGAATTCCCCTGGCAGCGTGGTGTGTGCTTCGGCTCTGTTTTTCCTGCACTGAAAAATGGTTCCCACCCAAAATGACCAAGTCAAGCTCTCCGTGTTGATTTGCACATTTATTTGCACTCGATATGAATGCGCACTACACAGAAAGTAATTGGGAAACGCATCGAGCAAATTAATTCCTTTTGGCCGAAATCTTTCTCTGGCGCCTTTAGACTCCAGTCTAAGGCGGAGTAGCTGCAGATACCGCGGCGGTCAGTGCTGACAGACTCGGACAATGGCTGGGTGACCAGGAAAACGCTTTCCACCACTTATTTTAGTCTCTGGACTGTGGGGAGATGCCCAAATTTGACCTGGGGGTGGCAAATCCCTTCATTCCAGATACACAATATTACCATTTCTCTCAAACATTGTTCACAAATCTGTCTACATGTGTGATAGTGAGCACTTCTGCTTTGCTGAGATAATCCATCCCACCTCACAGGTGCGCCACATCAAGATGCTGATCTGACATCATGATTAGTGCACAGGTGTGCCTTAGACTGCCCACAATAAAAGGCCACCATGAAATGTGCATTTTTTTTATTTATTTATTTATTTTTTTTGCTTTATTGGGGGTCTGGGGACTCAGAACCAGTCAGTATCTGGTGTGACCACCATTTGCCTCATGCAGTGCAACACATCATCTTCGCATAGAGTTTATCAGATTGTCAATTGTGGCCTGTGGAATGTTGGTCCACTCCTCTTCAATGGCTGTGCGAAGTTGCTGGATATTAGTGGGAGCTGGTACACGCTGTCGTATACGCCGGTCAAGCACATCCCAAACATGCTCAATGGGTGACGTGTCCGGTGAGTATGCTGGCCATGCAAGAACTGGGACATTTTCAGCTTCCAAGAATTGTGTACAGATCCTTGCAACATGGGGCCGTGCATTATCTTGCTGAAACATGAGGTGATGTTCATGGATGTTTGGCACAACAATGGGCCTCAGGATCTCATCACGGTATCTCTGTGCATTCAAAATGCCATCAATAAAATGCACCTGTGTTCTTCGTCCATAACAGATGCCTGCCCATACCATAACCCCACCACCACCATGGGCCACTCGATCCACAACATTGACATCAGCAAAGAGCTCACCCACACGACGCCACACACGCTGTCTGCCATCTACCCTGAACAATGTAAACCGAGATTCATCCGTGAAGAGAACACCTCTCCAACGTGCCAGACGCCATCGAATGTGAGCATTTGCCCACTCAAGTCTGTTACGGCGACGATCTGGAGTCAGGTTAAGCCCCCGACGAGGAAGACGAGCATGCAGTTGAGCTTCCCTGAGACGGTTTCTGACAGTTTGTGCAGAAATTGTTTGGTTATGCAAACCAATTGTTTCAGCAGCTGTCCGAGTGGCTGGTCTCAGACGATCTTGGAGGTGAACCTGCTGGATGTGGAGGTCCTGGGCTGGTGTGGTTACACGTGATCTGCGGTTGTGAGGCCGGTTGGATGTACTGCCATATTCTTTGAAACGCCTTTGGAGACGGCTTATGGTGGAGAAATTAATATTCAATTCACGAGCAACAGATCTGGTTGACATTCCTGCTGTCAGCATGCCAATTGCACGCTCCCTCAATGCTTGTGACATCTGTGGCATTTTGCTGTTGAGACAAAACTGCACATTTCAGTGTGGCCTTTTATTGTGGGCAGTCTAAGGCACACCTGTGCACTAATCATGTCAGATCAGCATCTTGATGTGGCGCACCTGTGAGGTGGGATGGATTATCTCAGCAAAGCAGAAGTGCTCACTATCACACATTTAGACAGATTTGTGAACAATGTTTGAGAGAAATGGTAATATTGTGTATCTGGAATGAATTTTAGATCTTTAAGTCCATCTCATGAAAAATGGGAGCAAAAACAAAAGTGTTGCGTTTATATTTTTGTTGAGTGTGTATTTGATGAGTGAGCTACCATACCCAAAACAATTTCCCTTGTGGATCAATAAAGTTTGTCTAAGTCTAATCCACTGTGATTTTAAAGCCCATACACCTTCACTAGAATCATTCGGATAATTTCAGCTCTGTAATTGCTAAACTCTACTGAACGAAAGGTAAATGTAGCTGTCAATTTGAAAGCTACAGTTTCATGATGTCACAAGGTGAAACTGAGCATTTTGAACTTTGGAGATGTAGACAGACTAATAATAAAGAGTTACTCAAACATGTCTGAAAGAAACAAAACACAACTCCAGTTCTGTTTCTGATGAGGAAACATAACACAGATCAGAAAATGGTGTAAAATGGTGTAATATGGCGGCACGGTAGCTGAGTGGCTAGCGCTCTTGCTTCACAGCAAGAAGGTTCCGGGCTCGATCCCCGGGTCGCCCAGGCCTTTCTGTGTGTGTTCTGTGTGGAGTTTGCATGCATGGTCTGGGTTCGATCCCCGGGTCGCCTGGGCCTTTCTGTGTAGATTTTGCATGTTCTCCCCGTGTCTGGGTGGGTTTCCTCCGGGCACTCCGGTTTCCCCCATCAACCCAAAACATGCACCATAGGTAAAATCCTCCAGCTTAGGCCCTGACCGAAGCAAGAAGATCATGGAGATGGTCCCCGGGCGCAGGAATGTGTCGCCCACTGCTCCTTTTATTTATTTATATATATAATATATATATATATATATATATATATAGAGTTAATCGCGATTAATCGTGATTTATTTTGCATGTTTAAAATTGATATCTTGCAGTAAGACCGTTCGAATCTAAAGTTAAACTCACAATGCAAAGTATTTCTTACCATTTTTTTTATTTCAAAAAAGTGCAGAGAAAGGAAAAAGTAACAATGAACCAGTAATCGTGCTTACTTTGAGAAATTGTAAATAAATGATTGAAGCCCGCTCGAGCTGCCTACGGATGCGTAGAAGGAACAAAATACTAGCAAACTCAAAATAGCGCGTTTAACTGACAATGAGTTTAATTAATACAACCAAATGAGCTGCATATGGATGGTAGAATTGCGGAAAATGCTGGCAAATTCTGATCGCGATTAAAAAAATAGTTCGCGATCATAACTCTTATCGCGATTAATCGCGATTAACGCGTTAATATTCCCAGCCCTAATATATATATATATATATATATATATATATATATATATTAGGATGGGTTAAAATGCAGAGAAGAATTTCTCCAGTGTGAGATCAATAAAGTTCACTTCTTAAACCAGCTTCTCTGTTTGTGCGAGGAAGACAAAGGTGACTGCTCATGTGTAATATGTTGAATCTGTTTTGTATTGTGAACTATGAATCACACAGAAGAAGGCTTAGCAGGAACAGGTGAATCACTAAAGACTGTTAATCAGATGAAAGAAGTGTTGAAATACGTTCTCTGAAACTAGGAAACAGCAGATGGTAATGGCTGTGATTGATTTGACTTCAGACTTGTTGGGGCGTTGATTTATTTTATTTGGGCTCCAACATATTTATACAGTTGTACAGCTTTTTAGTTCAATTCCATTGTACAAAATCAGCTTTTCAGAGTTTTTAAACGTGTAGTTGTTTCCCCTTCTCATTTACCCTCTCGAAGTTGTATTTGGAGTGATTCATGCATGTTTAAGGAACCTTGAATTGCTTATTTTCAAGATGCTGTATTTTCCCCCGTTTCCACCTGCATCACATGCCCACTGCTCTGTACTGACTTCGTTCTCCAGCTTTATTTTCTTAGTCGATGATACGCGTAGGATGGCAGTGCTGTGAACTCAATTTCAGGACAAATGAATAAAAAAATCGACTCGCAGGTGTGATCAGCCGCTATCCATCAGAGGGGCTGACAGCTACACGGATCTTTGTTGTTATGGTTGTTATGATGTTTGTGGCGACATCAGCTTCCATTGGGCACTGCTGAAATAATCACAGTTGTTTCTTTTAAGTCGTTTCACTCGTTTGAGATGTAACTTTTTGGTTGGGGGTCCAGCACCTGATTGTTTCTATGGATCTGTCATTGCTCTGTCTGGAATTTATGTATGCAGTATGACAGTAAAAAATGCTACCTTACATTTATTAGATTACAGGGGGTGTTATAGCTCACAAACACCTTAACATGGTACTTCTTGATGCTTTTATATGGCGCCGTAATGGTTCCCTAATACTGTAAATGAATCCTTCTTCAAAATCAAGACTCAGTGCATGAGAAAGCCTCATGAAGACAGTCGGAGTCAAAAATATCTCAAACACTTTATTCTGGGCATTGTTGCTTGAATGCAAATGAGGAGGACAGAGACAGGCCAGTGTAGCGGGTGGGGGTGTGGCCAAACTCTCCGCTCTTTCCTCGTTTAGCGGTGCGATGTGCGCTGGCCCCACTTCCGCGTTTAAGCGCGGAGTAAGATATGAGACGATTTCCATTGAAAAATACACATTTCCACAGAAAATTAGATTAAACCACTGCTGTTTCAGAGGTTCGGAGGCTCGGATAAAGGACATCCGAGCCTGGAAACACTCTCGCGTGTCTCCAGGCAAATTTAAAAAAAAACGCATCTCGCATTGCGTAGCTCGTTTGCGGTCCAAACTCTCTGGATATGATTTCCAGAGATGGTGGGTAGACATCCAGATGGGGGGGTGGAACCCCCCCCCTCCTGAGTGTGACGTCAGAAATTTCCCTTATACAGAATTTCCTGTTTGGGCTGTCTTTTTTTCCAAACGCGGAAAAGGATCGCAAATGTTCAGTTTAAATATTTCGCAACTTTTAGCTATGGGGGGGTAAACAGGGTAGGGGAGCTCACATTAACGTTCAAAAACCTGAGAAAGTGAAAATTTCATGCCATGGGACCTTTAAAACAGGTGCTCTGACCTGTAACTTGGTCTAGTTTGGTCTCCATGATCAAAGGACGGATTGACAAACTGATCCGCAAAGCTGGTCACGTGGCTGTGAGCTGGAGACATTTGTCACAGTGAGGGACAGGAGGACACTGGACAAACTGCTCTGCATCATGGACACTCCTGCTCACCCACTGCACCAGACTATTGAAGGACAGAGGAGCTCATTCTCCAACAGGCTCCTACAGCTCTGCTCAAACAGTGACAGATACAGGACTACATTCATACTATAATACTCCCTACAACTGTGCAACAACTCTACCTTATCAGGAATGAAAATCCCTTATCTTTTTGGTAAATTTGCCGTTTTCAAGGCGTGTAGATCCGAGGAGAAAATATTAATTGACTGAGGAGGCATAGCACTTGAGAAATCGTCCATTTAATTAGGCTACACCTGGCGAGTGTCAGCAAAATCCCCGCATGTTCTGCTGCCAGTGCCAAGAGCCAATCATAGGCCGAACTGGGCTCCAGCGTCCAATCATGTTGCAGCCATTTGTTAGTGGTTTCAGCTGTGCGCTCCGATGTTCATGTGCAAAAGTGCTGCAACTGAGTGTGCACCCTTCTCACCTTTTTCATGCCTCACCTTGTGTAACAGATAATACTCCCTACAACTGTATATAGCTGTGATTGGATATTTGATTTGATATTTTATTTTTTGTTACTTATTTTTCTATTTTATTCCTATTTCTACATATACATTTAAAAAAAAATAATTATGTCTCATTTGACACCAGTCTCTTTCCGCCTTTTTGCTATTCCATCTATTTTTGTTACCCTCTGTTATATATTATATTTGAGTGAACTACTGTACCCAAATCATTTCCAAATAATTTAAAAGTCTTAAAGGAAAAGTAAGGTTTTTTTTTTTACCATTTGAGCCTTATTTCGGTAATAAAACAAGTTGTTTTACTCACCCATATCACTTTGTCATATGGAGCATTTCCAGAGATGTTTTAGATTAGCGTTAGGCTAACGCCGTTAGCCTAGCGCGACTTATAGCCATAGCTCGGGACATTCCCCGAGCATGCCCCGTGCGGGCTCCAAATAACACAAACTTTAGCACTTTTCAAATCATAGAAGCTCGATGTCTTTAGTCTACGATTTGGTTTGGTCAAAAATGGCCTGTAATCCGAGATTTAGCCATAGCCGAGTAGATGAGGACGCCAGTGCGCATGCGCGGAGTGTGCTCTCAGCTCCCGGGACCCAAACATGGAACGCATAGCTGCATATTACATGCTCGGGGAATGCCCCGAGCTATGGCTATAAGTCGCGCTAGCCTAACGGCGTTAGCCTAACGGCGTTAGCCTAACGCTAATCTAAAACATCTCCGGAAATGCTCCATATGACACCAAAGTGATATGGGTGAGTAAAACAACTTGTTTTATTACCGAAATAAGGCTCAAATTGTAAAAAACGTTACTTTTCCTTTAAGTCTAAGAAAGGTTTAATGCCATACTGTAAATGATCCACGGGGTTAATAGATTATAACTATATAACAGACACAAGCACAATAGGTCTTCTTTCAAATGCAGATCAATCCATAATATAAGTCGTCTTAGCATTTATCCACTTGAACCTGTCACAGCTCACTTGTGTGCTCAGCTTGGTGTGATTAAAGTGTCACTTATTACGAAGCATGCGTTTGTGTATTTAAGAGTGTGTTTAAACCCCCTCAGAGCCAGTCTGTCACCACTCTCTGTGAGACGGCGCTTCTGACTTTGCCCCATTCATAAAAAACACCTTAAATGTAGTAAACGGACTTTTTCCTGTTTACTCTCCTGTCCGATCAGGAGCCCCTCAATACGAGACCTCGGTAGTGTCTAGAATGGCTGTTTATTTGCTCAAGTTTCTGTATGGTGGATAACTCAATACACATGCACGTTTTCGTTCACTTATGCAATAAAATCAGTTCAGGCCTGTTCATAATTACTATACCGACTTATTGTTCAGTATATGTTAGATGGAGCAGTCATTTTTGGAGTCAGTATTTTTTCATTGTACTAGAACTTTTGTATTTTTTTGTATTTATTTATTTTATAGTTAGATTTGAGCAGTAGAGGGTTAAATAAAAAAACAGATACAAACTAACCTACAGTTTTTTGCGTTGCTATTTATTAATTATTGCAGTTTTGCATGTTTTACCCATATTGTATATTTAAAGGTGCATTGCGTAACTTTTCTGGTGGAGGTTCTATCAACTGAGATGATATTGTGTTGTCTAGAATGTTTCGCAGTATGGCATTAAACCTTTCTATCTTCATTGAGACAAAACCAGACCAAGTGACAGGTCAGCTCTGTGGAGAGGCATCACTGCTCACAGTCACCATCTGAATTACTCAGTATTTTTGAGATATAAAACCACCTGTAATTGAATAAATATAAGCTAGAGCTGTTTAATGTCATACTGTGGATTATTCCAGGCAGAGCAATGACATATCCATAGAAACAAGCAGGTGACAGACCCTCCACCAGAAAAGTTACATAATGCACTTTTAGAATAGTTTTTTATTTATTTATTTATTTTTGTATTGTATTGTCAAAAAGTTTCCAGCAATGTACTAGCAGTCAAAAATTTCAACACTTTCATGTATTTTTCTGCCTTGTCCATCATTATTTGCTTTGTAGATTTCTCTACGGTTGGACACATCTGGAATGCCATAAACAAAAATAAACTCAAAATAACTCAAAACTTTTTTAGATTTAATTTTTTAAAAGCCACCCTTTGCTTTGAAGCCTGGTTTGCACTCTTGGCATTTCTCCTGACAGGGCACAGCTTTAAAGGGCACTTCAGCAAAAAGCTCAATGAGAGAAGCAGCGCATATAATAAATATAAACTATAAGAAATTTATATTTTATTGAGTTATTTAAAGGTGCAACGTGTAACTTTTTGGGTAGGGGTCCATCACCTGCGTGTTTCTATGGAATATGAACACACCGCTCACAACCAGCCCCAACAACCAGCCCCAACAACCAGCCCCAACAACCAGCCCCAACAACCAGCCCCAACAACCAGCCCCAACAACCAGCCCCCACAACACAACGTAACACACCACTCACACCCAGCCCCAACAACACCACGTAACACACTGCTCACACCCAGCCCCAACAACATCAGCAAAACTACAATAAGAGTCTACGGTCACAACATGTACACGAACACACAGCATCAGCGCTGCTCCCACACCCGGCAGAATACCGGAGCAGCGCTGTTGAACCCACAAAACTATTTAGTCATAACATTTTTATTGAGCCAAAGGTAATTTACAACTGGAGTTATACAGGATCAATAGCGCTCAATGTTTTTTTTTTAATATATATATACATTTAAAAAATTAAGAAAAATTACACAAAACAGAAAAACATAACAACTTGCAGAGGTACATGAATCTGCGATGAATTTGAAGGTGTTTCTCACATAGATACATCCTGTAAAAAATCAATAAGAGGTTGCCATACCTTCTTAAATGACTTTAATTTATCCTTTAGCAAATATCGTATTCTCTCTAGATGTAATGTATTGGCAAGGTCCCGTAGCCACATTTTAGAGCTTGGTACTGACGGCCCCTTCCATGACATTAAAAGTAATTTTTTTGCAATAATAAGGCAATAGGAAATGAGTTGTTTTTGGGCTGCTGTCAGATTATTAAATGCTTCTGATGTACCAAGTATAATTAGCAAGGGTTCTGGCAATAATGTCATTTTAAAAATTTGCGATATTGTATTAAATACATCAGACCAGTAGGCGGCTACCTTTGGACAAGAAACGAATGCATGGAAAAGCGTTGCATCAAAGGACTGACATTTATCACAAGCTGACGAGGTGTTGGGGAAAATATTATGGATTTTCACTTTTGAGTAGTGAAGCCTGTGTATAATTTTGAATTGTATGAGACAGTGTCTTGCATTATTGGAGCATAAGTGTATAGACTCGAGGCAATCTTCCCAGTAATTAACAGGGATTTGAATACCCATGTCTTTCTCCCAACTTTCTTTATATTTGTTGGAGGATGGGGAGGAGATAGTTAATAATTTGTTATATATATCAGAGATAAATTTACTTTCATTTGGAGATGTATTTAAGCAGTCATCAATTGGAGACTGTTGCTCTATTTCAAAGGATGTCAAATGCTTTCGTGCGTAATCCCTGACCTGTAAATATCTAAAAAAATTATTGCTGTGTAGATGATACTTCTTCTGGAGTTGTGCAAAAGAGGCAAATGTGCCATGTATGTACAAATCTCGAATACAATGTATCCCTTGGTCCTCCCAATCGGTAAAGGATGAGTCAAAATTAGATGGAATAAAAGAGGGATTTTTTGCAATTGGTAGCGAGAGGGGGATTGATTTGAAAGCAAAATGTGATTTAATTTGTTTCCAAGTTCGAATTAAATTGAATATAATTGGATTTTTACTATATAATGTTTTGTCTAGGGGAGACGGTGAAAGTACTATGGCTGCAGGAGAGTATGGATGACAGTCGTCCAATTCTATAGTTAACCAGGTAGGATGAGTATTAGGAACTTTAGTGAAAAAACAAATGTTCTTAAAGGCACATGCCCAGTAATACAAAATGAAATTTGGAAGAGACAGACCTCCAGTCAATTTAGATTTAGTCAGATATTTCTTAGCTATTCTGGGAGTTTTATAATTCCATAGGAAAGGTTGAATGATTGAGTCAATTTTCTTAAAAAATGACTTTGTTAAAAATATGGGAATGTTTTGAAAGAGATATAAAATTTGTGGTAAAAAAATCATTTTAATTGCATTTATCCTCCCAAGGAGTGAAATCGGCAAGGTTTTCCAGAACTCAATTTTACTCTTTAATTGATCCAAAAGGGGTGGGAAATTCGATTTTATAAGGGATGAAAACTGCTTTGTAATTTCAATACCTAAGTATGTAAATTTGTCAACTGAGACTTTAAAAGGGAATTGTTTTAAAGTTGTCTGTGGAATCGAGTGGACAGGCATCAGTACACTTTTTGTCCAGTTAATACGGTAGCCTGAGAATTTGCCAAACAAATCTATTTTTTCAAGAACGGCTGGGATAGAACAATTTGGGTTTGTAATATACAAAAGGATATCATCTGCATATAACGAAATTTTATTTAATGTGTTTTTTATTTGGTAACCATGTATTATAGGATCCCGGCGAATGCTTTGTGCAAGTGGCTCAATGGCCAAGGCGAAAATCAGTGCAGACAGTGGACAACCCTGGCGGGTTCCTCTAAACAGCTGGAATGGGGCAGACAGACTATTATTTGTACGAATTCGTGCTCTAGGGTTAGTATATAAGAGTTTCACCCAGCTTATGAACCTATTACCAAGATTAAATCGTTTAAGTACTTCAAATAGGTATTCCCATTCAATCTGATCAAACGCTTTTTCAGCGTCAAGAGCAAGAATGGCTAAATCATTGTGTGTATTTCTATCTGTATATAAAATATTGAATAGTCGACGTAGATTAGATGTTGAGCTCCTGTTGGGTATAAAGCCAGTTTGATCGTGATGAACTAATGTGTCCATTAAAGGTGTTAATCTGTTGGCAAGTATTTTTGCATATAATTTACCGTCTATATTTAAAAGTGAAATGGGCCGGTATGAGCCTACTTGCAAAGCATCCTTTCCCTTTTGTGAAGCACTGTGATTGTTGCTTCAGTCAGTGTTGGCGGTAATGTACCATCCAGCTGAGCTTGTTTGTACATTCTATGCAGGAAAGGTGTGAGTATAGCACTAAATTTTATATAATTCGACGGGTAGGCCATCGGGGCCTGGAGCTTTGCCACATTTAAGGGAACTAATGGCTTTCTGAATTTCAGTGGGATGAATGTCCGAGTTAAGACTATCAAGATCTTCTGCAGTTATTTTTGGGAGATGGCAATCATCTAAAAATTTGTTCATAACCAGGGGATTAATATTACACTTTGAGGTGTATAAATCTGAGTAAAATTGTAAAAATCTTTTATTAATGTCACTCGGTTTATTTAATATATTGTCCTTGTCGTCTTTGATTTTATGAATTGCCCGGTCTGCTTCTGCTTTTTTGAGTTGATGTGCTAGTAATTTGTGTGGTTTATCGCCAAATTCAAAATGTTTTTGTTTGACAAACAGGAAGGCTGATGTGATCTTTTTTGACAAGATTTCGTTAAGTTGATACTTCAAATTAGTGATTTGCCTATGTAAATTTGGGGTAGGGTTTAATACATTTTCCCGATCAAGCTGTTGGATCAGTTCTTCAAGCTTCTGACTTTGAGCATTATCTTTTTTCCTCTTTGCCGTTTCATATGAAATAATACACCCTCTTAAATACGCCTTGAAAGCTTCCCAGAGGATACCTGGGGTAACATCGAGGGTGTCATTTATTTCAAAATATAGTTTTATTTTGGATTCTATATATTCACAGAATTCAATTTCTGTCAATAATTGAGGGTTCAATCTCCAGGATCTACAAGTTGGATCCATACCCTCCACAAACAAATTAAATGTAAGAGGGCTGTGGTCTGAAATTGATGCAGTGTGGTATTTTGTGTCCATTGTAAATGATACTAATTGTGCATCCAAAAGAAAATAATCAATTCTACTATAGGAGTTATGTACTGGCGAAAAAAAGGAATACTCTCTACCTGCTGGGTTTGTAAAGCGCCATAGATCTATAATGTTCATACTTTTAAGACATGAGTTTAAAAAGATACTTGAGTTATTTTTGGGAGTTTTCCTGGTTGATGACCGATCAAGGTAGGGGTCTAAAGTTGTATTAAGGTCCCCACCTATTATCAGTTTAGTTTGTGACAGATCAGGGATTAAACCAAAAACCTTTTTAAAAAAGTTAGGGTTATCCACGTTTGGTGCATATACATTAACCAGAGTTATTGGTGTGTTGTGAATGTCTCCAGAGACGATCACATAACGACCATCTTTATCAACTATTGTTGATTTATGATTAAAAGGTACACCTTTCTTTATTAATATAGCTGTTCCTCTAGCCTTGGCTGAGAAAGATGAGTGGTATACATCTCTTACCCACTTTGCTCTCAGTCTATTATGACAATTATTTTTTAAATGTGTCTCTTGCAAAAGTTATATCAGAATGTATTGATTTCAAGAAATGCATAATTTTTCCTCTTTTTACTGGATTATTACAGCCCCGGATGTTCCAACTTGTGAATGTCAGTCCTTTTCTCGCACTCTGTGTGTCTGGCATGCTTCAAATATTAAAAACAGACTGGTACAGGAGATGAAAGTAGTGGCCTTAGTTGACTATGTGGATACCTTTGCATGGAAAGAAATTTGTATATCAAGATGCACTGCCTCTGCATTTTCAAGAACAAAACCTTAACAACAACAACAACAAAAAAGCACCTCTGGCTAGCACTAATGTAGCCATAGGAAGGAGAAACTTGCGGGAAGGAAAAATAACAAAAAACAACGTGACTTCCCTGTCAGAGTAACCTAACTCACTAAGACTGTTACTCATACTAAAGATAGCCTATCAAGCCTATTTATACAGGCCGTTTGAAATTAAACAATAGAGATAAATTTTCCTGCAATGTATATAAAATAATAATTACAGTGTAATTGTAACGCTAATATTCATTAGTTACATGTAAAGCAAAACTCGACATAGTGTGAGGTGATAAATATACAAGTAATTTCTGACTCACGTGCCCACATGAGGGCGTATTGACCCCCACAAAAACTACATAAACACTTGAACATTTCAACATGAAAATAATTTCTTCCATAATCAAATGACTTGGATTCAGTCCAATGTTCTCACCTCAGAGCTCTCCGTAGTGGGCCCTGGCTGGGATCACAAAACGGCCATATGGAAAGTCATAATATCTGTGCTCCAGCATTGTGGGGGCTCATCTGTCGGCTTGGTCCAGGACCCAGTGGCGTTGAAGAGAGACGCTCCGCGTATTCCTCAGCTTTCTGCGGGTCAGTAAAAGAAGACTGGACTCCATCCTGGGTCACGATGAGTCTCGCTGGGTACAGTAGACCATATCTTACTCCGGGATGATCGCGCAGTAGACTTCTGGCTTTATTGAATAGCGCCCTTCGCTTTGCTATAGTTGGAGGGTAGTCAGGGAAGATCCGTATGGACTTATCGTGATAATGAAGGACTCTCGCCGCGGCCGCCTTTCGCAGGATATCTTCGAGTGTGTGATAGTAATGCAGCCGCAGAATGAACGGTCGCGGTGGCTCGGAGGGACTGGGTCGCTGCCGGTTGAGCCGGTGCGCTCTATCGATCAGCGGCGCTTCGTCCAGTTTGAGGACATCTTTTAACATATTCGCGATGAAGTCTCTCGGTTTTGCCCCTTCATCTCCCTCTGGGATCCCGGTAATTCTAATGTTGTTTCTCCGAGACCTTCCTTCCAGGTCTTCGCATTTTTGGTTCAACTTGGATACCTCGGTCTTCAGACTATTCACTTGTTGCTCTAGCGAGTCAATAATATCTGAATGAGAAGTAGACGCTTTCTCTAAATCTCCGACCGTGTTGCTAGTCGTTTTAGCCTTAGCTTCAAGATTAGCAATAGATGCACGGAGATCTGTTTTGGCCATGTTTATTTCTCCTCTCAAGTCGCTATAAACACGTTCGATGCGAATGTCCAAACTTTTACAGATGTCATCTTTATTCTTGGTGACTTCACCTTTTAGATCTTTGATTGCTTCTAGTAAAGCCCGGTTAGATGGTTCCTCCTCGTCACCTTCGGTGTCGGCTAACTTGGGTACTTCGAGTGTCTCCATTTTAGTCGAGCCCGGTGCTTGGTCAAGGCCTTGTTCAATCGTTTCGAGTTTCTTGGATTTGCCTCGTTTCATGCTGAAATAATCACTCAATTGCAGTACCAGCACGTCCCAAAACAAAATGCTCTAAAGTTAACCAAAAATAAGATGGTATTTGGCCCTTAAAATCTATTTTTAACGGATTTGGCCATCAGAGCTCTCGCGGACGCGCTTTACTCCTCCATAGCCCCCGGAAGCTCATCCCCACAAAACTATTTAACTATTAACACTGTAACCCTGTTTATCTGTGAGGCTCTGTCCTGAGAGTTCCCTCAAACTAATGAAAATAAGCCTCTTGCCTTCTCCAGAGGACTGAAGCAGAGTCTGTCCTCTCTCCGCTATCCTGTTGGTTCTGTCTCAAAGTGTATTCTTGTCCAATATGAAGACATGAAACTGGCCCATGTCCCGGCCCAGTCAGGTCTGTGACACAAGTTCCGGAAGCCAAGTGCACAAGCGGGTTGTAAAGCTAGTTTTAATCCTACTTCCTACTTGAACCTGAAAGTTACGGCCAGTCCATATTAGGACTAGGTCACCAGGTAGACTTAAACCCTCTGCGTGTTACGCCCAGGTGAAACTTTACTGCACAGAAACAAGTGGACAGAGGCAGATAGAGCAGCGAGTGAGTGCCTTGGGTCCCGGCGGCAGGTCTGTGTGTCCGCTGCTCTGGTCTGATTAGCGGTGTCTCTCCCTCACGCTCTCTCCTGTGTGGAGGTTTAGGCGAGAGTAAGTAGCCACAGTGTGTGAATCAAAATAAGAACTGTAGGATAACACCACAGCCAAAGCACTCCTTCCAGCTTAATGCTTCTTTTCTTGCTTGGCAGAAGGGTCCCGCTGAAGAGAAGCCATATTACTCCCTAGAAACTGTTCCTCGGACGCACTTTGACTTGAAGTTGAACTCGCCATAACTGTAGAGCACACAGCTCTGGTGTTATCCATTCATGAGCCTATAGTAGTAACATGGCGCCAGTGGAGAGTTGGGGCTGGGTGGGAGAGAGCAGCTGAATCACAAGAGGTCAGATGTGTGATAAATGTTCATGAAGACCAATCCGTTGATTTGAGTTCGCTCCGAGCTGCGCCCCTGAGACGTTCTTCAGGGCTGCAAAGTAATGGGCAGAAGCAACGTAATGTCATTTTTTTTTTTTTAAACTTCAGGCTCTCCCACAGAACTCTTATTACGTCGCTCTGCTTTAGCGAACTCAAAGGCCAAACACTTGAACCAAATAAAGTGATATAAGCAAATTAATATGATAAAAATATGTCCTATTTTAAACAAAATATGAAATGTATATAAATATAGCCTAATACAAAATGACTTTATTTATTATTATTTTCTTTTTTTGTTTTTTTATCTCGGTCAAGTTAAGGAGTGTGCCCTCACATGTGCCCTCTATTGATCAGCAGCCACTGATGGCTCCTCCACCAGAAAAGTTACTCAGTGACCCTTTAACTATTTTTTGGTTACATAATTCCATATATTTTGCTTCATACATTTAATTTCTTCTGTATGTATCTAAAAAGTGATGAACATAAAGGGAAAAAATGAGATGTGTCCAAACTTGACTGGTAGTGTAGATAAGTGTTTCCCAACCAGGGGTACAATTACCCCTAGGGGTACGTGAGCACACTGTAGGGGGTACTCGACAGTGTCTCTGCCAGGCGCAGGGGGAGATTTTTTTGAATTTTTAAAAATTCTAATTTGAGTAAAATTTAGTTAAAGAGAGAAAATGCCTGAGAATTAAATTTTCAAATTAAGGAGATGAAATAAAATGATTTTCATTTAATAATCTGTTGTGTCATGTTCTTTTGGAGAATTATCAACACGTATGAGTGAGGGGGTACTCGAGGTATGACAAAAAGGCTCAGGGGGTACACAAGACAAAAAAGGTTGGGTAACACTGGTGTAGATCACTTCAAATTCTGTTACTGTGACAGACCTGTTCAGGTGCATGTATTCACAGACGTCTGTACAGAGTCTGAGGCCTTGTGCAGACCTCCTGCTTTAATTGGACTGTTGGTGTTAAGACCCAGCTCGCTAGGGTCAGGGAAGTGACAAATACCAAAAAAAAGGTGAAAAACTGTATAATTTAAGTACTAATTTAATGAACAGGGATGTAAAAGGCAAAATAACAAAAGTGGTCTAAAATATGTACACAAAATAACTTAAACTAAGAAACAAAATAACAGAATTCACATACAAGCTTTGTGCCAAAAACGGGTCACGTATGTCTATACAAAAAACAAGTAAACTTAACTAATGGAAACATAAAACAAAATAAGTTTTCATAAACCCACAAACAGAATTGATTGACAACTAAAAAGATACTAAACTAAACTAAACTAAACTAGTGTCGGACTAGCACAAAACCAAGTGAAGGACACACAATGACAGACTGGCCACAAAGCCCAGCAGCCCCGAACAGCTGCAGACGGTCTCAAACGGGGGAGGCGGCCATGTGTAGAAGTGCCCCTCCAATCAGAGACCAGAGCTCTCACAGCCGACACTAAAAGAAATTAAAACACACACAAAACAAGGTAGTATTGGAGACCTGGGGGCGTAACAGGAAAATTAATTGGAACATTTTTAAAAATTCTTTGATTTTCCCCAGACAGGTGGTTATTAATCATTTCGCAGCACAGAACGTCCGGTTAATGGATTATTTTTCATATTGAATTTCAAGAACAGTATTTTCATTATTAAAGAAGTGTGTGTAGTTACCTATTGCTTTTCCTTTTTTTAGAATTATAGACACTTGTGTAGTTTTCTGTTGTTATTGTATTGCCATTTCTTTTAAAGGTTCTATATTACACAAAATTGACTCTTGTGAGCTTTAAGACATGTTATAATGCTGTTACCTCCCCAAAAACATACCCGGAGTTGTGTTTTGTTTCATTGACACATGCTTGAGTAATCCTTTATTAGTCTGTCTACACCTCCAAAGCTCAAAATGCTCTGTTCCACCTTGTGATGTCATGAAACGGCAGGTTTCAAATTAACAGCTACTTTTTACCTTTTGTTCAAAGCCAAAGTCAAAGTGTACTTTATTGTCAATTCACTATGTAACAGACATTACACAGAAGACTGAAATTGCATTTCACCAGACACCAAGTGTGCAATTTAAACTAAAACACAGCTATACTCATGGACCTGAAGTGTATACAGACATCAACAATAAATAGACATAAAACATACAGGTAAACATATACGCTTCCACCAAGAAGGAAAGTTTGAGGTAGAATGAAAATGTAATTCCACATCATTCAGAAAATGCCGTAATATTGGCCCTTTGATAGATTTTATTTGACCAAAAACATTGACAACACACTTGCAGCCCTGAATATGTGCAGATGTTTTTTTCCTTGGCAATATAAAATCTTCTTAGATTAAAAAAATCTGATACTGCATTGATTTTTATTTCGCGTTTGCTTTGAAACATAATACCTTAAAGCGCTTCTCTCTAATTTCTTTTTTATTTTACATAAATTACTTCTTCAATCATATCCCGATGTCTCAATCCTCTTTAACACATTGTCCTGGTGGAGGATTGTCACTTTGCATCTCTGTAAAACGGCCCAGGCTGTTGTATTTGGTAACTCTAGCAGACACTAGAGCACCTGCCAAAAAAGGTCCGTGAAATAGAACAGAATTTTAACTGGGTTTGGAGCTGTCTGTTGTCTTTGTTAGAGCAGATTTTCCGCTGAAAACCTTTTATCTTTGTGACCACAAGCTCATTCCCAGGCTTTAGTTGAACCCACATTTGCGGAGGTGAGTTATCTGTTAAAAGCATATATTTCCATGCATTTTGAGTTTCCAGTTTATAGGTACATACATAGTTTCTGAACTCAGCTCACCCCACCTCCTTTATTTTTGGACTTTTCTTTCCACAATCTGCCTCTTAACTGAGAAATTAAGGATTTTAAGGTGCCATATATTGCAAAACTGAATGACAAAATGCTCAATATCGCAACAAACAATATACTGCAGTAACATCAAGGTTTTAGAAGTTTTCAAGTTAACATCTACCTTTTACCTTTTAGTTCAGTAGAGATCGGAGGTCTTAATAATCCAAATGGTTTTAGTGAAGGTGTATGGAGTTTAGAAACACAGTGGAGCACTTCCTGTATTCCTGGTGCATGAGAGAAGAACTCGAACAGAAAATCTAAGAAGATAAACATATGTGAATGAAACAAAACACAACTCCATGTTTGTAATGAGGAAGCATTTAACATACCAGCTCAGAAAATAATATAATATTGGCTCATTAAATTAAAGCATTTAGTTTTAGTTTTATTATGACTGAAATGATTGAGTCAAAAAGCATATTGAAGTATCACATTATTTGAGTCCAACTTTCTTGGAAGTCTTGAAGATGATGTTACTGTGGTCTTGACTGCGATACCTGCGATGGCTCTTTCAGATGGTGATGGAGAGTGGAGACTGGCTGGTGGGCGGAGATCTGCAGGTTCTGGACAGAATCCGCTGGAACGATGGACTGGATCAGTACAGACTAACACCCAACGAGCTCAAACACAAGTTTAAAGAGATGAATGCAGGTATGGGACAAAATGGAGGGCTCTTTGGTAATGTTGAATTGTAACACCAGTTAAAATGGATCTGCATAGGAGTGTGTGGACGTAATGGAGCTGTAGAGACTATAGTTGGAATGTAAATGGATTTATAAAATTCAAAATCAGCAGAGACGGGGAGCTGCTGGTATCCATTTCAAAGTTCAAAGTCAGCTTTATTGTCAAAAAACATATGTACAGGTTGCACACACAGGATTTGAAATTGCAGCGCCCCCTAGGCCCACAGTGAACATAAAACATCTGATAAACAAGACAATAAACACAATGACTAAAACATCACACATACCACTAGCAGAAGCATATGAAAAACGGTTCAGTTCATTCAGAGAAAGATACAGGATATCAGGCACTCACTTTGTCAGAAAACACCCAGAAGGCGGTGATTTTATATTTGGATTAAGGATACACAATAAGAAAAACATGCTATATTTGATAACTATGTTTTCTATTGCAATAACAATATAGCTGCCATATTTGAATATACTTTTTGGCTCAATATGTTCAATTAAAACAATCTGCATGCCTTCATTTGTCTAATGTCGGACTTGATAAGGAAAATCATGAATACAGTCTGTCTTTTTGTCCATTTTACTTTTCAAAAACAATACTTTGTGTTGTTGCACATATATTTTATTTTTCACCATACCGATATTGCGAAATCATCATATTTATTAACCTGCTCGGGTTTTGCAGAAGGGAACCAGCTCTGCCTAAATCTGGTCTGAAGCATCTCTGCTTTCATCAGAGTAATGTGTTTACACATGGTCCTTGTTAAACAAACTCTTAAACTGAACTTTTAACAGCCGAGAACGAGTTTCATCTAACACCATGACTCAGAATAAAGTAAGAGAGAGAGAAGAGAAGAGAACATGTCCACTACTCTGAAAATGTGATGGCTCCACAAGCAACATTCCTGCTTTGGGGCAGGAGCTTTTGCTTCTCTAGGGCCCTAGTTGGAAGGATGCAAAACCTCATCACAAGAACAGTTTCTTCCCCACTGCCCTTGAACTCATGAACTCTCTGTTATACCTGTCATTTTGTTTCACCTGTCACTTTATTTTACCTGTCACTATATTGCACCTGTCACTTTACAACACCTGTCAACTGTAACACCCGTTGGTCACTTTGAACAATTGTAACTGACCTCCTTGCACTACTTTGCTTCATAACACTGAAGCAAGTTCCTAGTTTGTGAAATTTGTCCACTGACAATGGCAATAAAAACTGATTCTTTTTAGTTATTTGTTTAATCATGTTACTCTTTCATTTCTCTCTCTGCACAGATGCTGTATTTGCCTTCCAGCTGCGTAACCCGGTCCACAACGGCCATGCCCTCCTGATGCAGGACACCCACAAGCGTCTCATCGAGCGCGGGTACAGACGGCCGGTGCTGCTGCTTCACCCTCTGGGCGGCTGGACCAAAGACGACGATGTGCCCCTTCCCTGGCGCATGAAGCAGCATGCTGCCGTGCTGGATGAGGGGGTGCTTAATCCTGAGACCACCATTGTCGCCATCTTCCCCTCGCCCATGATGTACGCCGGACCAACAGAGGTACATTTACACGAATAAGTCTTGTGCAGCTGGGCACAAAGCCTGCTGTCACTTTTATTCCAGAAGTTGCTGTGGGCACCACCATCGTCATTTGGGTTGTATTATTTTGCACGGGGCTGCCGATCTTGATAGCAAATAAGTTCCATACGGACTACAAAGCCGGTTTAAAAACCCCCCAGTGAATTGGTGCAGTGTTGACTTGTTTGTGCACATGAACACTGAACATTTTACAAATACTTTCTTTCTTATTTTTAGCAGTGAAATGTCTCTCAAATTCTCAGTTGAAATGAATGGGAATCCTCCAGTGTCACCACAAAGATAGCATTTGGTAGCATAGGCATTATTGCACAGATCTAAACTAATTATATTACAGTTCAACTGGTAAATGCACATGACCAAACAACAGGTTTAGTAGGTTTAAAGACCCTTAAGTACCGCTTGCGGGTGTAACTGGTTTGACAGATACAAGCTGTTAGAGGTGACCTGGTGTCTCCCAGTGTTCTGTGGCAATTTTTAGTGAAATGTTTGGTCCAATTTACTCATTTTAGCATTTGGTTGTCAGGTGAGCCTCCTGACAGGAGAAATTACTTAATCTGCGTTTATTTGTGGATGATATATCCATTTCTTTTGATTAAAAAGTTAACGTTGACAGCCCTACAATTGAACTTCTTGAAACTTATTATTTCGTTCAGTATATACTTTAATTTAACAGATTACCAACACAGACACAACATCCTAATGATTTTGGGTTTGCTCCAGGTTCAGTGGCATTGCAGGTCTCGAATGGTTGCTGGTGCCAACTTCTACATCGTGGGCCGTGACCCTGCTGGTATGCCCCATCCAGAGACCGGAAAGGACCTGTACGAGCCTAGCCACGGGGCCAAAGTGCTGACCATGGCCCCGGGGCTCATCACCCTAGAGATCGTACCCTTCAAGGTCGCAGCCTACAACAAGGTCAAAAGAGCCATGGACTTCTATGATCCAAAAAAGTAAGCCATTCTGTTGTGCTAGTTGCAATGAAATGACAGCAGCTGGTTCTAGTTTATTCCTTGCAAAAGTTGTTCAAGCAGCTCCGATCTGTAACCTCATTCAACTGAAACTTTTAACAGTTGATTGACGTGCAAGTTCACCATGGACCAGTTAAGGCAGCACATGATGTTCTTGCTGTTGTTAACAAACGTATCATTATGGAGAGGGCAGCACAATCTCCAGACCTTAATCCCGTAGAGGACCTTTGGGGTGGCATCAGAAATACTGTTTTTAGAAATAAACCTGTGCTGAGGAACTGTGGCCTTCATTGTGTTCCAGTCTGTAATGATTCCAGACACTAATGGACTCCATGTATCGCTGATGTGAAGTCTAACTGAAAGAGTTCAATGATGCACAAAGGGATCTAAATATAGGTATTTTTCAGTTCACATAAATGAAGCTGGCTGATTAAAAAAAAAGTCAGCTTTAATTAATGTATGCTTTTTACCAGCCTAATATTCCATTATCTTTGGGCATTGTGAAGCATGCTGCAGATATAGACAGACTAATGATAGTAAAGGATTACTTAAACATGTGAATGAAACAAAACACAACTCCAGGTATTTTTTTTGAGGAGGTAACAACATTATAACATGTCTTAAAGCTCACAAGTGTCCAATCTCTGTAATACGGGACCTTTTAAATTGTCCAGTGACAGGCTCTGACTCTTAGTTAAACTTGGGTGGCTACTTTTGTTTTTCTTCCAAACTTGACAAAAGTTCATTGGAACGCATTCAGGAAAAACATTTGTCTGAAAACCTGACAGCTTTATATGTTGGAGTGACGAGGAATTATCAGCCTCTTCAAAGTCAGGTCAATTTGTCCCAGACGCCAGGACAAAAGCTCCACTCCAAACTCTCATTAAGATCTCCCTGTTCCCTTTCATCCCTTCTCAAAGCTCCTTCTCTCTGTCTGCACGGCCGTCCAGGCCAAAGATAACAGCCATCGTTGCTTAATCCTAAACAGTTAAAAGCGCCGCAGGCTTTGAAGTCAGTCAGAAATATGAGAGCTGCCATTAATTAGACTGTGTATATGAGAACAGCGTATAATGACGACTAACTCAAATCAGACTGTATCACTGGCTCACTGGATTTGACAAAAACCCTTCTTTCTTATTATTATACGGCTTCAGCTGAGCTTTTGTTTAGATAACACTGCCCAATTTGCTTGTTTTCTATAATGAGTATTTCCTGGACAAATTTGGATACAGTAATTGAATACAGTATTGTTAAAACAGTCGGAATTTTGGGCTTATATTGATTGCCGGTTGAGAAGGGGATATCTAGTCAACATAAAGCACAATCATATCGAAAACAGATCTATGCAAAAAGTCACAAACTCGGAATAAATTCACTGACGAAATACTGTTGTTGTTGAGTTGATTTTTCTTTAAAGGTCCCATGGCATGAAATTTTCACTTTCTGAGGTTTTTGAATGTTAATCTGAGCTCCCCTACCCTGTTTAGGGCCCCTCCATGGCTAAAAGTTGCAAAATGTGTAAACTGAGCATTTGCGATCCTTTTCCGCCTTTGAAAAAAATGGCAGCACAAACGGGCGATTCTGAACAAGGGAACTTTCTGACGTCACAGTCGCGGAAAGGTTTCCCCCCACCGTTTGGATGTCTACCCACCGTCTCTGGAAATCACGCCCAGAGAATTTGGACCCCAAACGAGCTATGAAATGCGAGATACGTTTTTTTTATTTGCCTGGAGACACGTGAGAGTGTTTCCAGGCTCGGATGTCCTTTATCCGAGCCTCCGAACCTCTGAAACAGCAGTGGTTTAATTTTATTTTCTGTGGAAATGTGTTTTTTTTTAATGGAACACGTCTCATATCTTCCTCCGCGCTTAAAACACGGAAGTGGGTGACAGTGCACATCGCACCGCTAATCCAGGAAATAGCGGCGTATTCGGCCACACCCCCACCTGCTGCACTGGCCTGTCTCTGTCCTCCTCATTTGCATTCAAGCAACAACGTCCATAATATCCTATGGGTCCTATATTACACACAATTGACTCTTGTGAGCGTTACGTCATGTTATAATGCTGTTACCTCACCAAAAACATGGAGTTGTTTTGTTTTAGCCACACATGTTTGTGTAATCCTTATATTATTAGTCTGTCTGATAAGTCTGTCTTTTACATTTAGTTCAGTAGAGTAGGTGTATATAGCACTTCCTGCATGAAGCACATATTGGAAGTTTTTTTTTAAATATATAACTTTATTTAACCAGAAAAATCCCATTGAGATTAAAAACCTCTTTTTCAAGGACAAGAGGCAGCAAAAAAGTCAATTACAACACAATTAAAATGACATACAAATGAGTTAAAACAGGTACAATTTATGGAGGCTGTCTCAAGTGCTCTCAGTCTGGATTTAAAGCCATTCAATGAGATAAGTTCCGTTAATTTCCAGTCCTTTTGCAGCTTGTTCCATGTCAAGGGGGCAGCGAAGACAAAAGCCCTTTTTCCCAACTCTGTGCGAACAAACGGAACAGAGAGCAACAACTGATCATTCGAACGCAAACCATAAGAATCAACACTTCTCTGTGTGATTAAGTTACACATGTAGGAGGGCAGTAGTCCAAGCATGGCCTTGTAGATAAAAGTGTAGGAGTGAGTCAATCTCCTAGTGGATAAAGAGTGTTTTCTGTTTGAGAGAACTATGCAGGGTGTATGTGTTAAACATTTGTGATGAGGAAACGACATTATAACATAGACCAGAAAATAGCGTATGCACCATTTAAATATCTTTTTAGACTCTCACGTTTTCTGGCTGGCCAAAACCACACTCTTTGTCAATACTTTACAAAGACGTGTGGGTTTGGAACCATATCTATCTTGTCTCCCCACTTTCAGATGGACGTGACTGACAGGCAGATTAAATGGTAAAATGGTAAATAGTTCAATTTTTATATAATTTTTCCACTTTCAAGGTACTCGAAGCACTTTAGGGAACCACACCAGTGTATACGGACATTGTCTTGCCCAAGGATTCATCTGTGGGAGCTGGAATCGCACCTCCAGCCCGTGGGACAGCGGATCGCTCTCCCAGTGATGTTTATGTTAGATCAGAGGGTAAACACATCGCCCCATTAACCAAAGCGAGAAACAAACGGTTTATTTCTGTCACAACAAACTTTGTGGCACTGAGTAAAGAAGGAAGATAAAGAATAAAAGATGACCTAGAAACGATAAACAAATCTGCAGAATCAGCCAACAAAGGACAAAGAATTTACACATGTCTTCCACTTTTGAGAGAGAAGTGCTACAAATTAGCAGCTATGATTGGCACATAGGGAATATCTTTTGTTCACTCGTGACTCCTTATCTAGGTTCATGACTTCACTTGTATAGCTTGTTAGTCTAAAACGTACAGCCCTTAAAGTATTTCACAATTTAAAGCAGACCTATAATGCAAAATCAACTCTTTTACATTTTTTATCATGTTATAGTTGTTTCCCTTCACCACTTACTCTCCTGAAGTTGTATTTTGTGTGATTCGTGCATGTTTGAGCAATTTTAATTAGGGATGCACCATATATCAGCATTAACATCGGTATCGGCCGATATTGCAAATTTTTAACATCAGTATCGGCCCGATGTGTAAAAGTGGGGCGATATTAACGACCGATATTTGTCAGTACAGTAATCCCTCGAATTAACGTTTTCTCACATTTCTCTCTAGTTTAAACACTAAAACTTTCGTAGATTTTCAACAAAATGTATTAATAGTGAAGCGTTGGGGGGGGTGTGCGCTCGGAAATGTGCGTTCGGAAATGTGCGTTCATTGTACTCAAATCCGTGATGGCGCAGCATGACCGGTGTGAGACCGTGCGTCCCACCCGGGGCTGCGAGCACGAGACCCGTGCCCAAACCGTGCCTCCTCCTCGGGGCCGCATCCACGGTCCTGAGGAGGAGGCACGCAGTCCGAGTACATCAAATCTCGACATGAACGAACGCAAGAGCCGCACGAAACCAGGCAAAGAGCCGCACGCGCTGGTTTAATCCTGGTTTAGACCTGTCTAGTCCTGGTTTAGTCCAGGTCTAGACCTGGTCCAGTCCAGGTTTAGACCTTGTCTAGACCTGGTTTAGTCCGCGTTTAGTCCTGGTCTGGTCCTGGTCTGGTCCCGGTCTGGTCCTGGTCTGGTCCCGGTCTGGTCCTGGTCTGGTCCCGGTCTGGTCCCGGTCTGGTCCCGGTCTGGTCCCGGTCCCCCTCGCATCCCCCATCTATAACATCAATCGGCAAAGGTCCCTTAGCCAATCAGGACGCAGAACATAATGTTACACTATTTAAAAAAAATTGAAATTGAAAAAAACCAAAAAAAAATTCAGGAGTCAAAACACATTTTGAAAATAAAAGAAAATTAATTTTGCATGATTTTCAGTCTGTATAAAATGTTATCTCAGAATTAAAAATAAATATCGGTATTGGCTAATATCGGTATCGGCCGATTACAGCATCATTAATATGGGATATTGCTATCGGCTAAAATTTTCACATCGGTGCATCCCTAATTTTAATTGCTTATTTTCAAGACCTCATATTGTTTAAGTTTCACTGTCATACACCAACTAGGGATGGGACAATAAACAATAATGTCATTTATATAATCGTGATAATCCTCAACAAAAAGAATCGCCATTTTATCACCAGAATATGCTGAAAAAAGCTACTTATCCTTGGTGTTTTCTTCTAGATCATTGTTGTTTTCACTCGTTACAAAGTACAATTCTTTAACAGTTGTTTAAATATGGAACTTATTCAGTATTCAACATTCAATATTAAAAGTACTAATCATATCCATAACATTGACTTGAATAATTATGGTGATATAATCGTTAACATGGCCTAAAAAAAGCCTAATGCCTCTGTAGACTGCTCTGTACTTGCTTTGCTCTCCAATTTTATTTTCTTAATCAGTTATTGATGTCTTCCACATTTGAGAGACAATTACTACAAATTAGCAGCGATGATTGGCACGCCCTAAGGAAAGATGGTTGTTTGTCGGTCTCTATGATCCGATTCCAGACCCTTCTGCTGCCACGAATCAGGAGGGAGTGGCTGGGTCAGGCAGAGGAAATACACCCTTTAAAGAGTTCATTGTGAAGGTCCGATCTTAGACACTGTTTACGTGAATTGTTTATTAATTTGTAGCAATAAAAGTTCAAAAAGTAAATTGTAATGAGGAGGGAGTGGCTGGTCAGGCAGAGGAAATACACCCTTTTAAAGAGTTCATTGTGAAAGCCCAGTCTTAGGACACTGTTGACGTGAATTGTTTACTAGTTTGTAGCAATAAAAGTTCAAAAAATAATTTGTAATCATGACCGTTTTATTGCAGCCATCAAGATTATGACTTCATCTCTGGAACTCGTATGCGTCGTATGGCCCGGGCAGGGGAGAACCCACCAGATGGCTTCATGGCACCAAAAGCCTGGGCTGTCCTCAAGGAGTACTACCAATCTCTGGAGAAGAACGCCTAAATCGACCATGTGTGGATTCTGCTCAAACCATAAACGTGGGACCATCATAACCTTTCACACTCATCTTACTCTCCAGCTTTCAGTCTTTTCATAGTTACTGTTGAACTGTACAATAAATTCTTTAAAATTGATGGCACCAGTAGGCTTCGTCACAAGTAGAAGTCAACGTTATTGATATCCTGACGCCGTGCTTACTTAAAGTGCATTGTGTAACTTTTCCGGTGGAGTCTGTCAAATGCTTTCCTCCATAGAGATGTTATTGCTTTGTCTGGAATGTTTCACAGTACGGCGTTAAACCTTTCTGTCTTCATGCAGGTCAAACTAGACCAAGTTAGATTTGTGGAAGGAGTCAGAATGTATGTTTTTGTAGGTATTTTTTGAGCTATAAAACCACCTGTAATTTAATACATGTAAAGTAGAGCTGTTTAATGTCATACTGTGGAACATTCCAGAGCAGAGCAATGATGTATCCATAGAGCAGTGCTTCTCAAATAGTGGGTCGGGCCCCCCTGGGGGGGCGCAGTGTGATGCCGGGGGGGGGTGCATGTGACCCTGGGAAACATGTTCTTTTGCCGTACTGTCCTAGAACTAAGTGTAATTGCACATTAACAACAGTAGTTGGCAGTGGCGCTCTGATTGTTGCTCTGGGGCAGGGGTCGGCAACCTTAAATACACGATATACAGAACAGACTCACCATCAGCAGAACATCCTCTGTCACAGAAAAACGCGTATATTCCACTGAGTCGTGTCCTTTAGTCCGACAGAAGGACAGCACAAGGAGAGAGCGTTTTTTTTCGGGCTGCATCGATTAGTCGACGACGTCTACAATAAAATTTTGTCGACATGAAATTTCATTGTCGACTAGTGGTATTATTTAAGTATCATTTTAATTTGGAACTTAATACTCGTCTGTGTCAAGAATACGCATAAATCAATACGTGTACTGAAACTGCAAATGGCCGCCGGTAGTGGTGAGAGCAGTATAGCCTCTTCCCGTCCTCATTCAGTCAATCAGTGAAGACCGCCGAGCTGAATCAAAGTTAGTCTATACATCCTCAAAAAAATCTCTGGCTGAATGTGCTAACAACAATGGCGGAGCCTGCGGCTCAGAGTCAGCCCGAAGAGAATGTCAAATGTTTTAAGGATAATAAAAACAATAAAGTAAGATGCAACATCTGTAAAGTGGAGTTGGCGTTTCATGGCAGTACAACGATGGTGAAACAAAACGAAAGCACCCAGGAATCGCATCCAAAGCTCCAGATGGGTAAGTTGTTGGCAGCTAGCTTGTGTTTACTTTTTGGGAAACTTTTAGCCTTGAGTGCCATCATATTTTTAGACGTTTTCGTGAAAGACAGGAACAATGGGCGAGGTTACATGTAGGTTTTGCGTGCGAGTCATGTTGGTTGACATGAAATGTGGCCGAATCTGGTGCAAACAACTCCGTTTATTACCGGGCTAGTCCCTGCATGTATCTGCATGTGAGGATTATTCCAATATTGGCACTAGTGCTAAACGGAATGGTGGCCATACTCAATTTGCTCACGAGTCATGGACAATCTTTTTCATTCCGAATGTCTAGTTGTGTTTTGGCAGTATTCCCTTAACACCAAGTCGAGAAAGCTGCTTTAAATTGTAGATTTGCAGATGTATTTGATGTAAATGTTGAGTGCCTTGGTCCTGTGCACAATGTAATATCTTGCTTAAAGGTGCGCATTCATATCGAGTGCAAATAAATGTGCAAATCAACACGGAGAGCTTGCCTTGGTCATTTTGGGTGGGAACTATTTTCCAGTGCGGAAGAATAAAGCCGAATCACGCAGCACGTTGTGCAACAGGGGAACTCCCTTCCCGGTGCGTAACTGGGATTCCCCTGGCAGCGTGCTGCGTGATTCGGCTTTTTTATTCCGCACTGGAAAATAGTTCCCACCCAAAATGACCAAGGCAAGCTCTCCGTGTTGATTTGCACATTTATTTGCACTCGATATGAATGCGCACTACACACAAAGTAATTGGGAAACGCATCGAGCAAATTAATTCCTTTTGGCCGAAATCTTTCTCTGGCGACATTAGACTCCAGTCTAAGGCGGAGTAGCTGCAGATACCGCGGCGGTCAGTGGCGACAGACTCGGACAATGGCTGGGTGAGCAGGAAAACGCTTTCCACCACTTATTTTAGTCTCTGGACTGTGGGGAGATGCCCAAATTTGACCTGGGGGTGGCATATCCCTTTAATAAAGGATATAGTGTTATGCAGAGGTGTACTAATAACAATTTTCTAGACAATACTATTTATAGTCACGCGCAGGGAGGGGGGCGTGAAATTTTTTCTTCTTCCTGGGGGGGGTCACAGAAAATAATTGAGAAGCACTGCCATAGAGACCAGCAGGTGACGGAGCCCCAACCATAAAGTTACATAGCACAAACAGTTACTGATTTGTATGTGGAGTACTGTTGAGCAGTACAAAACAGGAAATATTTGTATTTGTGATGTTGTCAAAAGTTACTGCAAACATTTGAGCCACCGAGTCGAGAAAGCTGCTTTAAATTGTAGATTTGCAGATGTATTTGATGTAAATGTTGAGTGCCTTGGTCCTGTGCACAATGTAATATCTTGCTTAAAGTTGAACTATGGAACTTCAGCGGTGGAGGGTCCGCTACTTGACGTTATTTCTTTGCACGGAACGGTCCACAGTAGAGCTTTAAACATTTACTGTCTTGCATTTATTCAACTGCAGGCGTTTTATAGCTCGAAAATACCTCGAAACACGTGAATTCTTACTATTTGCATGCTTGCCTCTCCATAGATCTGACCATAAACCTGCCTCCATTGTGATAACCAAGTTTATTTCCGCACTGTGAAATAATCAAGGCAAAGCGGTAATGCCTCCATGGAGACAAGCAGGCGGCGGACCCTCCAGAAAAGTTCCACAGCGCACCTTTAAATTGGGACGAGCACACGATTCGCGTCCCGCTAAACGGCGAAGAAGCCGCCTACACGAGAACACTGATGAAACTAAAAACCACTCAAAATATGAAGCTTTTAGTGTTGTGATATTTATTCAGTCCTTTTTAACTGCCCTGTGCATGAAGTTTTAGTGTGACCTCATATTTTGTTACAGTTCTGTTCTTTGCTGCAAATGTTTTCCATATTGTAATTAATTTTTAAGACCTGGCCTGTCTATTCAGATGATTAAAAGGGATCAGATTTATAATATTACTTGTCCAATAAACTGTTTTTAGCAAAATATGTTTACTTGTGATCGCTAATGTAACCAGGTTCATAACGTCACTTCTATAGCTCATAGCTGTAAAATGTACAATCCTAAAAGTATTTCATGATTTAAAGCAGACCTGTTGTGTAAAATCGACTTTTCAGAGCTTCAGAGCCATGTTATAGTTGTTTCCCCTCATTCACCCGCTCAGAGTTGTATTTGAGTGATTTGTGCATGTTTGAGTAATCTTTTAATTATTTTCAAAGTCCCATTTTGACTGTCAATTCCCATTTTCACACTAGTACACACCTTACTTTGTTCTCCAATTTTATTTTATTAATCAATTATACACGCAGGGTTCAGCAGCATTGCGTACTCATTTTGGTACAGGCCAAAAGGAGAAATTCAATTTGTCACCTGGACAAAAGTTTATTTGGTCGAATATGTTTCTCAGCTCATCCAAGCTGCTTCTTCAGTTCTGGTCAGACGCTGGTGGACACTGCCTATATCTGCCTGAAGGGAGGAGCTAACTACAATTAAATTGCTTTGAAACTATCACATCTACTTTTTTACAGTTTGTTAGTTAGTTAAGCCTATTCAATATGCAGTGGGAGTGTGGGGTCTTGTTAGCAGAACCATTCAGGGCCATAATGGGTGTTTTCACACCTCTGGACCTGACCTGCTGCCCTATTGTTTTCTTTGTTTTGATTTAGGTTTGAGGATAGAGTTATAGATGGGAGACAAATGATGTCTGAGACCTCCATTTCTGATGGGTGCTGGTAACCCAACATAAACTGTAGACAAGGAAAGGAAGACGAGACAGGTTAGGTTTTTCACTTGCAAGCGGAGAACAGTCAGAGAGAAAGCCCAGATGACAAATGCTCTGGCAACAGTCTGCTCTGAGCGTCCTGGTCCTCTGTGCCCTCCGCTGCGTATTTATTCAGTTTTTCACAACCCTAGTTACACCTGCGGTCCTGCCCATAAAGGGGTGGGGGAAAACGTGGCAGGACAGCCGACAAAACATAATCATTAAAACAAAAACATAATCATTAAAACAAAAAACACTTGTAAGATAATTCCAGATTCTTAGATATTGGAGGAGCCAAGCTGTCTGCTCACGTCTCCCCTCAGATATCTGACATTTCTGCAACTCAAAACATATGATCACAAGTCACGTACACACTTTTGAAACTTCATTTCTAAAGATTAAAGAATCACAAAAGTTAATAATATATATAATTATTCCATCAATTTCTGTTCAAGGAAGGGTTCTCTTTCTTGACAAAAATAGCCTCTTTAACTCCCCTCTTAAACCAGTTCTTTTCTCTGGCCAAGATCTGTACCTCACTGTCCTCAAAAGAATGGCCCGTGGCTTTTAGGTGGAGATGTACGGCAGACTGAGGTCCACTCTGGCTCTCCCGTCTGTGTTGGTACATCCTCTTGTGAAGTGGCTGTTTTGTTTCTCCAGTGTAGCGCTCACTGCAGTCTTCACTACACTGAATGGAGTAGACCACGTTGCTTTGTTTGTGGCTCGGTGTTTTGTCCTTTGGGTGGACCAGTTTCCGTCTTCAAGTGTTTGGGGGTTTCAAATAGAGTGGGTTTTCATGTTGTTTGAAAATCCTCTGTAGTTTTTCAGAAACGCCGGCCATGATGTAAGGAATAGTTGCACCCTTTCTCCTGGGTTCTGATTCTCTGTTGTCTTGTTTCTTCTCCTTGTCTCTTACTTTTGTTGAAAGCTCATTTTGGTACAAGTTAAAAAAAAAAAATCCAAAGCTTGCTAGCGTGATTTTCACTGACTCTTTGTTGTGATATTTATGGCGATGTCAGCTCCCTTTGGAGACCCCATTTTTCCTCATTTCCCCACTTTTAAGTAGTTTTAAATGAATATTGCGATTTAAAATGTGCAAATTAAAACACAATGATTAAAGCGTGTCATAGATTATAGCTTTATAGCAGCCACAAGTACAAGGTCTTCATAATAAAATATTTGCACACTGATTTCAACAAAAGCATGTCTGTGCTTTGTTATGAGATTTTAAGGAGTAAAAACAAATGTAATTGATTAAATACAAGCTAGATACAGCTCTGGGAAAAAAAAAAGAGAGACCACTGCAAAATGATCAGCTTTTCTGATTTTATTACTTATAGGTATGTGTTTGGGCAAAAGGAACATTTTTGTTTGAGTCTATAAACTACTGACAACATTTCCCCCAAATTCTAAATAAAATATTATCGTTTAGAGCATTTATTTGCAGAAAATGACAAATAGATAAATGCTTTTAGACCACAAATAATGCAAAGAAACGAGATCAAATTCATTTTAAAATAACATAATACTAATGTTTACACTTAAGAAGAGTTCAGAAATCAATATTTGGTGCAATAACGCTTATTTTTAATCACAGCTTTCATGCGTCTTGGCATGCTCTCCCCAAGTCTTTTACATTGTTCTTGGGTGACTTTATTCCACTCGTGGTGCAAGAACTGAAGTAGCTCAGCTTTGTGTTTGTGTTGGAATTCAACAGAAGCTGGAATGGAATGGCTGTAATACATGTAGAGATGCTGATTTCAGAAAAAAAATGCAGCGGTCTCTTATTTTTTTCCAGAGCTGTATATGTAATGCCATACTGTGCAACATTTTAGGTGAATACCATTTTAAAGGCGAGAAGTCCCATAGTGTAGCTTTAATTCCAAAATGAATTCCCGTCTAAAGGCTATTGTCTTGTTTTCATTACGTCTCTTTGATATTATCTGCTGTCTTTCGGGACTTCACATTTGAAGTGAATAAGTTGAGCAGAGAATGAGACAAACCCTTAGTGACCCCAATCAGGCAGAGACACTCACAGCTGTGCGCCAGATGCCCCGCCACAGACGCACAGGGTTAAACAGCTCACCACTCATCACTGAATCATCACCTGTTTTATTCATGTTAACACTTTTGTTGAGCCATTTTACATCTATGAAAGAAATGAGCCAACCCCCCCCCCCCCCAAAAAAAACCTCAAACTTCATTTTGTTAATATTTCAGTGATGAGTACATTTTAAAGACTTAGACAAACTTTATTGATCCACAAGGGAAATTGTTTTGGGTACAGTAGCTCACTCATCCAATATAATATATGAAAAAATGCCATAGAGTAAAAAAAGAGACATAATTGAGACATAAAAATAAAAATAATTATAATAATGTACATGTACAAAGCAGAATTAAATAGAAAAGTCGTAATAAATTATAAAATACAATATCAAATAAGATGTACAATCCCAACTACAGTTGTAGGGAGTAACTGGCTGGTTAGCTCAACTGGTAAGTCACTGACTTTCCCCCTGGTGGTTGTGGGTTCAAATCCCCCCCGGGCAATGAGCTAACCAGTGTGGGTCCTTGGTACTGCCCCACGGGCGCTGAAAAAAGATGGCTGCTCACTGCTCCTGAAAAAGGATGGGTCAAATGCAGAAGTCAAATTTCTCCCGTGTGTCACTGTGTGTCATTGTGTGAGACCAATAAAGGCCAATAGGCCAAGGCTTATTGTGCGAGTAAATACAAAAAAAAAAAAAATGCTTGAAAAAGTTTAATTTCTGGAGTCGTCAGAGTTGATGGCAAATACAAAATTAGAGAAAATGCTAAAGACTAAATAGAGTTAAAGGTGCACTGTGTAACTTTTCTAGTAAAAGGTCCATCATCTGCACATCTCCATGGTGATGTTATTGCTTTACCTGGGATGTTCCACAGTAAGGCATTAAAGGGATATGCCACCCCCAGGTCAAATTTGGGCATCTCCCCACAGTCCAGAGACTAAAATAAGTGGTGGAAAGCGTTTTCCTGCTCACCCAGCCATTGTCCGAGTCTGTCGCCACTGACCGCCGCGGTATCTGCAGCTCCTCCGCCTTAGACTGGAGTCTAACGTCGCCAGAGAAAGATTTCGGCCAAAAGGAATTAATTTGCTCGATGCGTTTCCCAATTACTTTGTGTGTAGTGCGCATTCATATCGAGTGCAAATAAATGTGCAAATCAACACGGAGAGCTTGCCTTGGTCATTTTGGGTGGGAACGATTTTCCAGTGCGGAAGAATACAGTCGAATCACGCACCACGTTGTGCAACAGGGGAACTCCCTTCCCGGTGCGTAACAGGGATTCCCCTGGCAGCGTACTGCGTGATTCGACTGTATTCTTCCGCACTGGAAAATAGTTCCCACCCAAAATGACCAAGTCAAGCTGCAGATACCGCGGTGGTCAGTGGCGACAGACTCGGACAATGGCTGGGTGAGCAGGAAAACGCTTTCCACCACTTATTTTAGTCTCTGGACTGTGGGGAGATGCCCAGATTTGACCTGGGGGTGGCATATCCCTTTAAACAAATATATCTTGTATTCACTCAATTACGGGTGTATTTATGTCTCAAAGCTACCACAAAAGTTGCATTAATAACATGAGCGGGCCCATTTTCCACAGATCTGACCTGTATTTTCTGTAACTCGGCCTGTTGGTGTGGCCTCCTTGTCTCCATGGAGATATATTTTACAACATTCGAGGACAAAAAACAACAACAAAAACAAAACAAAAAAAGATGATGAGATGGTTTCACCGGTGGCGTTTCCCTGTTTTTCCGATCAAAAACATTTTGGCTCCATCCGTTTTCAGTTTGATGGAACTGGCTTGAGGCACCGAGTCGTCTCCTAACCTGAGTTGTATCCAGCCAAAAGGGAGGAAGGAATTTTCGAGTGAACTGACCCGCCATTGTTTACCCGTACTGATGCTAGAAACATCATTGGCGTTGGATAACATCGGATGATTCACAGTGAAGTTCGAGACATCGTTATGGGTCATTAGGAAGCAAACTACACGTCAGAAAATGGCCTCTGGGCGGGAGCCGAAAAGTCTCACAAAAACGGTGTCCAGATGATCACCGCTGAAACCAGACTCCTGGACAAATGAAGGAATGCACCTTCTCTTTGATTCCTCAAGATTTTAAGATTAACTTCTTCAGTACTTTGTCATTTACTTTCAAAATCCATCCACTGACTGACACATGTGGGTGTTTTTGATGATTATATTTCTTTTGTGCATAAAACACATGCCAGAAATCAGAGATAATTATTGGGTTATCAGTAACACTGGTCTACAAACAAAATGCTTCCGGAACAAAAGTAGTGAAATTTTTCTTGGTTTATGTCACTAATAAAGAAAAAGTAAGTCAGAAGTGCTGATTGGCTATAGTTTCCAAGATATAGTATTGGGTCAAAACAGGAAATTTATGCAAAATAAGGCAAAAACGGTAGTTTATCAGAAGGTACAGTGTGTCTACAAGCAACCAGTTCTATCTGAAAGCCTGTCTGCACATTCCAGTACATTCATTTTAATATGTCTAGAGTTTTAACATCAAATATTTTTTGATTTCACATAAGAGAGATGCCTCGAAATTGTATGCGCCATGTCTTAAAGGAGAATTAACGTTTTTTACAATCTGAGCCTTATTTCGGTAATAAAACAAGTTGTTTTACTCACCCATAGCACTTTGGTGTCATTTGGAGCACTTCCGGAGATGTTTTAGTTTAGCGATATCCGTAACGTGAGTTCTCGGGGCAAATGTTTGTGGTCTCCAAATAACACAAACTTTAGCACTTTTCAAATCATAGAAGCTCATTGTCTTAGTCTACACTTTTGTTTGCATCAAAAGTGGCCTGTAATCTGAGATTTATCCATAATTTCGAGTAGATGACGCCAGTGCGCATGTGCGGAGTCACAGCTTATTTCGCTCTCAGCTCTCGGGACCCAAACATGAAACGCAAAGCTGTAAATTATGGATAAATCTCGGATTACAGGCCACTTTTGACTCAAACAAAAGTGTAGACCAGTGCTTCTCAATTATTTTCTGTGACGCCCCCCCTAGGAAGAAGAAAAAATTTCACGCCCCCTCCCTGCGCACAACTATTAATCCTTTTATTAACATTAAAAACAAAAAGAAAGAAACTTCCAACAAAGACTGCACTCTGCACTGTCTTTATGCAATGAGGACTCAAATATTAATGTGTTTTTAATGCAGCTTTGCGCACATTTGTTTACGTTTTACAGAAACAAAACTTAAAAACCACATGGTCCATTTGCATAAACTAAAAGATGGAAAAAACAAAACGCTCTCTCCTTGTGCTGCTGATGCGTCAGCTTCTGACGGACTAAAGGACATGACTCAGTGGAATATACGTGTTTTTCTGCTGATGGTGAGTCTGTTCTGTATATCGTGTATTTAAGGTTGCCGACCCCTGCCCCAGAACAACAATGAGAGCGCCACTGCCAACTACTGTTAATGATGTGCAATTACACTTAGTTCTAGTTCTAGGCAAAAAAGCATGTTTCCCAGGGTCACCCGTGCCCCCCAGGGGGGCCCGCTCCACTATTTGAGAGGCACTGGTGTAGACTAAGACATTGAGTTTCAATGATTTGAAAAGTGCTAAAGTTTGTGTTATTTGGGAGACTGCAAATATATGCCCCGAGAACTCACATTACGGATATCGCTAAACTAAAACATCTCTGGAAGTGCTCCAAATGACACCAAAGTGCTATGGGTGAGTAAAACAACTTGTTTTATTACCAATATAAGGCTCAGATTGTAAAAAACATAAATTCTCCTTTAAGATATTTCTTGTTGATTTCTTGACGGATAAAGAAGTGCGAGTTAAATTTTTTCAAAATATAAATATTTTTAAGCAAAAATGCCTAAATCTATTGTGTAAACGGATGCGATTTTGATGTAAAACAATATCATTAAATATCTTGAATACATTAGCTAACCAGCACAGTTATCACTTGATTTTCAGTTCATCTTATCAATATAAATGAGATTTAGCCACGTTTATCTCGGAAGCAGATCGAGTCGAAAAATGTGTTTGTTGACGATTACAGAAGAGATTAAAGAACAGACTGACCTCAAAGCTGCTTTTGTATTATGTAATGCTAACATAACAAACACATTCACGTCACACAAACATGAAGAAGATTTATTTCGGAAATTCGGGGAAAAGCTTGTAGCAGGCCCGGAAATGTTACAAATGTTGACACATCACTCTCACACACAGCTAGAGAGCAATTTGTTCACTTTCCAGTATAATGAAACAATATAATCTTGATGACATCGGACCTGTCAATCATAAATAATGTGCCACGGTTCACGCAGAGGTTACCGTGACGACTCATAAACAGACACCGGGCGATCTGACTTCCAGCTACGTTTGGGGCAAATAAAAAACAATGGTGCGGTAGTTACACGTTGGCACGGCTCACTCGGTCCCTCTCAGGTTCCCTCATATTATCAGCACAACTGTTCTTCAATGCTTCCTTTGTATTTATTTTGGACATTATTTGGGCTTTGATCAAACCGAGTGGTAATTACTGGCTGCCTTGCCCTTCTCTGTGGAAATAATGCGTGAAACAAGAGAAGCTCATGCGCTTTTATACTCAAAGAGGTTTTTTTTTTTTTAAACTGCTTTGTATGTTTTTCACAACACAACACCAGTGTGCACCCACCAAACACAGGATCAGTGGAGTCTGCGTGGAGAGGCAGTATTGTACCGGCCACAGCTCTCCTCCTCTTCTTCAGACACGATACTCTTGAGTCATATTTTTATGGAAGCAACAATATTATTGCTTGAGTAAAAGTTTAGTTTACTCTTCCCACTGTGAGTCTACAAGTTAAATAAAGCTTGATTTTGACATTATTGAATGATTTGAAGAGTTCTTGCACTGTTCCTTCAGATATGATTGATTAGTTGCTCTTGTATAGCCTCTCTTCCAAAACTTTGTCAAATTTTTAAGTCTCCAAGTTAAAGGAAAATTAACGTTTTTTTTTACAATCTGAGCCTTCTTTCGGCAATAAAACAAGTAGTTTTACTCGTTAGCGTGAGTGCTCGCGGCATTACTTTGCGGTGTCCAAATAACACAAACTTTAGCACTTTTCAAATCACAGAAGATCGCTGTGTCAGGGTAGACTTTTAGTGGATTCCAAAACAGCCTGAAACCCGATATCCAGCTATAGTTTCATTTGATGACGTCATCAGAGAGGACAGTGCGCATGCGTGAACTCAGCTGTTTTGTAAACACCGCTAGTCCGAAAGAAGCTAACACCGCTCTGAACTTTACTTTTCTGTTGCGATATCGGGTTTCAGGCCGTTTTGGAATCTACTAAAAGTCTACCCTGACACAGCGATCTTCTGTGATTTGAAAAGTGCTAAAGTTTGTGTTATTTGGACACCGCAAATCAGTGCCCCGAGCACTCACGCTAACGGATACGGGATCATTGGTAGAACAGAACGGCTCAACATAAGTTCTGCGATACTGCTCCAATTGACACCAAACTGCTATGGGTGAGTAAAACTACTTGTTTTATTGCTGAAAGAAGGCTCAGATTGTAAAAAAAACGTTAATTTTCCTTTAACTCTTTGACTGAAAATTACAGTTCAACCTCTTATTAATTATTACTAAGTTGTATAGTTTTTTTTAAAGGGATAGTGTGTTTTTTTTATGTTGATCTGTATGGGTTTCCTTCTAACAGGTTCGTGCATTAACACTGGTTTACCTCTGACAGTTTGCGCTCAGCCCGGTTCTGCTCGCGTTCTGGAGCTCACATAAGTAGGTCCGGTAAGTTCGCGGGGACTGTTAGTAAAGCTTGTTTTTCTTCTCAAAACAAAACATTTGTCCAAAAGGTGATATATTTGCATCCCAGACAGTTGTCCATTAAAGGAGAATTAACGTTTTTTTTTTTTTTTGAATGAATGAATGAATGAATGAATGAGCCTTATTTTGGTAATAAAACAAGTTGTTTTACTCACCCATAGCACTTTGGTGTCATTTGGAGCATTTCCGGAGATGTTTTAGATTAGCGATATCCGTAATGCGAGTTCTCAGGGCATATGTTTGCGGTCTCCAAATAACACAAACTTTAGCACTTAGCACTTTAGCACACACAAGCTCAGTGTCTTAGTCTACGCTTTCGTTTGAGTCAAAAGTGGCCTGTAATCCGAGATTTATCCATAATTTCGAGTAGATGAGGACGCCAGTGTGCATGTGCGGAGTCACAGTTTATTTCACTAGTTGTGTCACTAGTTTTTCTGTCTGTACAGCACTTTGGAAACTGTTTATGTTTATGAAATGTGCTATAGAAATAAAGTGGATTTGGTTTTGGATTTGGATTTCGCTCTCAGCTCTCGGGACCCAAACATGAAACGCAAAGCTGTAAATTATGGATAAATCTCGGATTACAGGCCACTTTTGACTCAAACGAAATCGTAGACTAAGACATTGAGCTTCTATGATTGGAAAGTGCTAAAGTTTGTGTTATTTGGAGACCACAAACATGTGCCCCAAGAACTCGCGTTACGGATATCGCTAAACTAAAACATCTCCGGAAATACTCCAAATGACACCAAAGTGGTATGGGTGAGTAAAACAACTTGTTTTATTACCGAAATGAGGCTCAGATTGTAAAAAAAACTCCATTAAAAGTTCAGCAGCGTATTTCGCATTTGCATATTTTCTCTCTCTCGATTCGTATCAATGCGCCCACGTTGTCTCTATGAGCTCTCTATCACTTTTAGCGGATGTGTACGGCAGATGCTGTCCGCCGTAAGCAGAAGTTTACAAGTGAACAGGCTGATAACGTGGGCGCACTGATACGAATATATGCAAATGCAAAATACGCTGCTGAACTGTCTGGGATGCAAATAGATCACTTTTCGGACAAATGTTGTTTTGGGAAGAACAGCAAGCTTTATTTCATGTCCTGGAGAACTTACCGGACCTACTTACGTGAGCTCCAGAACGCGAGCAGAACCGGGGTGAACCGAGACTGTCAGAGGTAAACCAGTGTTAATGCACAAACCTGTTAGAAGGAAACCCATACAGATTAACATAAAAAAATAAAAAAACGCACTATCCCTTTAACTATTGGTTCAAATCAACAGAAACTCTTCCCACTTACTTCATATAAAAAGCGCCAGGGTGTAATGCTGCACATTTTAGTATGAAATGATTGTGAAATTACATGAAACTATCACGACTACGGGTGGAAAAGCTCATGACGACATCAGTAGCATCAGTATGAATACGCAAAAGTGGATAGATCCTCCACTGTGGCTGTACTCGCTTTTTATTCTTTCATGATCATTTTGTATATCATGTAATTTCATGGTAAAATCACATACTTTTTTTATGGTATTATATTAAAATGTGAAATATGTTAAATAAACATTTTTATTACAGAACAGAGGTACAGATTTGGTCTATGTCACTGTAAAAAAGACGCCCTGTTCTGCAGCACAAACACAAAACCAGCAGATGGAGTCAAAGTGTCTCTTATTTACAGTTTTATTTATTTATTTTTTTTCATTTTCATTTTTGACACTTTAGTGCTTTAGTAACAGGGACGTGCACAGGAATTTTGAGGGGCAGTTGCTCTGACCTGAAGAAAGGGCAAACCAACCGCCCCACCCGGGGGGAAAAAAAATCACAGGCTGTATGAAGTACAGGGTCTTTATTCAAATATTCACACAAACAAATGAAACATAATTAAACACAATATCATATATACTATCCTATCAAGTCACTAAGCTTTCTAAAGAGAATCCGCCTATTTGGGGCCATTTCAACAAAAATCTTCAGAGCCTTGTTTTTGTCGATTGCTATGTCCTCCTCTATGGCCAGCAGGAGAGCGATGTAAACAGAGCCCACCCCCCTTCTGACTTTCACTCTCGGTGTCCGAATGGAAGCGAATGAGGCTGCTTTTATTTTATGAAAAATGTTCTGAGTGGCGATTTTTTGTTTTCATTTTCAAATCTAGGCCAACATGAAATTCTGTATCCATTAAATGATTTATTTATTTATTATTTATTATTTATTATTTATTATTTATTATTATTATTATTATTATTATTATTATTATTATTATTATTATTATTATTATTATTATTATTATTAGCAATGTGCATGAATGATAACTTTAGTAAATGTGAAGCTGCTGAAAAAAAAAAAGCCAAAAAATGCTCCAGAGTCTACTGCAATCTCAAGTACTACGTGACATCACACAGGACATCACACAGGACATTGTGGGTGGAATTTAGGTGCTTAGTCCCCCGTTAAAGGAACTGTTAAAGGAAACATAAGTCACCAGGACCACGACACACAGGATTCTGAATACTTTTGAGGCAAAACCAGAACTTCCACTTTTTATTTTATCTATACCCCTCAGTAAATGGTAAATGATAACATTTTTATATTGCGCTTTTCTACCTTCAAGGCACTCAAAGCACTTTTACATACAGTATGCACTAAACTCTTATGCCCACTGGGCCAGAAACAAACACACTAGAATGTAAGTTTTTTCCAAGAATACAGGCTAAACTCATTAAGATTCCTGTCATATTGCAGCTTCTTGGAATATCGCAAATTGCGGTCTTTGGAAAGGAAGCTCACGCCACATTCTGTAGAAGTTCCAATCTTAAATTTCATAGCCATAAATATTTGAGTGTCGTGAGTAACGATCCCACAGCAGTGTGTGAGAAAACACGAGTCATTTATGGTGAACAATTAGCAATCACAAGTGCATGGAGTGCACGGTCTGGCTTTGAAACTTTTTAAAGGTCCTATATTATATAAAATTGACCCTTGTGAGCTTTAAGCCATGTTATAACGCTGTTACCTCCTCAAAAACATGCCTGCAGTTATGTTTCTCTTCCACCTTGTGATGTCATGAAGCTGTAGTTTTCAAGTTAACAGCTCCTTTTACCTTTAGTTCAGTAGAGATCGGTAATTCCAGGGCTGAAATTATACAAATGATTCTAGTGAAGGTGTGTGGAATTTAAAAACACAGTGCCAAACTTCCTATTATTACCACATGACATCACAAGGTGGAAGTGTTGTGAGTCTATGGGAAAAATGTATGGAATCTGAGACATGCAGGCAGGACTGTTGTGCAAGTCACAAATATAATGTTGTAATGTTCTCGTTTCTACAGTCCTGTTGGAATATAAATCTAACAAACCACCACGTGAGCTGACAAAAAGGAGCCGTCTCTGTACAATACTCTTGTTCTTTTAGGAGGAAGGATCTGATTGTGTTTTGCTTCAACTTCAAAACAAGATTATTAGAAATATCCTGCAATTTTGAGCAAAAGTTTAAGTGGAGGAGGACACATGGTTGATAAGCATCACCATGACAACCAACCAGACCTTACAGAGATTATTGAAAAAGGTTCAACAGAAATCCAACAGTTTTGGAAAGCTTTAGTGTGAAAGAGAGTAAGATATCAAACTAAGTGGCTTTACCGGGGTTCTGTGGGTTTCATAGTCATAGTCATAGTTAGCTTTATTGTCCAATTCTGCCACATGTACATGACATAGTGCGAAATCGAAATTTTGTTTCCCTCTGGCCAAGCAGAGACAGTGATAGTGACGGCATGTGTGCGCCGCCAACTTGGAGATAACAGAGTAGAAAAGATGCAGTACAATCAATAACAATATTCATAAACATATTAGGACAAAAACAATGGGATAGGTAACACAGCGTTTTTTTGTTTGATGACAAACGGGAGGGTGGGGAGGGGGAGCAGATCAGAATATTGATGAAAGTGACTGAAAACTGAAGCTGAGGTGAACATTACTAAATAGACAGGGCGGAGTGTTTATATTTAGTCAGTTTAGGGTTTATATTCAACCAGAATTTACAGACAATATTGAAAAGGGGAAATATATATCTATATTTGTGTGATGTCATATTATTTTGTCACACCAGTGTCTATGGAGCTCAACAGTGACCACCCGCTCTCGTTCCAGAAGTGAATTTTCCATTAATTTTCCCCATAGTCTTTTTAGAAAATTCACAAAACAGTTCAAATGCATCGCTGACACTAACCAGCTACGCGGTGACTATTATCAATAACGTGGATGTTTTAAGACCAAAAAGCACATTTTAAATGCAAAATGTTTTAATAACTTAGAGGTTTATAAAGTTTCAGAAATGGATTTTAAGGAAGATGATAGATCTTGTGGACATTATTTACCATGTAACTGATTAGCCCTGAGCAAACTTTCAAAATTTAATATACGTAATATAATTTTTGGAAAGTCTATAAGAAAAATGAATGAGAAATTTATGCCGGAAGCGTGGGTGAGTGGTCACTGTTGAGCTCCATTATGGGCTCTTTCATAAATTAGTTTATACTTCACTTTATGGTCCAAGGGGAAATTCTTTTTCACACACTCTTTTGGATCAGCTCCCTGTCAATATCTTCGCATTTTCTTCTGCTTATCCAAGACTGAGTCACAGAGGCGATAGTCTGAGCAGGGAGGTCCAAACTTCCTTCTCCACGCACATTTCCTCCAGCTGTTCTGGGGGGATCCTGAGGCGTTCCCAGGCCAGCTCAGAGACAGAGTCCCTTTAACGTGTCCTGTTTTTTTTTCGGTCGGACACAGCTCCTTTGTATATTTTTCTGCATTTGTTCATCTGGCCTGTTCTACTCTATTTCTTTTAAGAGCTCATCTTTTATGCTATTTTACAGTACCATATTATTTGTACAGTACCTTTATTATGGATAGGTCAAATGCAGAGGACAAATTTACGTTCAGGGATAATAAAGGATAATAAATAAATAAAAATAAAATAAAAGATGATTTAAGCATTTGCGTGTGTGTGTGTGTGTGTTTTGAGGAGATGGCATCAGTGTTTAAAAAAGTCACATTCACCGGACAGAAGTGGAGGTTTTCTGAATAGTTGTAGAATGATCTTGAGCTGTACCAGAACAAGCATAAGAGCACAGAGACGAGTATACGCCCATGGAGCACTATGCAATATGTACATTTATTTACATTTATTTATATGTATATTTACTAGGGATGTCAACAATTAATCGACTCACGATTAATTGTCGATCAAGACGTTGGTCGATCAAAATGCATTAATTGTAATTAATCGCTAATCGTGGACAAGCGCACCTGCGTGGTCACGAAACAAGGCAACCGCGCACCACGCTGCGCCAAGCTCGACTCACAGCCAGCCGCAGGTGCCAACGGCACTGCACCAGGGCTGCTGAGCACGAGATCGAACTGCGGCGCCCAGAATGCGTAGTCTCAGCCCGAGCCACAAACCAGCCGCACGAAACCAGCAGCGGCACGTGGTGGTTTAATCCTGGTTTAGTCCAGGCCCAGTCCAGGTTTAGACCTGGTTTAGACCTGGTTTAGTCCTGGTCTAGACCTGGTTTAGTCCACGTTTAGTCCTGGTCTAGTCTCTTAGCCAATCAGGACGCAGAACACAATGTTACACTATAAAAAAATGTTACACTATAAAAAAAAATTGGAAAAAAAAAAAAAAATCTGCGAACCGCGATAGAGCGAGGGATTACTGTATTTTGTTATTCAGCATCAATACATTTGTCTGCTTTTTACTAAGGAATAATTATGGTCATAGGTCATAGGTCATAGTTGCTTTATTGTCAAAAACAATCATATGTACATGTACATAGAATGAATTCGAAATTTAGTTTCCCCACTAACCAGGCAGGACAGTGATAGAGTGGCTAGGGGAGGGGCCGCTGCACTTGCGCGCGCCGCCGACTGGGAGATGCAGAGCAGAAAAGATGCAATACAATCAATACAATTATACACAACATGTAATGACAGAAAACAATTGGATAGATAACATACGGTGTCTTTTTCTTTGGTGACAAGAGGGAAGGGTGTGGGGCAAGGGAAAAGATCAGAAATCAATGAAATTGATTGAAAACTGAAAAAGGAGCAGACATCCTAAAAATAGACACGGCAGCATTATTTAATACATGTGAGTGTGAGTCCAATAGTGTGTGCCAATGTTTTTGTAGAGTCTGAGATAAGCGGCAGCTGGTGGCCTTGGACGTGTTTGTGCAGAAGGTGCAGACAAAACAAAAGAGTCCGGTTCAATCACATTTTCCAGGGGACTTGATTACAAAAAGGGGAATTTAACATAATCGATACATTTTAGAACCCAGGCGAACAGACAATTTGCCAGAACTCTGGTTTTTGTCAGGTCCCCACTTCATGCAGGTCTGTGCGACTCGCAGTCCTCCCCCTGGCACGTATGGTAGTGAATATGGACTGAGCGGCTGTTCCCCACAGTTCCACATCCATTTATCCGTGATGTTATCTAGCGCCCGGTGGATCCCACAGATGGATGATACGTTCACCTGTGTTTTTTCCTTCTGATGTTGCCCCCCCGAGTTCGCAGATCCCCGTACTGAGCGGCGGATCGGGGCTCTTTTATCCGCTCGGCTCCAATTAGTGATGGGTCAGAAAACATCCCCCGGCCAATCCAGATGTCCTGCCATCAAAATTCCAATAGTAATCACTCCGTGTCCTCCGGTAACAGCGGTGCCAGGCACACGACGCATCCTTCGTGTATCAGGCAGCATGTTCCCGCAGGGCTGACCGGCTCTCCAGACCGGCTCCTCCGTGGGGAAAAAAAGCGTAGGGACCAGCTTTATCCAATTAATAATTTAGGATTTGAAAAATCTGATCCAACAGGAGAAAAAAAAGAGTATGAATTAATTGAGGAATATACAATATAATAATACTATGATATATTTTTGACTCAGTGTTATGTATACTATAGCTTATATTCTTAAAGACCCTATTGAAACACTAAAATTCAGGTGAAAAACGCCGCTTATCAGTTAATCGTTAACCGAACGATAAGGTCAATCAACTATCAATTAATGAATTAATCGATAATTTGCATCCCTAATATTTACATCATACACTCACAATGAGACTGAAAGCATCTCACTTCATTGCAGACATTTAAATATGATATATACAACACAGCAGGATATTTACAACAGTACAGAAAAAAATAGGATAATTTTTTTTTTTAAATAAAATTTTGCAAAAAAATGTATGCAAAAAAGTCCTCTACAGCTGGTACTACACATTAGTTACCAGATTATTGCAAGTCTTGCTCAGATATTGCAGTAGAGCTGACACATATGGCCATATACACACACATATATATACACACACACACACACATATACACACACACATATATACACACACATATATACACACACACACATATATACACACACACTTGAGATTCTCTACATTGTAGAGAGAGATGTTTCACAGAACTCAGTTTATTAAATGTTGCCAACAAGCTATAGCACAGTGTTGCACAACAGGATATTGAACTGTAAATTAGGTATATTACAAAGTAATACTCTTGTTTCTCTTCAGATCGTACAAATCTTTCACCTTTTACTACAGATTTCCGTGGAGGGGAACAACAAGCGATTATCTTAATTTTTTGATGCCCAGTTTTACGACAGGGCTTTGTGCATTTGTCTAACGTAACCTTCCTTTGGCACCGGCAATGCACCTTGGGCTGATTTTGGTGGCCCTTAAATCACATTATGCTCATAAAAGAGAGATGTACTGCACCAGCAACCGGCTGGTTAGCTCAACTGGTAAGTCACTGACTTTCCCCGGCGGGATGTAGGCTCAAATCCCCCCACGGCAATGAGCAAACCAGTGTGGGTCCTTGGGCAAGACCCTTCACGGTACTGCCCCCCCGCGTGCCGAAAGATGGCTGCTCACTGCTCCTGAAAAGGATGGGTCAAATGCAGAAGTCAAATTTCTCCCGTGTGTCATTGTGTGTGAGACCAAATAAAGGCTTAAATCTAAATCTTAAAATCTTAATAACTATTGCCCAGGTGGATATGCTTCAAAAACTATTATTACACTGTAATAAATATTGTCCACAATATTGCACCATGTTAAGTAATTGCACAACGGGTGGATGGAAGGAGAGTGGGGAACAGGAGTATGGGGTGAGTCAGTGCATGTGAGTGTTCAAGGTGGTTATGGCCCTTGGGAAGAAGCTGTTTTTGAGTCTGTTAGTCCTTGCTTTAATGCACCTGTAGCGCCTTCTGAGGGCAGCAAGTCAAAGAACTGAGAACCAGGGTGGGAGCTGTCCTTGATAATGTTGTTAGAGGCTTTTGAGGATATTTTTCCTTTAAAAATATATATATTTAGTTTTAAATTCTGAAACTCGGAAAATGGTCCTTATTTTTCATCTGTCTGAAACCCAGGGATAGCCCAGTCTCTTCACGGTGCTCTCAGCTCTGGTCTATGAGAACAGGGATTACCACTTGGTCTCCTCTTCTCTGGGTGGGCACCTGGGAGACATTACAGTGCACATTAGTTTAAAACATTTATAAAGAGAAACAAACACAGAATAACACTGTGTATAGTGAGACATGTGCAAATAAACATGCACATGGATAACATTTGTAAAGCCAAGCCGTTTTGTTCTGCATCTCAGTTCAGTTTTTATCCATTGAGTTTGACGCACAGGTGGTGACTATATTTTTGGCTTCCACAAAATAATTTGTATGTGATCCTTTTAAAATAAATATTAGTAAACATTAGCAATCCAAACCCCAAACATTACAGTTCACTGTCCCCCATCTGATCTGTCAAATAAGGCTGTAGGTCTTATGGCCTGTCAAAGCTTGACCTCGTCAGATCTCAGAAGTTAAGCGAGGCTGGGCCTTGCTAATACCCGGATAAGACCACTGGTAAAATAAAATAAAAATTACATTGTATCCTTAGGCAAGGCACTTTACCCAATTGCCTAAAATGAAATTAGTGTGTGTATGAGTGTTGTTGTGGTTGGAGGGGGTGCTGGTGCATATTCGCTGTCAGTCTGCCCCAGGGCAACTGTAGCTATAGTAGTATTTACTACCACCAAGTGTCTTTGAGTGTCCAAAAAAACCTGATATATAAACCCAATCCATTATAATTATTATAGTATGGTTGGAGAGAATTCTAATTGCTAACTCATGCATTCGTTTAAAAACGTGCACAGTAGTTCTGGCAACAGTTAATCACTGTTCTATTATCTAATTTTCCATCAGTGTGAAACCCATAAATATGTTTATTGCATAACCCATATTTCTTGGGCTTAACTGAACTTTATTTATACAACACTTTAAAAACAACACAGTCAACCAAAGAGCTGGTTTTTCTCACTGAAGTGCAGGAAGTTGGAAGCCATCCAAACAATAAACAAGAGATTTTTGTTCTCGTGCAGTAGACCGTACAACAGGGAGTCATCTGCATATAAATGAAATGTCACCTTATGTTTTTGGAGAACTGACTCGAGAAGCAACAAAGTGGAAAAAGTAGAGGGCAGAGAACTAGCCCTTGGGGCACTCCACACGATAGAGAGGCCAGGGAGGACACCGCGTCACCAACTTGGACAGAGAAACTTCAGTTGGCATCAGCAGCAAGCTAGTTAGTTCTCTAAAACCAGAAAATAATGAGTAGCATTGTCTTCCAGCAACTGAAATTTGAATTTTAAATCTGTAAAATTGCTGACTGATGTGTGCAACATAAGTTGGCATGAACTGTCTAGCTGCATGATATTGGGGGAAAAATGTATTTTAGTTTACCTTTGGCACAATAACAGTTAAAATCTAAAATAAATCAAAGCAAATTTATAACCTGGTATGAAAAAAAAAAAAAAAAATCTGCCAGATGGAACACCTTGTGTTTTTTTTTAGATATACAGTATAGTAATTTTGGTTTCAATATTGATTATTGCAACAGTCAATACTGCAATATCACCTTAGTACTGCTTTCTGTATACACTAGCTTATTTTCTAATTATGAAAATTGCAATGATATTTCTTAGTCAAGCTGTGATGAAAAGTAATGTTGTTTTGGTCCTGCTGTAACTTTTTATATTTTGTATTTCAGTTAAATTAAAGCAATCCAGAGAGATGACCTCACATTTCAAAGTTGAAAAGTAGCTTCAAGAGTTTGATCAGAAACCCCAAAGAGCATGACGGACCACAGCACATATGTCCGGCCTTCAGCACACACTTCATGCACATGCAGCTGTTTGATGGAGAGGGTGATGACTTTTATATGGACTTCATCACACTTTTCACTAGACCACAAACAACTGGTCTTTGTTAGTCCACTTAAAGGCCGTGAAATGGAAAAGAAGCAGATGAAGAAGAGAATGAACTAAATTAGAACTCAACTGGTGTCTCATGCTGTCGCCAACCGAAGTCAAACAAGATAAAACCTGTACCTACCAGGAGCTTGATTCTCTGAAACCACAGCTATTTATTGTGTCAACTTGTGTAAACTGTCACTTGTCACGAAGCCTAAAAACAGGAAACATGTTTATTTGAATTTGATATATTACATTTACATGTCTGGTGCATTTTATTCTGGGCAGCAGATCTGTCTGGAATGCTTCCCCCGTGACCCAGAAATGGAAAAGCGGAAGAAGATGGATGGATGGATATTTACATGTGGCCATACCATCTTGTCAATGTCCGATCTCGTTTGAGCTCAGAAGCGAAGCAGGACTGGACCTGGTTAGTACTAGTACTGTTGTGTCCTGTGTGTTGGAGGGGCTGGTTTTGCAGATTGATGGACTCACTTCCAGGGCATTATTATTATTATTATTATTATTGTTATTATTATTATTATTATTATTATTATTATTATTATTATTATTATTATTTAGTAGTAGTAGTAGTAGTAGTAGTAGTAGTAGTAGTAAAGAATATTATTATGGTGTTGATATTCCAATAAATACAGATTTTAAAAGACAGTCTAGCCCAGGCATGGGCAAACTACGGCCCGGGGGCCATATGCGGCCCATTAAGCTTTTTAATCCGGCCCGCCAAACTTGAAGAAATTATATTAATAAACCTTGTTAATGTTTTAATCTCCCTGCAATTCTGGCATTTTCCAATAGCTGGCACACTAAATACATTGACCTTTGTTGAGGTGCGGCGTTTTGCTCCACGTTTGTGCTTTACTCTTTGACCCCTCAGCCCTCCTGTAAAGATGAGCGGAGCTAAGAAAAGAAAAGTGGACAGAGAATGTCGAGTGTTTACTAAGGAGTGGACAAGTAAATATTTTTTCACCGAATACTTATCAACTGCTGTATGCCTGATATGTCACGAGACTGTAGCGGTTTTTAAAGAATATAATATCAGCCGTCACTTTGCCACAAAACATGCTAACTATGCTAGCAAGTAGTCAACGAAAGAACGAAAAAACCTGAAGGAGAACAGAACTTACAGTGCTTTAAAATAGTAACTGTTAGTAATAACAGTTGTGTTTTAAGAGTCATTTCAAAAAATAGCTAAATACCGTGAAACATGAAAGATGGACATTTTGTTGTAATGCTTTTGTTAATTTTTAACTGAAATAAAGGACATGTTTTCCACATATCCCATGTTATTTTTTGTTCTTATGAGGTGGATTACCAAAACACTAAATCCACCTGCTCCTGGTCCGGCCCTTCTGTCAAATTTTAGAACCCTTTGTGGCCCACAAGTCAAAAAGTTTGCCCACCCCTGGTCTAGCCTTTAAAAACAGTTGAACCTTGAAAACAAAGGCCTGGAGTGTTTTATAGACACACTACACTACACTAAGATAAGACTTAATTGATGTCACGCAGGGGAAATTTACTTGTCACAGTAGCTCCAGATAGGGACAAGTTTGAACAAGAAAGAAAAGTGCATACAGGCAAGAATGGCATAAACATAAGTAATAATAATAATAAAATAAGTAATAATCAAATAAGTAATAATAAAACAGTAACAAGGAGAGTATTGAAAAACAATATTGCACGCTAGGACCATACAGTGGAGTGGTACAGTCTGATGGCGGTGGGGATGAAGGGTCTGCGGTAGCGCTCCTTCTTGCACTGGGGGTGCCTCAGTCGGCTGCTGAAGGAGCTGCTCAGCTCCTCTACAGTCCGGTGCAGAGGGTGAGAGGTGTCGTCCATGATGGAAGTAAATTTGGCCAGCACCCTCCTCTCAGCCACCTCCTCTACAGAGTCCAGAGGACAGCCCAGGACAGAGCTGGCCCTCCTGACCAGCTTATTAAGTCTTTTTCTGTCCCGCTCTGTGCTGCTCGGGGCCCAGCAAACGACAGCGTACAGGAGAGCAGAGGCCACCACAGAGTCATAAAAAGTCTTGAGCAGAGGCCTGCACACTCCAAAGGACCTCAGTCTCCTCAGGAGGTGGAGGCGACTTTGGCCCTTCTTGTACAGGGCGTCGGTGTTGTGGGACCAGTCCAGTATATTGTTGAGGTGAACATCCACGTATTTGAAACTGTCCACATTCTCTATGTCCTGCCCCTGGATGTTCACCGGTGAGTGAGGTAGTGGTCTCCTCCTGAACTCGATCACCAGCTCCTTTGTCTTACTGGTGTTAAGGCACAGGTGGTTGCGCCCACACCAGTCCACAAAGTCACTGATGACCGAGTGGTACTCCAGCTCGTTCCCCTCAGGCACACAGCCCACAATGGCCAAGTCGTCAGAGAACTTCTGGAGATGGCAGCTGTCCGTGTTGTATGTGAAGTCCGAGGTGTAGATGGTGAAGAGGAAGGGTGAGAGGACAGTTCCCTGGGGGGCCCCCAGTGCTGCAGACTACCACCTCTGACTCACAGTCGCACAGCCGCACGTACTGTGGACAGTCAGTGAGGTAGTCGATGGTCCAGGCAGCGAGATGTCCATCAACTCCCGCGTCCTCCATCTTCCCCCGCAGCAGCGCCGGCCTGATGGTGTTGAAGGCGCTGGAGAAGTCAAAGAACATGACCCTCACAGCACTCCCGGCGGTCTCAATGTGGGTGAACGCCCTCTGCAGCAAGTAGATGACGGTGTCCTCTACTCCTACGTTTGGCTTGTAGGCAAACTGCAGCAGGTCCAGGGTGGGGCTCACCACAGAGGATCACCCTGTCCATGGTCTTCATGAGGTGGGAGGTTAAGGCGACTGGTCTGTAGTGGGCCTGTTCCCTGGCGTTTGTTGTTTTGGGAACCGGGACCACACAGGAGGTCTTCCACAGGACGGGGACCTTCTCCAGGCTGAGGCTCAGATTGAACATGTAGCAGAGAACCTCACAGAGCTGGTCTGCACAGGTTCTCAGCAGCCTGGGGCAGATACCATCGGGTCCTGCGGATTTCCTCTGGTTGAGTCGCCTCAGTTCCCTCCTCACCTCGTCTGGTGTGATGGAGAGGGGGGGGGGGGACTACACTACACTACACTGCACTGCACTGCATGGCATGACACGGCACTGCACGACACTACACTACACTACACTACAGAAACAACCAACCAACCAAACAAACAAAAAACAGGGTAAAATCCTAAATCTAATACCTCACAAATGTACTGTGCACAAAGCTGTACCAAATGAACCAGTGACACACAGAAGACAGGAACATCTTGTACACACAGTGAAAGAAAAGAATGGTAGAGCAGGTGATCTGAGCACAAAGCAGTTTGTGATTACACACCTTATAAAGGCTCATTACAGTGAGCTGAGGTCATGAGCAGAGATAAGCTTGTGCTAATTGTGAGGGTGGTTTAGGTTCAATGTGGCTGCCACCAGATTCAGAAAAAAACTCTTCTTTTTGTTTTCTGTTAGCTGATTTTGTTTGACTATATTGTTTTGTGTATTTACTTTTATGTCTACATAATATGATTTGCTGAAGAATGTATTCTTTCCAATGGCAATTTAATTCTAAACTATCATAATTTCATATAATTCCTACTGAAAGACTGAAAGACCAGCAGACTGAAAGACAGCTTCATCCACCAAGCTGTCAGGATGCTGAACTCTCTCCCTGCTCTCTCTCCCCCACTGACACTGCTGCTTAAATGACACTTAAATGACACTGACACTGCTGCTTAAATGACACTTAAATGACACTGACGCTGCTGCTTAAATGACACTTAAATGACACTGACACTGCTGCTTAAATGACACTATTTGAGCTTTATTATGCTACACATTGTGTGTTTTACCTTTTTGTTTTATATACAAGTTTACTGTACTTTTGCTAGGGGTATATGTGATGTTTTAGTCATTTGTTTATTATCTTGTTTATCAGATGTTTTATGTTCACTGTGGGCCTAGGGGGCGCTAGTCTCAGCTAATTTTAAATCCTGTGTGTGCAACCTGTACATATGAACTATTTTGAAATTGGTAGAAGATAGAAGACCAGGCAGAAGACCTTCCAGAGGAAACACTTTGAGGGAATGAACCACTTTCATTACCAACCAAAAACCCCAACGAGGCCTTTCCTGTTGTGTTCACCTGGCTTCCCCTGGACACTCCAGTGATGCTGCAGGACACAGAGGATGGACACTTTGGGCTGTTCTTCTCAAACTGCCCTGACAGATCTGCTGACCGTACCTGACCAGTCCTCTTGTTAAAGGGATAGTGCGTTTTTTTTAACGTTAATCTGTATGGGTTTCCTTCTAAAAGTTACGTGTGTTGACACCGGCTTATCTCTGACACTCTCAGCTAATCCCGGTTCGGCTCGCTTTCTGGAGCTCAGGTAATTAGGTCCGGTAACTTCCCTGGAACATGAAATAAAGCTTCTCAAAACAAAACATTTGTCCGAAAGGTGATATATTTGCGTCCCAAACAGTTGTCAGTGAAACATCCAGCAGCGAACTTAGCGATCGCGTATTGTGTCTACCGACATGTATCACTGCGCCCACGTTAGCTGTATTAGCCTTTTAACCTTTAGCGGAAGTGTACGGCAGATGCGGTCCGCCGCAAGGGGAAGTTTACAAGTGAACAGGCTAATACAGCTAACGTGGGCGCAGTGATACAAGTCGGCAGACACAATACGCGATCGCTAAGTTCGCTGCTGGATGTTTCGTTGACAACTGTTTGGGACGCAAATATAACACCTTTCGGACAAATGTTTTGTTTTGAGAAGAAAAAGAAGCTTTATTTAATGTTCCAGAGAAGTTACCGGACCTATTTACCTGAGCTCCAGAAAGCGAGCCGAACCGGGATCAGCTGAGACTGTCAGAGGTAAGCCGGTGTCAACACACATAACTTTTAGAAGGAAACCCATACAGATTAACATTTAAAAAAAAATGCACTATCCCTTTAAATTGCGCTGAGATTTTTGACTGAAACAAAATGGAAATGTTGCTGGAAAACTGCAAGTTTGCTGTAGCAAACCTGAATTTCTCTTGGGATCAATAACGTATCTCTCTCTCTATCTTTCTCTCTCTACTACTACTACTGTCATACCGTATTTTATATATATAAACAAAATCAGTATTTTTCCATCTGAATGGACACACAAGACCTATGCGCATCTGGATCTCTGACGCCAGCCCAATAAAGGCAGCATGACCAGGAGGACAGTAATAAAAGGCTCCTATAACTCACTATAATGTATCGCTCTGGGGCTCTTCCCTGCTCGGCATCTGGGGGTCAAGCTATGGATTTGAATGGCGACTTCAGGATATTGCCCAAGCAGTAAAGAGGTGAAAGGTTGTGACAATGGAAGAGGCCCAGGGCTGCACACAAATCCCACCTGGATTATTGAATAAATACAAGTAGGTGTTCATAGAAATCGTATAGTTCATCAAAGGGATCTGTCATGTTCTTTTGCACACTCAGAGACATGCCCTTTCTCTTTTGCTGCTATAGTTGCTCAGTGGGTTTGTCTAAATATTGTTTTTCAATTAAATATGATTTAAAAAGGTTCACTACTTAAATATTATGCTGTTTTCTGATGTTATAATGTTGTTTCCTCATCAAAAACAGACCTGGAGTTGTGTTTTGTTTCAGCCACACCTGTTTAACACACAAAACCTGCAAATTTAGGTTAAGTTCTTCTCTTGTGATGCCATGTGGTAATACAGGAAATGCGTGTAATGTGTTTTTAAACACCGTACACCTTCAATAACCCTGGAATTGCCAATCTCTACTGAACAAAAAGGTAGCTGACTTCAGGAATGTTTTTGAGGAGGTAACCACTTCATAACAAGGCTTAAAACTCACAAGAATCGATGTTGTATAATAGAACCTTTAAAGGACCACTGTGTAACTTTTAGCTGGAGGGTTCGCTACCTGCTTGCCTTCATAGAAATTGCATAGTTTTGATTTGGAATGTTCCACAGTATGGCAATAAACTTATCCATCTTGCATTTATTAATTTACAGGTGATTTACTTGAAAAACATCACACGTTTGTCTCAGTGGCAATGGATAGGCTTAATGCCAACTGTGCTCAACTGTGGAACATTCCAGGCAAATAATAACATTCCAATGAGGAAATGAAGACCTTGAGGATACGTGGATTATTATTATGGCAAGACAATCACAATCATTTAAAATCATTAGAGCCCCTCCCCCTCCCACAGAAATACAAGATCATATTTGCTCTATATTAAAGCAGCATACAGTCTCGTTGACAGCCCCTGAGATGTTCCATGGCGTCTCTTTGCCTGTTTCCACTTTTTGAAGCTATCTGCGCCAAGTGCAATGTTATTCTGAAAGATACAAGTGACTGACATAAAAACAAAGACTTCTCCTTAACTGTATTTGACAAGTGTTTTGTCAAACATGTGTATCTGAGGTCTCTAGTGGAGAGAATGCACCATGTCTGGACTACATACACATTAGACTAAATCAAATACAGAAGCAGCAAATTGAACCTTAAGTCTTATATATAATTGTGCTGTACTTATGGAGGCTTTTGCCATCCTTTTATACTGTTGTATTCTTCAAACTCATCTTAGTTTTTTTTTCCTTGACAGGACAGTTTATGAAAAAGAAAAAAATTCAATCAAATGTATTATTGCAGTTACGTGAAACAAGTTATGTGGAATAACTGCACACAAAAATAATTTAGGTCTGAGTGACTAAACGCCACATTTACTTACTTTACATCCAGCCCATTGCAGAGGTCCATGAATGAACCTCAAAGAATCTGGAGGAGAGGGAGGGGTGACAGTGTCATGATCCTCCAGTCTTTCCCCCCTCGTCCTGTGTTTGTCTCACCTGCCTGGGAAGAGTCTCCTTACACCAGCTGCAGCCTCCTTGTCATCAGACACCTGAGATCTCCAATCTACTCCTGCCTATAGCAGCCTGGTTCTTCCTCCACCCCCGGCCAGTTCACCAGTTGGCGGCACGGTAGCTGAGTGGTTAGCGCTCTTGCTTCAAAGCAAGAAGGTTCCGGGTTTGATCCCCGGGTCGCCCGAGCCTTTCTGTGTGGAGTTTGCATGTTCTCCCCGTGTCTGGGTGGGTTTCCTCCGGGCACTCCGGTTTCCCCCACCAACCCAAAACATGCACCATAGGTACTCCAGCTTAGGTCCTGACCAAGCCGAAGCAAGAAGAGTATGGAGATGGTCCCCCTAATGTGTGCTGCCCACTGCTCCTAATATATGTATGTATATATAGGATGGGTTAAAATGCAGAGAAGAATTTCTCCAGTGTGAGATCAATAAAGTCACTTCTTCTTCTTCTTCTTCTTCTTCAGTTTTACCACATCGGTAACTAGCTTGTGGCTCACGCTCACTGTTTGGTGTTTGTTCCTGGACCTTTTGTAATTTTTTGTCTTTTTTACTCCCAGTGCTCGCTGGATCTCTCCTCTCGGCTCCCCTGTTCATCTCATGGCTCGTGTTCCTCCGGACCCCCTGCCTAGTGCCCGCCTGCCTCCACTCGACCCCTTTGCCCATTACCATATCCATCTGTACAATAAACCTCTTAACCTTACTTGAGTTTTGGTTTGCTTTCGGGTCCAACATCCGTGCTTTATAACAGACAGATGGTGGTGATGCTGTGGTTGATCAGGAGAGGGGAGGGGGTAGAGGGGATATTCAGTTCAAATGAGTGAGCCTCAAACTAAATTAGTGTAACAGTGTCAGCAGTGTCATGTAACTGTCAGAACTAATTACTTGCACTGGTAATATGTTGTTACTTTGGGCGTCAGTGCGTTAGAATACTTGTCCATCAATCCTGAATTTGGAGGATCGATTCCCACCTGGAGCGCTGTCCTTAGGCAAGACACCCATTCTGTCTTGTATGAAAGTTGTGTGTGGTTGGTGATGGCGGTCGGAGAGTGCAGATTTGCAGCCTCACTTCTGCCAATCTGCCCTAAGGCACAAAGTGTGGAGGGAATTAATAATGCGCTGTAAAGAGCTTTGGGTGTCTTGAAAGCCGCTATATGAAATCAATGCATTATTAATATTATTATCACTTATTTACATTGTTAATCCCTAGTTACTGCTAATTTCTAGACATTAACAGTGAGTAATTACTGGATACTCGCAGCATAATTTCCAGCTACTTATTTCTCAATAACAAATTGCTGAGAATAGCCAGTGCCTCCCCACTTCCTCTGGGAGTGGTCCAAAATGTTTTCTGAGAATAGTTTTTGCATTCATAATACAAATCATTTTCAAAGCAATACATTTTACAGTATAATGACAAATCAATTCATTCTTTTTTTGTTTTGCATTTTATTTAATATGATTTCATTTCATTTATTCAAACTTAAATATAATACTTAAAGAGACAAACAGATCTGAGAGGGAATCCTGTTTGAAATGCACAAAGCCTTCACCTCTGCGTTTCCTGTGCAGGGACATCACAGGTTGGGGCACAAAGAGTCATTGTGTGTGTGTCATTCTATCCCGTCCTGCTCAGTAACAGTGATAGGACGAACATGATGTCACCGCAGCTGCTTGTGGTGACTACAAAGAGCACCTCGGGACGGACAGATCTACATCAGATTAGAGCCAAAGGGAAGTGCAGGTCTGAATAACATGAGCACTGATTACATGGTATTATAGGCTCAGTGTCTCCGTAGTCGTAAACTGTACACAGTGTTCGGCTGTGTGTGTCGGGAGTGCTCAAACATGATTCCACTGAGTTCCGGTTCATGCATTTTAAATAATAAAACCTCTTGGCTATTGTAATGATTAGTTATGACTGGCCTTCACTAATGGTACCCCAGATCATATTATATTATGAGTTATATGAGTTATATGAGTTCCATTTTCTTATGAGTTCCATTTTCTTATGCCTATGCTTTATGCTGCTCTCGACATGGAGGAGCAGCGTCTCTACTCCAAGCTCCTTCCATGTGACTGAGCTCCTCACCCTATCTCTGAGGGTGCGCCCAGCCACTCTGCAGAGGAAACTAATTACAACCACTTGTATCCGCAATCTTGTCCTTTTGGTCATTACCCAAAGCTCATGACCACAGGTGAGGATAGGAACGTAAATTGAGCGGAAAATCGACAGCTCCTTCTTCACCGATATAGTCCGATGCAGCGACTGCTTCACTGCAGATGCTGCATCGATCCACCTGAAAAAAAACAACAACAACAAAAAACAGCTGCAGAAACAGATGAGTGACATTTGGAAAAGTCACCAGAAGCTTGTAGTTTACTCTTGGTATAGAATTTATATATAATTTCATCCCTTCTTGCTAAAATTCTCTATATATTATTGTCATTCATAATATCTCTAGAACAGGGGTCAGCAACCTGCGGCTCCGGAGCCACATGCGGCTATTTGATCCCTCAGATGTGGCTCAGTACACCGGTCCTTCGTTTATCGCAGTGGTTACGTTCTAAAAATGACACACATTCTACACTTTTCTCAGACTGGCATTAACATTTTCTCACATTTCTCTCTTGTTTAAACACTCAAACTTTCATAGATTTTCAACAAAAATAAGCACAGAATTATAGAATGAAACCAAAGATCCAAACCTGTTTTCAGGCCCTAAACATATTGCGTGTATTTCACAGTTCCTCTGACCGAGCCTCTTCGTCCTGGCGCCGCTTCGCTGTGGCGGGTTTTGTCGGGGAGAAAACGGGGAGCAAACATACAGCACTTCAGAGTCACACTGCGATCGAACATTTATATAAATTTGGCAAAGCTGAACGCATTCTGTACAGGAGACACGGAGGAGAATTACTGACCAATTGGCAAAGGTCTACAGTCCCTTAGCCAATCAGGACGCAGAACACAATGCGCATTGATACACTATAAAAAATTGGAATAAAAAAATCTGCGAAACAGTGAACCGCGATATACTGAGGGACCACTGTATTTAATTAAAATGTATTTTATTTTAGTTCGTTCATTTTCAAAATGTAATTCTATGGCACAAAGGCAAAAAAAAAGCCGTTATATGCAGTGTTATTTCATTTTTAATTTCAAAAGGGTTTTGTGTGAAACGGGTCCGAATGGCTCTTTGAGTGGTAAAAGTTGCCGACCCCTGCTCTAGAAGATGGTAACAAAGGCAATTTTTCAAAACAGAGATGTCTGCTGTTACGGTTTAACTCACATTTATGGACTGTCAGACCCAAAGGCCAAACTAACTTTTGCAGTTCTACACGAGAAATGCTGGAACTTAACAATAACTTTGACTGATAAAAGGAGAAGTTCAATTTGTCAACTGAACAAAGTTTGTTTGGTTGAAAAAAGCTCTGAAAACGATCCCCCCTAATCTGTCAGATTAGGGGGGATCGTTTTCAGAGCTTTTTCAGTGTCGGGAGCGCCTCCCGGCAGCTAGATATAAGCAGTGTCTAACCAGTACAATAACCAGAGCTGACGAAGCCTCTCGGATGAGCGGCAAACAAACTTTGTCCAGTTGACAAATTGAACTTCTCCTTTTATCATGGACGACTGAGGGACTGTTCACGCAATAACGTTGACTGATTTTGTTCACCCTGAATCCAAATTTCCTTGTTCACAGATTTGGAACAACAAATGAAAGTGATTTAAGTAAATTCAGCTGTGGTTGAGGAGGAAGTTAGATGTAAAGCTGGAGACTCTGTTGTTCTGAAATGACCCTCTTCGAACATCTACTGTGGATTTCATCTGCACAGCCTCTGGTGGTTTGTGGTAAGGATCTATAATGTGAGTATTATATCACATACGGAGTAGAATAACAAAAATATAAATTACTATTTTTCCATCTCTACTGCACTGTGCATGGACTGCGCTCACATGACAGAGAGCTGCTGGCTTCAGGCCCTGCACATGCTGACAACACACTGAAATGGAGCACACAGGCAGGGCTAAAAGAGGACTGCATTGTAATTACTGGGGACATTTTAAAGCTGCACTTTAGGGTAAACTGCTGAGTGCATGCGTGAGCTAGACACACTATGTATACCAGCCGACTCACATGAATGCGGGCAGGTCTGGCTCCAATTAAAACACTATTACTGTCAAAACTAATCAACACTCCTACAGGGGACCTCTGGAGCAGTAATTAAGCTAACATTTATCTGTTCTGTCCACGCACGGCCCGTTCTAAGTGTGCTATTAAAGTCCCACATAGAGTATTATCTCATTTTCTGGTTGACCATTTTAATTTCAGTGGAGTATTTTGAAAATCACAGTATATCATGAGAACATTGTATTTATAGGCTGCACTGGTCAAGCACGTCATAAATCTCGTTTGAGCGAGGCACACGCTGTCCCCATCTGCTGCTCTGTGGGATACCTGCTTTAGTTCAGCCCCAACCGCAGAAGACAATGTTCTTCACCAAATCGGATCCATGTCCTGTCTGAACTGTGGTTTCAGTCATGGTAAGAAGAACGCAACCTCCTCAGTCCATCCAGAGACACACAAAATACAAGTCAATATTAAGGGCCCATATGATGTTCTTTTCTAATTATGTTTTTTTCCTTATTTCCTTCCTCTCTGCTAAACAAAAAGGAAAAAAAAGTAGCTGTTAACTTGAAAACTACCACTACATGACCTCACAAGGTGGACCAGAGGATTTTGATGTTTGGAGATGTAAACTAATAATAAAGGGTTACTTAAAAATGTGTGAATGAAACAAAACACACACAAATCCAGGTATGTTTTTAATGAGATAACAGCATTATAACATAGTTTATAACAGTGTTTCCCAACCAGGGGTACAAGTACCCCTAGGGGTACGCGAGCACACTGCAGGGGGTACTCGGCAATTTAATTCTAATTTGAGTAAATTTGAGTTAAAGAAAAGAGAGAAAATGCCTGAGAATTAAATTTTCAAATTAAGGAGATGAAATCAAATGATTTTCATTTAATAATCCGTTCTGTCACATTGTACTTTTGGAGAATTATCAACCTGTATGAGTGAGGTATGACAAAAAGGCTCAGGTGGTACACAAGACAAAAAAAGGTTGGGAAACACTGGTTTATTATATAGGCCCTTTATGTGAACTGAAAAAGTCTGCAAGTCTGTAAGTGGTTATTGATGTGTACTTCTCTAAATATCCAAACGTCTTCTATGGTCTGCCACCTGATTATTATGAAGATGTTATTGCTCTACCCGGAATGTTCCTGTCTCCAAGTTAAAAGCCAGATCTGTGGAGGATTTAGTTTTGGTTGCTCTTTATTTCTCAGGGACCATGTAAACATTCATTCATCTTAAGAAAGACGAGATTATCTGTACCAGCTTTAACTACTGCTGCGTTCCATCTGTAGTGCCCCAAGTGCACAGACTCTAAAATGACACATTACATTACAATAGTAACTTAAGTTTGTGGACTTTTCTCAATTATCTGAATCATATGATCTGAATAAATCAGTTTTTCTTTTTTAATATTTGCAAATCAGGAATTGGATCAAAAGTGAAACAGAAGACACACAAAAATTTATAAAACAGTGACTGATAACTTCGATAACTTCCCAGTTTATGACAAGTCCTCATTAAGGCTAGATGGGAATCTGTTATTGAGCCTTGGCCTTATTGAACTTTATTGACCTTATTGAACAAAATAAGTATGCACCAAACACAGACCACACACAGTTCAACTGAGTGTCTATAACAGAATATATTAAACTCCACACAGCCAAAGCAAATTTGGAAAAAAAAGACAAAGACATAACATGTCCATTGGAAACCTTGATGCTTTGGAATTGTGTTAAATTACAGTCCTACTGAAACGAGGTGATCATGATCACTTCTGATGTGTGTTTGGGTGCTGAGCCCAAACTGTGGATTTTGGGAGATGTTGCACCACTAAAATTAATGCCAGCTCAAAGATATTTTGTGCAGCTGTGGCCAAAAAGTGCATCCTAAAAAACTGGAAAGCCTCTGGATTAATGAACTGTTATCTCAGTGCACTCCGGAAAAGATCCTACAGTCTGAGAGTGGAGGACAAAATGACTGAGTTGACACGGACGTCTTCCTTCAACATTTTAACGGCATTGGACTGGAGAAAGGGTGGGGGGTTGTGTTTTTGTTCTTCGTTTTGTTAAATATTAAAATTAATAAAAATATATTCACATAAACTAACTTAGCACATTATTAACATTAATAAAATACAATAAAATGTCACAGACACTACACTGTGAGGTGTTCTACATGTATCTCTATTGGCAGAATGTTTATCAGTTACCAGGGTGACAATGCAAGATCTTAAGATCTGTCTGAAAACTCAAGAAAAAACACAGAATGGATTTAAACACATTTTAGGAGTCTGTGATCAATATGAGCGTTCATCGTCCTGTTTAGGTGTTTGATTTTCAGCAAAAAAGCTGTGACTAACTGAAAAACTATCCTGTAATTGTAGTTTTATGTGTCATAAATCAACTCACTTGTTGTACCAACCGTCCAAGTCAACCAAGTCAGCTCATTAAGTCTAACTTGAGCAACAGAGCTTCTAACAAAGAAGTGCTTTCAGTTAGCGTCATCACTAACCACTAGGGAATGTTGATGGCATCAGCCGAAGCAAAGTATCAGTAACATCCATAGAGAGAAGCAGGTGGTGAATATTTTACCAAAACTTTCATAGTGCACTTTTATATTAATCACATCCAGTGTTATCCCATCGACCCATCACGGGGATCCACTGTGCCGAGACATGACGCTGGAGTGCCGTGTTTTCACAACAGTGGTCTGTGAAGTTAAAGGAAAAGTAACGTTTTTTTACAATCTGGGCCTTCTTTCGGCCAAGTAGTTTTACTCACCCATAGCAGTTTGGTGTCAATTGGAGCAGTATCGCAGAACTTATGTTGGAGCCGTTCTGTTCATGGTGCTCGTATCATATGCTCGGGGCATTACTTTGCGCTCTCCAAATAACACAAACTTTAGCACTTTTCAAATCACAGAAGATCGCTGTGTCAGGGTAGACTTTGAGTGGATTCCAAAACGGCCTGAAACCCGATATCCAGCTATAGTTTCATTTGATGACGTCATCAGAGAGGACAGTGCGCATACGTGAACTCAGCTGTTTTGTAAACACAGCTAGTCCGAAAGAAGCTAACACCGCTCTGAACTTTACTTTTCTGTTGCGATATCGGGTTTCAGGCCGTTTTGGAATCTACTAAAAGTCTACCCTGACACAGCGATCTTCTGTGATTTGAAAAGTGCTAAAGTTTGTGTTATTTGAACACCGCAAATCAGTGCCCCGAGCACTCACGCTAACAGATACGGGATCATTAGTAGAACAGAACGGCTCAACATAAGTTCTGCGATACTGCTCCAATTGACACCAAACTGCTATGGGTGAGTAAAACTACTTGTTTTATTGCCAAAAGAAGGCTCAGATTGTAAAAAAAACGTTAATTTTCCTTTAAAAGGTTTCGATTACGCTATTTTTTGATATATGTTACATTACAAACATACCTGGAGTTGTGTTTTGTTTCACACACGTTTAACACACAAATCCTGTATATTTAAGCTGAGTTCTTCTCTCAAACGTAATACAGGAAGTGCTTCAGTGCGTTTTAACCTCCATACACCTTCTCTAGTATCATGTGGATGACTTCAGCACTGGAATTGCCAATCTCTACCGAACCAAACGTAAACGGTGTCTGTTAATTTTAAAACTACCGCTTCATGACATCACAAGGTAGAACAGAACATTTTGAGCTTTGGAAATGTATAGACTAACAAACCAGGATTACTCAAGCATGTGTGAATGAAACGAGCTATAACTCCAGGTATGTTTTTGATGAGGTAACATTATAACATGATTTAGGTCCTGTTTACATGAGAACGCTTACAGGTAAAAACGACAAAATATTTGATCAGAAGTGCCTTTCGTTTAGACGGTGATTTGGGGGCTTAAGAACGCAAAAAACTGAAACCGCCCTCCAAAGTGGAAAACTTGAAGACGCTCCGCCGTAGCGTTTACGTCTACACTGCCCAAGACGCAAAACTCTGATCGAATCTGCTGCTTTGTAGTCTAACGTGGTCTGAAGCAATAGTTGAACTTCGTCTGACCACATGAATTTTTTTTTGCTACCGGTAGCCATGTTTTGTTTTTCTTTTCGTGGCGCAGATGAGAAGAAGGAAGATTCTACACATGCGCACAGACATAATGATAATGTATCACAGCGCCACCTAGCCGCCTGGCATGCATACCCAATCGAATTCCACACATTTTTGCATCACCGTATGCACGCAGATTTCCTCCCAAAAACGCTCGTCTAAACGCGGAATAAAAAGTGAAGATGCGACGCCACTTTTGCGTCTTCTGTCCAGACCATCATCATATAAATGTAGCCTTTGAGCCCTGTCATCTGGACCTCTTCACTCCCCCTGTTTTTCTTTCTCTGTCCCCCTTGTTTTGGTACATTCTTACATTCTTGTATTCTTGTAAATTTGTTAAATTTAAGTTTTCTGCTGTTTTATGTTAAGTTGCATGTTAAGTGTTGGTTTACATTCTGCTCCAAGTACCGAATCAATTTCCTAATGTGGTGAACTTGTTCAAACATATGGCATTAAAACCTTTCTGATTCTGATTCTGATTGTATTTCCCCCAGGTACCTTCAAGTCCCTTAGCCCTTGTACCCAGTGGTGTTTGTTCCCGTGCCCACATCCTCCAATGTGTCTTCTGAGTGCTTTGCGAATGTTATTGTGGTTTTAATACATGTAACTTTAATAATAAAAGAAAAAAATAAAATAAATGTAGCCTTAAAGCTCACAAGGGTCAATTTTGTGTAATACAGGAACTTTAAATTCATCATCGCCAAAGTTATCAGACACTAACTCCCTGCTCTGATCCATACCCTACTCCTCTATGAGACATACTACTGGAATTCCTTGTTTTCAGAGCAGTGGTCTTTGTAGTTAAACCCCAGTACTAACTGACAAACGGCTGCATCCCTAACCCCAAATACCAGAAGCAGCAGTGACAGTGCTCCTCTGTACCCGCCATTCCCCACCGCCCCAGAGGCAGAGAGAGGCCATCTTTGATTTCCAGGACGCAGGACTGGCCTTGTGAGCTGTTGATTACCAGAACCACGGGCGCTTTGATGTGGTCGGAGGGTCACTGTTATCGATTAAATAATCTGAGTCAGTTAAGGGCAGAGAGAGGAGGCATTCATGTCTTTGGAAATGGGCTAATCCATCTTCTGGGCAAATGAGAGGATAGAACCGATTATCAGGCAGGCAGCTTTTAAAGAGCTCCGTGCCTCCTCCAGTTCTCCGCATTGGAATGTGCCATGGTGGGGATGCGAGAAAAGCAGCGATGGAGTTGTTGATTAAAGTAGATTTCCTAATGAGGCAGATTAGAGCCGTAAAACGAGTGGAAGAACACTGTTATTCCAAAGATTCAAATGTCACTGCGAGAGAGAGGAAGTGTTGAGTTACGATTACAAATAAATTTTACTTCTTGCCAAGTTTTGAGAAGAAATGCATAAAGCGAGTGAGATTTAGTGAGGACTTTTGGCTCTTTTTATGTATCCACTCGTGTCAGAGTCATATAAAAAAAAACTAGCTCTTTAAAGGACGCATATTACACTAATTTCTGATCTGTTATAATCTTGTTTCTTCATCAAAAACATACCTAGAGTTGTGCTTTGTTTCATGACGGAAATAAAAAGATTCATCTCTGCAATGCGCTCTGTACAAAGCAGCATGCTAGCTAGCTCACTGTCATGTTTATTAAAGTCATAAAACATAAAATAAACAAACAAGCTATTAAAATTCTAATTAATTAAAATACAGACTACCCAGTTATTTTTACATGTAGAATACTTCAGTTTGTGTTGTTGTTGTTGTTGTAATAATTATTATGCCTCCACATTAGCATTAGCTTTAGCATTGAGACACAAACACCTCTCTTTCTAAACATCTGGTGAACTATTTATTTCATTTGTGTAGCTTTTAACATGTTCTCAGTGATATCCACCCACAGCTCCCTGTTCACTGCCTAATCTTTAAATATTTATTAGTTTTTGCATTAGATAAAACTGGACAGGAAGTAGTGACGCTGGACAGGAAGTAGTGACGATCACAGTGAGGTTGCAGGGCTCCATCGTGCTACTCTACTCATATTTTATTCTCATACTCATATATTTTATTTTATTTTTTATTTTTATTTTGGGCAAGTAAGCAATTTACATTCTTTTACATATACATATAACAAAAGTGCAATCATAACCCAAAAAGGAGTGGGAAGAAGAGAACGTATTTAATCCCACCCCATCTTCTAATTTAGCATAATGAGCTTTCTTTTGCATTCTTCAGACATTTTACATTAGACCATATGAGCTATTTACAAGTGAGGACAATGAGTCACTGCTATAGATTGGTAACGTAACATTCATCAAATTCACCATTGACCTAACCCTGAGTGAAGACAAAGTAACACAGGGAGACCATAAACCTCAGCGCTATCCATAATGCCTCTCTCCACCCCATTTCCTTGACCATAACATCTCAATTTGAACTTCTTTCCCAAACACATTTGATTTATTCATATATTTGGATGGGGTTGAAAGGCTGCGGCAGGTGCTGAAAGACAGACTGTGGATAGTGTCCAGGGATTATAATAATTACAATAGACTTTATGAGGAGTTAGCCAATGTAACGAGCAAACACAAATGCTCTTGTTTTGGGACTCTTAATGAACCCCGATTTCCACGGTATCCGTCATCAGTGTCATCTGAAAATCTCCGGTCATAAAAAATAATGACACTGATTTCTGCTGGTTCAGTTCAAAGTATTTCCTGCCAAAATTTAATGACGATTTGTTCTTTAGAAATGGTGTATTTGACGTGGTGGATGAAGTACTCAGTTTTGTTATTTTTTGGTTATCAAAGTTCAAAAGTTCAAAGTTCAAAGTCAGCTTTATTGTTCAAAAACCATATGTACAGGTTGCACACACAGGATTTGAAATTACAGCGTCCCCTAGGCCCACAGTGAACATAAAACATCTGGTAAACAAGACGATAAACACAGTGACTAAAACATCACATATACCCCAGAGCAGGGGGCCGCAACCTGCGGCTCCGGAGCCACATGCGGCTCTTTGATCCCTCTGATGTGGCTCAGTACAGTGGTCCCTCGTTTATTGCGGTGGTTACGTTCTAAAAATAACACACATTCTACACTTTGAACATTTTCTCACATTTCTCTCCTGTTTAAACACTCATAGAACAAAAAAACACAGAATTATAGAATGAAACCAAAGATCCAAACCTGTTTTCAGGCCCTAAACATATCGCGTGTATTTCACAGTTCCTCTGACAGAGCCTCTTTGTCCTGGCGCCGCTTCACTGTCGCAGGTTTTGTCGGGGAGAAAACTTGCAAACATACAGCACTTCAGAGTCACACAGTGATCGAACATTTATATAAATTTGTCAAAGCTGAACACATTCTGCACTGTACAGGAGACACGGAGGAGAATGTCTGACAAATCAGCAAAGGTCTACAGTCCCTGAGCCAATCAGGACGCAGAACACAATGCACATTGATACTCTATAAAAAAAATTTAATAAAAAAATCTGCGAAACAGAGAGACCGTGAAAGATGAACCGCGTTATAGTGAGGGACCACTGCATAATTAAAATGTATTTTATTTTAGTTTGTTCATTTTCAAAATGTAATTCTATGGCACAAAGGCAAAAAAGACGTTATATGCAGTGTTATTTCATTTTAAATTTCAAAAGGGTTTTGTGGCTCCCAGTGTTTTCTTTACTGTGAGAAACAGGTCCAAATGGCTCTTTGAGGGGTAAAGGTTGCCGACCCCTGCTCTAGCAAAAGTACAATAGGCTTATACATAATACGAATAGGTAAATAAGTAAAACACACAATGTGTAGCATAATAAAACTCAAATGGTTCATTTCAGCAGCAGTGTCAGTGTCATTTAAGCAGCAGTGTCACTGGGGGAGGGAGGGCAGGGAGAAAGTTCAGCATCAGCTTGGTGGATGAAGCTGTCTTTCAGTCTGCTGGTCTTTGCCAGTATTTAAGTAAAAGTACAGATACATGGGTAAGAATTAAGTAAAACCATGACAAAATCTACTTGCACTATGTAACTTTTTGATAGGGGGTCATGGAAGTGTCATTGCTCTGTCTGGAATGTGAGAGATACTAAACAGCTCTACTTTAATAATAATAATAATAATTCATTGGATTTATATAGCGCCTTTCATGACACCCAAAGCGCTTTACAGTTCATTGTTCATTCACTCCACACTTGGTGGTGGTAAGCTACTTTCTGTAGCCACAGTAGAGGTAAGATCTTAAGCCCGAGCCCGAGCCCGACCTGACCCGGCTCGGGCCGGGCTTCTCTCTCGCTGACTTTAAAAAAATATATATATATGTTTATAAAAATGTATAATAAAACGATGTGTGGATACTAAACTAAGGAATACTTGTTTTAAAATAAATAATTTGGATAAAACAGAGAAGGCGCTGTAAGGTAATTGCTATTTAACTATTAAACAGGAGCCGCTCTTAATAATCTTCCCCTCCGCAAGTCCGCATCTATTTTGACCTGGTATCCCCAATATGGAGGAGCAAGAAGTTAAGGATAAACTAAAGACAGGAGAACTGAAAAGACAAACACGCACCGGTAAGAGTGAGGTGTGGAAAAGCTTCAAATTGATTGTTGAAAATGCTACAGAAACTTGCGTTGGCTTCGCTGAATGTAGTCAATGTGGCGCTTTGCTTTCATACGAGAGCAAAAAGACTGGCACCTAAGCTGCGCGCCTGCGCAGTTGCGCACTGCTCACACATTCTCAGCGCACAAGAAAACCTATGCAGCGCAGGGATGAAAGAGTTCCGCTTTTTTTTTCAGCCGCGGGGTCATCTGAATACGGGGGAATCGTCCAGTATTCAGAAACAAAAGTACGTTTCGTAACTTGAAATTTTCGTTTGTTGGGTTTTGCTTTCGTTAGGTGAAGTACGACTGTATTACAGGTGATGTTGCAGCTCAAAAATACAGAGGAAAACAGGGATTCTGACCCTGAACTGGGTTGCCTCTCCACAGATCTGGCCTGTAACTTGGTCTGGTTTGGTCTCCATGATGACAGAAAGGTTTAATGCCATACTGTGAAACATTCCAGACAAAGCAATAACATTTCTATGGAGAAAAGCGTTTGATGGACCCTGCACCAGAAAAGTTACGCAATGCACTTTTAAGTAAAACTATTGAAATACCTGTTTAAAAATCTACTAAAGGTAAAAAGTAGAAGGATTTTGCAGAGAGCTTTAGAATAATTAAAGTGATTGATTTTCTTTTAATAAAGAAATGAGCTGATTTTAAGTGATTCCGTTGATTTCTTAATCTCTTTTCAAGCTGTTTTTGTGTTTTTACGTATTTGGTTTGCTCAAAGTTGAGGCGTTAATTCAAATGAAATGTGCTAAAAATAAGTCTTGGCCGTTTCAGCTGGTCTCAAACCATAGAGAAAAGTACTTTTTACTTTTCAGCCCAGATATAGTGCAGTAGAAAATACTGTTACTTGCTTTCAAATGTAGTGAAGTGAAATAAAACACATTCACTTTAAAATATTCTTGAGTATATACCTAAAACCTTCGTTACCTTCCACCACTGGTATTTGGCTCATAGTACTTACAGTTAACCAAAAAACTAAGCAAAGAAGTACAGACAAGATATGTGTTTATCATCTTGTGTGGGCGTTTTCTGGAATGTGATCATTTCATCCTTTTGCATCATTCTAGTGACTCATTTAGTACAACATAGTCTGATTTTTCCATGTATTTTATTACATGAAATTTGTCTTGTCCCAGATAAATAAGCAGCTCTGTGTCCTCTGTGAGCTCTCTGTATTTTTTTGTCCGATAAACAGGAAGTGTGTGTTAGAATGCTAGCTGAGCAAAACTCTATTCTAGTCTCTGAGAGTTGTAAAAAAGCACTTATAACCTCATTATACTGAATGATTTCTATGCTAGAAATGCATAAAATAAGTGAGGAATAACTTTGGACCTCTGCAAACAGTTTAAAATGTGTTTTTCACATTTTTAAATCAATAAAAATCACATACACATACTTTAACCACCATTCAGTCCACATGTGCATCTCCTGTTGCTATTTTAGATTCCTTTTAAACCATTTTCCTTTTTGTCGTGTTTCCTTCAATTAATCATAGCAGACTGCTATGATATTACTGTATCTCTCAGGAGCTCAATATTACCACATTCTTATAGAGTTTTGGTAGGGATCCTCTGCCTATTATAATTAGATTTAAGATTGATTAGATATGAATGGAACCTGCACATGACACCAACCCAGACACAGGGAGAACAAGCAAACTCCACCAACATTCTAAGCTGGGAAATCCCAGGCTGGTTTCGTTCTGATCTGAAAGACAGCCTGGCAACTAGGCTAAGCGAGCTCTCCTGATTTTGGGAGCCAATCAGAGAGCGGGGAGGGGTGGAAAGACGGTGACGTGTACTACACGACAAACGGAAACTTGTAGTTTGAACTGACAACTGACATGATTGGCTATGGGCTACATATACGCCAAATGATAGACATTTGTAACGCCCAATAAACGGCCGTTGGCAATCGTAAAGCACACCTCCGCTACGAGATATTTAGTAGGTGGCTCCCAGACCATATATCACTTGTGATATGGTCTGGTGTAAACCAGGCAACCAACATTCTGCACGCTCAGAGAATTCATCCCAGGGTTCCTTTGGGGATGTTTGGATGTATAAAATGCACCACAGCAAGGCATTTAACTAACCTATTTCCATAGAGACAAGCGGGTGACGGCACCAGGCAGGTTAAATGTAAGGTCTGTGATAAGGCGGCCCTTTTCAAGGTAATTTTGGGCAATAAAAACACCTGTAATTCAATGCATTTCTAGCATAGTAGCATATCCACCTGTAGCATATCCACCTGTTGTTGTGCAATACCCAGTTACAGTGCAATATCCTGTGGTGCAATACTTAACACAGTGCTATTGCTTGTTGGCAACATCTAATACAGTACAATATGCTAAAGTGAGTTCTGTGAAACATCTCTCTCTGCAATGTAGACACTCTCAAGTGTGTCTGTGTATATATGTGTGTATATATGTGTGTGTATATATGTGTGCATATATGTGTGTGTATATATGTGTGTATATATGTGTGTGTATATATGTGCGTATATATGTGTGTGTATATATGTATGTACATATGTGTGTGTATATATGTGTGTATATATATGTGTGTGTATATATATGTATATATGTGTGTGTGTGTGTATATATGTGTATATATATATATGTGTGTATATATGTGTGTATATATGTGTATATATGTGTGTGTGTGTATATATGTGTATATAGTCATAGTCATAGTCATAGTTAGCTTTATTGTCGAAAAACAATCATGTACATGTACATAGAATGAATTAGAAATTTCGTTTCCCCACTAACCAGACAGGACAGTGATAGAGTGGCTAGGGGAGGGGCCGCTGCACTTGCGCGTGCCGCCGACTGGGAGATGCAGAGTAGAAAAGATGCAATACAATCAGTGAAAATTTTAACAACATGTAATGACAGAAAAACAATTGGAGATATAACATAAGGTGATCTTTTTTGTTGGTAACTTTTTTGTTGGGAACATAAGGAAGGTGGGGGGGGGGGGGTCAGATTGGAAATCGATGAAGTTGATTGAACCGAGAGCAGAGGTCAGACCTTTCTAAAGATATATATATATATATATATATATATATATATATATATATATATATATATATATATATATATATATATATATATATGTGTGTGTGTGTGTGTGTGTGTATATATGTGTGTATATATGTGTGTGTATGTGTGTGTATATATGTGTGTATATATATATGTGTGTATATGCGTGTATATATATGTGTGTATATATATGTGTGGATATATATGTCTGTATATATATGTATGTATATATGTGTGTATATATATGTATATGTGTGTGTATATTTGTGTGTATATATGTGTGTATATAAGTGTGTGTATATGTGAGTATATATGTGTGTATATATATGTGTGTATATATGTGTGTGTATATATGTGTGTATATATATGTATGTATATATGTGTGTATATATGTGTGCATATATGTGTGTGTATATATGTGTGTATATATATGTATGTATATATGTGTGTATATATGTGTGCATATATGTGTGTGTATACTGTATGTGTGTATATATATGTATGTATATATGTGTGTGTATATGTGTGTGTATATATGTGTGTGTATATATGTGTGTATAAATGTGTGTATATGTGTGTGTATATATGTTTGTGTATATATGTGTATATATGTGTGTGTGTATATATGTGTGTGTATATATGTGTGTATATATATATGTGTGTATATATGTGTGTGTATATATGTGTGCATATATATGGGTGTATATATGTGTATATATGGGTGTATATGTGTGTGTATATATGTGTGTGTATACTGTATGTGTGTATATATATGTATGTATATATGTGTGTGTATATGTGTGTGTATATATGTGTGTGTATATATGTGTGTATAAATGTGTGTATATGTGTGTGTATATATGTTTGTGTATATATGTGTATATATGTGTGTGTGTATATATGTGTGTGTATATATGTGTGTATATATATATGTGTGTATATATGTGTGTGTATATATGTGTGCATATATATGGGTGTATATATGTGTATATATGGGTGTATATGTGTGTGTATATATGTGTGTGTATATATGTGTGTATATATGTGTGTGTATATATTCATTCATTCATTCACCACTGAATAAATGAATGAATGTGTCACCCCTACTGCAATATCTGAGGAAGTCTTGCAATAACGTGGATAACTAATGTGTAGTGCCAGCTGTATGGGACTTTTTTCTGCACAATTTTTTTTGTTGCACAATTTTTTTGCACTATTTTTTTTTCCTATACTGTGTTGTAAATATCCTGCTGTGTTGTATGCATATATCATACGTAAATGTCTGCACTGAAGTGAGACGCTTTCAATCTCATTGTGAATATGTATAATGTAAATTGTACTTGTGAACAGTGACAATAAAAGGCATTCATTCATTCATTCAAATGCAAGATAACAAATAGCAACATCATCCCCATGGAGATAAGCAGACAACAGACCCCATACCAGAAAAGTTACATGTGCACCTTTAAATATTATGTGGAATTTGAATCCTATTTTAACATCTAGGCTTTTATTAAAAGAACAGATTTGAGCATGAAATCAAGGTGAAGTGAATCCAGCTCATGGCACTGAGCCTGGCACAAAGCCTGGCACAGAGCCTGGCATGTGTGCCCCAGCCTATAATTATGTCTGTTGTGCAACATGGATCTCATTCTAACTGTTGTTAAATTGACATCAGACAAAAGCCTTATATCTTTTTAATGACAGCACAAAAGTCACAGAAGTCACTTGGAAGAGCGTGTGATAAAACTTGCAAATGAACTTCCATACATGTTTCTGCACTGCAAAAAGCAAGATATAGGCAAGTTAAAATGACTTAAAAAAAACTTGACAACTTGACAACTTATCTACCAGTGGCACAAATGTGAAGTTTGGCATTAGATTTTGGTGCAAAGAGTTGTTGTTTTTCTTATCTTAAATGTAGCAAGTTGTATTTTCATATTTAAAGTACAGAAAGTCGTGTTCCATTGGCAGATCATTTTACTTGTCAAGTGAAATTTACTCAAATCATCATAAAACTTTAGTAATTTTCAAGTCATCTGAACTTGGCTAGATTTTAGTTTTTGCAGTGCCGTGAATCGCACACATTAAAGCTGCACTGCAGAACATTTCTGGCGGAGGGTCTGTCACCTGCTCGTCTCCATGGAGATGTTTTTGCTTTGCCTGGAATGGTCCATGGTATGACATTAAACATATCTATCTAACACGTATTTGCTGTGAATAGGGTTGCCTCTCCACAGATCTGACCTGTAATGTCGCCTACAGTTGTCTTGGTTTAGATAGAACATTATAGACAAAACAATAACATCTCCATGGAGACAAGCATTCACCAGAAAGGTTACATAATGCACCTTTAACCAGCCCATGAATCGCAGTAACAGAGCGACACATAAAGGACAACACCCCTGTCGCGTGATCCGTCTAACAGACTGAGGTCAAATATATTTTGCCTCAGTGAAAATGGACTGGTTCTCATTAATAACAGCAGGACTTATTTGGGGCCCTCCATGTCGACCACCCGCAGCCATGGCGACGGAGCATCTCGCCAGGCGGCCCACCCCAGCGCCTCTTTGATCCGGGGGGGGCTGTTTACGCTGTGTGCATGCACCGAGGCTCCGTGCATTCAAGACCCCGAAACATGTCTGTAAATCACACTGTAGTCGGAGCCTGTCTCTACACCACTTTGATGTGACTCCCAGAACATGCATATGGACAACACATACCCCACCAGTGGAAGAAGTACTCAACGTTGTCACTTAAGTAAAAGTACAGATACTACAGCAAAAAAAGTGCTCACGAAAAACTAAAATTATCACCTGAAAAAAAATGACTTATTATTATTATAACTTTGTTTAACCAGAGAAATCCCACTGAGATTGAAAACCTCTTTTCCAAGGGAACTCTGGACAAAAGGCAGCAAAAAAGACAATTACAACGTTTTTTGGTGGAAACGGAGAAGTTTGTATTCGTCTTGGCCTTTCGTCCACACGGCGCCAGCGTTTTTGGTGGGCGAAAACTGTGTTTTTTGAAACCAGGTTCCAGAGAGGAGAAATCTGAGAACGCCGGGGGTCGTGTTGTCATGTGGACGAGCAAAACGCAGCTTTTGGAAAACGATGACGTTGCGATGCCGTCATCATCTGCTTTGGTAGGACCCCCAGTCGACGTTCTGCTGATACTGACGTGTTTTGTAATCCAACGTAACTCGTAGAAGTAACTCCACTTCGTCATCGGTCCAAACGAGAGAGTCAGTTTTTGTAAATGTGTTTGTCATCATTATTATCTTCTTGTGTTTGTTTGTGGAAGAGAAAGGACTTTACGCGCATGCGCTCTTTGTAGTGTTGCGTTTCCGGTGGCTCTGGCTGTTTCCTGTTCACAGCACCACATATTGGTGTGGCATATGTATTACATCGTTTTCACTCAGCGCTCAGTTTTCAACTGGACGCCAATATTTACAGATCCGACACGTGTATGGATGCAAATTTTTTTCAACCCGCATTTAAAAAAAGCATTGAAAGCGTGCGTGGTCTTAGTCTGGATTTAAAGCCATTCAATGAGATAAGTTCCGTTGATTTCCAGTCCTTTTGCAGCTTGTTCCATGCAGAGAAGACAAAAGCCCTTTTTCCCAACTCTGTGCGAACAAACGGAACAGAGAGCAACAAGTGATCATTCGAACGCAAACCATAAGAATCAACACTTCTCTGTGTGATTAAGTTACACATGTCGCAGGGCAGTAGTCCAAGCATGGCCTTCTAGATAAAAGTGTACGAGTGAGTCAATCTCCTAGTGGATAAAGAAGGCCATCCCACTGGAGAATACAGTTCACAGTGGTGGGTCAAGGCCCTACAGTTAGTAACAAACCTCAAATCACCATGATACACAGTCAATCTTACTCAGACATTGAGCTGAAGCGTTCATATACAAGTCTCCATAGTCTAAAATGGATTTTAAAAAAGCTGCAGCGACAAGGCGCTTTTTAACCTTAAAAGAAAAACAAAATTTGAGTTTCTTCACAAGATTCTCAAAGTCAGAGCGTCGTCAAGCAAGATACCAAGATATTTGTATGAGCCAGCTCAGTTTCATTTCCCTCAAGAGTGGACACTGTGGGGACATCTTGTGGATTCTTCGTAGAGTTTGAGAACATTAGTTTAGTTTTGTCAGCATTAAAGACTAGTTTTAGCTGCAGAAGTGTGTGCTGCACCACAAACGCTTTCTTTCACTTAAGTAAAAGTATTACAGTAGCAGTTTTAAAAGGTGCACGATGCAACTTTTGGGTTAGGGGTCTAAAAATACCAAGTAAAACACATTCTGACTTGTAACTTGGTCTGGTTTGGTCTCCATGAAGATAGGAAGGTTTAATGCCATACTGTGAAACATTCCTAACAAAGCAATAATATTTACATGGAGAAAAGGTTCTGACGGACCCTTCACCAGAAAAATTACACAATTCATCTTTAAAGAGTAATAAGTGTGATTTTTAGATCTAATAAAACTTCAAATGTATTGATTTTTGTTGAATTTTGTTCAGCAGAAACAACTGAGTTAATGTTTATTATCCCATCTGTTTTAAGAGATAAGATAAGATAAGACTTTATTGATCTCACACAGGAGAAATTTAATTGCCACAGTAGCTCCAGGACAGTTTGAACAAGAAAGAAAAGTGCATGCAGGTAAGAATGGAATAAAGTAAGTAATAATAAAAATAAGTAGTCATCATAATAATAATAATAATAATAATAATAATAATAATAATAATAATAATAATAATAATAATAATAATAATAATAATACAAACAGTAAGTAGGAGAGTATGGAAAAAAAATAAGATATTGCATTGCAGATATTTATGATATTTATTATTATGTTTTGTACATTATTGTTTGCTCAAAGTATGTATGTGTTAAAAATAAACCCTCAGCCTTTACAGCAAGTCTATAATATAGACTACTACTATACTACAATAAAAAATACTTTTAATTTTCAGTCCTGTTCAAAAATGTAGTGGAGTAGAAAGTAAATGTAATGTAGTGAAATAATAGTAAAAATTATCTACCTTAAACTGTACTTAAGTAAAGTACAGATAGCTAAAATGCATACTTAAAGGGATAGTTTGGGTTTTTCGATGTGAATCTGTATGGCGTCCCCTTCAGCAGTGTCGTGCATTAACACTGACTTACCCCTGACAGTGTCCTCTGAGCCGGGTTCTTCCCCGGTTCTGTAGCTGATGAAAGTAGGTCCGACAAGTTAGCGGGGACAGCTAATAAAGCTTGTTTCTTCTCAAAACAATATTTGTCCAAAAAGTGATATATTTGCGTCACCAAACAGTTGCCCACGAAAAAGTCAGAAGTCATAATCGCTTGGTGCTATTTTCTCTCGAGTCGTATCACTGCGCGCCTATTATTATTATTATTATTATTATTATTATTATTATTATTATTATTATTATTATTATTATTATTATTATTATTATTATTATTATTATTATTAGCCTGTTCACTTGTAAGTGGCGATGTTTACAAGTGTACAAGTGTTTCTGTTTGTGTGTTAAACATTTGTGAATGAAGCAAAACACAACTCGAGGTGTGTTCGTTTGTGATGAGGAAACAGCATTGTAACATAGATTTGAAAATAGTGTAATATTGGCCATTAAAGTTGTCCTCAGCCCTGCCCCTCCTTTTTAAGTTTTATGTTTCATGTTGTCCAGGAAACTCTTAGGGTACAAATGAGACCTCTGTGTCTTGTCTGCATCTAATTATAAAGTGTTTTAATAGTCTGTGAACCAGGACACAACACTGTTAGCATGCTAGTTGTTGTTAGCATTACTATTACTCAGCTTTGGTCTCTGAAAGTTGTGAAAAGCACTCATAAACTCATTGTGCTGAATAACTTAAATGCACTGCCGAAGTTGCCTCAAGTGGAGGAGTTCAAGTATCTCGGGGTCTTGTTCATGAGTGAGGGGAGGATGGAGTGTCAGGTTGACAGGTGGATTGGTACTGCGTCAGCAGTGATGCGGTCGCTGTACCGGACCGTTGTGGTGAAGAGGGAGCTGAGCCCAAAGGCGAAGCTCTCGATTTACCGTCGATCTACGTTCCTCCCCTCACCTATGGTCATGAGCTCTGGGTAATGACCGGAAGGACAAGATCGCAGATACAAGCGGCTGAAATGAGTGGCTGGGTGTTCCCTTAGAGATAGGGTGAGGAGCTCAGTCACACGGGAGGAGCTCGGAGTAGAGCCGCTGCTTCTCCACATAAAGAGGAGCAGCTGAGGTGGCTCGGGCATCTGTTCCGGACGCCTCCTGGACGCCTCCCTCAGGAGGTGTTCCGGGCATGTCCCACGTGGAGGAGGCCCCGGGAAAGACCCAGGGCACGCTGGAGGGACTATGCCTCCTGGCTGGCCTGGGAACGCCTTGGGGTCCCCCCGGAGGAGCTGGAGGAAGTGTCCGGGGTGAAGGAAGTCTGGGAGTCCCTGCTTAGACTGTTGCCCCCGCGACCCGACCCCAGATAAGCGGAAGAAAATGGATGGATGGCATTGACAAAGTGAATAAGTCTGAATGTTAAAATGAACTAGTTCTGTTTTTAAGTTTTTAAGACCCCTGACAGAGGAAACTGAGTTGACAGAGGAAACTGATGGCATAATTTCCAATTTGTCTAAAGGTCTCAGGAACCGTTCTGCACATCCCCACTCTTCACTTGCTCATATTTATTAGTATATTTTAAATACATGCAGAACTCTTTCAGACAACAAAGGAGAGCAGGGGTGGAACACAAGTGCACCGACCGTTTCTGTGAGTTTCTTTGTTCTTGGTCTTGATTGTCATTGAGAACGCTTGACCCTGTCTGATCCTGAAGATGAGCGCTGTAGGGTCTGGTTGGTAAAAAACGCACTGATCTGTTTTACATTGAGGTAAAAAGAACTTTAATCCACAACAAGATTGTGTCCATTGGGCAGAACCCCGGACCCTTCATCTTATGCTAAGTTAAGTTAAGTCAGTAGTACCTCGCCCGAGGACTTGCTTAGCAGGCGTGTTATTTGAAAGGTTGGTGCAGAAAATTGGTCCCACACGGTTCAGGAATGGACTCAGCTTGGAATAATCTCACAGTTTATTACACGGTTAAAGATGCTTTGTTACGATAGCTCACCTACATGCCCCTAGCTTATGCTTAGCTCCTTTGCTGAGTGTTACCATGACTACAGCTGTACTTTATTTACTATTTGGATCTGCGTCAGTGTCCTTGACCCCATAATTGGCGACTAATTTCTGACAAGCTGGAAGTGCCTGTCCCACTCAACAAAACGTCCAAAGTGAACTGAAAACTGTTATAGTCCACACTGAATATAACTACGTGTGGATCAATGCAAAGCCCCCAGCAATACTTAATGCAACCAGTTCAGCGTCGCTGTTTGTGTGCACATGTATTATGTATGTGAACTGTAAAGAAGCTACACTTTGTATGTTAAGTAAAAACTGCTGTGTGTGATCTTCGTCATAGGTCACTGTGAGTTCAGCTACAAGTGAGCAACATCTGTCACACTGCTGTCGGAGGGCACAGAGAGGCCGTCTTTGTCCAAGAGGAGACCTTCACTGTGATCAGGAGGTGCGCTCTTGTTGTGTGAGTGGATGTTCTGCAGGACACGTCATAGATTTATGCACCGTACAGACAGTGCAATATGTGAATGATTCATTCTAAAGTAAAATGTGAGATTCCGTGTCAGATTCAGTGTCAGTGTGTTGATACAGACCATGTGACCAATCAGGCCATACACCTTGAACAAGGCACTTCACCAACCCTGCCTTTTGAGAACTCATTTATAACCTTTAATGTCAGGTGAACCAAACCCTCCACAAAGTTTACCTACTTGTAGCTGCTTGTAGCGGACACATTTCCACAGGCAGATGTCAGTGCTGGTTAAATAAAACTCCCAAATCTTGATTAATAAATTAAATCTGAATGAAGACAAAGACATAAATCAATCCACATGAACAAAGCTAAAGAGTTCCTTCTATGATATCTGACAGCCCAGTGTGATGGTAGCTCCTCAGGAGAGTTCCAGTAAAGTCAGCCAAGAAAGCGATCAGTGCTCTTGGCAGAGACGTTCTTTTGCTTTGCGTCGGTTGTTTCTGTAATACACTCAAAGGAACAAAGATCTCTTTTTCTTCTTGTATTTTATGTTATTTTACAACAAGTGATGGAAGTAATAAGAAGAACATTAAGTTTTATTAAGTACAATCCTATTTATGTTCTTCTGGTTCAGTAATTCCAGCTGCCTGTGATCACATGACAATGTAGTGACTGTGCGGATGCCAACCCCGGAGACTTAAGGTTACAGCAGGAAGAGCATCAGGCTTAAACGTTTGAAGTCAAATCAACGTCAGTCAAAGCACAATGAAAGTAAACAAGCTTTCAGATGTAAAAAGAGAGCTGACAATCTTCTTTATTCTTATTGAGTGGATAAACTCCCTTCGACTGTGAATGAGCAGAATGCTGTCATCGGCGTCCCTCCCGGAGGTACTAGATCATGTGTTATTGAGAGCTGTCATGTTGGATCCGCTGTGATAAATCAGGACATCTCTGCGCTTCTCCACAGGACTTGAACATGCTTCCTTCTGTCCTACAGTTTGACTCGTGTCCTCAGAGTGTCTCTCTGCGTGCTCGCCTCACAGTGATCGATGTGCTGGCGAGACCAGTCCACTTTCTCCCACTCCTCTGGGACTTTTTAATCAGCAGCTCCGCCACAAGACACAACGCAGCTGGGCATCATTTGGACTTTGACAAAGAATAAATCATATTCATGTCCCAGTTCGCTTTGTTTTTATACACTCATTTATACACAAGCTTTCATGTCCTTTATTATGAGTGAAACCATTTCATTTGAGAGCGTTATTTGCACTTCATTTCCTGTCATCTTACCCTGTCTTTACTTTCTGAAATAAAAAATATTTTCACTAGAGGATAACTCAGCCTTGGGCTACCTAAAGCTGAAATAAAATGTAGATTAAATTAATGCGCTTTGTCGTAATAAATACATTGTAATAGAAACCATGAGGAGAAAATGAAGCACGTTTGATTTATTATCCAAATGGTACAAATGGTTTCCTGAAGTTGACAATAAAAACTGATCTCGACCTTAAATTAATGAAGAAAATGTTTAAACAATAACTTATATAGCCAATAGGAATTACATCATCATGTTACATCTAGCAGCCTCATAGTGTAACCGCCTCAGTCATGTCAAAAGGAGTTTTCTGTCTCTATTTATCAACAAACTGCTGCATCTGTCACTTACGCTGTTATTCTAGAGACGATTTATGACTTAAAGGTCCGATATTAAAAATAAAATGGACTCTTGTGAGATTTAAATCATTATATACAGTAAATGTTGCTGTTACTTCATAAAAAAATCCCTGGAGTTTTGTTTCGTTCGCACATGTTTGAGTATCCGTGTATTATTATTAGTCTGTGTACATCGCCAAAGCTTTGCCTGATCCACTTTGTGATGTCATGAAGCTGTAGTTTTCAAGTTGACAGTGAAGATTGTCAATACCAGGGCTGAAATGATCTAAATGATTCTAGTGAAGGTGTATGGAGTTTAAGAACACATTACCGCATCACATCAGAAGGTGGAGGAGTGTTTTCATTTTGAGAGAAGAACTCAGCCTAAATATTCAGAGTTTGTGTGTTAAAGATGAATGTGAATGAAACACAACTCCAGGTATGTTTGTGATGAGAAAACAACATTATAAAATAGATCAGAAAATACAGCTCTGGAAAAAAAAATAAGACACCACTGCAAAAGTTTTTCTGATTTTACTACTTATAGGTATGTGTTTGGCCAAAAGGAACATTTTTGTTTGAGTCTATAAACTACTGACAACATTTCCCCCAAATTCCAAATAAAAATATTATCGTTTAGAGCAGGGGTGTCAAACTCATTTTGGTCCGGGGGCCGAATCCAACCTATTTTGATCCCAAAGGGGCCGGATCAGAAAACTCATAGCATATGTACCCCAAAAATAGCAATAAGTCCAAATATTTGTGCAGAGAAATGCAAATCTATTACAGAAGTCTTTTTTATTTGATGAACTCTTTCTTTTACAAAATATTATAATATTATGAACAACCTGAAACTTTAAGAAAAATGCAATTTCAACACAATGTATTAACGTGAACTTGTATGCATTTCACAGAATTTAGTCATGCTTTCTTTTTGCTTCTGAAACTTGGCATCTTTTAGCCTGCATCAGTGTCTCGTAGTGGCGTTTAAGATTATATTCCTTGAGCACCGCCACTTGTTGCAAACACACCAAGCATATAGGTTTCCCATTCACCTCAAAGAACAAATAGGAATTAGTCAAATGAGGGTCTTAAAGCCCCAGTGTGTAGGATTCGTGGCGTATAGGTGGATGGTGCTATTGCACTTTCTGTTTTAGCTACGGCAGACCTCGAGGGTCACCCGGGCGCTACTGTATAAATAAAACGCGGTCCCGTTTTTTTTTGTTTTTTTTTTCATGAAAACACACATTCCCGATCATTTACCATGACACTCTACACATCAAATGAAACCTTACAGTCTCCTCTTTTTGACTATGCAATTCATTTCCCTGCACAACAAACACTCCCCGAGCACATGGGGCTTTTATACGGAAAAGCACAAAACGAGGTTAGCTTACCTTAGAATGCTTTGCACAGGTCAAACTCTGTATTTCACCATAAACTTGCTCTCAATTTGTCCGTAAGGATCCAGCGAATAAAATTCAGTAAAACAATTTAGTCCAAAACACGTGTTAGATCCATTACGTCTGATCCGGCAGCATGCTTGTGTTGTTTACCCAAAACCACGAGCCTTGCCGAAGGCGAAGGAGGAGCCCAAATGTCCTTCTGCGGCTCTCGTATTCAAAATGGCTGCCTCTGCATGGGGAAGATCCCCCTTTTATGTGACTATATCTAAGTCCAAAAGAATACTTTGATTTCATGATGGAAGTGAAAAGGCTTGGAAAACAATGTATTTTTGAATGGGTATCTTCAATTTCAGTAATTAACGGGTAAAAATCTTACACACTGTCCCTTTAAAGGTCTTGGAGGGCCGGATCCGACACCCCTGGTTTAGAGCATTTATTTGCAGAAAATGACAAATGGTCAAAATAACAAAAAAGATACATGTTTTCAGACCTCAAACAATGCAAAGAAACAAGATCAAATTCACTTTAAAACAACATAATACTAATGTTTACACTTAAGAAGAGTTCAGAAATCAATATTTGGTGCAATAACCCTTATTTTTAATCACAGCTTTCATGCGTCTTGGCATGCTCTCCACAAGTCTTTCACATTGTTCTTGGGTGACTTTATTCCACTCCTGGTGCAAGAACTGAAGTAGCTCAGCTTTGTGTTTGTGTTGATATTCAACAGGCGCTGGAATGGAATGGCTGTAATACATGTAGAGATGCTGATTTCAGGAAAAAAAAATGCAGTGGTCTCTTTTTATTTTTTTCCAGAGCTGTAGTGTAGCATGGACAATTTAATAATAGTTGATAAAACATCTTTAATTCACAGACACAAAAAAGAATCAATATTCGCTCTTTGTATTTTTGATGGACATAAAGCATAATAGGTCTTTAGTTCAACCAATTCAGTCAAAACTATAACATAAGAACCTATTGAAGTGAACGTACCATTGTGAATCACAATACTTGTGTCAGGATCACTTATGAAGAGGAAACACATTGAAAGAAACTACTGTCTGACTGTAGACTTTCAAAGTAAATGACTATAGCCCGGAGCAACAGAGGTGGCTAAAATACTATCACCTCTGAGCGGCTACAGTTACATCAAACAAGTCCAATACTTCCTCCCACTCCCCAGTTCAGTTGGTTTTCTATTGTTTGCAACAAAAGAACTTGACACGCTGAATTGGAGGCTGTGATGGATCTCTTTTGAGGTCAGAAGCCTTTGCCGGTCTTCTGGTTTCATCCCAGCCCAGTCAGCCCCTGCATGTGAACACTGTGAAGGTGTGTGGAGCCATATAGAGCCATTGTCAGGAATAGAAATGAGTGACTGACCGCTAGACCGATAACGCAGCTTTTGTTTGCATTAAATTCGATCTGCATTAATCTGAGGGGGGGAAGAAGAAAAGCTTAAAGGTGCTATATTATTCTAAATCGACTCCTGTGAGCTTTTAGTCATGGTGGAATAATCAGAATCTCCTCAAAAACATACCTGGAGTTTTGTTTTTTAATTTATGTTTATTAAGGATATATAATCACATTAGACAGACCAGAGGCATTGCTTTGAGTGTTTTAGCATTCAAGCATGTCTTTATTATTAGTCTGTCTACATCTCCAAAGCTCAAAATGCTCATGTAGTGATAGTTTTCAAGTAGAGATTGGCAATGCCAGGGCTGAAATTATCCAAATGATCCTAGTGAAGACACAGTATATGGAGTTTAAAAACACAGTGGAGCACTTCCTGTATTGCCACGTGACGTCACAAGGTGGAACAGCGTGTTCGAGGGAAGGACTCCGCCTAAATATGCAGGGTTTATGAGATAAACATATGTGAATGAAACAAAAGACAACTCCAGGATGTTTTTGAGGAGGAAACGACATAATAACAAAGATCAGAAAATAGCATAATATGGGTCCTTTGAACCAAAACTTGAGTGTATAGAGAAGTAACAATACAGTTTGAGACATACACTGATAACATCCATGAATAATTGGCTAAATACATTGTCAAATTACCTGAGTGAAAGACTCTTTGTATCGCTGCATGTATTATCTAACCAACATGAATATAACTTATCCAGATACTGTATATGCTGCGGAGACACAAAGAAGCCTCTATAATACTGGTATCACTAACTTTATCGCCCGTGGCATTCCTTGCATCATGAGGGATGCCATTCCCACAGAGAGGAAACAATGGATATCAGATCGTTTGCATTATAACTTATTCAGGAATGCTGCGTGAACGGCTTCCTGCTTATTTAAACAGTATCACGTGAATATATCATAATGTATTGTTTAAAAGAACATATGAGTCATTAGGATATGAAAACCTAAAAAAAAAATCATCATATAGTTTGGTTACAGCCCAAAAAACAAAGAAGCAAAGACAGTTGTTAAATACGGGTCACATTTTACCCTTGGGCCCAGTGTTTAAGAAGATTCAAGAGATTCAAGATTCAAGATTGTTTATTTGTCATATGCAGAATCAACACAGGGTCAACAATGCAATGAAATGTTTAGAATGAGAAGAACCGTTGACTCGCTAAGATAGTCAGAAGTACTAATAACATGCAATAATAGTACATGGTAAAAAAGTGTTGCAAAAGTGCAGGGGAAGAAGTAAACAATATAATAAAAATATGTAATAAAAATACAAGGTACAATGTACAAAAGGTGCAGGTAAGATTAAATAAGGTGTAAGTATTTCACAGATTGCACATAATATGGTGTAGTATAAGTGTTGCATGTGGATTTCGTATTGCACATAGTATGGTATAGATATTGCACATTGGTTATTGCACAGGTAACAGTAGTTTACAGTGAGGTAGTGACAAACATGATACATTCATACAGAGCAGCAGCAGTAAACAGAATTATGCATAATGAAAGGTACTTTAGTGCAGTATTATTGAGAGTTCAGTATTATTTAGAGTATAGGAAGACATACATTTATCAAAATAAACTGTGAACAGGATAAAATGAGCTTAAAACCATCATTTACTGTTAAAACGCTAGTAGATAGAGAATGATTTAAACTGCTGCGACGTGCAGAATGGTGCGTAATTTTGAGGTCTCCCAGTCCCTGACCTTTTACGCATCGAAACGGCTGGTAGTAAAAGGGTCAAGCGCCCAGTAAAAACATAATATAGTATAATTTTCTAAACTTTTCCCAATGGATTTCCCTGGAGCCGGTCTTCAGACAACGCACAGATCCGTTTCAGGCTTTGTCAGCTGTAAGTATGGGCGGAGGAAGCGCACTCATAGTGATATTATAGAGGGAAAAAAAAAAGCTCTATCCGAGATAATAAAACCTCGAGCTCCAGAGCTGAGTGCTCACTCACAGCTCGACACACACACAGAGAGAAAGAAAGAGCTCTGCCGAAGTGACCGTCCCATCCTCTGTCACTCCGCGCTGTCGCCACCCACAGCCTCGGCGCGCCGCATCACCAAACCCTGGACACAGCCCGCGCAGACGAACCACACACTTTTGCAGGATATTTCCAACAGACACTTCATAAACTCAGGTGATTATTTCAGCATTCGGCCCTCAAGGATGCCCGCGCTACGGTGGAATATGTGCTGCGTGCTGTTTTTTCTCGTCGCTTCGCTCAGGACGCACCAGGTGTCTGCGGCGCGACCCAAAGCGAACTCCATCAAACCCGGACAGCTCGGGGAGACGGCCGCTCCTGCCACCAACCACTCCACTTCTGCACACGGGAGCATCACCAAGAAACACAACATCCTTACACAGGTAACTTCAGAAAGAAAAACAAAAAAACATTATATTTGCGCACTGACGTATATGGCTCTATTAGATGCGTAAAACCAGCTTAATGACCGTAACGCGAGCTCTGTTTAACCAGAAAACAAACAAACAATCTAAATTAAAGTCACATTATAATCCTATAACACAAAATGTCTGAAATGATGATAGAAAACTACAGCTTTTACCTTGATTATAATGATACATTTTGATATCCAGCCTCATTAAGTTGAAATTACTCCCAGCTATGCAAAGTGCCCTCATTTATTTGGAGTGTTAATTGTGTTTTAACGACTCAAAATAGCACCAACTTGTTTGAGACATCATAATTATACCCAGCCCTGAGCAGGAAAAAGTCAGACTGAATGAAGCGTGCGTAACCAACTCAGCTGTTAATAACTGCGAATCGCTCCTGGCCCCAAATTTGTACCTTGAGGTGAATAAGTAGCACCGTTTTGCCATTTAAAAGCCTTCATTTCACACGTGAAGGGTTATTGGGGAAAAATGCAGGGATTGGTACCCCCCTCATAAAGCTTTAATTGCCTTTCAGACCTGACGCCACACCGGGGCAAAGCGCACTTCCACCGCACTAAATCATTAATGCCAGGCACCAACGCGAGAGAAAGTTAACACTAGTCTGGGTGATTTTCTGTCTGGTTCTTAGTGTCATTAAAGAGGACCAGACGTTAGCCCGGATTACGAGAGCTTTTCAGTGCAGGGATACTTTTACCAACCACTTAAAACCACTCAAGCTCTTATAAGTCCCTGCTGTTACAACACTTACAACACGGTCTGGTTTTGACATCAAACACATAAAGTGACAATTGTGATTTGTGTGTGTGCATTTGTGTGCAAAATGTAGCTTTGATTTCCTAATTTCTTATAATAATACCAATGAAATAGTGTAATAAAGTTCCTTTATTATGCAAAATTGACTCTTGTAAACATGTCGCCAAACCTTATCTCCTTGAAAAACATACCTGGAGTTGTGTTTTGTTTCATTCCCGCATGTTCATTCACACTTTATTATTAGTCTGTCCACATCTCCAACGTTCAAAATGCTCAGTTCCACCTTGTGATGTCATGTAGTGGTAGTTTTCAAGTGAACAGCTACGTTTTACCTTTAGTTCAGTAGAGACTGGCAAGTCCACGGCTGAAATCCAGACGATTCTAGTGTGTGTGTGTGGAGTTTAAAAACTCAGTGGCGCACATTCAACTTATCTTGACTTTTGTACATTTTTAGCCAAATCATGTCTCCTGAAAAACATAGCGGGAGTTGCGTTTTGTGTTTAAGTAACACTTTATTAGTCTGTCCACATCTCCAGCGTTCAAAATGCTCTTTTCCACCTTGTGATGTCATGTAGTGGTAGTTTTCAAGTTAACAGCTACGTTTTATCTTTAATTCAGAAGAGACTGATAAGTTTGGGGCTGAAATCCACACGATTCTAGTGTGTGTGGAGTTTAAAAACGCAGTGGAGCACTTCTTGTATTCCCACAAAGTTTTTGTTTTTCAGTTTGAGAGAAGAACTCAGCCTGAATATGCAGAGTTTGGTGATTTTCTGATGAGGAAATGACATTATCACTGCAAAATTTAAGATATAAACACTTAAATCTATCAGAAATGGACTTAAAAGTAGTGAAATTATCTGTCCGTGCAGCAAGATAATTTTACTTGACAAGTTTTCTTAAAATAAACTCCCTCTAGACTAGAATTAAGCACTCTCAGCACTAGTTAAGTAGATAATAAATCTAAAAACAAGATGAATAAACTGATATAAGTTTTAAAATCTTGGCCAAATCAGAGAAGTTTGTGGTGTATAACATAGATCAGAAAACAGCGTAATACCTGCCCTTTAACACAGGTGCATTAACTGTTAAAGTGCACTATGTAACTTTTCTGTAATCCGGCATTAAACTTATCTAGAATTTATTCAGTTACAGGTGCTTTTATAGCTCAAAAAACATGTCGTCTAACTGCGGGAGTTGCCTCTGCACAGATCTGACCTGTCGCTTGGCTTTATTGGTGCCACTGCCAACTGCTTGTCTCCATGGAGATGTAGTTTAATGTCATATTTCGGGACATGCAGGTTACACGGTTGCCACTTTAGATCCAGTGGAGAACCAGCGTTAACTCTAGGGTAAGTTTAAACCTCATCAGTTACTGTCTCTACTTTAGTGACTATGTCCAGGTGGTAACGGGAAGGGCATCCGGCATAAAAATGTAATATTGCGTTGTTATATGAGCGAAGTGTCTTAGTGAACACAACCACAGTATCCAAGGGGTTCAAAGTGATGAAAAAGTGGTAAAAAAGTTATAAAACAAATCTTCTAAAGCTGCCAGAATGGTCAAAAGTCCTCAAAATGGTGCCGGGAAGTACAGTACATGGAATCAAACTTTTACACCACCCGTTTATGTACTTTAAAAACATTTAAACAGTTTTTTTTCTCACTCCTTTGGTTTTCTCTTGCTCAAAAGTTGTCTGAGCAGTGTTTTATCCCTATAATAAAGTTTATACAGTATGTAGTGTCCAGCAAGTGGAGAAGAAATTTTCAATTTTGTTACTAAAGCAAAAGTACAGATGCTGGAGCAAAAAAAAAAAAAAAACCTCAAGTAAAAGTATGAAAAAAAAATCGACTTTAATACTTTTACTTAAGTACTGTTTTGAAAATGTACTTAAAGAGTAAGAAGTCAAAAGTAAAAGTCGAATAAAAGCTTCAAATGTAGTGATTTTGATGCAGAGAATAGCTCTGAATTTTGTTCAACAGAAACAATTGAATCGATCATTTTCTTCCAAGCAGTTTTTTTTGTCCGTATATTATTTATTTGGTTTTCACTTTTTCAGTAGAAAGGAAAAAAAACAACAACACACAAACACTGCCAGTGCACAACATGTACAAAAAACAACAATGTCGAAAGATTTACAATAAGAGATTAGTCTTTTGACGTTTGAGGTTGAGTCCTGTTTCATATAATCTCTAAAATGTCCCCAAATTTCTGTGAATTTATCTCGCTGATCTGACAGATTACACCGAAAACATCATATCGTTTAACCGTTTATGAAAACAGGGAGTCTTGTGGCCTTCCATTCCCTCAGAATCTTCCAAGCTGTTTTTATTTTATATTTTTGTTTTTTGCAAATTACAATAAACCCTCAATCTTTTCATCAGGCCTCAGACAATCATAAAAAAATGCATTTACTTTTCATCCCTGTTCAAAAATATATGGAATAAAACGTACAGATATCTTCTCGCAAATATAGTGAAAAGGTATCACTTTAAAATGTAAAAAGTAAATGTAAATGTCTAAGTAAAGTACAGATATTTAACATTTCAAAGTTCAAAGTCAGCTTTATTGTAAAAAAAAAACCCAAAAACCCATATATACAGGTTGCACACACAGGATTTGAAATTGCAGCGCCCCCTAGGCCCAAAGTGAACATAAAACATCTGATAAACAATGACTAAAACGTCACATATACCTGTAGCCAAAGTACAAGACAACAAGCCCAAAATGTATACGTAAATACAGTTTTTTACTACTTTTTTACTTTTACTTACTCCCCCACTGTTGTCAGCCGCATGTTTTCTCTGCACTGGTGTCAGATTGGCTGCGATTATGTGTCAAGTGCGTTCTAACATTGAACTCGAACCTCAATAACGACGGAGAGCCTCTTCTTCTTCTTCTCCTCCGCCAAACCCGACGGCCAAACTGCCAGACCCCGGCACGGCTACACACAACTGCAATTATAATCTACAGCGGTTTGGGGCTGAAGGAAACATAACACGCAGAGACCACACACTGTTATAATGCGAGAAGCCACCGCGTTTGCTCGTGGTGGCCAGATGAAGATGGCTAATTTGGCTTATTGTGTGTGAATGTGTCACGTTCTGGCTGCCAGATTTTTCTCAAGTTGTGGAATAGCAGCTATAGCCTTGGCCCTGGCATGAGGCGGAGAGGTGCGTGCTTCGTCTGCGGTTTATCGTACAGTATAGCGAACAGTTGTGTATAATTTAGTAGCTCTGCGCAAGTGGTAACGGGAAGAGCATCTGGCATAAAAATGTAAGTTATACAGGATAAACCAGAGTCTCCATGGGGTCCCAAATGACACAAAACTGACTCTTGTGAGCTTTAAGGCATGTTATAATGTTGTTACCTCATCAAAAACAGACCAGGACTTGTGTTTTGGTTCATTCGCACGTTTGAGTAACACTTTATTCTTAGTATTTCCACATCTCCAAACCTCAAAACGCTCTGTTCCGCCTTGTGATGTCATGAAGAGGTAGTTCTGAAGTTCACAGCTACTATTTCTTCAGCAGAGATTGGTAATTCCAGAGCTGAAATGATCCAAATGGATTCTAGTGAAGGCGCTGTGGAGTCTAAAAACACAGTGGAGCACTTCCTGTTATTACCACATGACATCACAAGATTGGTAAAGCACAATTAAAAACAAATATACTTATAATGTAATGGTCATAAGTCCTCAAAACGGCGCCTAGAAAAGGAATTTGAAACGCACGAAAACAGAGAAACAAACTTTTGGACCTCTTGTTTTTAATTAGCAGTTATGAGCAAAATGTTGGAATAATAATGGCATTTATTATGGTTTATGAATTTGAAAAGTGCTTCAGGACGGTTATCTCTTCATAATTATTATTGTATTTTATACTTTATTACTACTTTTCTATTTATTATCATTATTTTTTTATATAATTATGTCTCATCTGACACTGGTGTATTGCTCTTTTTTGCTATTCCATCTATTTTTTTTACCCTCTGTTATATATTATATTTGATGAGTGAGCTACTGTACCCAAAACAATTTCCCTTGTGGATCAATAAAGTTTGTCATAAGTCTAAGTCTAAGTCTAATAAACTCATGCAGTGCAGTTTTGTTCATGATGAAAGGCCCATATTACGCCATTTTCTGGGTTCTAATGTTGTTTCCTCATTCAAAACATACCCGGAGTTCTTCTCTCAAACAAAAAACACTCACTGCTCCACCTTGCGATGTCATGGGGTAATACAGGACGTGCTTCACTGTGTTTTTAAACTCCATACACCTTCATTTGGATCATTTCTGCCCCTTTAAACTGTACTTAGGCGATTATTGTTCCCTACAGAGACATGATTTTAATACATCCTTAAACCACAGCTGACAAATTGAGCAACTGCAGTCCATCATCCAAGTACCATTAAAGGTGCACTGTGTAACTTTCAGGGTGGCTGGTTCTGCACCATGGAGACGTTGTTGCTTCTGTTTCCGTGGAGACAAGCACCAAGCCAATTTACAGGTCCGATTTTTGGAGAGTTGCATCCCGCTTACAGTCGAACGCATTTAAATTTAAATTAGGGCAGTCAGTTTGTGTTAATTAGATGAATTAATTACACTGTAAATTAACGCTGTATAAACATTAACATAATTAATTATGAGCGGCAATTCAATGCACGTGCATTTTAAATTTGGTGTACGGTAAACAAATCGCTGCTAGGGCCTTTGAACGGCAAGTTTATTTATAAAAAGTACGAAGACGGGACGATCAACAAGAACGTGGTGATTTGGAGCTTTTGTAAAAAAGAATTTTCCGATCACCGAAGCTGCTCAAGCCAACGATAAACACGTCCGGACAAGTTCCATCGTTACCGGTGATAAAGCGAGTGTGAGCGCACTTCAACAAACCACCAAACCACCAAACCACACTCGCAGAATTTGGGAAACGAATGAGCAAAGCGACTACAGAAAAACTGAAACTCAATCGCACAGTGGGTTCATTCGCTCGCTCGCTCACTCACAATCTCTCTCTCTCACAAGATTAAAATGTGATTAATTAGATTAATTAATTACAAACCTTGTAATTAATTAGATAATTTAATTGCCTGACTGAACTAATTTATTTTTTCTCTAATATATATCCAGTATTGTTGTGTTGTTAAAAAACACCTATAATTAAATAATAAGTTAAATGCTAAGGCATTTGTGGCAAGGTGGCTGAGTGGGTAGCGCTCTTGCTTCACAGCAAGAAGGTTCTGGGTTCGATCCCCGGGTCGCCCAGGCCTTTCTGTGTGTGTTCTGTGTGGAGTTTGCATGCATGGTCTGGGTTCGATCCCCGGGTCGCCTGGGCCTTTCTGTGTGGAGTTTGCATGTTCTCCCCATGTCTGGGTGGGTTTCCTCCGGGCACTCCGGTTTCCCCCACCAACCCAAAACATGCACCAGAGGTAAAATCCTCCAGCTTAGGCCCTGACCAAACCGAACCAAGAAGATCATGGAGATGGTCCCTGGGCGCAGTAATGTGTCGCCCACTGCTCCTAATATATATATATATATATAGGATGGGTTAAAATACAGAGAAGAATTTCTCCAGTGTGAGATCAATAAAGTCACTTCTTCTTTCTTCTTCTAATAAGTTTAATGCTATACTTGGGTACATTCCAGGGAAATCAGTCTTCCTAGAATATATCCAGGTGCTGGACTCTTACCAGAAAAGTTACACAGTGCACCTGTAAATAATAAAAGGCAAAAAAAAAACACCTTTACATTTTAAACGGTCTGTAAAAGTTCAAAATGTGTAGTTGTGTCGTCGTGGTAACTCTTACAACGCAAACAGTGCCTTTATAATCCTGTCCTGTCAGGTTGAAGAATTTGGTGTTTTGGAAATACCTTAAAACCCAGTTGGCATAATATTTCCTACAAAGGGATTGCATCTTTCGGTGTATTAAAAAGATAAAACAACGGCAGGTATTGCAATAAAACTAAATTACCCAGTGGTGTCGTCATGGTAATACTAACGATGCAATAAAACACAATAAAACACTTTCTAATTCGTTTCAGACAATATACAGTGGTCTCATTTTCCAAGAGCTGCTTTTACAAATATTATGTATTATGTCAAAACAAAGAAAAATCGTTTACAGCTACATTAATACAGATTAAGAATACAGTGCTGTGGGGGCAAGAAACGGGCGCACCTGAAATAATTTGGCCATTTATGGGATTTGTTTGTAATTATAGTCTAAATTTGTTCAGCGCAACCATTTAAAAAGATAAACACTGCATAAGAACTCTTTGGCGCCAACGTACAGTCTCTCAGTTGTCTTAAAGGTGCACTGCGTAATATTATTTCTAGTGCTCATGCTTGTCTCCATGGAAATGTTATTGCTTTGTTTAGAATGCACAGCACGACGCTACAATTCAGATCTGTGGAGAGTCGCCCCTATTCACAGAAGGAATTACTGTATTTTTGAGCAATATTTTTAAACCCATAATGAATCATTTCTAGGTCAGGGGTGTCAAACTCATTTTGGTCCGGGGACCGTATCCAACCTACTCTGATCCCAAAGGGGCCGGATCAGAAAACCCATGGCAAATATACCCCAAACAATAGCAATAAGTCCAAATATTTGTGCAGAGAAACGCAAATCTATTACAGAAGTCTTTTTTATTTGATTAACTCTTTCTTTTAAGATCCCATGACATGGTACTTCTTGATGCTTTTATATGGTGCCTTAATGGTTCCCTAATATTGTAAATGAATCCTTCTTCAAAATCAAGCCTTAGTGCATGAGAAAGACCCATGAACACAGTCAGAGTCATAAATATGTCTCTGAAACGCTTTATTCTGGGTGTCGTTGCTTGAATGCAAATGAGGAGGACAGAGACAGGCCAGTGCAGCGGGTGGGGGTGTGGCCAAATGTGCCTCTGTTTCCTGGATTAGCGGTGCGCTGTGCGCTGTCACCCACTTCCGCGTTTAAGCGCTTAGGAAGATATGAGACGCTTTCCATTAAAAAAACACATTTCCACAGAAAATAAAATTAAACCACTGCTGTTTCAGAGGTTCAGAGGCTCAGATAAAGAACATCCGAGCCTGGAAACACTCTCACGTGTCTCCAGGCAAATAAAAAAACGCATCTCGCATTGCGTAGCTCGTTCGCGGTCCAAACTCTCTGGGAGTGATTTCCAGAGACGGTGGGTAGATATCCAGACGGGGGGTGGAAACCTTTCCGCGAGTGTGATGTCAGAAATTTCTCTTGTTCAGAATCACCCGTTTGGGCTGTCTTTTTATCAAACGTGGAAAAGAATCGCAAATACTCAGTTTACACATTTTGTAACTTTTAGCCATGGGGAGAGTGGCTCAGAAAGTGAAAATTTCATGCCATGGGACCTTTTACAAAATATTATAATATTATGAACAACCTGAAACTTTTAAAAAAAAAATGCAATTTCAACACAAGCATACAGGTTTCCCATCCACCTCTGTGAACAAAAATGAATTAGTAAATTTTTCTAGGAGAATCCTGCACTCGGTGTCCACTTTTCTCATTTTTGACATTTTGCTGATGAGGGTGTCACGGTCAACAGTCAAAATGATGGTCCTTTAAAGAGACAGTGTGTAAGTTTTTTACCCGTTAATTACTGAAATTGAAGATACCCATTCAAAAATACATTGTTTTCCAAGCCTTTTCACTTCCATCATGAAATCAAAGTATTCTTTTGGACTTAGATATAGTCACATAAAAGGGGGATCTTCCCCATGCAGAGGCAGCCATTTTGATTACGAGAGCCGCAGAAGGACATTTGGGCTCCGCCTTCACTTTCGGCAAGGCTCGTGGTTTTGGGTAAACAACACAAGCATGCTGGCGGATTAGACTCGTAATGGATCTAACACGCGTTTTGGACTAAATTGTTTTACTGGATTTTATTCGCTGGATCCTTACGGACAAATTGAGAGCAAGTTTATGGTGAAATACAGAGTTTGACCTGTGCAAAGCATTCTAAGGTAAGCTAACCTCGTTTTGTGCTTTTCCGTATAAAAGCCCCATGTGCTCGGGGAGTGATTGTTTTGCAGGGAAATTAATTGCATAGTCAAAAAGAGGAGACTGTAAGGTTTCATTTGATGTGTAGAGTGTCATGGTACATGATCGGGAATGTGTGCTTTCATGAGAAAAAAAAACAAAAAACGGGACAGCGTTTTATTTATACAGTAGCGACGCGCGGACCTCGAGGTCTGCCGTAGCTAAAACAGAAAGTGCAATAGCACCATCCACCTATGCGCCACGAATCCTACACACTGGGGCTTTAAGAGCGAGAAAGAGGTGAGTCTTCATTTGTGCTGCTCTGGTGGGAGGGGCCACACACAGAGGCGCTGGAGATGCTGCTATGCTAAACTGTGAAGATAATTACCAATATTTTAATAGAAAATTAAAATATAATTAAAATATTTTAATAGAGAATCAGCCGAGGGCCAGATTAAAGGTCTTGGCGGGCCGGAACTGGCCCCCGGGCTGCATATTTGACACCCCTGTCCTAGGTGGATATGTTTAATGTCATACCATGGAACATTCCAGGCAAAGCAATAACATCTCCATGGAGATGAGGAGGTGGCAGACGTTCCACCTGAAAAGTTACACAATGCACCTTTAAGAAACAGGTTGTAGCATGTGATTTTGCTTACGAGTTTTAATTTAAGGTGTACTTCGTAACTTTTCTGGTGGAGAGTCCGTCAAATGCTTTTTTTACCATGGAGATGCCATTTTTTTTGCCTGAAATGTTCCACTGTATAACAGTTTCTACTTTACATTTATTCAATTTCAGGGGGTTTTATGGCTCAAAATACCTTAAAAAAAACAGGCATTCTCTGTAAGTGGGGTCGCCTATCTACAGATCTGACCTGTAACTTGCTCTGGTTTGGTCTCCACGGAGAAAAGCATTTGACCGACCCTCCACCAGGAAAGTTACACAATGCACGTTTAATCAGTCAAATCATGAAACGTTTCTTCTACTTTTGTGTCATGCTTGTGTTTCCCATAAGCCAACACTTCTACATCTCGACAGCCAAGCATTCGTTGGTGGTACTGTTACAAGATACCGCAGCCAACCCTGGTCCCACGGCGTTAACTATAGTTTCGTTTTATTTCAGATGATTTTACAAGAGATCTCAGACGCGCTGTGTCCTGCTCGTACCCTGAAATGACTGTTTACTGACCTTAATGAGCTGAGAAAGAGAGAGGAAAGGCGGTCTGAGGTGTGAAAGCTTGTTAGCTTGTTAGTCCGGCCACACTGAGTCTCCAGCTCGCTCCTTGTCCTTGGTTTTTTGTTGGCTCTGGGTCCCTTGGGTGCCATACAAGGGTCTGGTGCTGGAGCCGTGAGGGGCCAGACCGGAGACCTCCTTTACTGTAATGAGAGCTGTTAATGAGAGAGCAGAACAAGAGCAGGATTTCACATTTTTGGGGGTTCGTGGACTAAAATGTTCCAAACTTTCAACATTTCTGAAGTAGTGTAAACTTGATTTTGATATGCACACAGCAAAAACAAAAATCTGGTCAAGTTAAGATTACTTGAATTAAGAAGGTTTATCATGATTTCAGTAAAATGTAAAATCTTGCTACATTTATCCTCGAATATTTATCCTCGAAACTCAATACTATAGATTGTATATATAAACTTTGTCGCATTATAAACAGGAAGTGAACATAGGTGCGCTTCTGGCTCCATCGACTCTGGCTCCAGTTGACTTTACATTAAAAAACTGTCACCCCTCTCTCTGCCTTTTTTGGTCTTAAATTGTTCGTATTAACTAGTTCTTCATAACCCTGCTGTTTTTATTTCTTTATTTTTATTTTTTTTGTCTTTAAATACACTCTTATAACTGCTAGCCTCGGTGAGCTTCATTGGTGAGCTGAATGTTAAAGGAAAAGTAACGTTATTTTACAATCTGAGCCTTCTTTCGGTAATAAAACAAGTCGTTTGACTCACCCATATCACGTTCGTGTCATTTGGAGCTGTTTGAAGAAAGTTACGTTGTGGCGTTTCTGTTAGCATTTGTTAGCATTTGTATTCGGGGCATTACTTTGCGGTATCCAAATAACACAAACTTTAGCACTTTTCAAATCATAGAAGCCCGATGTCTTAATGAAAAATTTCGTTTGAAGCAAAAGTGGCCTGTAATCCGAGGTTTATCCATAGTTTTCAGCTTTGCGTTTCCTATTTGGGTCCCCGGAGCAGTCCGCGCATGCGCATGCGCACTTCGCATCTACTCGAAACTATGGCTAAATCTCGGATTACAGGCCACTTTTGCTTCAAACGAAATTTTTCATTAAGACATCGGGCTTCTATGATTTGAAAAGTGCTAAAGTTTGTGTTATTTGGAGACCGCAAAGTAATGCCCTGAGCAAATGATACAGCACCATGTTAACGGATACGGGATCATTAGTAGAACAGAACGGCTCAACATAAGTTCTGCGATACTGCTCCAATTGACAGAAAAATGCTATGGGTGAGTAAAACTACTTGTTTTATTACCGAAAGAAGGCTCAGATTGTAAAATAACGTTACTTTGCCTTTAAGAGTGACGTCACACTGCCTTAGTCTGCTTGTTTATGCAGTCTAAAAAAATGTACATTTATAACAAAAATAATTGTATTTTATTTATGTGCCATCTTATACTTGTTCTGATTAAGCTCAAAATACTTAAAAAATAAAGGTCAGATTTTGTGCTTTAATATGATTTTTTTTTTGTTTTATACTTGCTGTTTATATGATGATCTTCTGAACAGAAGACGCAAAAGTGGCATCGCGTCTTCACTTTTTATTCCGCGTTTAGATGAGCGTTTTCTGGAGGAAATCTGCGTGCATACGGTGACGCAAATGTGTGAGGAATTGGATTGGGTATGCATGCCAGGCAGCTAGGTGGTGCTGTGATACATTATCACTATGTCCGCGCATGCGTAGAATCTTCCTTCTTCTCATCTGCGCCGCGAAAAGCAAAACAAAACATGGCTACTGGTAGCAAAAAAAAATTTGTGTGATCAGACGAAGAAGTTCAACTATTGCTTCAGACCACGTTAGACTACAAAGTAACGAAGGCACAACAAGGTGTGGACTGGGAGTCCTGCCAAACAAAGTACACTGATATATGGACCGATGTGACGTAAACGCGTACGTGAGGTCAGCAGATTTGACCAGAGTTTTGCGTCTTGGGCAGTGTAGACAAAAACGCTACAGTAGAGCGTTTTCAAGTTTTCCACTTCAGTTTTTTGCGTTTTTAAGCCAAAACACCATCACCGTCTAAACGAAAGGCACTTACACGATAAAATATTTAGTCGTTTTTACCCATAAGCGTTCTCGTGTAAACAGGACCTTAGTCTATCTAGTTTTAACAATACACAAAAACACACAAGTACTTTGTTTATGTTACCGTGTTGTCTTCTGGTTAAGCTCAAGATACTTCAGATGCTGCTGATTTTGTCCTGTTCATTATATATTTTTTGCTGATTCTTGCTCAAATGAGTCGAACTGTAGTTTTTGATCCCTTTGACACCCCCACTTTGAAGCAAGCGCTCACATCTCTCTGATAGTTACCTTTTTATTCAGTTGGATGAATGAGATTAACTAAAAATGTGTGCTTAACTTAAAGGAAGGCTGTCCAGTTCAGAGCGGGAGTTAAGAGGGTTTTGAACGTTGCTCTACACACATATGTTTTGAGTGATGAAAGAGTTGAAGGAACAGGCTGTAGGCTATGTGGATAGTTCAACCCTTGGACCTGGCGATGGCCCATGTCATTTAATATGGCTGTGCTTTTTGGCCAGTGGGGCGTTTGTGTGTTCAGTGACATAGTTTATTTGACTTAGTTGGGCCCCTGCCACTCATTTACACCATTCACGGTTTTGGGTTGCATAGTTGATCTCTGAAGGCCAAGTTCAATCTGGACGGATTATCGAGTGTGAAAGTGGAGTCTTTGTGCTTTAACACAGACATATTAAAGGGCCCCTATTACACTGTTTTCTGATCTATGTGATAATGTTGTTTTCTCATCAAAAACATACCTGCGGTTGTGTTTTGTTTCATTCACACATGTTTACCTGTGACTAAACCAGGACTAAACCAGGATTAAACCAGGTCTAAACCAGGTCTAAACCAGGTCTAGACCAGGACTAAACCAGGACAAAACCAGGTGTAGACCAGGTCTAAACCAGGTCTAGACCAGGCCTAAACCAGGACTAAACCAATACTAAACTAGGACTAAACCAGGTCTAAACCAGCACTAAACCAGGACTAAACCAGGTCTAAACCAAGACTAAACTTGGTCTAGACCAGGTCTAAACCAGGACTAAACTAGGTCTAGACCAGGACTAAACCACATTTAAACCAGGTCTAAACCAGGTCTAGACCAGGTCTAAACCAGGACTAAACCAGGACTAAACCAGGTCTAAACCAGGTCATAACCAGGTCTAAACCAGGACTAAACCAAGACTAAATCAGGACTAAACCAGGACTAAACCAAGACTAAATCAGGACTAAACCAGGTCTAGACCAGGTCTAAACCAGGACTAAACCAGGAATAAACCAGGTTTAAACCAGGACTAAACCAGGTCTAGACGACATCTAAACCAGGACTAAACCAGATCTAAACTAGGACTAAACCAGGTCTAAACCAGGTCTAGACCAGGATTAAATCAGGTCTAAACTAGGACTAAAGCAGGTCTAGACCAGGACTAAACCAGGTCATAACCAGGTCTAAACCAGGACTAAACCAAGACTAAATCAGGACTAAACCAGGTCTAGACCAGGTCTAAACCAGGACTAAACCAGGAATAAACCAGGTCTAAACCAGTACTAAACCAGGTCATAACCAGGTTTAAACCAGGACTAAACCAGGTCTAGACGACATCTAAACCAGGACTAAACCAGGTCTAAACTAGGACTAAACCAGGTCTAGACCAGGATTAAATCAGGTCTAAACTAGGACTAAAGCAGGTCTAGACCAGGACTAAACCAGGTCTAAACCAGGTCTAGACCAGGACTGAACTAGGTTTGAGTTCCACTGTTCCACCTTGTGATGTCATGTAGTAATACGGCAGTAGCTCAGTTGGTAGAGCGCTTGCCTGGTGATCCAGGGGTTGGCGGTTCAAATCCCGCTCTTGACGGGTGGACCAAGCTCCCACAGATGAGCGCTGCAGTTGTGTCCTTGGGCAAGACACTTAACCCCACCTCGCCCCCAGTGTCTGCGGACACTGGTAGCCCCCCATGGCAGAAGAAACATCGAGGCCCATTGTGACGTGAGCCACCTGTGGGAGGATTCTCCAGCTGAGGTCCTGACCAAGCCGAAGCGGGAAGATCATGGAGATGGTCCCCAGGCGCAGTAATGTGCAGCCCACTGAAAGTGGAGGGTGCATGAGTGTTGGAGGTGGTCGGAGGGGCCGATGGCGCGGATTGGCAGCCTCGCTTCCGTCAGCATGCCCCGGGGCTACAGAAAGTAGCTTACCACCGCCGAGTGTGGAGTGGATGAATGGTGAACTGTGGAGCGCTTTGGGATGAAAAGGCATGTCATGAAAAAGCGCTATATAAATGGAATTAAAAAAAAAAAAAAAGGAATACAGGAAGTACACCGCTGTGACTTTAAACTCCACACACCTTCACTAGAATCATTTGGATCATTTCAGCCCTGGGATTGCCAGTCCGTACTGAACTTAAGGTAAAATGTAGTTGTTAACTTGAAAACTACCACTTCATGACATCACAAGGTGGGACAGAGCTTTGGAGATGTAGACAGACTAATAATTACTGAAACATGTGTGAATGAAACGAAACACCACTCTGGAAGTGTTTTTGAAGAGGTAAGAATCCATTTTGTGTAATATAGATTCTTAACCCATTATAACATTACTTCGCCACTGTACCTGGAGTTGTTTTTTTTAATCATTTATGAGAGTTTGAGTGAGTAATACAGGTTGGCAGTGCAATTCCAGCTCACACAGATGAATGCTGCTGTTGTGTCCTTGGCAAGACACTTAACCCAACGTGCCCCAGTGTCTGCGTACACTGGTGTGTGAATGTGTGTGTGAACGGGGGAGTGGTTATTTGATGTAAAGTGCTTTGAGTGCCTTGAAGGTGGAAAAACGCTGTATAGAAATGCCACCATTTACCATCATACTGTTCTATGGCGCTGCCTTTCTGTCAGCTTGAAAAGAGAACAAAAAACACTGAAAAATCAACAGCCTGTATAAATCTTCTCTCATTATCTAACAAATGTTGTATCTTTTCCATCTTGTGATAAAATTACTTTCCATTTAAAGGTACATTGCATAAAGTCCCATCAAATGCTTTACTCCACGGAGATGTTATTGTTTTGTTTGAGTTAGGGAACTGTTTGGAATATTAAACAAAAATGAGTATGGAATTAAACCTTTCTACCTTCAAGGAGACCAAACCAGACCAAGTTACAGGTCAGATCTGTGGAGAGACAACCCCATTCACAGTCAGAATACATGTTTTTCTAGGTATTTTTGAGCTATAAAACGAAAAGTCAGCTCAAAGTAAGAAAATATGTTTAGCAATGTAAAGAAAAGCTGAAAAAAACTAGACTATTTCATTCATTCATTCATTTTCATCCTCTTGTCCGAGTCTTCGGGTCACAGGGGCAGCAGTCCAGACAGATCTGCCCAGATCTCAGTACACCAGTCCCCATGGATCCTCCTGCAGCTGGTGGGTCCACGGGAGGACGGACACACGTTGCTTGGCCTTGATGTAACACAGATACTGGGAGCGAGGTGGGGTTAAGTGTCTTGCTCAAGGACACAACAGCGTACTCATCTGTGGGAGCTGGAATTGTACTGCCAACCTGTGGGTCAGTGGATCTGACCGCTCAACAAATGACAAATCGACAAATGCTCTACCAACTGAGCTACTTCCCCCTAGACTATTTCCTGTCTTAAATGTTAATGGAGCTTTAAAGGGCCCATATTACACAATTATCTGATCTGTGAATTAATGTAGTTTCCTCACAAACGCACCTGGAGTTGTGTTTCTGTTGAAACAGAAATAGAAAATACTCTGTTCCACCTTGTGATGTCATGTGGCAATACAGGAATGCTCCACTTTTTAAAAACTTTTTAAATCTTTTAAATCACACCTTCTCTAGATTCAAGATTCAAAGCTTTTATTGTCATATGCACAGATGTGTGAAGAATCCCTCGGTCGTCCAGGTAGAATCCATGGTAAAAGGAGAAGTTCGATTTGTCAACTGGACAAAAGTTTATTTGGTCGAAATACGTTTCGCAGCGCCTCCAAGCTACTTCGTCAGTTCTGGCTAGAGTACTCTGCTTATATCTAGCTGCAGGGAGGAGCTAACTACAATTAAATTACTATGAAACTATCACATCTCTTTGTTTTCAGTTTCTGTCTGGGGTCTTGTTTAGCATACCCATTCAGTACCATAATGGGTGTTTTCACACCTCTGGACCTGACTTGGCTAGTCCTAGAGGTCAGACACAATTTGTCTCCCATCTATAATTCCATTCTCAAACCTAAATCAAAACAAACAAAGGAAACAATAGGACTAGTCAGGTCAGGTCCAGAGGTGTGAAAACACCCATTATGGTACTGAATGGGTATGCTAAACAAGACCCCAGACAGAAACTGAAAACAAAGAGGTTGGATAGTTTCATAGTCATTTCATTGTAGTTAGTTCCTCCCTGCAGCTAGACATAAGCAGAGTCTACCAGCACTCGACCCAGAACTGACGAAGTAGCTTGGATGAGCTGTGAAATGTTTTTGACCAAATAAACCTTGTCCAGTTGACAAATTCTCCTTTTACCACGTCATATGCACAGTAAAGAAACACGTTTCCCTGGACAATGAAATTCTTACATTGCTGCCCACACTGGATGCCAAGAGTATGCAAAAAAATTAAATTAAATGAAAATAAAATAGATAAATAAGATAAAGAGAAGCATGTAAAAAATAAAAAAAAATATATAATCAAATAGAAACAATCTTTACAAAATCTTTACAGAATATACACTATGAAAAATATAGGCTAGGTGCTATGTAATGTGCAACACTGGAATCATTTTCAGTAGTTGTTAACGTTAACTTAATGACATCACAAGGTGGAACAGAGCATTTTGAGCTTCGGAGATGTAGCCCGAGTAATAATAAAGGGTTACGCAAACATGTGTGAATGAAACAAAACATAACTCCAGCTGTTTTTGCGGAGGTAACAACATTTTAACATGGCTTAAATCTCACAAGAGTCAATTTTGTGTAATATAGGAACTTCAATTTAAACAAAGATAATTAAACCAAACAATACACAGAAATATTTACAATTCACCGTGGTATCACCTCTTCAGAATCAGAGTGGATATAGAGGGATAAACATGGACCCGCGCAGGCTGGAGGAAGAATGTAAAGCCTGTATATCCTGTAGTAAATCCCTTGTAGATTGTCTAGTGCCCATCTCCGCTCCGTCTTCAAAGAAAAGCAGGCTTACCAGCACGAGACCAGCACGAGACAGCTCCCTATACCCCTCTTATGTGACCGTCTCTGCCTGTATCATCTCACCAGCATACCCTAAAGTACACTGTCTCCATCCCACTTCCTGCCCGCCAAACGCAGCCCCGGCTTTAATGTTCCGGCAGCTTGTCAAGAGCGAAAATAAGGGAGCGACGTGAGATGAATCAGATACATCCAAAAAAAAAACCCACGCACCATCCGTCAGAAGTTGCAAATGGGGCGTTCAAAAACATGACAAGTTAAGGCAAGATTATCAGACGAGATTGGCAGGAGCTGGGTTTTGTAAAGGAATTATAGCTGTCGGGGTTTTGATGGAAGAGGTGAGGTTCTTTTGCTGTTTCTCCGTATGGGAAGATTCTGTCATTAGTCCAGGTCAGCTTGGACACAGGCAGGTTTCCGGGCATGTAGTATGAGGCCAGACCTTCTTCATTCAGCGATAGCAGCTCATGTTTCTTGTCTGTTAAAACAGCCCCTCTGGTATAAGCAGGTTTTGGTATTTTTCGCGTGAACTGACTTAAAACAGAGAAACGGTCCACATATTTTCGCTGTAACTGGTCTTAAATCTTAAACTTTGTCTCTTGAGTTGAGCATGTCTGGAATGTTAAACGGTATGGAATTAAACCTTTCTATCATCATGGAGACCAAACCAGACCAAGTTACAGGTCAGATCTTTGGAGAGGCGAACCCGCTCACAGTCAGAATACATGACTGAAGTGAAGACTGCAGTGAGCGCTACATTGGGGAAACCAAACAGCCACTTCACAAGAGGATGTACGAACACAGGCGGGCGTGACAGAGTGGACCGTCATCTGCCGTACATCTTCACCTAGAAGCCACGGGCCATTCTTTTGAGGACAGTGAGGTTCAGATCTTAGCCAGGGAAAAGAACTGGTTTGAGAGGGGAGTTAAAGAAGCTATTTTTGTCAAAAAAGAGAATCCGTCGTTAAACAGAAATGGGGGAGTTAGACATAACTTGTCTCCCATTTATAATTTGATTCTTAAACGTAAAGTCAAAAACTTAAAGTCAAAACAGACAAAGAAACATTAGGGCAGACGATCCAGGGCAGAGGGGTGAAGAGGGTCGTTAGACGTTGAATAGAGGGTCGAAACTAGTCGCCAGAGTAATTTGAAAATCAAAGAGACAGATTAGGGGGGATTGTTTTCAGAGCTTTTTCAGTGTAGGGAGCGCCTCCCGGCAGCTAGATATAAGCAGTGTCTAACCAGCACAAGAACCAAGAGCTGATGAAGCCTCTCGGATGAGCGGCGAAACGTTTTCAACCAAACAAACTTTGTCCAGTTGACAAATTGAACTTCTCCTTTTATCATAGGTATTTTTGAGCAATAAAAACACCTATAACTGAGTAAATGTTTGATGGAGCTGTTTAATGTCACACTGTGGAACATTCCAGACAAAGTAATGACATCTCCATAGAAACAACCAGGTGATGGGCCCCTAACTAAAAAGTTACATCGTGCAACTTTCTGTAAACCAGTTTTAGAATGTACCATGTAAATGTGCTGGTGGAAGGTCCAACATCTAATTGTCTTCATGGTGATGTTATTGCTTTGCCTGAAATGTTCCACAGTATGGCATTAAACAAATATATATTGTATTTATTCAATTACAATTAGGGGTATTCATTTCCCAAAACTACCACAAAAACATGCATTATTACTGTAAGCAGGTCCACTTGTAACTTGGCTTGGTGATGTGGTCTGTTTATTTCCATGGAGATTTTTTAAAAATTATTATTATTATTATCCTTATCCTTTAGTTATCCCTGTAGGGAAATTATTTCTCTGACCCATCCTTCAGGAGCAGTGGGCAGCTCATCTTTCAGGCACCCAGGGACCCATCTCCATGATCTTGTTGCTCCGCTTTGGTCAGGACCTCAGCTGGAGGATTTTTACATATGGAGCATGTTTTTGGGTTGATGGGGGAAACCGGAGTGCCTGGAGGAAACCCACCCAGACACGGGAAGAACATGCAGCCACCGTGTTCACCAACAACACCAATAACACCTATAACTGAGAGATAGTTCAATTAAATGCCATACTGTTGAACATTTCTGAAAAAAATAACATGGAGCTAAGCAGGTGGTGGACCCCCTACCAGAAAAGTTACTCAGTGCACCTTTAATAGTCAGAGGTATAGTAGAGTTATGCCAAAAACCTAGTATATCATGATACTTATTTTGCTGATGCTGTGCTGATATATTGCATTTTTAGATTAATTTCACAACAAGCTGAGGCAGCACTATAACTTTGTTGCTTATTTAGACAAAGCAAACACGTGGGATAGCGGTATAGCAGCATATTCATCCACTTTGATTATGAAATTAAGTGTATTTCATGAACAGAATGTGCATGTTGTGGTTTAACAAAGAAAAAGCAGTGTGTTCCTATGAAAAGGTTGATATGTCATGGAATATATACAGTAGATCATTGCATGTATCAGCTCACATATTGAGAAAAGGACTGTGAGGGATACTGTGATTATAAATAGAACATTCCTGGATGAATTCTAGAGATATTTGCACTTCTAATGAATTGGCTATCGGCTTTAAATCGCTCTATATAGTTAGTTTTGGCTGACCTGCTACTTTAAGAATAGACTTAATGCTTCATTTGAACTTCAGTGCAAAGAGATAACTGCACAAAACATGACTAAACTGCTCTCTTGACTGCTCTATGCTTTAAAAAGGGCTGTAGTAAAATTAGTTTAGCGAATTTGCGGGAAATAATCCAAATCCTCTGCCTCAAGTGGAGGAGTTCAAGTATCTCGGGGTCTTGTTCAAGAGTGAGGGGAGGATGGAGCGTGAGATTGACAGGCGGATCGGTGCAGCGTCGGCAGTGATGCGGTCGCTGTACCGGACCGTTGTGGTGAAGAGGGAGCTGAGCCAAAAGGCAAAGCTCTCGATTTACCGTCAATCTACGTTCCTACCCTCACCTGTGGTCATGAGCTCTGGGTAATGACCGAAAGGACGAGATCGCAGATACAAGCGGCCGAAATGATTTTCCTCCGCAGAGTGGCTGGGTGCTCCCTTAGAGATAGGGTGAGGAGCTCAGTTACACGGGAGGAGCTCGGAGTAGAGCCGCTGCTTCTGCACGTTGAGAGGAGCCAGCTGAAGTGGCTCGGGCATCTGTTCCGGATGCCTCCTGGACGCCTACCTCGGGAGGTGTTCCGGGCATGTCCCACCGGGAGGAGGCCCCGGGGAAGACCCAGGGACTTTGTCTCTTAGCTGGCCTGGGAACACCTTGGGGTCCCCCCGGAGGAGCTGAAGGAAGTGTCCGGGGTGACGGAGGTCTGGGAGTCCATGCTTAGACTGTTGCCCCCGTGACCCGGCACTGGATAAGCGGAAGAAAATGGAAGGATGGATAATCCCAATCAAAATATATATCTTTATGGGGGACAACAAGATACAAGTCAGATCTGTGGAGATGCAAGCTTGCTCACAGTTAGAATGTAAATTTTAAAACCCAAATGCAAGATGGATGGATATGTTTAATGCCATACTGGGACATTCCAGACAAAGCAACAACATCCCCAAGGAGACAAGCAGATGGCGGACCCTCCATCAGAAAAGTGACACAGTGCACCCCCACAGAGGAACTTACCCCCCCATAGCTCCTCCAACCGAAAATGCCCCCTGCCCAGCCCGATACAACCTACACTGCACACTTTGCACTTTTCAATACATTTGTGGCCAGTCTACATTTGTTACAGTTTAGGTTTATGGTTATTTAAAAATAATTTACAAACCCTTCCATATACAAATCTTCACTATTATGGATTTTTCAGATCATGGTCACTTTCATCATCACATATTACACATGTCTATGCTAAACTGTCATAGTGATAGATGCCTGCCTGATAGATCCTCTATTATGCCTGTATCATTGTATCCATGTGTTCCCAGCCTGAGAAAGTATAAGCGTGGCACTGGTCCAGCCTCTCTAATCTTCACATCCATGGCACAGACCTGTCCAATAACAACGTGTAATGCGCTGAAATATTGATACTCTGTAGGCTTGGTTTAACATGTGGCGTGCACCCGGGTTTGGAATGTTGCCTTTCTACCGGATACTGTCCCCCGGTGTAGTTTTGTTGTTTATTGTGGCTGTAATGATTTCGCCCTCTTTCATGTAGGCCCTCATGTTAATTGCTGATTATTTGTCAGCGGTACACCACACTAAAATGGATCTGTCAGTATAAACCAGCCTCAGTGAGCTTGTGGTGATCTGCCAACTAAACATGTTGTTCCAATGTTATTCTGCAGCGGACGTTATGTTGCCAGACGTGCTCAATATCATGCTTACTCGGCCATCTTTATGTATGTTAAGGACTTTCTGTCGCCATATGTTGTGAAGAAGACAGGGCTTGCCTACGTACAAAGGATTCTACTTGAAGTTTCAGTAAAGGTCTGTAAAAGACTAGGAAACAAATACTTTCTGATGAGGATTGATGGTTGGTTTTGGTTTGTGTGCTAATCAGACCAGAAATTGCCTAAAGCAGAGCTATTATGAAAAATCAGCTGTTCAAGTTGTTTCTCTCACAATTTACTCACCCAGTGTTGTATTTGGAGTGATTTGTTTATGTTCATGTAATTTCAAAACGCCACATGGTCAATCAATCCCCATTTTCACCGCCACCAGCATATGCCCACTGCTTTCTACTTACTTTGTTCTCCTATTTTATTTTCTTAAAAGTGATGTACGGAGGATGTGGCAGCACTGCAAATTCATTTGGTACAAATGAAAAAAAAAATCTGCTAAACACTAGCGTATGTGCAGCTATCCATCAGAGGTGCCTTTTCTTTTTTGCGATGAGTTTTACGGCGACATTATCTCCCAGTGGGCTCTGCACTTTTCTAACACGGATTTGTTTCTTTTATTAAGTCATTTTAGATGTGCGTAGAATCCTGTAGTCGTCCAGGTAGAATCGATGGCAAAAGGAGAAATTCAATTTGTCAACTCGACAAAAGTTTATTTGGTTGAATATCGTTTCGCAGCTCATCCAAGCTGCTTCTTCAGTTCTGGTCAGACGCTGGTGGACACTGCCTATATCTGCCTGAAGGGAGGAGCTAACTACAATTAAATTACTAAACGACCACACCTACTTGTTTACAGTTTCCAGTCCCACTGCATATTTAATAGGCTTACCTAACTAACAGAAACTGTAAACGATTTAGTGATTTAAAATATGTAAATTATAACAATGATCCACAGGTGTCATAGCTTTATAGCAGATAGAAGCACAACAGGTCTTCTTTAAAAATGGAATACCTAACTTTTTTTTTTGTAAATTCTGTAGTTTTGAGTTTGGGGAAGATGTGACTTAGACAGATTTAAAAACGTGCTTCCTCTTTTTGCGGCGTGAAAATCAAGTACCCCAGCTTTAATAAGTGATCAAACACTTCTAGTTGTTCATGTAAAAAAACCAAAAAAACCCAATGGTGATACAGATGCTCTGCTGCGTCCGAGTGATGAATTCAGGAGTACTTTGTCACACCTCATCCGTTGTCTTCAGGCAGCAGCATCAAATGCCTCTAGTTGGACGGATTTCTGTTTGACGGCAGATGATTGAAACACGTTGATGTGCAGGGAATGTCAGATTTATGTTCAGATTTTATCAGAAGTGCAGATTTATTTTACTTTTTGCATGTAAACCCAATGACCCGATACCGCCATCTGTACGCACTTTTCAAGCTAATCTAATGTTGAAACAATGAGGATTTTTAAAAGATAATGCTAAAATCACTGTTAATTTAAACGTATTCTGAAACTATAAAGCGATAAATACTTTAACCAGCAGTGACCCACCATGGCTCTTTTGTTTACTTTATTGTTTGCTAACGTATGTGTGGCACATCTGGCCCGTTGACGTTTGAACTGTCACAGAGAATTTCTTTGTTCCTTTTGTTTATTTTTCTGTTAATAAGTCCTCACGTCTTCTCTGTGGAATCTCTTTAGATCCTCCAGTCAGTGACCAGAGACTTATAAGTCGGTGAATAATTGTCTGCAGAATGTACGAGGCATCTGTGTTTGCAACTAGAGTTCTTTTGATAGAAGTTTTCTTATGTTGGTGGAAGTAGTTTTATTTTGCGCACACAGTTGCATTAAAATAACACATATTTAATACTTTAGTGGGTATGGTGGCGTGGTGATTTCTATTACATTCTTTTTGAATCCAGAAGTGGCTGAAACGGGACCACAGAGCGTGAAAAACCTCCGTCCAAACTTGAGACGATCCAACAGCAGCTGCTAATTTGTAACACATGTCTCTCAGGCTACGTTTATACGATGACGGTCTGAACAGAAGACGCAAAAGTGTCGTCACATCTTCACTTTTTATTCCGCGTTTAGACTAGTGTTTTCGGGAGGAAATCTGTGTGCATACGGTGACGCAAAATATGTGGAATTCGATTGTGTATGCATGCCAGGCAGCTAGGTGGTGCTGTGATACATTATCACTATGGCCGCACACATGCGTAGAATCTTCCTTCTTCTCATCTGCGTGGCGAAAAGCAAACAAAACATGCCTATCGGGAGCAAAAAAAATGTGTGTGGTCAGACGCAGAAGTTCAACTATTGCTTAAGACCATGTTAGACTACAAAGCAACGAAGGTGCAACAAGGTGTGGACTGGGAGTCCTGCCAAGCAAAGTACACTGATATATGCCCTGTCCCAATTCAGAGAGTGCATGGTTCAGAGTGTGGTTTGAAGGGGGCTCAGACTGCAGTCAAGACTGTACATACTTACTCAGCCCTGAGTGCCGTCTGCGGACCACATGGCCATCTGCGAAATGCAACAGGTCTCGCAACTACAGGAAGCAGCCGCTGACTCCATTTTCTCCCGTAGAAGAAGTAGCGCGCGGTGCATGCTGGGATATATAAGTGCGCGAAGCGTGCATTTTCACACGCTTGGTCCACAACCCAATTTCCATGGAAACGACTGCGGTCTTCGGACCGCGTGTTAACTGTGCATGGGACAAAAACTAAATGGGGCAACAGTCGTCGCGCCGGATGTGACGCACATGCCCTTCAAATCATGCTCTGAACCGTGCACTCTGTGAATTGGGACCGATGTGACGTAAACACGTACGCAATGTCAGCAGATTTGACCAGAGTTTTGCATCTTGGGCAGTGTAGACGAAAACGTTATGGTGGAGTGTATTCAAATTTTCCACTTTGGAGGGCGGTTTCAGTTTTTTGCGTATTTAAGCCCCCAAAACACTGTGACCATCTAAACGAAAGGCACTTCTGATCAAATATTTTGTCGTGTTTACCCGTAAGCGCTCTCGTGTAAACAGGCCCTCAAATGCAAAAAACATCTCTTGCATATTCTCGAAACATTCAGAACAAAATATGTAAGTTATTTTACCTTTTAAGTCATAGTTTGATGCTTTGATTGCTGATTCTGTAAAAAAATCTGCATTATTCCTCAGTCCTTTATGTAAATATCTCCTTTTTAAGTGTAAGCAGTAAACGGAGCACGTGTCTCTCTATAATCCACCTGTCAATCACTCCCTCTGATATCAGGGAGACAGGATACAGCTCCAGATCCACTTGGCTTTATAAAGTCTTTTCAAAGTGTGTGGTTCTGGCTGGTCAGGTAAATTCAACCCATGCAGTAGTCACAATTAAAAGAAATAGTGTGACTGTATGTCCCAGCAGACTGAAGCAAAACCAGTGATTTGTCCCAGGTTTTATACAAGAAATGTCCACGTGTTTCTATTTTTGACCAATCTGATAGCTGCCAACAGTAAAGGGGTCATTTATTTAGCTAAAATACAGAAAATCGTGCTTGAAAATGACCGTGAGGGGAAAAAATGCACCAACAGAAGTCCCTCAGATGTTTTAGTGACACACAAGTGAATGTTACACACTCTTTTCACATTATTATTCATACTAGCCATCTCAATCCGGGTGTGTCCCAGTTTTGAATTTTGAAATCTGGTCAACCTACAGAAGAAAGAAGAAATACACTATGGTGAATGGTTGTTTATGAATTTTAGACTTAGACTTTAGACTGTATTAATCCACAAGGGAAATTACTTGGACACAGTAGCTCACACACCACAATGTATTATAATAATAAAGAGGAAAAAACATATAAATGGCAATAGTGTCAGATAAGTTAAAAAAAAAACAGAAATATAGTTGTATAAAACCAGTATATCACAGTTATATACAAGAGGTCATAAGGAAAAACAGTGCAAAGATGAAATAATGATTGGCATGCCATAGTTTTTTGTTACATTTGTTGTTTTTGCTGTATCTCTCACTGTCTGAGAAGAGCTGTAGGAGTCCACTTTATTGCTTGGGACACATTTGCCAGTGTTTAGATGCTTAACTGACCTAACCTTCCATCCGTTATGCAAGGAATGCCTAATTGGAACAGATTTGAGATGAAGCTTCCAGTAAAGATCCACACCCGTGCTTGTTTACGCGTTTTTATTTCTCCAAGTGGACAGGAGCGATTTCTTACCGTAAGGACATTCTTAGACACTGGGTTCTAGCGACATGTCTGGACCACTCATTGTAAACCATAGACATAATAAAGGCAGGCTCCAGAGCTGTATGATTAGCAGCAGTAATTGCCCTCTCATTATGCCTGTAGACTCATTAAGCCCTTGAATGCTTCTGAAACCAAATGCACTGTTTTCCTTTGGTAAGAATCATTTGAAATTCCCACTATGCAGAAGTCTGAAAACATGAAAAAAAATAAAAAAATAAAATAAATTATACATGAACTCCTGGTTGCAATGCTGGACCCACTTCTGACCAGCCGCTTTGGGAGCATGTCTTAAAGTCCTCCAAGACAAACATAGCACTCATTTTCATACTTAGAGGTATTTAGTTGTGCTCTTGAGGGTCAGTCTTGGTTTGAGGGCGACCTACCGCAGTGACTTAGTGCCTGGAAACTCTACAGCAGGATTTTTCAAGTCAAGATGAAAATGTTATTAATGAATTAATCATTGCATTTATATAGCGCCTTTCAAGTCACCCAAAGTACTTTACAGTTCACAGTTCATTATTCATTCACTCCACACTCAGTGGTGGCACCTACTTTTAGTAGCCACAGCTGCCCAGGGGCAGACTGACGGAAGTGAGGTTGCCAATCAGCGCCATTGGCCCCTCTGACCACCAACACTCACGCACATTCCACATTCTTACTAGGCAATGTGGGCGAAGTGTCTTGCCTTAGGCACAATGACAGTTTTTACCACTGGCGCCCCCCTGTGGCACCTGGTGTTCCAGCGGTCTCCCATCCAAGTCCTGACCAGGCCCGGCCCTGCTGAGCTTCTGAGATCTGACGAGATTAAATGTCTTCATGAAGTAGCTTGATTGTTGAATAAGGTTGTTTCTTTGATATAGCCAATATATGATTGGCATAACGGCTGGTGTTTTCAAAGATAACTAGATGTTTGGCTATCTGATGTTTTATAAGATTTAAAAACTGATTACTGCGTCTCAGTATGTGTACAATGAAGTTATGTGGGGTCTTTGTTTCTGATTCACCATCACCCAATTTAAAAATAATAAGTTTGCTAATGTTTATATTAATTCATATATCATTATCAGTAAAAGTGTTATTTTGTTCCAGGTGTATCCATGCAGCAATGACAAAGAGTGCAGTGTGGGCAGTTACTGCCACAGCCCTCAGCACACGCCCTCACGCTGCCTCACCTGCCGCAGGAGGAAGAAGCGCTGCCACAGAGACGCCATGTGCTGCCCCGGAAACCGCTGCAGTAGCTGTATGTGCCACACAACTGATGATTTAGGTTTAGTTTCTACTTTTGAATAATGCCATAATAACATATCTGCTGTGTCCTTCTAGACATCTGTGTGCCAGTTTCTGAGAGTGTGCTCTCACACCACATCTCACCATTCGATGAACACAACAAAATGCCAAATAAAGATCACAGCTGGAGAAAGAACAGCAAAGCACACAGCAAACTCAAAGGTAAGCAATGGTCCTGTGCACATCATCAATGTCTACATCACCACTGACAGAGTCCGTTACACTGACAGAGTCCGTTACACTGACAGAGTCTGCTACACTGACAGAGTCTGTTACACTGACAGAGTCTGCTACACTGACAGAGTCTGTTACCCCCAATTTACCCCAAAGCAGTAACAGCGTAAGCACAGCAGCACAGCATACGCGCAGGTGTTGCTTTCCATTTGAACCGGTCAGGCAGTTTACACCAGTGGTGTCATACGAGTGTCCAGCAGCCGTCATTATGCTACATACCGCTCAAATTAGTCATAGTCATAGTCATAGTCATAGTTTGCTTTATTGTCGAAAAACAATCATGTACATGTACATAGGTTAGGTTGGAGTTCTAATTTTTCAGTGTCAACAGAGGGTCTCCAGGCTTTTTATCATTGCCAAGACAGGAAATAAGCATGTGATGTCAAAATAAAGAAGTTACTTTATTGATCTCACAATGGAGAAATTCTTCTCTGCATTTAACCCATCCTGTTATTAGGAGCAGTGGGCAGCACACTTCCGATGCCCTTTTGAAATATGTTTTCTAAAACCACTACATTTGTATAAACACCATGCGTCGCATCAGGGGCTCGGGGGAATGACTCGTGATGGACTATAGAAAGTTTACAGCCATGGAGGATAAATATAAAACACTTTACGACATCAGACAGCAACTTTACCAGAACAACTTCTGAAGGAAAAGGTGCGTGGTTCAGACAACCAAAGTTTAATGATGAGTAGCTTAATTAATGCGAGCACCGCAGATATGGCTCGTTATCGCTGCAAAGCATCATCTCTCTATTTGTCAACTTTTGTTTTGTGATTTAAAACATAATTCATCCAATCAACAATGAATACATGAGCAATGTAAAAAGGTTAGTGTTTAAACGTGAGGATACACAGAGGCTGGCGTCACAGCTCTGCGGCCTCTAGTGTAAATTGAAGCTTGTAAAAGTACGCATGTATGCAGCTCTGCCTACGTTACATGTCGCTGACGCTCCTGGTGTAAATTCCGGGTTACACTGACAGTCTGTTACTAGACTGACAGTGTCTATGTCTCTGTATAACACTAGTGACAGTGTTTGTAACCACTGACTTCCTAAAATACTGCTAAGCCTAAAACTCTGAGCACAAACCACAGGGTCCCTGCAGTTCATGATCCTGGCTAAAACCAGACGAACACTTGGGCATTGTGTGAAACACAAGGAAAAACCACAAAATGCAGTTTTAGTGTTATTATGGCTGAGCCCCTGCTCAGTGTTAATGTCACCTGAAATAAGTTTATGGTAAGGTCTAATGGGCTCCTGTGACTCTATGAACTGTGAGTGCACCCTGCAGACAGTGACCTATAAAAGCAGACTGCTCGCTTTAACATTTCACTTGGGTTTGTAAAGATCCTAGCACACAAATGTAGACTAGATCTAAACAGACTGCAAATCTGAACCGTCTGTATAGGAGTATCCCTGACAGTCTGACAAATAAATGCCACAGTCTTAGATCTGTTCTATCATCAAACGTAGACTACAGAATATTGACTCTGATGTTGAGAGACATTTGTTCTATTTGACATGACCACACAGAACATTCTTTGATTTAAATGTGATGAAAGTCTCACATAAACGTGTGCATGTGGAAAACATAACAGTCTAATGAGCAGCGATTATACTTTGCATCGCCTGATGTAAGTTTATTCCATGAGGATTTTCAGTCCAGTGGGCTCTCACTACAGTTAATGCCTTTGCTCTTTATTACAGGTCATGAAGGTGACCCCTGCCTGCGCTCCTCCGACTGCTCAGATGAATACTGCTGTGCACGACACTTCTGGACGAAGATCTGCAAACCAGTTCTGCGTCTGGGCGAAGTGTGCACCAAACAGAGGAAGAAAGGCTCTCACGGTCTAGAGATCTTCCAGCGCTGTGACTGTGCCAAAGGTCTCTCCTGTAAGGTGTGGAAAGATGCCACCTCCTCGTCCAAGTCCCGCCTCCACATGTGCCAGAAGATCTGAGGCTCTGCTCTGGAACTCTTTACTCTTTACAAAAGAACAGGTCGTGGCTGTGAAAGACAAACAGACAAACAGAGACAGCTCACATGTGTGGGTCAAAGTGCGGAGAAAGAGGGAAGTGTTGAACTGTGTTGGCAGAGAGGGCAGGGCCTGCTCCTGTACACCCCAGCAGTGAGCCTCCAAAAATATGTTCTATTCACTCTATGACTTTCAGGGAATCATAACTTTAGGAAGTAGAAGCTGGGAACTGTCTAGGGCTTTCCTTTAGATGGGGAAACTTACCACATGCCAAAACATGTAAATACTAATTATGAGATTATCCTGTGAACAAAAAGCCATGTTATTTATGTATGTTTGTGTAAAGGATCCAACAGAATCTGTTTTCTTTCAACAAGTGCTTTCAGACAGTTGCCAGTGCTATGCAAAGCCTCCATGTGAGGAGCCATCAGCCAGGGTACCATTTACTAGTATGCCTTTCCTGATTATTCCAGAACTTGTGGTAAAACAACATTATTACAGAATATTTTTGAAACCAAAGAAAAAAAGGAACATTTTTGTGATTTAGTGCACTGGCTTTATTTAGCCTCAAAGTGTGAATACGGTAGAGCGTGCAGGTTCGACGTGAGACGGCTTGCGTTGGTGAAAGGTGTCTACTGCGTACTCCAGCAGACCCAAAACTGTTTTCCAAATCACAGAAACAGGACTCAAGGTTACAGTGGAAACGCCAGTGCAGGCTTTTCCATCTCTGCAGCCAGTTTTGAGATGTGAGACGAATGAATATTTATTTTAATGACAACGATTTTTCAAAATGTTACTTCCAATCAACGTTTAAAGCGCACGCCTTTTTAATCTAAAAGCCCCCGTTACAAACAAATGGCAAACGTCTATGCAGTTTCGCATCTGCACACAAGTTGTTTTAGACAATTCAATATAATAATCGTGTAGTAATCAATAAAATACCAATAAGCTTTTGTATTGTAAATAGATGGGAACAATGTATTTAAAGTCTTTGTATATCATGTACATATGATAAAGTATAAATCCTACATATTGGAGATAGAGTTTTAATGAGGGCTGGCGTGGGGCAGTGGTGTAGTTGACGTGACAGTGGACCAGAAAAGCATGAAGATGTAGGCCCAGTGCCATGTCATAAAACTGGAGTGAAGATTTATAGCACTATTCAATATTGTGTGAATAATATGATTTTTTTTTTTTGTATTTACATTGATGGACGAATAAAAGAATGTATTTTGTATCATTTCTCTTTTGTTTGTATGTTTATGTGTTTATGAACATTTAAACGTATGTCTTAAACGTCTTATAGGACACAAAATGGACTCTTGTGAGTTTTTAGCTGTGTTATAATGTTACTTCATGTTTCATTCACATGTTTGAGTAATCCTTTATTAGTCCGTCTACATCTCCAGAGCTCAAAATGCTCCGTTAAAGGGATAGTGCGTTTTTTTGTTTTTTTAAATGTTAATCTGTATGGGTTTCTTTCTAAAAGTTACGTGTCTTGACCTTACCTCTGACAGTCTCAGCTGATCCCGGTTCGGCTCGCTTTCTGGAGCCTGCGTTCTGTAAGTAGGTCCGGTAACTTCCCTGGAACATGAAATAAAGCTTGTTTTTCTTCTCAAAACAAAACATTTGTCCGAAAGGTGATATATTTGCGTCCCAAACAGTTCTCCACGAAACATCCATCAGCGTAGATTGCGTTCGCGTATTGTCTGTCTTGATTCGTATCACTGCGCGCATATTAGCTGTATTATCCTGTTAACCTTTAGCGGAAGTGTACGGCAGATGCGGTCCGCCGTAAGGGGAAGTTTACAAGTGAACAGGCTCATACAGCTAATATGCGCGCAGTGATACGAGTCGGGAGAGGCAACACGCGAACGCAATCTACGCTGATGGATGTTTCGTGGACAGCTGTTTGGGACGCAAATATATCACCTTTCGGACAAATGTTTTGTTTTGAGAAGAAAAACAAGCTTTATTTCATGTTCCAGGGAAGTTACCGGACCTACTTACAGTACGTGGGCTCCAGAAAGCGAGCCGAACCGGGATCAGCTGAGACTGTCAGAGGTAAGCCGGTGTCAACACACGTAACTTTTAGAAGGAAACCCATACAGATTAACATAAAAACAAAAAACGCACTATCCCTTTAACAGCTCCTTTTACCTTCAGTTCAGTAGAGATTGGGAATTCCAGGGCTGAAATCATCCAAATGATTCTAGAGAAGGTGTATGGGGTTTAAAAACACAGTGGTGTACTTCTTGTATTACCCCATGACATCACAAGAGAAGAACTCAGTCTAATCCAGACCTGGGCAAACTGTTCCACAAAGGGCCCGGTGTGGCTGCAGGTTTTTGTTCCAACCAACCAAGAGCACACCTTCAACTGTCTGAAGACTGAGATCAGTTGATTAAATGAGTCAAGTCTGGTGTGCTGCTGCTTGGTTGGAAAGAAAACCTGCAGCCACACCGGCCCTTTGTGGAACAGTTTGCCCGGGTTTGGACTTTAAAGGGTTTATGTGTTAAACATGTGTGAATGAATCAAAACACAACTCCAGGTATGTTTTTGATGAGAAAACAACTTTAAAACAGATCAGAAATTAGCCTAATATGGGCTCTTTAACACTAAATCAATTTAATTTAGTTTATTTCTTTATAATGCACATAAAACCATTGACCTACACAAATATTATGTTTGTGTTTGTGCGGGTTATAGCCAAATTGCTCAGTTCCAGGACAGTTTGATGTCATAAATGGCAAACAGTACATGCCGATAAAATACAATATATATTAAAAGTGCACTGTGCAACTTTTCTGCTGGAGGGGTACCTACTGGTCTCCATGGAGATGTTGTTGGTTGGCCTAGAATGTTCCATGGTATGACATTAAACATTTCCATCCAGCATTTATTCATTGCAGGTGTTTCTATTGCTCAAAAATGCCACAATTCCTTCTGTGAATAAGGGTGACTCTTCACTGAATTGTAATGTAAAGTAGCGCTGTAACTCGCTTGTCTCCCTTGTGATAGGCAGGTTTAAGTGCACCTTTAATGTAATCATTCACCCAGTCAATCAATAAGTAAAACTATAGTGCTTTTCAACACACATTGCTGCATTCAGACAAGGCAGTTTAATGTACACAGGTCAAAAATCCAATGCTTTTCCTTTGGCTCTGAGAACAGGAAGTTTTAGTTGTTTCAAAACATTTTATTTTTCCAATATCAGAGCAAAATTTAATATAATTTGATAGTCTTATGGTCTGAATGGGCTAAAGCTGAGTGTGTACTGTCAGTGGTCAGTACATTTAATGAGGCGTCAACTGTGAAGTCAATTTCCCATTCATTTTTCTCATAGATTTTCCAAAAAAAGAAAGGCTAATGTTAAAAGTTGCTCAGGGCTAATTAGCTACGTGGAAACTAATGACCACCTAGGTAATTAACGCACTGCTCCGAGTTGATAATCCTGTTATACCACGGTCCCACCAGCAGAAAATATTTCACTTTTAAATCTGAAAACCTTTTAGTTGCCTGTGCATGTTCACAGCATTAGTTATTTCTGTTTTAGTTGAAGCTAGCAGGGGTGGGCAAACGTTTTGACTCGTGGGCCACAAAGAGTTCTAAAATTTGACAGAAGGGCCGGACCAGGAGCAGGTGGATTTAGTATTTTGGTAATCCACCTCACAAGCGCAAAAAATAACATGAGATATGTCGAAAACATGTGCTTTATTTCAATTAAAAATGAACAAAAGCATTACAACAAAATGTCCATCTTTCAAGTTCCATGGTATTTAGCTGTTTATTGAAATGACTCTTAAAACACAGAAAATTTAATTAATAAAATACAGCTTTTTTTTTTTTTTTAATGACTAACAGTTACTATTTTAAAGCACTGAAAGTTCTGTTCTCCTTCAGGTTCTTTCGTTTCTTCATTGACTGGTTGCTAGCATAGTTAGCAAGATTTTTGAATCTTGTGTTTTAAAGGAAAAGTAACGTTATTTTACAATCTGAGCCTTCTTTCGGTAATAAAACAAGTCGTTTGACTCACCCATAGCACGTTGGTGTCATTTGGAGCTGTTTGGTAAAAGTTATGTTGTAGCGTATCCGTTAGCCTGAGTACTCGGGGCATTACTTTGCGGTCTCCAAATAACACAAACTTTAGCACTTTTCAAATCATAGAAGCCCGATGTCTTAATCTACGATTTCGTTTGAAGCAAAAGTGGCCTGTAATCCGAGATTTAGCCATAGTTTGGAGTAGATGAGGACGCCAGTGCACATGCGCGGACTGTGCTCTCAGCTCCCGGGACCCAAACATGAAACGCAAAGCTGAAAACTATGGATAAATCTCGGATTACAGGCCACTTTTGCTTCAAACGAAATCGTAGATTAAGACATCGGGCTTCTATGATTTGAAAAGTGCTAAAGTTTGTGTTATTTGGAGACCGCAAAGTAATGCCCCGAGTACTCACGCTAACGGATACGCTACAACATAACTTTTACCAAACAGCTCCAAATGACACCAATGTGCTATGGGTGAGTCAAACGACTTGTTTTACTGAAAGAAGGCTCAGATTGTAAAATAACGTTACTTTTCCTTTAAACGATCCTTTTGGACTTAAAACATCCTTGTTTTGGATATTAGTTCCCGTATAGCTGGTTAACCTCCACGATGTCTTTGAACTCTTACACTGAACTCTTTATATTTGAATTTTTCGAAATGTCTTTGGGAAAATAAAATGGAAATTTTTACTTCCAGAACCGGAGCAAACTTGAAAGTGGGCGGAACTGTGGCGCTCTCTAGACACCTGGCTGTAGAGGCGGAGTCTGAACAGTCTATGCCTGTCAGACCAATCATCATATTCATTATTCTTCCCACAATAATCCACCATACCATGCTGCTATCTTTTTATTATCTATAAAGCTCATATAAAGTACAGCATTGGCGCCAGGATCTCAGGATAAGCAGTTATCACAGTCTGTTTTCAACTAAGCCATCTGGTACCTTTATGAAATGACCAGCACAGATAAGATATCCACAGTCTTTAATACACCTTCAGAGGTTGTATAGTCATCCAACATCTGTTCATCATAACAGTTTATAACACTGTAATATTAAAGTACAGATATAACATTTTATCCAATATTGTTAATGTGTTCACCAGACGTTAAAGGTCATTATTTTTTAAGAAATACTTTAAACTGTTATCAACCCTGTCATGGTTTCAGTCCACATCACAGGAAGGAACAGTTTTTACTGGAGCCAAGAGGGGCACAAAATCCCTCTCTCGTTATTTTGGAGCGAAAACCAGAACTCACCAGTTCACTATGACTACAAAAGCACAGTACTTTATAAGGTAGTGTTCTCAGTCAAGCAGAAATATTGTAACTTTTACTTTAGTACTAAAAGGGTCCATATTATGCAATTTTATGATCTTTGTAATCATGTTTCCTCATCACAAACATACCCAGAGTTGTTTTGTTTTATTTACACATGTTTAACACATAAATCCTGCATATTTCCACAGTGGAACAGAACATTATGAGCTTTTGAGACAGACCAAATAAACCAAGATAACTCAGACATGTTCGAATGAAACAAAACACAACTCCTGCTCACAAGAGTCAATTTTGGTTAATATTGGAGCTTTAAACACAATTTAAAAGAAATGGAAAATGTGACTAGGTGCTTTGCACAAAAATGCCCCCTCCAGGGACCAGTGCAGTGTTGTGGTTTTGGTCTAAAGCCAAAGATGAAGTGCTCAAACAACCAGAACAAATTGCACATAGACTATTGAGACTATTTAAGCAAAACACACTTTTTCTTTTCCCAGGCTGGTTTCGTTCGTTCCGATCTGAAAGATAGCCTGGCAACTATGGCTGTACTTCCTCATGCCTTTCATTAAAAAGTATTGCCATCACATTCTTTTTTGGGGTTAGCTTTTTAATTATTGAAACAATAATTCCTATATTAAGTGCTATATTACACAGAATGGAGCTTTAAGCCACGTTATAATGAGCTGCAGGCCTGGACTGGCAATTGGGCATACCGGGCATTTTCCCGGTGGGCCGACAGTCCTAGGGGCCGATCTTCTTTTTTTTTTTTTACTTATAGAGACCGGCCTACAATTTAGGACTGAACCAGGACTAAACCAGGACTACATCAGGTCTGAACCAGGACTAAACCAGGTCTGAACCAGGACTAAACCAGGACTACATCAGGTCTGAACCAGGACTAAACCAGGTCTGAACCAGGACTAAACCAGGACTACATCAGGTCTGAACCAGGACTAAACCAGGTCTGAACCAGGACTAAACCAGGACTACATCAGGTCTGAACCAGGACTAAACCAGGTCTGAACCAGGACTAAACCAGGACTAAACCAGGACTAATTACATCTAAACCAGGACTAAATCAGGTCTAAACCAGGACTAAACCAGGACTAAATCAGGATTGAACCAGGACTAAACCAGGACTAATTAAATCTAAACCAGGACTAAATCAGGTCTGAACCAGGACTAAACCAGGACTAAACCAGGACTAATCAGGTCTAAATCAGAACTAAATAAGGTCTGAACCAGGACTAAATCAGGATTGAACGAGAACTAAACCAGGACTAATTACATCTAAATCAGGACTAAATCAGGTCTGAACCAGGACTAAACCAGGACTAAATCAGGACTGAACCAGGACTAAACCAGGACTAATTATGAGGGGCCGGTCTAAGCCAAAAATGCCAGGGCCATTTTTTTGTCCCAGTCCAGACCTGATGAGCTGCGTTTTGTTTCATTCGCTCATGTTTTTTGTCTACATCTCCAAAGCTCAAAATGCTCTATTCCACCTTATGATGTATGGCACGGTAGTTTTCAAGTTAGCATCTACCATTTTCAGTCTTGTTCAGTAAAAATTGGAAATTCCAGGTTTGAAATGATCCATATGATTCCATTGAAAGTTTAAAAACACGAAGTGGGATAGAGTGTTTCCTGTTTGACAGAAGAACACAGCCTAAATATACCAGATTTGTGTTGTAAACATATGAATGAAACGAAACACAACTTCAGGCGTGTTTTGATGAGAAAACAACAAAACATAGATGAGGAAATAACGTAATATGAGGCCTTTAATGTCCTTTTTAATAGGAAAGCTGCATAAAGCATCTCTACGGCGACGGGCCACACACAGTCTCTTCCTTAATGAGAGAGAGTTACTGGCATGGCACTTTCCAGCAAAACTCTGCCAGCAAAATAAATACGCAAATGTATTCTGTAGAGCACTTTGATTTGGTGCCCGTGTTGGCACTGTGTAAATTATAAACGTAATTGAATTTGCATGCCTCATATCATTTACAGTTGTAGAGAAGGAAAGTCTGGTGTGGAGTGAAGCTGTAGCCAGTGAGTCAAGTGTTTGACGCTAATGTGTGATGTGAAGGGAAGGGCTCTCCAAATGACATCTGCACTGAGATAGAAGAAGAAGAGAGGACTTTATTAGTGTTGGACGAGTGTGTAAAAGCAGATTTAAATATCCAAATACTCAACCTGAAATAACAAATGATTATGCTAATTATCCTGTCCGTGACGTGCAAAATCCTGTGTCTCAACATAATGGGGCTTTTCATCGCAGATCTCCCAGTGGAGCTCAGTGACCACCCAGCTCCCGGTTCTGAAAGTAAGTTTCTCATTTATTTTTCCGATAGACTTTCGGGAAAAAAATAAAAATAAAAGAACACAATTAAAAGTCTGCAAGTTTGCTCAAGGCTAATTAGCGGTAGGAGCTAATAATCAGTGGTAACTAATGACGACAATTTTATTTAAAATCTGCTTCTGAAACTTTAAAAACTGCCAAGTTAGAAAGAGAAAGAGGGAGAGAGAGATATTTTATTGATCCGGAGGGAAATTCAAGTTTCACTGCAGCAACAACTACACTGCACTTCTCATTTCTTCTGGAAGGTCTCATGAGTATTTCCTCTGGAAGGTACAGTTATTAACCAGTAACCATTTCACAGAATCTTGCCTTTTAAATGTGCTTTTTGTATTTAAAACAGCTGTGATGTCTTTGCACTCTTAATATTTGAAATTTTCTGAAAATCTATGAGAAAAATGAATGCAGCAGCACCTGGAGACATGATATTTGTGACAGTGTTGTCACAAGGTCTTAAAGGGAGAGTTTGGATTTTTTGATGTGAATCTGTATGGCATCCCCTTCAGCAGTGTCATGCATTAACACTGATTTATCGCTGACAGTGTCCTCTGAGTTCTGGAGCTGACGATAGTAGGTCTGTAACCTGGGAAATCCCAGGCTGGTTTCGTTCGTTCCGATCTGAAAGATAGCCTGGCAACTATGGCAAGCGAGCTCGCCCGATTCTGGGAGCCAATCAGAGAGCGGGGAGGGGTGGCAAGATGGTGACGCGTACTATGTGACAAAAGCTTGACGGAAGCTTGTAGTTTGAACTGACAACTGACATGATTGGCTATGGGCTACGTATACGCCAAATGATAGACAGTCGTAACGCCCAATAAACGGCCGTTGGCAATCGTAAACCACACCTCCGCTACGAGATATTTCAAAGGTGGCTTCCAGACCATATATCACTTGTGATATGGTCAGGTGTAAACCAGGCAAGTAGGTCTGGCAAGTTAGCCAGGACAGTTAATAAAGCTTGTTTTTTTCTCGAAACAATATTTGTCCAAAAAGAAATATATTTGCATCACAAAACAGTTGCAGGTTGTAAATGGCGATGTTTACAAGTGAACAGGCTAATAATAATAATAGGCGCGCAGTGATACGACTCGAGAGAAAATAGCACCAAGCGATTATGACTTCTGACCTTTTCGTGGGCAACTGTTTTGTGACGCAAATATATCACTTTTTGGACAAGTATTGTTTTGAGAAGAAAAATAAGCTTTATTAACTGTCCTGGCTAACTTGCCGGACCTACTTTCATCAGCTCCAAAACTTGGGCAGAAACTGGGCTCAGAGGACACTGTCAGGGGTAAGTCAGTGTTAATGCATGACACTGCTGAAGGGGACGCCATACAGATTCACATTAAAAAACCCGAACTATCCCTTTAACATGCTGCTGGCTGTTCACTGCATGACTTTTACTCATTACTAACCAATTTCCTTACAAGGACAATAAATGATGTATTTATTTAGAGAATAAATGGGACGATAAATAAGCATCTGCACCACTAGCTGTGGTATTGTGAAAATGGCGTGTACAGTCTGTAACACTGGTAGAGTGGAGTGTATGAGTCTGGGCACAATGTTGTTGTGAGAATGTTTAAGACAGAGAGCGTTCGAAATAACATGCAACAAAGACACATCAAAGTGCTTCTATGGAGCAAAGACCATAAAATTACAGAGGATATGCTAACATTTATGAGAACATGAGTTTGCATGATGTGACACAAAAATATGTTTACAACCGCTATGTTAGCATGCCAACCAGGAGCTGGACACACCCATAATGTCTGTAATTGTTGTACTTTTTAGCATTTAAAGCTACGAATGTGCAAAAACAGTTAAACATGCTAGCCAGGACAGGTGGTTTTGCCTGTGCATTTAAGTGGAGAGCGTCCAAACAGATGACATGTGGACACGATGCAGGATATCCAAATAATAGCTCCAATTACTTCATGCACAAGTTATGAATCAGACAACATATGCTTAAGTAATTTTTGCTTCCCAAGGCCTCACATCTGCACGGCAGCTTCTATAGGTGACCTCTGCTGATACATGCACCACTGTTTAAATGCTTTGCTTTGTTTGCTCTCATCTACAGTATCTAACTCTGCCACTTTGGTCATGTTATACTGTCAGCAGGGAATGGCCACACACAAATGTATTTATTTTATTAGCCCAATGACATACCCTGGATGATTATAATAGCATGTTTATAGCCATTAAATTTGGATTTTCACCATGCTTATTTGGTCTGTAGTGCTATCTCGCTAGGCACAATTTTGAACATGTGTTTGGCTTCCTAGAGTGCGAAGTGTGCCAGGCTACGGAGTGTTGCAAGTTATGTGGCCTCCAAAGGAGAGCAGTTGTTTGCAGATTTACTTTAATATTATTTGATGATAGGGCATAAGGATTAAAAGCCAATAATGGAGAGGATGTTTTGGTTGTTATGGGCCGAAAAGGCAACAGAGTCGGTACTTTTGATTTAATAACATAATGAGGATCCTTCCATGAGCCCACGCCTGTTGTTAGTTAGTAATCACGGTTAATTTCCTTGCCAAACAGATGTTTATGTGTGACCAATTTGGTTTCTGTTACATTTCGCAATAAAGCTCCACAGACTTTATGAGCAAACTGCAAAAGGGATGCAATTATTAAGAGTCAGACAGAGGTCAGAATAAACCACTTTGAGAGTCTAAAGCATGTGTGAAGAAACTCATGCTCAATCTGTACTTTAAAATGTTATATACCATTTTACACAGACTGTCAATGAACACAGAGCAAATGTGCAAAAAACTGTCATAAAAACTATCCAGACCAAATTGCCGAGCCAACATCCATCATGGACTGACCACCCAGAGAAGACCTACAAGGACATGGGAATTGAACCCCAGAATGTAAGCAACAGTGTAAATTAGCATTTTGCTTTCATGCCGCCAAACTTCTCCCTGCTTATTCTAGCCTTCATTGCAAACACTGAAATGACATTGCTTTACTGAATAGTATAATAATCACATACTTGTAGTTGGATATAAACATATCTGAATGCACAGTAACTCACTGTCTGGTGCTTCATTTTGGAGAAAGTCAATCTTTGTGAAGAAGTTAAAGGTCTTTTGATACACTAATTGCTCTAATACGAACAAAGGCTTTATATAAACACAGATGCATTTTTAAAATACATGTGCCCTTATCAGTTTACTCTTCTTTACAACACTTCCAAAATACTGCTTGAGTGTGCTGGTATACTGGTATGAGTTAAGAGAGGAAGTGATTTCTGCACATCCCACTTAATACCGCTGTGATGAACAGCGCACCAGGGTCAAATCCATCTTCAAATCAAAGATGAGCGTACAAACAGATCAGAGGTCAGCGTGCTCTCTGGAGACTGCTCCATGTGATTGTGTTTAGCTGGGAATGCAGGATGTGCCATGTAAGATTCACAGCAGCGCTTTGATCAGCGCTCACACTGATTTACAGAGCCTGGATTGAAGATATATGTGCTCTTTTATTGGTGAGAGTAAGAGTAAGAGCACACTTTTAGTTCAAAGGCCGTTTCTGTGCATAGGTGAAGGCTGTGCAGGCTTCGTGGCTGACATGTCAGAAAGGATCCGGCAGAAGAGGGAGACGTGTGCGGGGTAGGCCTGCTTAAATCACACTGTCATGTGTGTGTGGTTCTGTCACTTGGGTAAAATTACATGATACAAACACATTGGGAGGTCCACACAAGTCTATTCCCAGACTGCCTTTGGCATTGTGGGTTAAAGACATTTATATGTGCATGTACATTGTAAATCAGGAGACAGCTATGGCTTTAAACCTGTTCCTAGAGACTGGTGAGTTATTTATAGAAGTACAACATAAGAATGAAAATAAAACAACACTGAGATCAAAGTTAATGCTTTTTGTGCCCTCACTGTAATTTGGCTCTTTATAGTCAAGATTCTCGTTGTCCCAGTTGTGCTGTTGATTGTTCAGTTGATCCTGATTTATTTTAGGGTGCCCAAAGTGGCCAGTATTTCCATACATACTGCAGGTTTATGCTATATGGGTGCCATTACATGCATTAGCCTCTTGCTAGGTAGAAATTCAATGGTCCACAATCAGGATATTTTTTCTTGCAGAAATTAGCAATGGAATTTGAATTCATGTCTTCTAAAAATAACTAATACATGTGGTTCAACAAATGTAAACCATGTTTGTATTGAATAAATCCAGCGTATTCATCTCCATGGTGAGGTATTGGTGCAGGTAAGCGTTCCTGCACTCGCCACAATCACAGCGGGAGATCCATTTGTCAAACAGGTACACCTGATACCTGCTGCCTTTGTGCTCTTTTCAACAGCCCCAAACGGTGACACTGCCCCTCCTACTCCCCCGGGACGTGCCTCCGCCCCCACCCCATCCCCAGCTCACTGTCATCCCTCATCTGTAAAAGGAGGCTTTGTCACAACGTCTCACTTTGGCAGTTTAACTTGATAGTTACTATTGAGTGCTTGTGGGTGGCAAAGGGTACAATTTCCTCTGGCTAGATAATAAACTTCAACAATTACTGAAAGATTCCCATGGAGCATCCTAGGATCTGTCCGACTGCCCTCCTGGCCTTGATCTCTGGATGCCGTATCCATCTATCTTTCTATAATTCAAAGCACAACCAATCCATCTTTAGTTCCATTCTTCTGGTCTTTCACAGCATATTTCCATGTTACCACCAGAGTCGAGGTCTCCACTCTAGCGCCTTTAGTAACTTTAGTAACACAATTTAACACCGAACTCAATTTAACACGCCTTGAGAACTCTTATGTGTATTCAAATCACTGCTGCATGTAAAAGTGCAGTCCAATCACATTAGGAGCAGGCAAAATATACTTTTGGAACATGTTCTAACATTGTTCTCTCATTAAAACATGCCTGAAGAGGTTTTATATGTCATCAATGCATGTTTGAGTGATCTAGCAATTTCTACCAGACCCTATCTGAACCCTCCTCATGGTTAGCAGCAGATACAAGCCTATGTCATGCTCCCACACGGCAATTTTCCTTAAATATACAAAAGCATACAAAACATTACACTGTACCTTCACAAACCTGATGTGATATTAAGTAGTTTCATTAGCAGGATTCACGCTGATTGATGGGGGAGCAGTTAAAGTAACATGCTGATCTAAATATGTAATGGGTTAGCAATTAATACCCCATAGAAGTGTAATAGCCCCTCTTTAATGTTACCGTAACGTGTGCAGGCTCCACTGTGAGTTGTACGAGCCTCCCTTAGCTCATCTCTGTTTAATGAATGGGTACAAGACAGATGCATTTCTTTATTTTTAGAGCTCATTTATCTTAGAAGATGGGTTTACTACACCAATTTGCTGTTCAAGTCGTGATAATGATGGTACAAATAAGACATGTGGCCTCTTCTCCAGATTAACAATAAGCAGATGGCCTTTTGCATGAACAACTCAATTTAAATGCATTCGGAATACTCACTGCACAGTGGGCTAGTGAACGTTTCATTACAGGACCCACACTTGAGCATTCTGACAATGATTAGCTTAGACAACTTGCTGAATGTCTCTCCCTGCTCTTTACCCTGTTTTTCAGTCAAAAAGTCTGTCAACATTGCATTTGGAATAAGAGGATAAAGAGGGTCAGACTGAACCAAAAGCTAACACAATATTTGAGGTAGAGTTTACATGCGTAACCGGAAAGCTGTCCTAGTCCAGTTTTACACGCCTTGAGAACTCCCATGTGCATTTAGATCCCTGCTACATGTAAAAGTGCAGTCCAATCACGCATTCAACGGCATGGAGTAAGAAACAGCCAGGCAAACACCAGACATGTGTTTGGATGTGTACTCACTTGTTTGCAGCGATGACACAATTGCATCCCTAGCTTGTGATGTGTGAAGAGTCCCTCAGTCGTCCAGGTAGAATCCATGATAAAAGAAGAAATTCAATTTGTCAACTGGACAAAGTTTGTTTGGTCGAAAACTTTTCGCCACTTATGCCATACATCTTCACCTAGAACCCACAGGCCATTCATTTGAGGACAGTGAGGTTCAGATCTTGGCCAGGGAAAAGAATTGGTTTGAGAGGGGAGTTAAAGAGGCTATTTTTGTCAAAAAAGAGAATCCTTCTTTAAACAGAAATGGTGGAGTCAGACATAATTTGACTCCCATCTATAATTCCATTCTTAAACCTAGATCAAACAAACAAAAGAAACAATAGGGCTAGCCAGGTCAGGGCCAGATGTGTGAAAAACAGTCGTTGTAGGGATGAATAGGTATGCTAAACTAGACGCCAGAGAAACAAAAGACAGAAACCAATAGGCGAGATAGTTTCGGAAAAACTGCAGTATAGTGAGCTCCTCCCTGCAGCGAGATATAAGCAAGTGTCTTACCAGCACTCTAACCAGAACTGACGAAGCCTCTCGGATGAGCGGCGAAACGTTTTCGACCAAACAAACTTTGTCCAGTTGACAAATTGAATTTCTTCTTTTATCATCCCTGGCTTGTGTTGTTTCAGTGTGTCAGTCCACTATATTAAAGTGAAAAAAATTACAGCTCTGAATGTGAATCTGAAAATCAAATGCCTAACCTAAGTTTTCACTTTTCCGTGTCTGCCAAATTATGGTGATATGTAAAGGTGTATATTGTACAGTTTTATGTGTATTTATTAGCAATTATAGCTGCAAAGCATCAAAGTTTCAGTGTGCTGAAATGCTAAAATATCTAGATGACCCTGAACATCTCTTACTCCTCACTGCATCTAGCTGCAACTCCAGTGTGAGACTGGGCTTATTGCTCTGACACTCACATGAGGACTGGAGCTCTGCTGTGCTGCTGTGGTCAACGCCTTCGAAGGTTGCACATGCAAGACCATGTGTTTGTGCAATAACTATTAATTTATTAGGGGAAAGACTGTCTCTGGCATCACCGGAATGCACGGCTCTCAATTATAACAAATACTCACATCCACTGCACCCCGTCCAGTCTGAGCCCAGGCTTAGCCCCGGCTTAGCCTCTAATTGGCACCTCTTTGGTTCTTTAACCTGTATATAAATTAGGGCAAGAGTGCTCTGACAGGTTCTGGGGGAAAGACAAATTAAATTTGGAGTTCTCTGTGCACTTAACCATAGTGACTGGGACCAACCTGAGATGTCCTGGCTTTCTCCAATCACATCCAGTTACATACTATTCTATTTTGGAGAAAGATCACTTTTATTGAGTCTGACTTGTTGTAATTTAACTTTTCTTTAAGCCCAAGCACCATTCCCATGTGTCTTGACAGTTTTCCGGTATGGTACACGCAAAATTCTGGACAATCATTAACTTCACACAGACCTCGAAATGAAGAGACTGAGATTCCACAGAAATCCTCACACCTGCAGCAGATCATGAGGCTCAGGAAGTGATCTGTGTTAATGATCCAATGAAAAGCTGCCAAGACCATTCCTGCTTTCTTTGAGTGGCCACACAGATGTTCATGCATGATGAGGGCTAGTTTGAATAATACAGCTATAACAATCTGCATCTTTTGTTGCACAGCGTTTGTGAGAGGAAATTACCATCTTCAGTTTGACTGCCAATATAAAACAGATTACAAAAAACAGCAAGAAAAAAGTGTTTAGCTGCACTGACCAGTGGCTAATGTTTATCCGGACAAAAGTAAAGACAAACACATGCAGTTATGATTTGGATGAACTACACAGGACTGCTGCATCATTATAGTAATCATTAAGGATTAAGGTCTGGAGCAAAACAATTTCAAATTAATTTCAGATATTTTGTTGCTCATCCAGGAGGCTTCTTCAGTTCTGGTCAGATTGCAGGTGAACACGGCCTTATCCAGTGTTGTATAGTAACAAAGTAATAATACTTCACTACTGTACTTAAGTACATTTTGGGAGACTTTGTACTTTACTTGAGTTTTTAAAAAATTGATAACTTTTACTTTTACTTCACTACATTTCCAAATTTAATTGCATACTTTTACTCCAATACATTTTCAATGTGCCGTTTAGTTACTCGTTACAAAAAAACCCTCTACTGACTGAAGGAAGTCAGGACATGCCTGGGCTTGTTTGCTACTTGCGCATGACAATCAGCCTACGGTTTCATGCAGCTAGTTTAATCAATCAACATCCCTGATGGAAGAGGAGACAGTATCCACGTCGGCTACAAATGAAGGGGGAGCTGACGATGAGCATCCCTGGCCGTACTTAAAGACAATGTTCTCTTACGCTGATATGAAGGATTCGTCCTATCGAATGAAGTGCCTCTTGTGCCTTCCAAGAAAAGTGGAAATCCTATCTTACAGAAACTCCCCGTCCAACCTCAAGAAACACATCGAGGTAAGTTCTAGATTAATGAAATTTTTAGCGTCTATATTCCAATTTCAGTAACCATAGCATGGACATTTTAGACACCGTTGTGAAACCTTGAGCATAACATGTAGAAACTTTGTGTGACATTGTTTCGGTTACACAAAGCGTATTTGACGATGTTGGAGCTAACAGGCTACCTAGCTTTTTCGGCTCAAGGGAAGGCATAGCTGTAGGCTGTTCAGATATAAATTCAGACTGCCTTTGCTTGATACTTTTACTTGTACTTTTAATTACATTACTTGAGTACATTTATTTTTAGATTACTTGTCATACTTAAGTACAAGAAGTTCCAGATACTTTAAGACTTTTACTCAAGTAACATTTCAGTCAGTGACTTCGACTTTTACCAAAGTCATTTTTGGGAGGGGTACCTAGTACTTTCCAGTACTTTATACAACACTGGCCTTATCTCTGTCTGAAGGGTGGACCTAACTACACTGAAGCTAAACCACGTGCTTGTTTACAGTTTCTGTTTGTTAGCTTATTTTTGCATTATATTTTTGCATAATCGTTTAGGCCCCTAATAGGTGTTCTCCCACCTATTAGCATACAGGCTCTCACTACTGTTTTCGCTGCTCTGATTTAGGTCTAAAGATGGAGTTATAAAAAGGAAAAGTTATGTCTAAACCCCCCATTTCTGTTCAAAGATGGATTATCTTTCCTAACAAAAATTGCCCCTTTAATTCCCCTCTCAAACCATTTATTTTCTTTGGCACATTCTCTTCTTGAGAGACTGTTATATTTCACCAATATGTCGCTCAGTGCAGTCTTCACTACACTGAATGGGGTAGACCACATTACTTTGTTTGGGGCTTGGCATTTTGTCCTTTGGGTGAACCAGTTTCTGTCTTTGTTTGTAGGTTTGAAATATCATGCTGTCTGAAAATCCTCTGCAGCTTTCAAACAGCCGTGTACAGGAAAGGGGGAATCCTTCATGAGAGAAAGCAGTAGATGCTTTGTGAAGAGTGAGGAAGATAAAATACTGCATTTCTTTGTGGATAGCTGTACGTGACCACTCCATCAGAGGTTTTAATACACCTATGGAAGTATGGGTCAAACTTTGGCAGGAAAGGGTTCAGAAGTAGTCATCTGGACATTTTTTTTTTTTTAACCAAATCCTTACGACGGCCATCCAGAAGTCATTTTCATTTGCTTGTGAATTTATTTCAAGTGTTCCATGTCTCCAGGTCCAGTACTGATGGTAAATAAACTTTTTAGTCAACCCAAGTCTCTTAACACTACACTGGAAATTTCTCTGATCTGGCCAAGATTTTAAAACTTATATCAAGTTATTCATCATGTTTTCAATTTTTTTATCTACTTACTAGACCAGACACTGCTTAATTCTAGTCTAGAGGTAGTTTATTTTAAGATAACTTGCTGGACTGCATGGATAGATGATTTCACTACTTTTCAGTCATTTTCAGATTTAAGTGTTTTAGGTCTTATCTTTTGGCCCTTGAATTATTAACAAAAAAGGGTACAATGGTCAAGATATACATACAATGGAAATGCCTGGCACACACATTAAAGGTCCCATGACATGGTACTTCTTGATGCTTTTATATGGCTCCTTAATGGTTCCCTAATACTGTAAATGAATCCTTCTTCAAAATCAACACTCACTGCATGAGATATGACTCTGACAGTCTTCATGAGGCTAGATATGTGTCTAAAATGCTTTATTGTGGGTGTTGCTGCTTCAGTGCAAATGAGAAGGACAGAGAGATTGGCTAAGGAGCGGGGGGGTGGGTTTCCCCCGCAGCTCGGCGCAGCTCGTCTCCTCTCTTCCGTGTTTAACACAGGAAGACAGATGAGAGACTTTGCAATGAAAAAAAGCATATTTACACAGAAAATAAAATTAAACCACTGGTATTTCAGAGGTCCAGAGGGTCGGGTAAGGGACTTGCGAGCCTAGAAACACTCGGACGTGCCTCCAGGCAAATAAAAAAACGCATTTCGCATTGCGTAGCGCATTCACAGTCCAAATTCTATGGGCGGGATATACAGGGACGCTGAGCGGAGACAGAGGGAGGGGCTGGAGCTGCATTTGCCGATCTGACGTCAAAAAGGTGCCTTGTCCGAACTCGCCCGTTTCAACACTGGTTTTGTGTAACGCAGAAAAGGACCGCAAATGCTCAGTTTAGACATTTCGCAACTTTTAGCCATGGGGGGAGGGCCTAAACAGGGTAGGGGAGCTCACATTAACGTTCAAAACCTCAGAAAGTGAAAATTTCATGCCATGGGACCTTTAAGGTAAAGGTAGGTAAAAGGTGCACCTTATTGTCCACATCCTTCGCATTTGGCCCATCCTTTAAAGGAATATTAACATTTTTTTTTTTTTTTTTTTTTACAATTTGAACCTTATTTCTGTAATAAAACAAGTTGTTTTACTCACCCATAGTACTTTGGTGTCATTTGGAGCAGTTTCGTAGATGTTGTGGTGTAGCGATATCCGTTAACGTGAGTGCTTGGAGCAGGCGATTGCAGTCACACACAAATAACATGCACATGCGCACTGGCCTCCTCATCTACTCAAAACTATGGCTAAATATCGGATTAGAGGCCACTTTTGACCCAAACGAAAGTGCAGACTAAGACAATGAGCTTCTGTAATTTGAAAAGTGATAAAGTTTGTGTTATTTGGTGACTGCAATCGCCTGCCCCAAGCACTCACGTTAACGGATGTCGCTAAACTACAACATCTACGCAACTGCTCCAAATGACACCAAAGTACTTTGGGTGAGTAAAACAACTTGTTTTATTACAGAAAAAAGGTTCAGATTGTAAAAAAAATGTTAATATTCCTTTAATGCTGCTGGGGCATCTCATCAGGAGCAGCGGGCACCATGTGGTGTACCCAAGGACTAATCTCAGTGCTTGTTGCTAGTCTTGATGAGGACTACCTTAGCTGGAGGATTCGATCTATTGTGCATAATAGTAATAATAATAATGCATTTTATTTATAAGCGCCTTTCAGAACACCCAAGGACACTGCACAAGGTTAAAAACGAATAAAAAGCACAAACAAACAATACAATAAAACATAAAAACAAAATAAAAACAAAATCAGAGTGGAGTGATTGGCTATGAGAGGTAGGACAGTCTGAACAGGTGGGTTTTGAGTTTTGATTTAAAGAGTGGGAGAGTCAATGTTACAGAGGTCATAAGGGAAAGAGTTCCAGAGCTGGGGAGCAGAGCGACTGAAGGCGAGCAGTGGGGACAGTGAGCTGAAGAGAGGAGGAAGAGCAAAGTGCATTTTATGGGTTGGATTCGCAGAGTCCCTACAAAACCTTTGAAGTTCTTTGAAGTTCTTCTAGTTCAGGGGTCGGCAGCCTGCGGCTCCGGAGCCGCATGCGGCTCTTTGAGCCCTCTGATGCGGCTCAGTACAGTGGTCCCTCGTTTATCGCAGTGGTTATGTTCTAAAAATAACCCGCGATAGGCGAAATCTGCAAAGATATTACAGAATGAAAGCAAAGATCCAAACCTGTTTTCAGGTCCTAAACATATTGCGTGTATTTTACAGTTCCTCTGTAAAATACTGGTGCCGCTCCATTATCGCGGGTTTTGTTGGGGAGAAAACTTGCAAACATACAGCACTCCAGAGTCACAATGCGAGCGATTAAACATTTATACAAATTTGACAAACTGAACGCATTCTGTACAGGAGACACAGAGGAGAAGGACTGACAATGATACAGTATAAAAAAATTTGGGGAAAAAACGCGAAACAGCGAGGCTGCAAAAAGTGACCCGAGATATAGCGAGGGACCACTGTATTTAATTAAAATGTATTTTATTTTTGTTTGTTCATTTTCAAAATGTAATTCTATGGCAGAAACGCAAAAAACAACCCGTTATATGCAGTGTTATTTCATTTTAAATTTCAAAAGGGTTTTGTGGCTCCCAGTGTTTCCTTTACTGTGTGAAGCGGGTCCAAATGGCTCTTTGAGTGCTAAAGGTTGCCGACCCCTGTTCTTGTTGCTTCATTCTTACTGGTAAAAAAAGAGTCTGTTCTGAGCAGATACTATCTATGCATCCTAGACTATATATAGAAGAGAAAGCAGAGATGCTAACTCACTTGTGGCCTACAGGTGAAGAGGTATGCCTTTAGTTATGTGGCTATTGTGGTGTCCTGCCAAATGTTTATGATCCTACTCAGTCATCACAGTGCGCCTATATCTTGTATGTTATGGAAAAATCAGAGTCGAGTCTGCTTCTGCCCTGCTGTTGTTGAAGTTGGTCTTGAAATTGATCGTAAAGATAAACCTGTGTTTGTTCCCTTGTTTTTTTTGTCTCTACCTGCCTCCATAGTCCACACAGACACACACGCACACACACACTTCCCCCGGGGCCGATCCTTTTCCAGTGGCCCTCACTCTCTCTGAACGCCGGGGCTACTGGGACTGAGGCCTTGAATAGACGACCTGGAAATCTCACTGTTTCACATGGCAGCTGTTCGGAAGCGGAGTTGCCGGTCCGCCTCTTTGTGCTTCCCAAGCTTCATTCACAAAAAACAAGAAAAACACACAGAAGGAAGCTAGAGGTATGGTCCCACCCAACCCCCACCCGCCCACACCAGGGACTCCTCTGACATCATGTCTCTGTCACCCAGCAGACGCCATTGTTGTTGGTGACTGGCTGCAGCTCGTCCCGCCCTCCGCTCTTCCGCTCCCTCATAGTGGCTCTCTTCTTTTTTTGGTTTTGTTTTCAGCAACAACAAAGGGACGCCACAGTCAAGGCTGGAGACATCCTCCCTCTCCCTGGTCATTTATAAAGACAGCTCCCCCTCCCAGCCCCACTGCTCCTGAATATACACAGAGACCTGGCTGTGCCCACAACTTTACTCTTCCCTTTAATTTTCTGTTAGGGCCGAGCCGCTGTGTACACTCAAGAGAGACGCACATCTTTCTCAATCACACATCAGCTCCCTTTTCCCAGAAGATGTTTGGAGAAGTTTGGAGCGAGTGTCTCAGATTTGGGCTCAGTTTACATCAACGGCTCTAACCTCTAACCTTTATCTGGGTGTGTGAGATAGGGATGTCACAATAAAAAAAAATGTGAAACCATTATTTTATATGGACTTCATAGCTGAAAACAAGATGTCTAAGGAAGTACTGTCTAACGAAGCATTATAAAATCAGCTTTTCTGCTTTTTTCTCAATTGAAATGACATATCACTGATTAAAGGGCCCATATTATGCAGTTTTCTGATCTGTTATAATGTTGTCTTCTCACCTGGAGTTGTGTTTTGTTTCACTCACACATGTTTAACTTACAAATCCTGCATATTTAGACGGAAATCACTGTTCCATCTTGTGATGTCATGTGCTCCACTGTGTTTTTAAACTCCATGCATTTTCACTAGAATCATTCGGATAATTCCAGCCCTGAAATTGCCAATCGTTATTGAATAAAAGGTAAAAAGTAGCTGCTAAGTTGAAAACGATTGATTTCATGACATCACAAGGTGGCTTAAAGCAGTGTTTCCCAACCAGGGGTACAAGTACCCCTAGGGGTACGCGAGCACATTGCAGGGGGTACTCGGCAGTGTCGCTGCCAGGCGCAGAGGGAGATTTTTTTGAATTTTTTAATTCTAATTTGAGTAAATTTGTGTTAAAGAAAAGAGAGAAAATGCCTGAGAATTAAATGTTCAAATTAAGGAGATGAAATAAAATGATTTTCATTTAATAATCCCTTAGATTTTTTAGATTAAGCCTTTATTGGTCTCACACACAATGACACACGGGAGAAATTTGACTTCTGCATTTGACCCATCCTTTTCAGGAGCAGTGAGCAGCCATCTTTTTCGGCGCCCGGGGGACAGTACCGTGAAGGGTCTTGCTCAAGGACCCACACTGGTTAGCTCATTGCCCGGGGGGGGGGATTTGAACCCACAACCACCAGGGGGAAAGTCAGTGACTTACCAGTTGAGCTAACCAGCCGACAGCATTGTGCCATGTTTTACTTTTGGAGAAGTATCAACATGTATGAGTGAGGGGGTACTCGAGGTATGATAAAAAGGCTCAGGGAATACACAAGACAAAAAAGGCTGGGAAACACTGGCTTAAAGCTCTCAAGAGTCATTTTTGTGCAATATAGGACTTTTAAATTCATAAAAAAAAATCATATTAAAACTTTTTAGTTGATTGAGAAATTGCACAACTCAGTTGTCTTAGCATTGATCATCAGAGGCATAATACTCCCTACAAGGGAAGCATAGTCAGACTTGAATTGACAGTATTACCACACCAATGTCTCATGCCTCTTCTTACATCTCTTGGGCTGCACAGAATGGAGTCTGGACCACAGCACTACAGCATCTGATCGGCACCATTTGACGCTTTTATTGCTCTTTCTGGTCTATTCTTTGCACCTTAACTTTCTTTTTTTATTCTCTACATGTCTGGAGAATCTATAAGTATCATAAAAAGTTATGGCTCTTGTCTAACGCTGTGATTAATACCTGCAAGAGATGCTCCGCTCTGTAGGGGTCCGGCTTTGTTTTAACTTGGACAATAACCCCACGGTCGCATGACAGATAGACATTAAAAAAGTAAGAAGTGGACGGTAATACTGTCACATATTGTTTGGATCATCCTCGCTGTGGGATTGCTAGAGTGGTCTTGGCCTGGCCCTCCATCTCATCTCATGCAATGTATGTCCACTGTACAGTGTGTTTGAATCATTGTTTTGAACCCAAGAAAGGCTAAGATAAAGAAGACATCTGAAAATTATCTTTTACTTGTGAAATATTATGCTAGAGTGCAAGAGCTTTCGTCTGGGTTTGTGATCAATAAAAGGTTTTGTTTTTATATGTGATAACGATAGCATCTCCATGGAGATACGCAGGTGGTGGTGTCTCCACAGAGATTATTTTATGTAGAACGTTCCAGTGTCTGATAAAACATATTTATCTCCATGGAGACAAGCAGGTGGTAGCACCAGGCCAAGTTGCAGGTCAGATCTGTGGAGAATGAAGCACGCTCACAGTAACAACAAATATGTATTTTATCAATAAAACACCTGCAACTGATAAACACAAGATGGTTAAGTTTAATGTCATACTATATAACATGGAATGGAAAGAAGCACTTAGAGAACTTTAATTAACGGACAGTCTTTCCTATTACTGTATAAACGTCATCACTCACTGTTTCACACTGTTTGTGGACCAAGAATAGATTTAAACATCACTCATATTACCACAGTATATTGTTGAAACAAACAACTCCCCGTGTGACGTGTGACCTCCTCTGATTTTTCACTCTGTGCCAATATCTGAGGTCAACTTCTTTGTTGATGCTGCACTTGTGTAACTATGTTGTTTCTGGTGAGTCACAAAGTCATTTTAAAGATAGATTAATTTGTAAAGAGCTATTGGAGGCATTCCTGGGTTGAAATGGCAGTGGGTGTGTATATTGTTTAGCCAAGCATGAGTTGTGTGTCTGATGTGGGTTCTATGATTCAGCTTGTCCTTCATTAGCAACTATGTATGTCCTCATTGTCAAAACAAATTCACAGCTTTGTTTCCCCATTATTCTTCAGTGATTTATGATGCGTTCCATTTATGCTCGGAGGTCAGAGCTCGGACCTCGGAGCAATGTTTTCTCTGAGTTTCTGTGTTCCAGTGGTCATGTTGAAAAATGCACAGACATGCTGTAAATACGTAGGCCTACATTCCAGTTTATACAGAAACTAGGGGTGGGATGAGATACAGTTTCCACAATTTTGACATGATTTCTAATAAATAAAATGTGCGGTTCAGTTCACAATTTTGGCATCACCATTTTTGATTTACTTTATCCAATATTATACTTTTTTATTGTGCAGCACTGCTTGGAGATAACAGAGTGGAAAAGTGCCGTACAATCAATGACAATATTCACAAACATATTACGACAAAAAACAATTGGTCAGGTAAAACACACGGCGTTTTTTTCGTTGGTGACAGACGGGCGGGTGGGAAGGGTCTAGAAAAATTGATGAAATTGATTGAAAACTGAAGCAGAGGCAAACATTACTAAATAGACAGGGCAAAGTGTTTACATAATACATGTCAGTGAGCCGAATGTGGAATGTCCTTTGTTTATAGTGTGCTGTGTGATAAGGCCGCAGCTGCTGACCTTGGACGTGTTTGTGCAGAGATGCAGAGTCAAAACAAAGTCCAGTTGAATCACATTTTCAAGGAGAATTGATTACACCGAAAGGGGGAATAATTTAACATAATCAATACATTTTTAGAACCCAGGCACAGACAATTTGCCAGAACCCTGGTTCCACAGCCGTTATCCATGATGTTATCCGGTCCCAGGTGGGTTTCCACAGATTGGAGATGGTGCAGTCCTCAATCTGTGTCACCTTCTGATGTAGACCTCCCTGGTCTGCGACAGCTCCACTGTGGTGTAAAATGACAGCCGACGGCTCGGGGCTCTTTATCCGCTCCGGCTTCCAATTTCCGATGGGTCAGAAAACATCCCCCAGGCCAATCCAGATGTCCTGCCATCAAAATTCCAATAGTAAATCGTTCCGCGTCCTCCAGGAACAGCGGTGCCAGGCACACGACATGTCCTTCATGTGTCCAGCAGCGAGTTTCCCTCGGGACTGTCAGGTCTCCGGACCGGCGCTCCTCCGTGAACAAAAAGTGTGCCAATTGCGTTGTGGGACCAGCTTTATCCAATTCCATAATTTAGGATTTTGAAAATCTGTTCCAACAGGAGAAAAATGATGAGACGAGAGAAATAAAACACCAGACAGAGCAAAGATAAGGGAGGAAGAAGAAAACGCGTCTGCTGTCCACGCCAGCTTCTCAAAAAATGGAACTCGCCACACATAACCAATTTTTTTGTCCAATCCAAATGTAAAAAAAGACATTAACAGTTATCCACTTTTTTCAGAAAGAACTCATGCTTTCTCACGGGACCCTGGTCACTACAGGTGAAACACTTTGCGTCAGTTCACTTCCCAGCCGCTAGTAGCATTGGGTTGTGATACTATTAGGCCCTTTGCCAGCTTCTGGCACTTGGGCCTAACAATTTGTCACATGTGTGCACAGTATTTTTTTGTCTTACAAAATCTTGTGGCATGACATGATTAGGTTTGTTACTTTCAAATCAATATTTTACAATGAATTTTTGTTTTTGTGTAGGTTAACTATTAGCATACAGTAATGGAGCATAACAGCGCGTCTATAGGTACAGCAGCTCAAGCGGGAGGACAAAGGGAGCAAAAGGGAATACGCCTGATCAGTATTTTAACTGTCAGATATTACACTTGTTCAAGACACAAGGCACAGCTATGTTGGATTTTCTAACTTGCAACCAGTTTGGGGTTCTGAAATGTTACCCAAGTTTTCAAGTAGGAATTCAGAGATTGTGAGATGTTCCAGTTGAATGCACATCAAAAGTCAGAACTTGGTAAAACCGACTTCCAAGGACAACGGGAACGCAGCATGACGTTAGACCATAGACTGTATAAAGAAGCAGACTAAAGGAGTGTGACGTCACTCATAGTGTTCAGATCCAATGAAATGAAAATGGACAAAATGACGAAATAAAAACACCAGGATCATGTAGAGCGGGTTAATACGAACATTTTAGGACCAAAGTGATGAGGCTCACTGCAGCGGTTACAGAGAGAGGGGTGGCTATATTCCAATGTAAAGTCGTTTGGCGGTTAGCGGGATAGCTATGTCCGTTTTTATATACAGTACAGTCTATGGGTTAGACACATGTTAACACAAGGGGTATCCATTACAACAGAGACCCCAATAACAATCTAAAGATGCACTTTGTGGAGTTGTGTTTGGAGGAGGTTTCAAGATGCATGGGCCTGTTCATGTTGTGATGATCGTGGTAGTCTCCTGGAGTAACAAGTTCACTGTTTCCCCATTATACTTAAAGGATTAGGTTTGGACACATGTTAACGTACAGGGAGTCCATGACATCTGAGACCTTAATAAACAATCTATCCTAAAAATTACTTGGCTTCACCCTTTTGAATGATTTTTGTTGTGTTTGGAGGAAGTTCCAAGGTGCATGGGGCTCTTTATGTTATTTATGATTCGCAGTGGTCTCTCAGAGTAACTCTAGCTCACACAAGGTGCTAAAACTGGCTCTGTACAATGATGCCAAGTCATTGCAGTAGGCTACTCCTCCACTATCTCTCTGGGACCCGATGCAGGCACAAAATGCTAGTAAAATACAGCATGGTCTCGTGTGATGTGGTTATGCAAAGTTCAATTAATCTCATGATAAAAATAATATTGCCTTGGATGTGCGTAGCGCTTTTAGAATGTCCTAATCTTGTGAGCTTTAAGACATGTTATAATGCTGTCGAAAACATATCAGGAGTTGTGTTTTGTTTAGGGGTTATGAGCTATGTTTTACCTTAGTTCAGTAGAAATTGGCAATTCCAGGGCTGAAATTATCCAAATGTTTTTGTTTTTTTTAAACACAGCGGAGAACTTCCTGTATTACGACATGACATCACAAGGAGGAACAGAGTGTTTTCTGTTTTTGTGTTTGAGAGAATAACTCAGCCTAAATAAGCAGGGTTTGTGTGTTAGATTTGTGTGAATGAAACAAAACACAACTCCAGGAAACAACATTATAACATAGATCAGAAAATAGCACAATATTGGCCCTTTAAGATCCAATCCTCATGCCCATCTGACTACCATCATTCACTCACTCACGCAACAAAGACATACAATGCATTATTATGTATTTGCTATTTTAATTCATTTTGTTTTATTTTTGACTGTTTTATGGACTTATTTTATTGTATTGTTCTGTGAAGCGTCTTTGAGTGTCATGAAAAGCGCTATATAAATACAATTTATTATTATTATTATTATGTATTGTACGTCTGTGTTTATTTATGTGTTTCTTCTTCATATGTATTTATTTCTGTACAAAATACCTCAGGTAAAATGGTTCCTAATGGTGGTATCTATCAATACACCGCACATAAGATGATTTATTGTCTCAGTAATGTTAATGTCTTGGGTCATCACCAGACGTGTGTAACCATAGCCTTTGTGTGTTTGCTTTAACAGTTAGACGTTTGAATAAATGTCAGGCTTTATTATTGTTTTCCAAATGAATCACTCACTTTCCAAATAATTCCAATGGGAACATGGAAATAAAAGAAATCTGGAGTATAAATGTCTGTACACCGCACCAAAGAGGTTAGTTTTGTAATTGGGCCAGTGGTGAAGGGGAATTTCACTTTGGTCAATGGAGCGTTCAGAGAACCTTATAAAAATAATGTGAGATAATGCCCTAATCAAAAGCATTATTTGAATTTGATTACACTACAGAGGCAAAGCTTTGATAAATGGAACTAAAGCTGGCAGTGAGTTGTCAGAAGAAGCCAGGCCAGATGTCAAACTCTCCATGATTCAACGGGTGAGTCAGGCTGTGCTCAGGAGGGCTGTGCACATGACACTAAGATGAAAGAGGCCTCATCTTTGCTTCTGCTTATGTTCTACGGGTTCCTCTAAAGGTGAAATGTCGTAGATTTCCGTGGGGGGACAAGAAATAACTATAATTGTCGTAGTAACCTTGTTTTCTCATCACAAACAAACCTGGAGTTGTGTTTTGTTTCATTCGCACATGTTTAACACACGTGAATTCTTCTATTAAACAGAAAAGGTTCTTAAGATGAAAAGGGCCCCATTTTTGCTTCTGCTTATCCTCTGTGTATTCCTCTAAAGGTGAAATGTCATAGGTTCCATGGTGAGAAGAAATAATTACTATATTGTACCTAGTGCTACAGTGTGTCTGTCAGATTTACCTCTAAACTGTGGAGACATTGGCGGTCTTGTCTGTATACATTATAGCAGGCAAAGTACATTTAAATTTTTCTTCTTATTTTTATATACTTACTTACTATATACCAGATATCACGTGTTTTTAATAAAGATTGAACTGAATTGTTTTGTTATCTTGTCAAAGTTAGGAAGGTCCTTTAAGCCATGTAAGAATGTTGTTATCTCCTGTTTTATTTCCTTCGCACATCTTGGAGTAATCTGTCTACATCTCCAAAGCTCAAAATGTTCTGTTCCACGTTGTGATGTCATGAAGCTGTAGTTTTCAAGTTATCACCCTTTACCTTTTGCCGTGGATTCTACCTACACACATCACAGAAAATCAATTCTCAGTTGAAGACATAGCGTAAATAAATCTCTTAGCAAATGTCTCTTAACAAAAACTTTTTTTTTTCTTGCATTCTGTTGTGGGAACAGTGGGATAAACCAGAAACAAACCCAACATAATGAGGATGAGGGGTAGCGGCTCTACTCTAAGTTTCACACTCAGAGTAGAGCCCATATTAGACTATTTACTGATCCGTGTTATAATCACAAAAACACCCAGAGTTGTATTTTGTTTTATTCACACATTTAACACACAAACCCTGCATATTAGGCTGAGTTCTACTCTCAGACAGAAAAGTTCCACCTTGTGATGTCATGTGGTAATACGAGCGTTTTTAAACTTCATACACCTTCACTAGAATCATTTCAGGATTTGCCCATCTCTGCTGAACTAAAGGAGAAATTCAATTTGTCACCTGGACAAAAGTACCACTGCCAAACTTTTGTCCAGTTGACAAATTGAATTTGTCCTTTTGACATCGATTTTCTGTGATGTAACTGGGGTTTGACTTGGAATATGACTTGCATATCTTACATATTTAGAAGACTGCCTCAGCGCTGATGGACATTTACTGACCCTAAACGTCAAACTGGAGTCCAGCCTCGAACCCTGACTCACAAGACCAATTATTAGATCAGGTCTCCTCCCCATTGTCTCCTGCTTTTGAATGATGTTGTTTTGTGTTGAGAAATTATGGGTGTCCGGTCCTGCACAAGGGAGAAAAGAAATTACTTGGGGTAGAAAATAGAGCGACCACAATGCTCTCACAATACCTTCTGCATCCCCTTTCTCTTAGGCATAGCTGCTGCTGCAACCTGAGCTGCTGCTTTTTTAACCTTGTGTTTATCTAAGCATCTCCCTGGGACAGAGCCTTCAGTGGACATCTTTTCACTGTTCCACTATGAGAAAAATACAGGATTCCCATGCAAGCTATTCTTCTCACACACTATAGAAATAAGTGGCCTTGCGGTACACTGCTGCATAACAGACACATATGGGACACAGCGAGAGACTTTATCTATGAAGGGTATCTACGGAACAACAGGTTATACAGATAAACTATGTATGTTTCATCAAATTAAAATCTAGGATATCGAAGCTGAAGCGTTATATTTTTAGTTACATTATTTCATGTTGATTATTGATACATTTTCCCATGAATACACTAACAGTAGCAAATCCAAGAAGTTTTAAGGATATGAGTGCTTGGATTTTGCCTGATCAGTGACATCACATGAGAGGACATCTGGATGAGCTGTTTTTTAACAATGCAACAAGCAGCTGTTGTGTGTCTGTTCAGATCCTTATGTACATTTTCCACTGTGAAAGCCATAGGGCAGTACATGTGTCTGTGTTCATGTTCAGCACATTGGACAGCTCAGCCCCTCACCATGCCTCACTCATGATGCTTCACACATGCACGGCCTTGCAGCGCATTATTTCCCCTAAAAAGCCCCTTTAAGCTCTTTGAAGCAACAGTTAGTGATTCAGAGCCACAGGTTACATAAATGTGTAGAACAGTGAATCCATCGGGGAAAAGAGTGGTCATAACGCAGGCAGGAACAGCCCCATTCATCCCAGTGACTTTTGTTTATTCTGTAACATGACCTGACAGATAGCATCAGAGAGAGGATGTCTCTATTCTCTAACACTGGTCCATCTCTCCATCCCTGCTGTCCACTGTTTTGCCCCGTTTACACTCAGGGCTCGGAGACTGTGGTCACTGTGCATTGTGGTCAACCACTAATTATACAGTTGCACGCCACTTGTGGCTGGACTGTAAAAAAAAGACACCTGACAAAGACACGTGACAACAATCTTACTATGAAACAGACTGGGAGGATTTTCTGCTAAGATTTGTTTATTTTGTGTTATATCTATATATAATTACAGACACAAACTTCTCTAGAGCCTGGAGCTGGAAAAGGGCTTCCATCATGTGCTCCTTGTGGGCCTTTGGAAGTAGCTTTGGCCTCTCCAGAGAGGCTGTGTCTTAAAGCTGGGGAATGTTTCATAGATTATATTGTAAAGGCAGGATATGTGATAAAATCAGACGACTTTACACTATCTGGACCTATGTAAAACCTTTTATCAGTCACAAAACAGCCAGGTGAGTCATCGGGGAGGAGCTTGGAGAAGAGCTGCTGCTCCTTAACATGGAGAGAAGTCAGCTAAGATAGCCATCTTAGCTGACTTCTCTCTGCATCACATGTATAGACAGAGTTGAGTTGTTCCAGTCACAGAATTTGTCAGTGTTCACATGCCTGTATGTGTCTATGAGCTGAAGTGATTTAAGAGGCCCCATCACTCTGGGGTTTATTGTGTCCACTAAATGTTTCCGGTGTCTCTTCCTGTTCAATACCGGCAATGAGTAAGGCAAGTCCTAAGAAGCCAGCTCAATGGCAAGAGCAAGGCACAGGCAATAAACAGTGATCAGATACCCAGCAGGAATCATAAGCTGGCCGAAGGAGGAGATACAGACCACAGACGTTAAGACACGAAAGCTCCTGACCATGCATGGAGGGTTCCATCCCAAATCCAGCACCCTGATTGCCTGGAAGAATCCATGACTCATCGCTGTACCAGCGAGTGAGTCTGGTAACGCTTGGTCCAAAATGCGCTGCAGTTGCGCGTAAACAGACAGCTAAGTGAACCAATCAGAGATTGCGCCATCTTGATTCAAAACAGAGGCGGAACTTCCGCTGCCTAAGAGTGACATTGCGGGCAAAGGCGGGTGCACTGACGTCACCATCTTTGAACGAATCAGAATCGCGGAGTCCGTTGTTAACCGGAGGAGCGAGAGTGGATGGAGGGTGTCCAAATGGTATCGCGCTGTATAGGAAATACAGAGAGATATCATTTGGCTGGCCAGGTAAGCACCCTGAGACTGTACACGAGCCAGAAGGAAGGAGGCCGAGGACTAGTGAGTGTGGGAACCACTGTCCAGGATGAAACATCCAAAATCCATAAGTACATCAAGGACAAGGACCCAACAGATGATGTGCTCAAGGAATTTCTTAGACAGTGGAACTCAGAGGAAGAGGTGCTGGAGGGACCATCATGGCAGGACAAACCCCTACATGGGGCGTACCACCGAAACATAACTGTGTGGTTGATATCAAATCCTACCAATGGCTGGAGAGGGCTGGTCTGAAGGACAGCACAGAGGCCCTCATCCTGGCTGCACAGGAGCAGGCCTTGAGCACCCGAGCAATAGAGGCCCAGATCTACCACACCAGACAAGACCCAAGGTGTAGGCTGTGCAAAGAGGCTCCTGAGACAGTCCAGCACATAACTGCAGGGTGTAAGATGCTGGCAGGGAAAGCATACATGGAGCGACACAACCAAGTGGTGGGCATAGTGTACAGAAACATCTGTGCAGAGTACGGGCTGGAGACCCCAAGGTCAAGGTGACCGAGCCAAGATCCTGTGGGACTTCCAGATACAGACTGACAGAATGGTGATGGCGAACCAACCAGACATAGTGGTGGTGGATAAGTGACAGAACAGAGCTGTGGTGGTGGACATCGCAATACCAAGCGATGGTAACATCAGGAAAAAGGAACACGAGAAATTAGATAAATACCAGAGGCTCAAGGAAGAGCTGGAGAAGGCCTGGAAGGTAAAGGCATCAGTGGTACCCGTGGTGGTCGGAGCACTCGGGGCTGTAACCCTCAAACTGGTGGAGTGGTTACAGCAGATCCCAGGAAAAACATCAGACATCTCTATCCAGAAAAGTGCAGTACAGGAACAGCAAAGATACTGCGCAGACCTCAGCTGGATGAGGATGAGGGAGACCAACCACCGTGGAAGGTGAGGGACACATTTTTAAATAAAAAAAAAAAATTATATATTCTTAATTCAAATGCTCAAATTATCCACCATTTGCTTTGTCGATAGTGCTGCAAACCCTTGGCTCAATCTCAATCTCAGTGAGCTTCTTGATGAAGTCTCCTGAAATGGTTTTCAATTCACAGTGTTTCCTCAGGGTCGAGAAATGCCAAATGTGCAAAGTGATGAAATGTGCACTGTGTAACTTGTCTGCTGGAGGGTCCATCACCTGCTTGTTTTCATGGAGATGTGCCCAGAATGTTCCACAATATGACCATAAACTTGTGAATCTCCATGGAGACTTGCAAGCCAAATTATAGGTTAGATTTGTGGAGAGGCGAGCCCACTCACAGTAAGAATGAATGTTTTTTAAGGTATTTTTGAGCAGTAAATAACACCTGTAGACGAATAAATGCAAGACAGATGAGTTAAATACCATACTGAGGACAATTTAAACCAAAACATTAACATGGAGACAAAGGGACCAAAAAAGTTACACAGTGCAGCTTTAAAGCAAAGGGTGGCTATTTTTTTTAGGTTGTTTATTTTGAATATACTTTTGTTTGCTACATTCCATATGTGTTCATTCTTTCATGTGTTTTTATGTCTTCAGTGAGAATCTACATTATAAATAACCATGGAAAAGAGCGAAAAAAAAAAGACGACGGAAAGAAAAAGAAAATAAGTAAAACTGGTAGTGTGTATGATTAGCCAGCTTAAAAGACCAGTCTGTTTTGTAAATTTTTAGCAGGTGCTGTGCTGTCACATCTGCCCTGGTGAGATGATGATGTGATTGGACGTGAGTCGTGATTAAAATCCTGCCACAGCATTTTCTCAAGTCACGACGGGGACTGCCCGACACTTTATGGCCAAATGAACCACAATGAAGTAAACATGGTCTTCAGAGCGTATGTGGCGATCAGAGGCTGTGGGCTCCAATAGCCACATGTTGTTTACATCTAAAACCGCACCACGAACAACAAAAAACAAGGCTGGACTTTTCATCTTCTGCTTTCTGCCACTTTTGCTATGCTTAGGTTAGACTACGAATTTCACTAAAAACACAATGGTATTTAAAATAATACAAAAAAAGTGTAGTGTTTTCTACTTGTTTTTTTTATTGTGGTGAAATTTATATAGGCAGTTTTACTATTTTGTTGAAATGGTCGATTCTAGGACACTTCTTGTTATGTGCGAATGAAACTCCAGGTATGTTTTTGGATCATAAAATAGGGTAATATGGGCTCTTTAACCAGAATAGTTTTACTTCCTGGTTGGACAGTTATTATTGGAGTAAAATAAATAGACAATAACACCTTTATTTTGTTAAAGGGCCCATATTGTGCTGTTTGTTTTATGTTATAATGTTCTTTCCTTAACAAAAAAACATCCCTTGTGTTGTATTTTGTTTCATTCACACATGTTTCACACACAAATCCTGCATATTTAGGCTGCTTTTAAACAGAAAACACTCTTTTCCCACCTCGTGATGTCATGTGGTAATACAGGAAGTGCTCCACTGTGTTTTTAAACTCCATACGCCTTCACTAGAATCATTTGGAGAATTTCAGCCCTGGAAATCTCTACTGAATAAAATGTAAACGGAGCTGTTAACTTAATAACTTAATAATAAAAGATTACTCAAACATGTGAATGAAACAAAACACAACTCCAGGTATAGGCATAGGAAGTGTTCCACTGTGTTTTTAAACTCCATACACCTCCACTAGAATCATTTGGATAATTTCAGCCCTGGAATTGCCAATTTCTACTGAAAAAAAAAAGCGAAACTGTAGCTTTTTTCTTTATTTTGGCTCTGTTCTTCTTGACTTTTTTCCCACTTAACTGATGTAAAACTATAATTATGAGAAAAACATGAAAACCTGTCAAATGCCCTTTAACTTCACACACCCATTTTCCTCAATAACAAGTTCTAGATTACTCACTATAACTCATTTCTAGAACAACAATGCCACTACATACTGACTGTACCAGCTGTGGGGAGAAGCACCAGAAACTCCAAAGACTGTTGATGACATTAGAAGCCACTGCGGTGTTTGGTGCACCACACGACATTCAAAACAAAGCTACATTACATGGAGCTTTTCCACATTATTTGTCTATCGCCCTGCCACATATGGTAATAAATTGCAGGCACGCTCGCTTTCATCCCAGTTGGACCTTAGCCTGATTTCCTTCTGTGAATAAAAATGCAGCCACATAAAAACAAGCTCCTATTGTCTGGTTCTTCATTTGCAAATCAAATAAGCGTGCTCACCAAATTCTGAAGATTGAAATCACTCTTATGCCACACTTTTTCTGTCATGTGAGATCACCGTTCTGACAGGTGGAGCACAGATTAGCCATAATGCTAAGATTACCATTTGCTGGTGTCTCCATGTGGGCTGTGTTGGGTTTCAGAGGAGGATGTGCGGACAGTGAAAACCTTGTTTGCTTCCAATTACCGTCCTCACTTCAAAATTTCCCTGGGGGGATTTTCCTCCTCCTGTTTGAAGGGGCATTAAGGCTCACTCATCTTGAGTCACTGATCATTATGAAGCGCCAGTCTGTCCTTTGTCTCCTGGAGCCCAGAGGAGCCAGGTCAGCAGAGAGTGTACCCAGGGTTTAGCACACAGATATGAAGGATGTGTGGTAGTCAGATGTCTCCACATGTTCCTATCAAAGTTGATGTCATAGGGTCCTGTGAATGTGTATAGTTGGTTTATACAAAAGCAGCTCTGCCAAGATAGATACTACAAGTGGTGGGTATTCAAGATTCAAGATTGTTTATTTGTCATATGCAGGATCAACACGAGGTCAACAATGCAATGAAATGCTTAGGATCAGAAGAACCGGTGACTGAAGATAGTCGAGAAGTACTAATAGCAGCAATAAAAATACAAGGGAAAAAAGTAAACAATATAATAAAAATATGTGTGCTGTCAGGCTATTAAAAAATTAATCTAATTAATTACAAAATTTGCAATTAATTCATCTAATTAATCGTATTTTAAGAGTGAGAGAGAGAGAGATTGTGAGCGAGCGAGCGAACCCACTTTGCGATTGAGTTCTTCAGTTTTCATGTGGTCGCTTTGCTCATTTGTTTCCCAAATTCTGCGAGTGTGGTTTGGTGGTTTGTTGGTTTGTTGAAGTGCGCTCACGCTCGCTCTATCACCGGTAATGATGGAACTTGTCCGGACTTGTTTATCGTTCAAATGATCCGTCACGCACGTCAATTTTCTGTGATCGGAAAATTCTTTTTGTCAAAAGCTCCAAATCACGGCGTTCTTGTTGATCGTCCCGTCTTCGTTCTTTTTTATAAATCTATCAGCGATTTGCTCACCGCACGCCAAATTTAAAATCGCTGCTCTTAATTCATTCATTCATTCATTCATTTTCTTCCGCTTTTCTGGGTCACGGGGGCAGCAGTCCAAGCAGTGTTCTGCTGCCCAGAACACAATGCACCAGCCCCCATGAATCCTTCCGCGGGTGGTGGGTCCACAGGAAGACGGCTCACGTCACAACAGGCCTTGATGTATCTTCTGCCATGGGGGCTACCAGTGTCCACAGACACTGGGGGCGGGGTGGGGTTAAGTGTCTTGCCCAAGGACATAATTGTGTTAATTTTTATAACGCATTAATTTGCAGTGTACTTCATTAATCTAATAAACGCATTAAACTGACAGCCCTAAAAAATGTGTAGTAAAATATAATAAAATACAAAGGCACAGGTAGGATTAAATAAGGTGTAAGTAGAGCATTTCACAGGTGGTAATTCTGCTCAAATGAATTTTGTATTGCACATAATATAGTGTAGTATTATGCAGTTACATTTACTTGAATAACTGTTTAAAGAAAATGTACTATTCAGAGTACTTTTCTAGCTGCATACTTTTATTATACTTTAGTAATATTTTCATTTAAGTAACAGTTTACTCTACCTGCTGTGAGTATGTTTACAAGTGACAAAAGCTTTATGTAGACGATATTAAATGATTTGAACATTTGTGTTTCTTGCACTGATTCTTCTTCAAATTATAAATCAGATGTTGCGTCCTGAGAGTAACACAAACTTTAAGCCATGTTATAATCTCATCAAACACATACCTGGACATAGTTTTAGTTAGTTAGGTTAATTTTTCAAGCTCTCTTTTATCTTTAGTTCAGTAGAGATTGACAGTTCCAGGGCTGAAATCATCCAAATGATTATAATGAAGGTGTATGGAGTTTAAAAACACAGTGGAGCACTTCCTGTATTACTATTCAGTTTCAGAGAAGAACTCAGCCTAAATATGCCGGGTTTGTGGGTTAAACATGTGTGAATGAAACACAACACCAGGTATGTTTGCGATGAGGAAACAACATCATGACACAGATCAGAAAAGTGTAACAAGAGCTCTCTGATGACACTTACTCTTCAGATCTATCCATCTGTTCAAAAAGCCTAAAGCCTTCATATGTTTTCATCAGACTGATACAAAACGGATGTGCAAATACTGTGGTGGGTGTATTGTGGGATCAATATCGCAAGTGGATCAGATAAGGTGAAAAACTGATGATTACACGGTTATTTAATAGACCTACTTCCTCTATGCACGCACACAGACACATTTCTCAGCAGCAACACTTTCATGATGCATGTTGGACTCAAATGTTCACAAAGACAAAAGGATATTTAGTGTCGCAATTGTGAAGGTTTACTCTCACGCTGAAAGACATATTAGGGGAGTTATTGGTGGGTTTCTGCCCCCCTGTGGCCAATACTGTAACTGTCCAGGTCATTAAAGGGATAGTGCGTTGTTTTTGTTTTGGTTTTTTTATGTTAATCTGTATGGGTTTCCTTCTAAAAGTTACGTGTGTTGACAGCGGCTTACCTCTGACAGTCTCAGCTGATCCCGGTTCGGCTCGCTTTCTGGAGCCCGCGTACTGTAAGTAGGTCCGGTAACTTCCCTGGAACATGAAATAAAGCTTGTTTTTCTTCTCAAAACAAAACATTTGTCCGAAAGGTGATATATTTGCGTCCCAAACAGTTGTCCACGAAACATCCATCAGTGTAGATTGTGTTCGCGTATTGTCTGTCTCGATTCGTATCACTGCGCGCATATTAGCTGTATTAGCCTGTTAACCTTTAGCGGAAGTGTACGGCAGATGCGGTCCGCCGTAAGGGGAAGTTTACAAGTGAACAGGCTCATACAGCTAATATGCGCGCAGTGATACGAGTCGAGAGAAACAATACGCGAATGCAATCTACGTTGCTGGATGTTTCGTGGACAACTGTTTGGGATGCAAATATATCACCTTTCGGACAAATGTTTTGTTTTGAGAAGAAAAACAAGCTTTATTTCATGTTCCAGGGAAGTTACCGGACCTACTTACAGTACGCGGACTCCAGAAAGCGAGCCGAACCGGGATCAGCTGAGACTGTCAGAGGTAAGCCGGTGTCAAGACATGTAACTTTTAGAAGGAAACCCATACAGATTAACATAAAAACAAAAAACGCACTATCCCTTTAACTCATTAACTCAAACCAAATTTTGTGACTTTGTATGAACTCCTTGGAGAAAGAACACAAAGTTGATAAGATCCATAAATTCAGTAGTTTGTTCTGGTTGGATTGCTTTATTTGACTGTTTTAGATGGGTTGGGTTTGGTGCAAGGTCCATATAAAAGGAGTTCATATAAAAGTGAAAGGGATATATTAATATTGCCAGAATATATTTGTGTGATTGATAGGCCATTGGAGAACTGGCTATATTTTTAGGGGGAGAATTACGCAAAATAGATTTTTTGACCTTTCTACCTTGTCACAATGTTCTTTCATTAAAAACATGCCTGAAGAGGTTTTAGATTCCTCAAGAAGGAGCGCTACCGCAGATCCTTCATCCTCACTATATAGTCTAAACGCACAATTTTTTTCTACATTCCCTTATTTACTTATTTTTAACTTGTCTGTATGCACTTTTTTTTTGTTCTAACTTTCTTTTGCACTAAACTACCTGGAGCTAATGTGGCAAGTGAATTTCTCCTGTGTGAGATCAATAAAGTCTTATCTTAGATATCATCGATGCATGTTTGGGTATTTTAGCAAACCCTTCTTATGGTTAACTGTGAGATTCTGTGCAACGCTCAGCCCACATTGTGCTCAAATATTATTCGATGAAGTATTATTAGATGAAGTTTAGGAGAGGTCTTCCTGGATAGTGGAGGAGCGAGGATGTGGAGAGTGTAAAGGATGATGAGATGCTGAGAAGGAGGTGGACATGGGACAAACCAAAGCAGACTGCATCTTAAACTGGGCAGACTGGGCGCCGATTGGACGAGAGGAGGAGTTGTGTCGAGTGGCAGGGAGGTGTATTTGGAGTAAGGTGATGAAGGTTGAGGAGCAGGTAAACTGGAGAAGTGGTGAGGTGGACAGAATCAGGAAGTTAGGTCTTCCAGGCTGAATTTACCCTGGCTCACACTGGCTTGTTGTGAAATGGGGGTGAAGAGCGGATAGAGACATTCATCAAACTTTCACTCAGTGTATCGCATGTATGGCTAATAATGTATTGCCTACATGTACAGTGCAGGAAATAAGTATTTGATCCCTTGCTGATTTTGTCGGTTTGCCCACTGACAAAGAAACAAACAGTCTAAAATTTTAATGTTAGGTTTATTTTAACATTAAAGGGATATGCCACCCCCAGGTCAAACTTGGGCATCTCCCCACAGTCCAGAGACTAAAATAAGTGGTGGAAAGCGTTTTTCTGGTGACGCAGCCATTGTCCAGGTCTGTCAGCACTGACCGCCGCGGTATCTGCAGCTAATCTTTCTCTGGCGACGTTAGACTCCAGTCTAACGTCGCCAGAGAAAGATTTCGGCCAAAAGGAATTAATTTGCTCGATGCTTTTCCCAATTACTTTCTGTGTAGTGCGCATTCATATCGAGTGCAAATAAATGCGCAAATCAACACGGAGAGCTTGACTTGGTCATTTTGGGTGGGAACTATTTTTCAGTGCGGAAAAACACAGCCGAAGCACACACCACGCTGCGTAACAGGGGAACTGCCTTCCTGGTGCGTAACAGGGATTCCCCTGTCAGCGTGGTGTGTGCTTCGGCTGTGTTTTTCCGCACTGAAAAATAGTTCCCACCCAAAATGACCAAGTCAAGCTCTCCGTGTTGATTTGCACATTTATTTGCACTCGATATGAATGCGCACTACACAGTCTAACGCAGAGTAGCTGCAGATAGAATGTAGACAGAATATCAGACAGAATATCAAAAAGAAAATCCAGAAAATAACTTTGAAGAAAATATATAAACTGATTTGCATTTAATTGAGTGAAATAAGTATTTGAACCCTCTAGCCCCCCCCCCCCATCCAAAAAAAAAAAAATATATATATATATATATATATATATATACTTATAATTGTACTGCCAAAACCCTTGTTTGCAGCACAGAGGTCAGAAGCTTCTTGTAGTTGATGACCAGGTTTGTGCACATACCAGAAGGAATTTTGGTCCACTCTTCTTTGCAGATCATCTCTAAATCAATAAGGTTTTGTGGCTGTCGCTTGGCAAGTCAGAGTTTTTTTTTTTCCTCTGTTGGCAGCACGGTGGCCGAGTGGCTAGCACTCATGCTTCACAGCAAGAAGGTTCGGGTCGCCCGGGCCTTTCTGTGTGGAGTTTGCATGTTCTCCCTGTTTCCTCCGGGCACTCCGGTTTCCCCCACCAACCCAAAACATGCGCCATAGGTAAAATGCTCCAGTTTGGGTCCTGACCAAACCTAAACAACAAAATCATGGGGATGGTCCCCGGGTCAAATGTAGAAACAATTTCTCCTGTGTGAGATCAATAAAAGTCAATCTTCTAATCCTTAATCACTGTAAGGTGCTTTGTGTTACATTTTGTATGAAAAGCACTTTATAAATATTGTTTGATTGATTGATTGAGCTTGTCAATAGGGTTAAGGTCCAAAGACTGGGCCAGTCCATGACCTGACTGCTTTTTCTTGAGCCACTCCTTTGTTGCCTTGGGTCTATGTTTTGGGTCATTGTCGTGTTGGAAGAGTTTCCTGGCAGAGAGAAGGAGGTTGTCACTCAAGCTTTTAACGGTACTTCATCCATCCTCCCATTGACACAGTACCCTTGGTAGAAAAACACCTCCAAAGTATAACGTTTCCACCTCCATGCTTGACGGTGGGGATGGTGTTCTTGGGGTCATAGGTAACATTTCTCTTCCTCCAAACACGGCGAGTTGAGTTGATGCCAAAGAGCTCGATTTTGATCTCAACTGACCACAGCACCTTCTCACAATCACTCTAAATCATTCAGGTGTTCATTGGGAAACTTGAGGCCGGCCTGCACATGTGCCTTCTTAAACAGGACCTTGTGAGCACTTCTGTTAAAAAGTTTTAATATGGCTGAAAACTCAAGAAAAAATACAAAATGGGTTTAAACAGCACATTTTCCGAGACCCGTGATCAATAAGAGCGTTCATTTAGGAGTCTGATTTACTGAAAAACTATTAGCTTGTAGCTGTAATTTTATGCGTGAAAGACTTGTTTAAGCGCACAAATCATCTCACCTGTTGTAGTTTTAACAAAATCAGCTCTTTCTGGTTAAATTGTGTTAAAATAAAGCTCAGATGAATGTCTAACTTGAGTAACAGCTTCAGATAGAGCAGCGCCCACAGTTGGCGTCATACCTCCAGGGAATGCTGCATCAACTGTTGGCAAGATAACCCAATTCGAAAGAAAACTAAACCATGCTTGTAGGATAGTTCTGTATTTGTATTTTGTATTTTATCATAATACCCCTCACAATTGGCCCCACTCATTTTGCTACTCAACGTATATAGAGTACTACAAGTTTTCTGGGACCCTTTGATTTTGAAAAGAAATGTCTAGAGTTGTAGTTACAGCTTTGGTTCTGACCTGATCTGCACAGATGTTTTGAAGGGGATGTTCTCAATTAGTTCTTCTTTAGGATCAAAACTTCCGGTGGTGGAGAGGGAAGACAACAAAACCCAGACGAGCTAATAATTTAAGGGTGCAGTATCAGGACTTGTGGGCCTCTCCATCACTAAAACAATTCATCTGGATTAGCAGATTGCTCATAAAAATCCTTGTTTCATCTTGGGCTCATTAAAATGTCCATACGCAGACAAAGTGAACAAAGACTTCTTGCTGTTATCCTCTGAAAGAAACCGAATCAAAGGCTATTAATGTGATGAGACACACGAGACAAGCATACCCACCCAACCCCAAACATAAAGAATTCTGACTTTTATGAAGAATACTACAAATTATCTTAAAGATGCATTGTGTAACTTTCCCGGTGGAGGGAACATCACCTCCTTGTTTTTATGGAAATGTTGTTGTTCTGTTTAGAGTGTTCCACAGTATGACATTAAATGGCACAACCTTGCATTTATTACGTTTTATAGTTTAATAGCTCAAAAATACCTAGAAAAACAGGCATTCTGAGTGTGAGCGGGGTTGCCTCTCCACAGATCTGACCTGTAATGTGGTCTGGTTGGGTCTCCATGAAGATACAGTGGGTACGGAAAGTTTTTTTTTTCTCATGAATGTACACACAGCACCCCATATTGACAGAAAAACACAGAATTGTTGACATTTTTGGAGATTTATTAAAAAAAGAAAAACTGAAATATCACATGGTCATAAGTATTCAGACCTTTTGCTGTGACATTCATATATTTAACTCAGGTGTTGTGTGGAGAAATCCAGGCACTGCTCATCACCTGTTGAATACAGTCCTAACAGTGAAGCATGGTGGTGGCAGCATCAGGTTGTGGGGGAGTTTTTCAGCTGCAGGGACAGGACAACTGGTGGCAATCGAAGGGAAGATGAATGCGGCCAAGTACAGGCATATCCTGGACGAAAACCTTCTCCAGAGCGCTCAGGACCTCAGACTGGGCCAAAGGTTCACCTTCCAACAAGACAATGACCTAAAGCACACAGCTAAAATAACGGAGTGGCTTCACAACAACTCCGTGACCGTTCTTGAACGGCCCAGAGCCTTGACTTAAAGGGATAGTGCGTTTTTTTTTGTTTTTTTTTAAATGTTAATCTGTATGGGTTTCCTTCTAAAAGTTACGTGTGTTGACACCGGCTTACCTCTGACAGTCTCAGCTGATCCCGGTTTGGCTCGCGTTCTGGAGCCTGCGTACTGTAAGTAGGTCCGGTAACTTCCCTGGAACATGAAATAAAGCTTGTTTTTCTTCTCAAAAAAAAAAAAACATTTGTCAGAAAGGTGATATAGGCTATTTGCGTCCAAAACAGTTGTCCACAAAAAATCCAGCAGCGTTGTTAGCATTCGCATATCTCGTGTCGATTCGTATCACTGCGCGCCTATTACTTATTATTAGCCTGTTAACCTTTAGCGGAAGTGAACGACGGATGCGGTCCGCCGTAAGGGGAAGTTTACAAGTGAACAGGCTGATAGAGTTAACATGGGCGTAGTGATACGAGTCGAGAGAGTCAATACGCGAACTGTTTCGGACGCAAATATATCACCTTTCGGACAAATGTTTTGTTTTGAGAAGAAAACAAGCTTTATTTCATGTTCCAGGGAAGTTACTGGATCTAATTACGTGGGCTCCAGAAAGTGAGCCGAACCGGGATCAGCTGAGAGTGTCAGAGGTAAGCCGCTGTCAACACACGTAACTTTTAGAAGGAAACCCATACAGATTAACATAAAAAAAAAACCCCGCACTATCCCTTTAAACCCAATTGAGCATCTCTGGAGAGATTACATGAAAATGGCTCTACCAACGTTCACCATCCAACCTGACAGAACTGGAGAAGATCTGCAAGGAGGAATGTCAGAGGATCCCCAAATCCAGGTGTGAAAAACTTGTTGCATCATTCCCCAAAAGACTCACGGCTGTATTCGCTCAAAAGGTGCTTCTGCTAAATACTGAGCAAAGGGTCTGAATACTTATGACCATGTGATATTTCAGTTTTTGTTAATAAATCTGCAAAAATGTCAACAATTCTGTGTTTTTCTGTCAATATGGGGTGCTGTGTGTACATTAATGAGAAAAAAAATGAACTTAAATAATACTTTCCGTACCCACTGTAGAAAGGTTTAACACCGTACTGTGAAATATTCCAGACAAAGCAATAACATTTCCACGGAGAAAAGCTTTTGCTGGACCCTCCACCAGAAAAGTTACACAATGCACCTTTTAACAGGCAAATGTTTCAAAATCAGGAGAATGGGTCCTTGGCTAAATCTGTTATATTTTTTGAATGCCATACTGTGGAACATTGTTGGCAAAGCACTAACCTATACCTGAGGTTAGCACATGGATGTACCTCCACAGAAAAGTTCTATTGTGCATCTTAAAGGGCCCATATTACATTTTTTTTTCTGATCTGTCGCTTCCTCATCACAAACCTACCTGGAGTTGTTTTGTTTCATTCCCATATGTTTAATACACAAACCCTGCATATATTTAGTTCTTCTCTCCAACAGAAAACACTCTGTTCCACCTTGTGATGTCATGTGGTAATATAGGAAGCACTCCCCTGTGTCCATAAGCAGACCAAGTGAACAAAGACTTGCTCTTCTACTGAAAGAAACCAAATCAAAGGCTATTAACGTAATGAGACACATGAGAGAAGTTACAATTAAATCTTTTCACATTTCCAACTTACCCACCCAATCCCACATGAAAAGAATTCAGGATTTTTTGTGAAGAATAATACATTAATCTCAATATGCATACATGTTTTCCCAGCAGAGTGCTTTTCCGCTGGCAACACTGCGGAAATGTCTCCAAAATCAGTAGAATGGTCCCACGGCCAAATCTGCCTTCGGTTCTTAATCATGTTTTAAATTACCGTCTTTCCGTCTTTTCTTTTTGACAGCCCCAAACCAAAGCCAACTGGAGCTTCATTAATTGAATGTCACCTCATTTAAACTGTTAAGGGACCTTCTACGATGGCACAAGTGATCCATATTTGAGTCATTTTTATTCAATACAATATATGGAGAATAAATTTGACTTTTTGTTATTAAGGCGCACCTTCAATGAATGGCCTATTTTAAAAATGGGGCACCGCATTATAAGGCGCATAGAATAGAAGCTACAGTAGTGGCTGACTACGGTAGCCATGATTAACCAATATTGATCCATATATAAGGCGCACTGTCGGCTTTTGAGAAAATCGAAGGCTTTTAGGTGTGCCTTATAGTGTGGAAAATACGGTACTTGTATACATTTTAACAGTTTTTGTTATATTATATGTAGACTATGGCGGGCCACCATAGTCTGCTTCATTATTAGGAAACAGTGCTATTATGACGCTGCAGATACAGAGTGTTTAAAATACAGGGCTGATAAGCTGTCGATATTTTTTGCAGATATGTAGAGCCAGAATTGTGCAGTTTAAATTTACTGCAAACCCGAACCCTAACTCATCCACAATGCTTTTTTAACCCCACAAACCTTTAAAGGAAAAGTAACGTTATTTTACAATCTGAGCCTTCTTTCGGTAATAAAACAAGTCGTTTGACTCACCCATATCACGTTCGTGTCATTTGGAGCTGTTTGAAGAAAGTTATGTTGTAGCGTATCCGTTAGCATTTGTATTCGGGGCATTACTTTGCGGTCTCCAAATAACACAAACTTTAGCACTTTTCAAATCATAGAAGCCCGATGTCTTAATGTAAGATTTTGTTTGAAGCAAAAGTGGCCTGTAATCCGAGATTTATCCATAGTTTTCAGCTTTGCGTTTCATGTTTGGGTCCCGGGAGCTGAGAGCACACTCCGCGCATGCGCACTGGCGTCCTCATCTACTCGAAACTATGGCTAAATCTCGGATTACAGGCCACTTTTCCTTCAAACGAAATCTTACATTAAGACATCGGGCTTCTATGATTTGAAAAGTGCTAAAGTTTGTGTTATTTGGACACCGCAAAGTAATGCCCCGAGCATATGATACAGCACCATGTTAACGGATACGGGATCATTACTAGAACAGAACGGCTCAACATAAGTTCTGCGATACTGCTCCAATTGACAGAAAAATGCTATGGGTGAGTAAAACTACTTGTTTTATTGCCGAAAGAAGGCTCAGATTGTAAAAAAACGTTAATTTGCCTTTAAGGAAGCTGTGTCGTTAATTTGACTTCATTGCCCCGACTTGTAATAATAGACTGTATGGACATAGCTAACTCGCTAATCACCGCATTCCAAATAGGAATTAAGCCATCGACATTGAAACCTCATCATTTTGGTCTTAAAATGTTCATCTTAACCCGCTCTACATGATCCTGGTGTTTATTCCACTATTTTGTCCTTAAATAAATTCCTATTCCTACAGTAATATGGAACTCTGCTTCAAATTTGCCTCTATAACTGCTGGATTCAATGAGCTTCATTTGACTGGACACTCCCTTAGTCCACTTCTTTGTACAGTTTACGTTTGTAATTCTATAAATACAAGCTAAAAAACAAAACAAAAATAAATACATTTTTTACAACTTTATTGATCTTCAAAACACTGCAGCTTAACTTCACCAAAACCCTATGAACTTCCAGGGTTAGAAAGCCGAGTAACAGGAGAGCTCTTCCAGACGCCGTGGCATTTCATTTGATCCCGCTGTTGCTCATGGTCTGGGCCTTGCACACGCCTTTACCGGACACTTCAAACGCTGCTCCTTTATAAGTTGCAACACACTGAGCGTCTGTGAGAAGATCGGGCTGGACCTGCTCCCAAACCTTCTTCTTGGGATTCAGCTCTTTGTCTGGTTCACCTGAAATGAACAGACCAGTTTAGAGCCATGGATCTTTTCGAAGCTCATTCATCAGACTGCAACACTGATACAGAATGTGCTTTGACCCAGCTCAACCTGAATTAATATTACTTTAAAAAGGTTCCTGTTACAGTAATTACTATATCGACTTCTTATCCTTCAACACATGATAGAGGAACAATCATTTTTGGGTGTCATTATTTAACATGGGTACTTTTTCATTGCACTACTGGAGAATTTTTGGTTATTTTTTGAGATATGATTTAAGCCATAAAAGGCTGAATCAATAACTTATGACTCTTACTAGGGATGGGACAAGATCTTGTGCCACAAGATCCCGAGAGACAAAATTGCCACGAGATTTGTGCACACATGCTGAAAATGATCATGAGATTTTTTTCCCCATCCATGTTTTTTACTTTTGGATTGGATACAAAAGCTGTAGTACAAAAAGCACTGCTACCATGACAACAAAAGTATTACATAAAGTAAATCAAAAAAGGGGAGGTCAAAATGGACAACTGGATCGCACAAATTATTTATTATAAAGAATGTAAAAATCTTGTTTTTTCTCATTCTCGTAAATCCAATCTCATCCACCCCCACTCAATACAGATGCAAACTAAAAATAAAATCTTTCATTCTGCTGTTAATTTATTGCAGCTTGTGATTTTTTTTCTTTTACAATATTTAACATTTTGAATAGGCTTACTTAATCAACAGAAACTGTAGACAAATAGGTGTGATAGTTTCATAGTAATTTCACTGTAGTTAGCTCCTCCCTTCAGACAGTTTTTAAGCAGTGTCCACCGGCGCTCTGGCCAGAACTGAAGAAGCAGCTTGGATGAGCTGCGAAACGTATTCGATCAAATAAACTTTTGTCCAGTTGACAAACGACTGAGGGATTCTGCAGGAACATTTCGAATAGTTTTTGTGGTTTAAATCTGGTCTTGGGTTACTGAATCAGGCATAAAGGCATAAATTAGTTTCAATATTATCGCTACACCTTTTTAAAAAAATTTTTTACAGTGATCCCTCGTTTATCGCGGGGGTTAGGTTCCAGAAATAACCCGCAATACGTGAAATCCGCAAAGTAGGACAACTTTATATTTTACAATTATACACGTTTTAAGACTGTAAACGCCTCACCACACACATTATACACTTTTCTCAGCCTGGAATTAACATTTTCTCACATTTCTCTCTCGTTTAAACACTCAAACTTTAGTCGATTTTCAACAAAATGTATTAATAGTGAAGCGTGGGGGGGCAAGCGAAACAAGGCAAAGAGCCGGTGCGGCTCGGACTGCTTCTCATTCAAACAGTGTGAGCACAGAGGGACGAGCAGGGCGCACCGCACTCATTCAACGGCACTGCCACGTCCCGGGACGCGACGCGCACCAACCCCTTGGAGAAGTGCGCGACACGTGCACCCCTCATCGTGGACAAATCCGTGACAGAGCAGCACGATCGGCGCGAGGCCGCACGTACACCGGGGCTGCGAGCACGAGATCGAATCGCGGCGCCCGGACCACGTCCTCTAAGCCCGAGCCACAAACCAGCCGCACGAAACCAGCAAAGAGCAGCACGTGGTGGGTTAATCCCGGTTAAGTCCAGGTCCAGTGCAGTTTTAGACTTGGTTTAGACCTGGTCTAGACCTGGTTTAGTTCTGGTCTAGACCTGGTTTAGTTCTGGTCTAGACCTGGTTTAGTCCACGTTTAGTCCTAGTCTAGTCTCTTAGCCAATCAGGATGCAGAACACAATGTTACACTATTAAAAAAAAAAAAGTTACATTATATATATAAAAAAAAAATAAAAAAAAATACAATTTGTATAAGAACACACAAACCGACGTAAATATGCCAGATTTAGCACAGTGCTAATTTCCATCCGCAGTCCCAGACATAAAAATATAGCATACAATAGAAAATAGGTTGCAGTTGCGGACATTAGACAATTTAGTACATGTTTTATGATCACAAACATAAAAACTATTTAGTATCTATACAATATACTAAACTTGCTAATTTACTTCAGCAATATATCGCGCTTCAAATGTGTTATCGTGGCAGGCCTTTGCACAGTGTGACTTTTCTAGTTGAAAGTCTACCACCTGCTTGTCTCCACATTGTTTTGCCTGGAATGTTTCATGGCAGTTCATTTTTCATATTAGTTATCCATTTTGCATGTATTCAATTACAGACATTTTTCTTGCTCCAAAATAGCCCAAAACATGCATTCTTACTGAAAGTAATGTCACTTCAACCTGCTCACGCCCGATTGGTACAGTATGTGTGCCACTCTGAATTACTTCTACACATTAGCACTCTGGAACAGCTCTCACTAAAAGACTAAAAAAAACAAATGTTATGACGACTGTTTGTCTCTGACTGTTCACAACAATCAAACAAGCCAAAAAATCAAACTTTTGTTACATAGTACTGTAGTAGAAGTTTATTTGGCCATTTGGAGCACTGCAAAAACAGACTACAACCCCATTTGGATCACGACCAAAAGGGTCAAGTTAAAAAGTACCTCACCTTACGAAAGACCCTACAAACGAAAAATCCAAGTTACGAAACGCCTTCACGTTAAATTTTGGTCCCTAAGTTACGAAACGCGAAATCTCAAAAATTCAAATAATGCGCGCTCAGATGCACGCCCCGAAACGTAAATACACTTTATCAACACACACGGGGTTAGGTTCCAGAGGTGGCCCGCGGTGGGAGAGGTCCGCGAGGTAGGACAACTTTGTATTTTGCAATTGTCCTACATGTTTTAGGGCTGTAAATGCCTCACCACACACATTCTACGCTTTTCTCAGACTGGAGTTGGGCTTTTCTCGCATTTCTCTCTCGTTTGAACACTCGAACTTTCATAGATTTTCAACGGAATGTGTTGATAGTGAAGCGTGGGGGTAGACACGGCTCAACATAGCGCCGAACGCGCGAGGGGAGCGGAGACACAGGATTACTATCAACAACACATCATCAGTAGGGTAAAACTAACCTGTCTCACGACGGTCTAAAGCCAGCTCACGTTCCTTATTAGTGAGTGAACAATCCAACGCTTGGTGAATTCTGCTTCACAATGATAGGAAGAGCCGACATCGAAGGATCAAAAGACGACGTCGCCATGAACGCTTGGGCGCCACAAGCCAGTTATCCCTGGAGAGGTGCGCGACACGGCGCAAGGCCGCGCGTACACCGGGGCTGCGGGCGCGGGATGGAGCCGCGGCGCCCGGACCGTGCCTCCCCCTCGGGGCCGCGTGTCCATGCGAGCACAGGAGGCCAGAGGAGAGCCGCACGGGGTGATTTAGTCCTGGTCTGGTCCCGGTTTGGTCCGGGTCTGGACCTGGTCCGGTCCTGGTTTAGTCCAGGTCCAGTCCAGGTTTAGACCTGGTTTAGTTCTGGTTTAGACCTGGTTTATTCCACGTTTAGTCCTGAGTCTACAGTCTCTTAGCTAATCAGGACGCAGAACACAATGTTACACTATTAAAAAAAAAAGTTACACTATTAAAAAAACAACCTTGGAACGAATCAGGCCTTTTCCATTGAAATAGCTACTCAACTCACGAAAAATTCACGTTACGAAACCACTTCTGGAACGAATTAATTTCGTAAGGTGAGGTACAACTGTACTTATAATGCCTAACCTTATTAAACAATGACAGAATTCCAAGAAAGAAAAGCAGAATATGAACAGCAAGTTTGTGTTTACAGTTTCACTTAGTACTTACTCTATATATAAGAGACATCCAGTTGAGAGAAAACTAAATAAAGTAGTCTGTATTGATGCTAAAATAGGCTGAAGTACATCTGTCGGCAGCGTCATGTTTGCTTTGGTTTGTCTGGGCACTGGATAAGTTTAATGCCATACTCTGTAACATTCTTGGCACTGTGGCAGTCCCAACACAGAAAGGTTACATTGTGCATGTTTAAGAAATATGGACTTGGGAGATGGATGACCAAAACTGGATTTCACCCAAAAAAACAACAACAAAAAAACAAATATAAGCCAAATATAATGTTATTTTGCCCATGTGAACCTGCCACGATCAAAATCTATGAATGCATTAGGTGTTATGAACCTGTGCTTTCTTTTCCAGTCATTTTTATTACACATCTGATGGTTGGCTTGGCTGTAGTGCCGACGCTGGCGTGAATCTCTCTTTAGTGTCAAGCTTCACAACTGTCCTGAGGTGTGAGGATTCAAATGTGTTTCGTTTTCCAAAGTTTACAAAGATCTGAGCAGCAGGGTTTGATGAACGACTTGTGCGTTTCTCCAGTCCAAGCACGACTTCTGGGCCCCATTAGAAAGAGGAGTCGTGGGCAATTACATGCTTGCAGCAACACTGAACTGGACGTAATCTAATATACATTCAAGACAAGACAGTGTTTTCACCTCTGATTTCAAGTAGGTGTTCACTGTGGGATTACGCAAGTTACAGATATTATATTATATATAGAGACAGATTTTTTTAATTTTGTCTTTGGCCTTCCACATTTCTAAAGCATATTTTAGTTTTGAGCTCTTGCTTTTGATTTTGAGCAAGGTCTGTAGCAAATTTGAGACAAACCAAGATTTTGCCAAAACAGCAGAAAAAATAAATTGAACCTGGGTTGCCAGTGCCTCAACCTGTAGAAACAGGACACATGTTTTTCTCATTCTGAGTTTATGGACATGCCTCATGTGAAAGCTCAAAAACACCAGAATTCACTCACTGAGCTGCAGAGGCTGCACTAGCACTGACTCATGACTGACAGCAGGTGCTGGGATGTATACAGTGAGGATTCAGATCAGAGAGGGGAATTTTAGGGTTAACCCAGGGGTGTCCAAACTATGGCCCAGGGGTCAAATCCGGCCCTCTGACCAATTTTTGTTGCCCCCAGGGATCCTGCTGAATTGGCCCAAATCACAGAGCAGTGATATAGGCATCTTGATCACTGCAACCTCAATAATGACTCACTGCATTACGATACAGACCTAAAATTTGCACTGTAGGACTTTTAAAGATTTCATGACATGGTATTTCTTGATGCTTTGATATGGCGCCTTAGTGGTTCCCTAATACTGTAAATGAATACTTCTCCAAAATCAAGCCTCAGTGCATGAGAGAGCCTCTTGGAGACAGTCTGATTCAGAAATATGGTTCTGAACACTTTATTCTGGGCGTTGTTGCTTGAATGCAAATGAGGAGGACAGAGACAGGCCAGTGCAGTGGGTGGGGGTGTGGCCAAATACGCCACTGTTTCCTGGATTAGCGGTGCGATGTGCGCTGTCACCCACTTCCGTGTTTTAAGCGCAGAGGAAGATAGGAGACGCGTCCCATGAAAATAAAATTAAACCACTGCTGTTTCAGACGTTCGGAGGCTCGGATAAAGGACATCCGAGCCTGGAAACACTCTCACGTGCCTCCAGGCAAAAAAACAAAAAACAAAACACATCTCGCATTTCGTAGCTCGTTTGAGGTCCACATTCTCTGGGCGTGATTTCCATAGACAGGGGGTGGACATCCAGATGGGGGGGTGGAAACCTTTCCCCGAGTGTGACGTCAGAAAATTCCCTTGTTCAAACTCGCCCGTTTTGGCTGTCTTTTTTCTTAAACGCGGAAAAGGATCGCAAATGCTCAGTTTACACATTTCTTTTTCAACTTTTAGCCATGGGGGGGCCCTACACAGGGTAGGGGAGCTCAGATTAACGTTCAAAAACCTCAAACCTCAGAAAGTGAAAATTTCATGCCATGGGACCTTTAAGGGTGTTGTGGCTCCGTCAAACTCATAAAATGCATCCATCTGAAAGTCTCACTGTACTCACCAGCTCTCCACTATGAATACGTTTCTATATGCGGCCCTGGGTGGAAAAAGTTTGGACACTCCTGGATTAACCTCCAATGGATTTCAGCATTAAACTGGAAACCCAAATGAAAGACTCATGCGAGGCTCATTCTGCTTTCTGATTTCGTAACACCAAATCATAATTAAAAAAAACACCAGCAAAACACCAAATTATAATAAAGAACATCACCTAAGCTTAATCTATCTGCTCAGAAATATCTTGGAAAAACATGAACAGTGAGCACAGCACCCTCTCGACAGATCTGACCTGTAATTCAGCCAGGCAGCGTCACCTTATCTCTTTGTAAATCCAAGTAAAATAACCGTTTATTTTTCATAATAATGCTGAGAATCATAAAATAATTACCGGTACTGCAGTGTCCAATAACTACAACATCTACCGCTGAAATAAAAGGTTTGGCTTTGAATAAAAATGCTTTCATCAGATCCTCCACAATTACACTGGAATTCTTATCTTTCCTTCTTTGTAAAACACGTAAATTATAAACAACCATAACCCCCACAAAACAGACTCTAACCACACTGGACAGCTCGTGATTGCTTTTTGGAACTGCCCTAATACAACAAAATAAACACCAACTATATCTTACAATTAGGGCTGGGCGATTAATCGAGATTTGCGATATCTCGAGATGTTTTATGAAATCGAGAAAGATTTTGGCATATCGAAAAACTCGAGATGAATAAGATTTCGCCACTCGCCACTGTTTTCCTCATCTGTTTGTGGAGCTGTCCGCCCCGCCTCCTTCTTGCGTTTGTGTTTCACTGCGTCTCATGTTTCCCCCTCCGCTCCCCCTCCCCGTGCGCACACCGCGTGTGTTTGTTGACAACTCATTTTCAACATGGCGGCGCCCACAGAAGCACGAGAGAATTCATACCAAAGAAAAGAACAAACGGCTCTATTATATGGCGGTATTTCGGATTTTAAACGTCCGATGAGGAGCAGAAAGAGGCATTTTGCAGAGAATGCAAGAAACTGGTGCCATCAAAATCATCGAGGGCAAACCCACCACCACTTCTTCTAAGACACAACAAACAACGCTCCAAACATCTTTACCCCGGTGTCTACCATATGGAAAAACAAGTGCAAGGTGGGTCAGCATTACGGAGTCCATTGCCTTTCATATCGCAAAAGACATGACGCCCATAGCGGTTGTTGAGCGACCGGGCTTCATACGAATGCTAAAAACGCTTGACCCTAGATACAATCTCCCTAGTCGCCACTTCCTTGTCAGTGCGGTGGGTGTTGCCAGTGAGTGAAATATTTGGGTGGGTCGGGTATGTGGCGTTGGTTCTAAAGCACACTTGCGTTTTAATGGTTGCAATAAATTAATATAGTATTTCTAGAAAAAAAAATGATGCAGAATAATGTGCTAAGTTAAAGCAAATACACACACAAATATAAAATGTACTACAGTCACAAAACACACGAGAATTCATGGATTGAGGCTCTATTAATCTATATTTAAAAACAATTAATTTAATGTGTGCTTTTTCACTTGGCAACGAAATGAGGGATTTTTTTTGTCTTTTATCTTAAATGTTAAAGAAGTACTTCATAAGAACTGTCTACCCTCAGGTTTTATGTTTACAATTAAAATATGGCAATATACTACTTCCTTGGTTTGGTAATGTTAAAAATGGTGCACAAGCACTTTGTTACTAGTACCTGTCTACCTTTAGGCACTTGGCTGCCTGTTTGCACTTCAATAAAAAAAAAAAAAAACCTTTGGCTGAATTTGGCACGTTTGTTTGTTTTTTTCCCCCCTGCATAGATATCGAGATATATATCGTATATCGAGATATAGCAAAAACATATCGAGATAAGTTTATTTCTCCATATCGCCCAGCCCTACTTACAATCTGTAATTTCGGTCAAAATCTGCAGTCAAATACAGTTTATCAGATAGAAATTGACTATGAAGCCTTGGATATAAATACATCTCCAATGGAAAAGAATAAAAGTCTTCGCTGCTAACAGGGAATAACATTTAATAGCGTTCATAAATCATTTGTATTGAGAATTTGGACAACCTTCCCACCAGAAAGTGAATTAATCTTCCCGGTTTAGTTCCAAGGGCAGTAGCTTGTCTGCAGGACTCTGGGGGAAGATCTGTGAAATTCCCTTGAAAGCTTGTGGAGTTCATGATGATATATTTTAGGATATTTTAGAACTGTTTCAACACTTAACTATGCAGGAATTCAGTGATGGAAGAAGTACTCAGATTTGTTGCTTAAAAGGTACAGTGTGTAGGATTCGTGGCGCATAGGTGGATGGTGGCTATTGCAATTCCTGTTCTAGCAACGGCAGACCTCGAGGGTCACCCGGGCAGGCCGTAACGCAGACAGCTCGCATACCCGTGCGCTGCTACTGTATAAATAAAACGCGGCCCCGTTCACCTTTTTTTTTTTCTTTCCACATGAGAGCACACCTTCCCGATCGTGTACCATGACAATCTACACATCAAATGAAACCTTACAGTCTCCTCTTTTTGACTATGCAATTCATTTCCCGGCACAACAATCACTCCCCGAGCACATGGGGCTTTTATACGGGAAAGCACAAAACTAAGTTTGTTACTTAGCTTACCTTTGAAGGCTCTGGACAGGTCAAACTCAATATTTCACCATAAGCTTGGTCTCAATCTGTCCGTAAGGATCCAGCGAATAAAATCCAGTAAAACAATTTAGTCCAAAACACGTGTTAGATCCATTACGACGTGTGATCCGGCAACATGCTTGTCGTTGTTTATCCAAACGCGTACTATCTCGTTGTGTGAAAACCACGAGCCTTGCCGAAGGCGGAGCCCAAATGTCCTTCTTCGGCTCTCGTAATCAAAATGGCTGCCTCTATATGGGGAAGATCCCCCTTTTATGCAGGTATATCCAAGTCCAACAGAATACTTTGATTTCATGATGGAAGTGAAAAGGCTTGGAAAACACTATTTTTGAATGGGTATCTTCAATTTCGGTAATTAACAGGTAAAAATCTTACACACTGTCCCTTGGGCGGAAGTAGCTCAGTTGGTAGAGCGTTTGTCCACTGATCCAAAGGTTGGCGGTTCTTGACATAAGAAACATCAGTGGTTGAGCGGTCAGATCCACTGACCCACAGGTTGGTTGGTACGATTCCAGCTCCCACAGATGAATGCCGTTGTGTCCTTGGGCAAGACACTTAACCCACCTCGCCCCCAGTGTCTGCGTACACTGGTGTGTGAATGTGTGTGAATGGGTGATTGGTTCCTTGTTGTAAAGCGCTTTGGGTGCCTTGAAGGTGGAAAAGCGCTATATAAAGATGTGACCATTTACCATTTAAGAAAAATACTGGAGCAAAAAAAAAAAAAAAAAAGTCAAGTAAAAGGATCACATGAAGAAAGTACCCGTTTAAAAATGTCCTTTAACTCATTGACTGCCGGAGACGGATAAATACGTCCCCTCAAATCCAAACGTAGACTGCCGGAGACGGATAAATACGTCAATTGCGTTTTTTAGCGGGGGTTGCTAGGTTACGACCTGGAGCAACTTTTAAGGTGTAATTCGTACATCCCAACCTGTAGATAGCGATCGTGTGCCCATCGGAGACGCGGAAGACAGGAAAAGATCAGCACATGTGTAGTGTAGTGTAGTGAGAGAGAGTCAAGATGGCGAGGAGAGCGAACGAGGGAAAACGGTTCACTGTCGTCGTCCTCCTCCCTCCTCCCTGATATACCCGCGCCTCGGTCTGCCTTGGGCAGAGACACTTGCGCACCTCCATCGCCCTGCTCAGACACATGTGCGCCTCCATCGCCCTGCTCAGACACATGTGCGCCTCCATCGCCCTGCTCCGAAACATGCGCGCCCGCACCTCCCTGCTCCGAAACATGTGCGCCCGCACCGCCGCCCCGGGCAGACGAGACCGCTGCTCCGACCTACCCGCACCCGGATCGCTCGCCTCAGGCAGACCTAACTGATCCGGCGTGTCTCTGCAGCCTGTCTCCGCGGTATCCCGCATCACAGGTCTGCTCCGGAGGCACTCATTTCGTGAGCCAGACCCCGATTCATCTGATGAGCCGTCAGGATCAAGTGGAAGCAGGAGATCTTCGCCTCCAGAGAGGCATGGGATGGGTAAGAAGAACTAACTAACTAACTAACATGATGCTGCTGTTGTGTGGTAATTGTGAAGGAATTTTCTATTTACAGAGCCTTCAACCAGCAGAGGACCAACCCCCCCTCCTGCTCGCAAAGCGAAGAAAGGTAAAAAAAAAATATATTATATATATAAATAAATAAATTGTGTGTGTGTATATATGTATAAAAAAGTGTCTATTCTCCACATCACACTGCAGCAATACAAAATAAAAATACAATTAGGTAATGTATATTTCTATCATTTACAGGTGGTGCATCTGGAGTGGCAAGAACAACCACACATGCCACACATCTACTGTCTGCATATTATCATGGTGGCAGGTGGTCACCATGTCATGCCAGGCTAACACCGTGACCTTCTTGTTGTGCCTCATAACTTTTCCCCCTGCCCCCAGGTCACCCTCTTTTTGTCCCTGGTCCCACTTGGTTCCCCCTGGTTCTCCCCCCCTGTTTCCCCCCTGGTTCCCCCCTGTGTGTCCCACAGACTCACACACTGACACAGAATTATAAAAATTGTCCATATACATGGTGTAGCCATGACAGTGACAGTGTCAAGATGCCGGGGACAATCTCTACTTGCCGGGGACAAGCAGAGATTGTTTTTGATCTAGGAGATCAAAAACAATCTCTGCTTCATACCATCTATGCAAATGTTTTGCCCAGGTTGGTGCGTGTTTTTAAATTTTTATAATATAGTCCAACACTGGGCGGATTTTATAGAGATTGTCCCCGGCATCTTCTAATGACCTGTCACTATCAGCTGAAACCTGTTTCTTGGCATTGTTTTTGAAAAGTTTTTTTTTTTTTTTATTGTGTGAAGAATCCCTCAGTCGTCCAGGTAGAATCCATGGCAAAAGGAGAAATTCAATTTGTCAACTGGACCCAGTACCTGTCCAGTTGACAAATTGAATTTCTCCTTTATTTATTTATTTATTTATTTTTTTTTTTTATTGTTGTATATTGTATTGTTTTATGTATGTTGTATACTTATGTATGTTGTTCTGATCTCAAATTTTGTTCTCAAATTTTGTTTTGTTGATTGTTGTCAATTTGTATATAGTTATATTTCTTATATTTGTAAATAAAAGTGTACTTTGTCATCAAAAATATCTTTCTCTGTTGTTTTAGATGTTTGAGATGTCACTAAATCAATAAGTATTGATGTCAAAGTCACTGATCTGCTCGAAATCCTTCTTTTCACAAAATGCTCCATTTCTCCAGTTTTTGTCAAAAACCAGTGTTTTTGCTGAAACTTCCCTATGTTCTACTATCAATTACTTGAGAACCGAAAAGGTTAGAAGCATATTTTTTTTTCCAGGTGAAAGAAGAGAGTCAACACTTTATTTTGATGTGTGCCATGTCTATATAGTCAAAGAACTCAGTATTCTGTGAGTCTTGAAAAATCAGTGAAAATGACCAAAAAGCTCTGGCAGTCAAAGGGTTGACATTGTGAAAACAGGCCGGCAGTGAATGAGTTAAGAGTAAAAAGTAAAAGCATCTAATAAAGCTTCAAATGTATTGATTTTTACTGAATTTTGTGCAACAAGCAATTGAATTTTGCTGCTTTTGTTCTTTTAATGTTATTTCTGTTATTGCACTTTTAAAATAGAGTGAACCCTCGCTCTATCGCAGTTCACTCTTCGCGGCCTCGCTGTTTCGGATTTTTTTTTCAATTTTTTTTTTTTTTTTTTCCAATTTTTTATAGTGTAACAATGTGTTCTGCGGCCTGATTGGCTAAGAGACTAGGACTAACTTGGACTTGGACTAAATCAGGTCTAGACCAGAACTAAACCAGGTCTAAACCAGGATTAAATCACTCCGTGCGGCTTTTGCGTTCGTTTGTGCTTGTTCGGTTTGTGGCTTGGGTTGAGAGGAATCACAGGAGCAAGATGGCGCCTATGGTCGGCTGTACTTCTGCTACCTCTACTATTTCTCGTATTTTTGTGATTTTCCTTGTGCTATATTTTGCATAGTCAGCCCTGTCAACAAATGGCTATGTCGCGGCTGTTATTCAATATGACAGACATACGTTATTCCGCATCAAGGCACATATGGAAAGTTTTTCTGTTACCTGGCCAGGTACACAGTTTTTTCCTCCAAAACTGTAATGCTCCACATGATCGTCGGAGTACCTGCTGCTAACTAAGCCCCGGGGCAAAAGAAAAAGGAAGCGGGGATCCAGGGAAGGTGTCCAAAACAGCAAAGCAAGCGGGACTGAATCTGCGGGGAGGGAACGGTGTCTGATACCGGTTCCTATCTGGGCGTCGGAGGGCGAATCTGCAGAGCCACCGCCGCTACGGAGCTGTGACCGGATCTTTCCCACTCGAGTCGCCTGTACTTCTCTGCGGCGTGAGAGGGTCCTTCGCCCTGTCACTTGTATCAAGGATGGACATTGTGTCCAGTCTTGTCCGGAGCGTCCAGTCGATCAGTGCACGTCAATGTCCAAACGTGCGCAGCCTCTCCGGATGGCCCTGCTTAACGCACGCTCCATATGAATAAATCCTTTATACTGAGCGACTTGTTTGTCAACGAACACGTGGATTTTATGTTCCTGACTGAGACATGGCAACGCGAACAGGATTTTGTCCACCTGAATGAATTGTGCCCCCCGGACTGCTCCGTGACTGGAACCCCGCGGGCCGCACGGCGAGGCGGCGGCCTCGCGCTCGTTTACCGGGATGGCTTCTGGACACGACAAATGAATCCGGTCGCGTTCAACTCCTTTGAGATGCAGATGATTATCTTAATCTATCGGCCACCTGGTCCTGCATGTTCTTTCTTGATTTCGCAGACTTGTTGTCTTCTATTATTAAACTTGAGAGTTTTGATACTCTGTGATTTTAACCTCCATGTAGATAATCCCTCATCCCTTATCCACGATGAGGGGTTTATCGTGGTTAAATCTGTGACACAGCAGCACGTGTGGCGCACTTCTCCAAGAGGTTGGTGCACGTCTCGTCCCGGGACGTAGCAGTGCTCCTCGCACATCTGGCGGGGCTCCCGGGGCCGTGAGTCCCCCTACGCGCCACTATTAATACATTTTGTTGAAAATCTATGAAAGTTTGAGTGTTTAAACTAGAGACAAATGTGAGAAAAGGGTAATTCCAGTCTGAGAAAAGCGTATAATGTGTGTGGTGAGGCATTTACTGCCTTAAAACATGTAGAATTATTGTAAAATATAAAATTGTCCTACTTCGCGGATTTCACTTATTGTGGGCTATTTGCGGGCGATAAACGAGGGTTCACTGTAATGTAAATTGCTCACTTAAATAAATGAAAACAATCATAAAAAATTGATAAAAACAGAATTACTTGTACATTTTTGTTTGCTCAAACTACAAACGTGTTAAAAATAAACCCTCAGCTTTTTCAGCAGGTCTCAAACAACCATAAAAAATACTTTTCATGCCTGTTAAAAATGTAGTGAAGTAGAACGCACAGCTACCTGCTCTCAGATATAGTGAAGTAAAAGTCAAAATACACTTTAAAATGTACTTAAAGGTACACTATGTAACTTTTTTGGCTTGTCAATGCTCTGCCTGGAATGTTCCACAGTATGACCTGCAACTTGGTCTGGTTTGGTTTTCATATACAGTAGATAGAACGGTTTAATACCTTACCGTGAAACATTCCAGACAAAGCAATAACATTTCCATGGAGAAAAGCATTTGATGGACCTTCAAGTACAGCGCTTTACTACTTTTACTTTGTTGCATTCCACCACTGAACAAATCTGACCTGAGAGCAATATCTTGAGACAAACCAAGTACTGCAGTGTTTCTGGCGTAGACCTGTAGTGACACCCTTCATTTGCTAACAACAGGGACATTCTATGGAAATCTGGCCTAGAATAACACACAAAAGCAGGAATAATTGGGTTGGTCTCCAGTGTCTTGTTTCATGTACCTGGGAAGCCCTGGAAAGTCACTCTGTCTCCGGGTACGGCTCCACTCGGAGGGTCCAGGATTTCCACTTTGTCTGGGGAACTGGCACACATCACCATGGCCTGGGACACCACTCCTCTCATCTTGGCCGGCTTCAGGTTACACAGGAGCACGGCCATACGGTTCTGCATCTGTAGGGCGCAAACAATAAAATAACCCACTATGTCATTGAAGTAAAAGGTCCTATATTACACAAAATTACCTCCTGTGAGCTTTAAGTTGTTAGAATGACGTTACCTCATTAAAAACATACCTGGAGTTGTGTTTTGTTTCATTCACACATGTTTGAGTATTCCTTTATTATTAGTCTGTCTACATCTCCAAAGTTCAAAATGCTCCACCTTCTGATGACATGAAGCGGTAGTTTTCAAGCTAAAAGCTGCCTTTTACCTTTTGTTAAAGAGAGATGAGAAATTCCAGGACTGAAATCATCCATATGATTCTAGTGAAGGTGTATGGAGTTTAAAAACACAGTGGAGTATTCCTGTATTACCACATGACATCACAAGGTGGAGCAAAGCGAGAGAGATGAGCAACGAACTCTTTAAATATCTAGGATTTGTGTGTTAAATGTCTGAATGAAATTAAACACAACTCCAGGTATGTTTTGATGAGAAAATTACATTATAACACAGATTAGAAAATAGAGCAGACTAAAATACAAAATACAAAAATAATACAGTTTTAAAACAAGAGTGGAGACGTTTGGCCATTGAGTTTGTGTTTAGACTGCCAAATATACAGACCTGTCACGATAACACATTCTGAAGTGTGATATACCTTATACTGATGAAGTAAATATAGACGATAAACGGTAATACTCAAACTAAATGTAGATGTGCAGTAAATAAGCTGCAATAAATAATTAGCAGGTACAAACTAAGTACAGAAGTGTTTCATATCTATAATGAGTCTCACAAATTAATCTTTTTTTTAAAAACTCAAATCTTATCATAGTACAGAAAAATAACACAAATTTTCCCATGATGAATATTGCCCCTGTAAAAGTTATTGTTGCACCGGTCATGTGTTGAACAATATTTATTCCTTTGTCTCGTGTGCCCAGCCCCATATTCAGTTAAACAGTAGACAGGGGGCGCACCTGGTCCAGGGGTACGTGCTTGACCAGGCCGCTGACCACAGTCCTGGGGCAGGCCTCGCCCACGTCCACCTGCTCCACGTACAGACTGTCTGCGTCTGGGTGCTTTTCTGCGGAGATGATGCATCCAATACGAAGGTCCAGACGGGACACGTCCACTTTGGCCTCGTCCTGGCTGGGGGCAGGCTGCTTCTTCTCAGCCTTTTCTGTGACAGCAAAGTCAGGAAACACTGTTACGCAACATGTAGGTTCAAAAAGACCCAAGCTCAGATTTCATACAACTGAATATACTCAGAAATAACCTGATATGAGACCAAAGGAGCCGTGATTCTGAAAGGTCTTAAACTCACAGGTCTGAGAAGGAGTCAATTGTGGTTTTTATGGTCAGTAAACATGCACATTATTAGAGGGAATGTTTTTTTAAAAACACTTTTCAAGTGGTATGTTTCCAAGTAAAATTATGAAGTCACAGATCAAACAACACTTGGCATCCATGAGGAATTCAGTTTCATTTCCTGCCATAAAAGAAAACAAAAGCCACCAATAGAAAGCCTTGGGCAGGCATGTGTTTCATCTCATCAATAAATATATTCAGTAAAAGAAAAGGACGAGGTGCATACCAGAGGTTAATGACAAAACCAGTAGAAGCTTTGGCCAGACGCTCCATGCAAGTGAAGTGGACAGCACTGATCAAGTGATCAGACAGGCTTTAATCAGCCTCTGCACTAAATCCACTCCAACTGTGCCCTTTCATTGTGAGCTGTGCTATGATGACAGCACAACAAAATCACATTTGCACATCTCCACTGAGATTAGCACGGCTTTGTAACTAATAAGAAATGACGAGGTGGAAATCAAGCTATATCAAATGAAAGATGAATAGACTGTGACATCTGTAACATGTGCTCAACACACACACGCACGCACACACATATGCACACATGGACACACACACGTACACACATATGCACACATGGACACACACGTGCACACACATATGCACACATGGACACACACACACGTGCACACACATGCCTACGGACTCTTGATTATTGACTGAACTGAACACAGAGCTGTGTAGTTTCCATACACTAATAGTGAGACACACGATGAGTGATTTATCACTGGGAAGCCGGTCCCTCTGCAGTGCGTCTTTGATCAGGGTTTGGAAGTGAGACTCCAGACATAAAATGCCTTTGTTTTGACGTTGACATTACGATGTTAAGGGAACCTTGCTGAAATACTCATATTTGACTTCATTAAGATGAAGGTATGTTGTTGTCTGCAATCTATTACCTTTTTTCTCTGGCTTCTTCTTCTTGGCCTCGTCTTTGGAAGGGGGGCTTTGGACAGCAGCAGCAGGGACAGGCTGTACTGGCTCAGGGGCTGAGGGGGCTGTGGACTTTGCACTGCACTCGATGCCATTTTCACCTGAGGGGACTGGCACATCCAGCACTGCCCAAAGAAACAGACACAACAGCCCCAGATTTAAAAAGGCACTTTGAATGGCAACAAAACTAAAAATTACACAGAGAGGGCTTTATTTACACATGGGCGCTGCTGGTGCAAACAGTGCTGAAAATCACAATGTCAGAGTTGATGGAAAGAAGGAAATGGAGCCATGAAGTAAAAACTATAGTGCCACTGAAAAGAAGTAACCATTCATTTGAGGCGCCTGCAGTTTTTGCACAGAAGAGCAGTTCAGTCTGACAAACACAGGTCTGCGAGCTCACTGCGGTCTCAGGAATGCCTTTTAATCACCTTAATTCTATGTTCAAACAAAAGAAGAGGACCTTTCCGATTTATATAGAAATTACAGGCAATACGTTTTTAGCTCATGATATTACCTACGCAGGGTTTTTTCTATACCATTTTCCACTTCCATAACATCAGTCAAAGCTTGATGACATTCTATTTTGATCTGCACGTACCTCCTCTCTTCTTCTCCTTTTCTAGCAGCTGTTTTTTGAGTTCTTCAATCTCATTCTTCAGTTTGGCGTTTTCCACCATCAGTTTCTTCTCCTCTCTGGCACTGGCCTGGACCACTGAAACGACAAATTAAAGCATGGAATTTCTACAGCTGAAAATGCGAAATAAAGTCCAAACTATTCATGGGTTTCAGCTCTCTGTTTACAGTTGCCATAGCAATGGTACAGATTTTTCATCACTCTGAAAAATATGGATAGTCAGATCACGTATGCTGTTATTTCATGAACAGACACACTCACACAAAGTATTAAAGGTGCATTATGTAACTTTCTGGTTGGAGGTCTGTCACCTGCTTATTTCTATTGCTCTGCCTGGAATGTTCCACAGTGTGACATTAAACTACTTTACATTTATTCAATGACAGGTTACTTTTATAACTCAAATATACCTAGAAAATGTGGGGTTGCTCCTCCACAGATTGGACCTGTAACTTAGTTCTACAACGTAGGTCTAGTTTGGTATCCGTGACGACAGAAAGGTTTAATGTCATACTGCGAAACATTCCAGAGAAAGCAATAACATCTCCATGGAGAAAAGCACCTGAGGGACCAGAAATGCATCTTTAAGTAATACAGCAGAACAAAATACGCAGACATGTCATCTTTTGCCCAGTTTTAATGAAACCAACACTGAGAAATGGCAGACACTGTGGTGAGGTGATGAAGGATCTTGCACAAAGACACAAGCTGCTAATGTCAGGGGCAGGCCTGTCGACAGAAATTTGGGGGCCCGGGGCAAGAAGCCTCACATGGGCCCTCCTTTAGTGGAGTTAATATGATTAGCTTAGGCCAGTGTGTCTCAATTATTTTCTATGGCCCCTCCTCCCTGCGCGCGACTATAAATAGTATTATTTGTCTAGCAAATTGTTATTAGTACACCTCTGCATAACATTGTATCCTTTCTTAACATTAAAACCAAAAAAGAAACTTGCAGCAAAGACTGCTGAAGACTGCAAAAGTCTTTTTGCACTGAGGACTCAAATATTAATGTGTTTTCAATGCAGCTTTGCGCACATTTGTTTACGTTTTACAAAAGCGAAACTTAAAACCACATGGCCCATTTGCATAAACTAAAAGTGCTGGGGAAAAAAAAACGCTCTCTCCTTGTGCCGCTGATGTGTCAGCTTCTGTCAGACTAAAGGACACGACTCAGTAGAACTCAGTTTTTTCTTTGACAGAGGATGTTCTGCTGATGGTGAGTCTGTTCTGTACATCGCGTATTTAAGGTTGCCGACCCCTGCCACAGAGCAACAATTATAGCGCCACTGCCAACTACTGTTGTTGATGCGCAATTACACTTAGTTCTAGTTAGACCTGCGCGATTAATCGATTAAATCGATTAATTCAACTTTACAGTTCAGGACGATGTGTTTTTATGAAAATCGATTTTTTAATTATTTTTTACATGCGAGCGGAACTAATGCGCGGCCACGTTTTACACGGGTAAGTTAGCGGGACGTACCCAAACATTGTACGAGCTAGCGCGGCTAGCGTGTGAGCTAAAGCCGGAGCTTGTACCAAACAAAGGTGTTTACATCTGTTATATGGAACTGGTTCGGTTTTCTTGCGTCAGACTTGGAACAAACGAGTGCTCGTTCAAAAGCTGCAGCACGACAAATGTATCCTAGCGCCTAAAGCAGAGGCAGCGGAATTGGACAAGTGCAGGTCCGAACGGAATTAAAATAACCACCGTCCAGTCCCTAAAACATTTTCAAACTGTTTGCACTATGATAAGCACGGCCCACGACGGAAGGCAATCACACACGCCGATTGTATGTTTTACCAAAAACATGATATATGGTATATTGTAAAAGACATGGTGCTAACACAAGCTAGGACAAGCTAACATACATGAACTCAGACAGTAGCTTTTCTGCATCACTCGAGAAAAACTAAAACACTACCCACTCCAGTCCATCTTTCCCACAATCAGGGAATAATTTAGCTCCATAAAATGCTTCTTTATAAAAGAAAGATATTTATATAACTGTTATTATTGTTGTATATATTTTGTTGTAATATAATTTTGAGTTGATAAGGGGCAGACTCTTTCTGTTCCCTTTTCATTCATATTTAAGTTATAATTGTATAGATGCAATTGTGTTGCATCTGCTATTTTTGTTTTGTTTTAACGAATGAAATAAATGAAATGTTTATATGTTATTATATAATAATAATAATATAAATTATATATATATATATATAATATATATTATATATATATATATATATATATTTTTTTTTTTTTAAACAATAACAGCTTAATTAATGCTAGGTGTAATGTATTTGTTTTATAAAAGAACACTGCATTGTTTTGAGCCATTTGTCTGTCACCTGTTTGTTTTTGAGTAGAGCAGAGAAAAATCGATTAAAATCGGAAATCGGATTTTTAAATTTTTTTTGTAAATCGAAGATTTTATTTTTAGGCCATATCGCCCAGCTCTAGTTCTAGTACAGTATGGCAAAAAAGCATGTTTCCCAGGGTCACACGCACCCCCCCTGCCATCACCCCACTATTTGAGAAGCACTGGCTTAGGCTACGTTCAGACTGCAGGGCTTAACGCTCAATTCGGATTTTTTTTATGAAATACGATTTTTTGCGAGGTTGTTCACATTTCCAACAGAATGTGACTTGTATGTGAGCTCCAGTGTGAACTTTAAACGCCTCCAAAAGTGTCCCGCATGCACCTTGGTGGATACGACGATGTCACACACAGCGAGCGTGCTCGGTATTTACGGAAGTAGCCTAAACATGGACACTAGCATTGAGCGCCTGGAGATTTTAAAGTTGCTGTCGTACCGGAGCCAGAACATGTACAACTTATTTGCTTTAGGGAGACTGAGAAGGTGAAGGGCAAGGTTTATGGCCATGGCGTTTTGTGGGTTCTTCTTCAGTAACGTAGCTATCCAGCAATTCTATCGGCTCAATGCTGGGCTCGTCTCCTAAAATACGGTCCAGTTCTGTTCAGTTTATGCCTACTTCAGCGCAGAATAGTGACGTTTGTTGCTTGTTGATGACGTGTCGATCGGATGAATGTGACCTGGCCGTTCAGACTGAAGTCGCATGTCAAAAGATCGGATATGTATCAGTTTTAGGACCACATATCCAAGTGGCCTGGGTCGCATTTGAAAAAATCTGATCTGTGTTCAGACTGTTATTAAAAGATCAGATACAGGTCGCATAGGGGTGAAAAAAATCAGACTTGGGTCACTTCAGGCTGCAGTCTGAACGTAGCCTTAGATTCAGGAGCTGGACCACGCCTCAACCTCCTCGCCAGCCAACCACAGCTCATCTCGACCACGCCTTCCCATTACCCAGAAGCCCTATTTATACAGCCTATCCCGACAACACTGTCCAAGTCAGCTCTCTCGACCCCCTCCCACCCCGTGTCTCTCGTCCATCCTTCAGCCTGAAGACATCATCTTTAAGCGGGGGGGTTCCGAATCTGCTGGGTCACCATTTTGGATTGGAGAATGAGCCCCACCCTGAGTCTCCCCCCAGACATAACATCTACCCACCACCAATAAATATCTTTATCGTATTTCATTGTCGTGGCGTGGTCCTTGCTAGTGAAATCGAAATTAAAGGAGGGCCAATTTACTGCCCTGGTCAAGAACGTGATTCAGTGGTTCAGTGGACGAACACTGAGCAACTGCCACTGCTTGCCACTAAAAGGTCCTATAACACACAACTGACTCTTGTGAGCTTTAAGCCGTGTTATAAAGCTGATACTTTATCAAAAACATACCTGTGTTTTGTTTCATTCACAATGTTTGAATAATCCTGCATTATTAGTCTGTTTACATCTCCAAAGCTCAAAATTCTCTGTTCCACCTTGTGATGTCATGAAGAGGTAGTTTCAAGTAAACCTCTACCTGTTACACTTTGTTCTGCAGAAACTGGCAATTCCGGATCTGAAATCAAGATGAGCTCAGCCTAAATATGCAGGGTTTGTGTGTTAAACATGCGAACCAAACAAAACACAATTCCAGGTATGTTTGTGATCAGGAAACAACAGAGACCAGAAAACAGTGTAACTAGGTCCTTTTAATGGATACAAATAAAGACCAATTGTGTGGTTAGAATAAGTTGTATAAAATTGTCTAACATGTGGGTGTAATTTCTGTCTTACTGGCTTTCTCCTTCAGTAGCTGGACTTGCTGTTTGAGGTACTCGATAATCTGGTCTGCCTCCGCCGCCCTCTGCTCCAGCCTCAACAGTGGATTGTGTCCCGACATCCTGACGAGAGTGCGAGCCAAAAACCTAACACAGAATATAAAAAAATGTAAACAACAGATCCAGGCTACACACAAGAAAACGTAGAGCCAAACTACAACCCACAAAAGACCTCAGGCTCACGTCGTCTTTGCGCAGTCTCAACAAAAACTCCACTATGCCATTTTCTTTGGACCAATATTTCCACAGTCAAAACAAGTCTGCACAATTATCTGAGAGTGATGTATCAAGTAATAGGGTCGGTTTGTAGAGTAAACTTTTAAAATATATGATATGCTGCGTAATTGTAATGGTTTTATGATGTCTCTGTTGGACTGTTGTGGGTCGACTATGTGTCTTGTATTATAAATAGTGTATTTGCTTATTAAATATGATTACATTTGGTCCTTTTTTAAGCTGACATTAACAGGTGAAAAATAGTCTTCCTGGCTAATTCTGGCACATTCACAGAAATGTTCATTAAAGAGCCCATATTACACCATTTTCTGATCTATGTTATGTTTCCTCATCACAAACTTACCTGGAGTTGTGTTTTCTTTCATTCACACATGTTTAAACACACAAACCCTGCAGATTATTTCAGTCAAGGAATTTGGCTGAGTTCTTCTCTCACAGAAAACACTCATGATGTCATGTAGTAATACAGGAAATGCTCCACTGTGTTTATAAACTCCATACTTCACTAGAATCACTGGATTATTTCAGTCAAGGAATTGCCAATTTCTACTAAACACAAAAGGTAAAAGGAACTACAGTTTCATGACATCACAAGGTGGAACAGTGCATTTCTGAGCTTTGGAGATGAAGACAGACTAATAATAAAGGATTATATGTGTGAACGAAACAAAACACAACTTCAGGCATGTTTTTCAGGAGGTAACAGCGTTATAACATGATTTAAAGCCCACAAGAGTTAATTTTGTGTAATACAGGACCTTTAATAGGTACCGTCTATGAAATAAATAACATTTTAAAAATAAATCTATAATGCAAAGCTCTTTTAGTAGCAGTCCCCAACCACAGGTACAAGGCCAAACCAAGCTGCGAGCCATCTGGTACTGTGCCCCAGAGAAATACTATATAGCTTTACAAAAAAGAAATAAAACTCCTTTTTGTCCACCACCATATTTACTCTGAAAATATAGTGCAAACTGACCTAAACATGATTATTATGACATTTTTTCAAACTATGGTTAAAAGTTATAAGCATTTTGTGCTGTTATTACCGGCCCTGCCCCCCTTCACCGGTCCGGGAAAAAATTGTATGTTTAAACTGGTCCTTATGAGAAAAAAGTTTGGGGACTGCTGTCTTCTAGTCTTAAATGCAGGCTTTGAGCTTTACAAATTGACACTAGAGCAGAAGATGGATTTTATAGGCTAACAAATGGAGGATAAAAAGTATAAGACAGGCTGCAAAAAGCCACAGGAAAACACCAGCTGGCCTCAGATGAAAACAGAGTGTTGTGGGATGAGGAAATTAGAAACACAAAAGCACTGCACTTGATAAAAATCAAGGATCAAAGGTTTGGTTTTCAAGAAACTCTATTGATTTAAGCAGCACCAGTGGAGAAGTAACAACGCAGGCTACATATAGGCAGATTATGTTTAGATATTCACAGAAGTATGATCCTCAAGATTAGAACATAATCACGACATTGGTTTTGGATTTCAAAGCCAAATGTGATCATAAAGAGCTGTTGTAAGGTTTTATGACAAAGAAATGAATGCTATATTATAGTTTATTTTTCCCCCTTCATCTAAAGCAGTGCAATTATTAAATTTTAAAGGTGCAACTTTTCTGGTGGAGTGTTGTATCTTCTTGTTTGTATGGATGTGGCATTGCTCTGCCTGGAATATCTCACAGTGTGACATCAAACAGCTCTACCCTACATGTATTCAATTACAGGTAGTTTTGCATCTCCAAAAAAATAAATAAAATGAAATAAATTAAATTAAAAAATAAATAAAAATAAATAAATAAATAAATATAAAATAAATATAATATAATATAATATAAAATAAAATAAAATAAAATAAAATAAAATAAAATAAAAATAAATAAATAAATAAATAAATAAATAAATAAATAAATAAATAAATAAAATAAAATAAAAAGGCATTTATATAAATATAATAATAATAATAATAATATAACAAAAAGGCAAGGTTATATTTTAATTTTGTCAAATAAAAATGTCTGTGTACATTAAAGGATGGTTGCAATTTTATTTGAAGTTATAATTATAATTATAGATTGATAGATAGACAGTCAAATGAGTATTCTAACCTGTCATAGGCACTTTAACATTGAAATTATGTCACTAATTATCAAAATTATTTTTAAAAACATTTTAATTGAAAATTGTAATTGTAAAAAAAATAAAAAATGCATGTAGTGGTATGGATGAGGTCCTGCTCTAAACCTGTCAAACAACACCAGCTGTTTATCAGTATCTGCACATACTTTACCCATTAGGGAATCCGATTACAGGTCCATGCTCTTACTTAAAATAGACATGAATGAATGAAGAGAACCAGTAAATAACAGGAGTAAATAATGTAACATGAGCATTATTTAGTACAGAATAGCTAGAGATTATAAAAGTAATTACACTCCTATATGAATGGCTTACAAAATTGTGTATTGCGTGTAATTCAAATAATTTATCTATGGTGTTGCAAAACATGAAGACTATTTAACCACGAAATTATGTTGGTTTGCATTATTTTCCATTAACAGAGCCTAAAGCTTGATTAGTAGAATTAAATCACTAATGCTAACTCCCATTTAAATTTCAAATGACATCGGAATAAAACTGTCAACAAAACCGGTTCTTGCTTCGAGTAATACTTTTAAGGCTGCTAAAATGGCTCAGATGGCTCAGACAGACGATCATTTAACAGAAACCTTTCATAAATTCATCAAACTTACATGGGCACAGCACCAACCTCTCCCACGTTTTTGACTCCGCTAAAAAAACAGGCAGCGAAGAGACAGCTACAAAACCACAGAGACAGGTCCCAAACTGCAGATCTGTATATACATGGATCCAATTGTTTAACCTAACGCTCGGCTGATTGGCGCATCCACATTATGTATTAGTCTGCAAACAAAGTCTGCCTTAGTAGTACCTCGCCACTACCTTTATATAATTCCCTCATTCGTTAAAATTATATAAAAAAATTGTAATTAATAGTCAACAGGTTATGGAGCTATTCGTTCATCTCAACATAGTGATATTCGTTTTATTAAAAGTGGTTATCGTCATGTTTTCGTATCGTTTTTCCTTTCTTCTGTCGCACGTTTTTTACGTCATCGATCACGTTCGCTCAGCTGTTCCTATCGAATCACAGAGGGAGGAAATAAAAATGACATTTTCAAACACAAACCTTTAAAACATGTCTCTAAAATCCTCGTTTTAAGCGTGAGTAAAATGCATATGTACTTGTTTCGTGCAGCGACAGAACCTTGCCTTTTACTTGTTTTTTATGGCTTATATTTTATGTTACGTTGAGCGGTGAAAGGATGATTATGGTGATGCGCTATGTGTTCTAACTTTACTCTGAATTTTCTGTCATCGGTTTCTCAAATGGTGTAGGCTTCAACATTTGTTCATTTTCTTTCTTTATAACAGTGTTCTCCTTTCGTCTACTACAGTGCTGGGAGGAGAATGCGGCCCCTGAAAGATGCTCAGCTGGGGGCTTTTACCTTCTTTGCCTCAGCTTTGCCCCATGATGTCTGTGGGAGCAACGGTCTGCCCCTTACTCCCAACTCCATCAAAATCCTGGGACGATTCCAGATCCTCAAAACCATCACGCACCCCAGACTCTGCCAGTATGTAGACATCTCCAGAGGGAAGCATGGTGAGCTATGTGCATTCATTTAGGACCTGCAGCAGACACAACAATAGTGCCTTCTGTTTTGTTTTTTTAAAGGTCCCATGGCATGAAATTTTCACTTTTTGAGGTTTTTGAACGTTAATGTGAGCTCCCCTACCCTGTTTAGCCCCCCCCCCCCCCATGGCTAAAAGTTGCGAAATGTCTAAACTGAGCATTTGCGGTCCTTTTCTGCGTTACACAAAACCAGTGTTCAAACGGGCGAGTTCGGACAAGGCACCTTATTGATGTCAGATCGGCAAATGCAGCTCCAGCCCCTCCCTCTGTCTCCGCTCAGCGTCCCTGTATATCCCGCCCATAGAGTTTGGACTGTGAATGCGCTACAATGCGAAATGCGTTTTTTTATTTGCCTGGAGGCACGTCCAAGTGTTTCTAGGCTCGGAAGTCCTTTATCTGAGCCTCTGGACCTTTGAACAGCAGTGGTTTAATTTTATTTTATGTGGAAATGTGTTTATTTTTCAATGGAACTCTTCAACTCTCTCCCCCCGTGCAAAAACAAGGAAATGGATCAGAGAGCGCTCAGAGCAGACAGCGGAGCGTTTAGCCACGCCCCCACCTTCTACTATTGGCCAGCTTTTTTCTCCTCATTTGCATTCAAGCAACAACGCCCATTATAGAGTGTTCTGAGTGAGAAAAATTACTCTTTCTCAGCTTATCTCTGTTTCTCATGCACTGAGTGTTGATTTTGAAGAAGGATTCATTTACAGTATTAGGGAACCATTAAGGAGCCATATAAAAGCATCAAGAAGTACCATGTCATGGGATCTTTAAGGGCCCATATTAGGCTGTTTTCTGGTCTATGATATAATGTTGTTTCCTCATCCTCTGATCTCTACGGAATTCGACAGAGGCCATATTCATAAGCAACAAGATAATTAATTTGTGATCTCGAGAAAACAAAACAATTATTCCGTGATCTCGGGAAAACAACTGAAACGTCTACCGCCACGTCGTGACAGGCTGACTTCAGGGCTATTTCTCATTCTGAAGAGACACGTTTTTGATCATTAGTATATCTGGAATAATAATCGATCAGCTGATAAGGCAATATTTTGATCAGGGGTTGACACAGGGGGGAGATTGCATTACGTCTTTTAATTTGGGATAATTTCAAGATTAGTATACGGCACCTCCGCAGAAGACTGGCCCGGCTTTGTTTTTACCGACGGAGATACAGTGTTTTCTCAAGATCTCAAAATAACAGTTTTGTTTTCTCGAGATCACAAATTAATTGTGTCGTTTTCTCAAGATCTCAAGTTAATTTTCTCGCTATTAAGGTGGAAAATAATCATTACGAACATGGCCTCTGTCGGCTTCCATAGATCTCAGGTGTAATGCTGTTTCCTCATTCACACATGTTAAACACAGGAACCCTTCACTCTCACTTGTGATGCCATTTGTCCTAGACTCTTTTGGATAATTTCAGCCCTGGAATTGCCGATCTCTACTGAACAAAAGGTAAAAAAACCCAAAAAACAAAAACGTAGCTGTTAAAAATACAGTTTGATGGCATCACAAGTTGGAAATGTAGACAGACTAATAAGAGCAGTTACTCAAACATGTGTGAATGAAACAAAACACAACAACAGGGATGATTCTGAGGAGGTAACAACATTTTAACATGGCTTAAATTTTGCATAGTATAGGACCTGTAAATATATATTTTTTCATCTTTCTCTTCAGAAAGGCTGATAGTTGTTGCTGAGCACTATGAAAGCAGTTTAAATGACTTCCAAAAGCAGGGTAAAACGGCAAGGTAATACATGTTTTTTCCAATAAATAAACTACTATATTGCAATTTGCTATACAGCTTTAGTTGTTTCTATGGTTATAATTCTTACCAGTTACTGCTATTCTGTTTTGTGCTAGTTATGATTTTTATTTCAGTTACAAGTGTATTGTCTTTTAAGTAAATCTGTTTATAAAAGAATAAAATGCTTTCACCTCCGCTAATGACGAACATGCGGTGTTTTCTGTAGTGCAGAGAAAGTGCTGCAGGTCGCTTATGAGGTCCTTGAAGGTCTGGACTTCCTGAACAAACATGGCATGGTGCACAGAGCGCTCAGTGGACACAATGTGCTCATGGACTGCAAGGTACACCGTCCCTCTTCACAAACACAAATTCAATGTCACTGTCAATTCATTTCAAATTGTCAGTGATTAATTTGGGGTTAAAAAATCGAGTGGTTGACAGCAATAAAAGCATGTGTTTTGAGCAGAAATCAGACTTTGGAGGAATGAATCTTGAGCATAGACTGTAAATATTACTGTATATATTAGTGTATATATTATTCCAGATAGAACGTGAGCATGGGTGTGTTTCCAGCTCCATCAACTCTGGCTCCAGTTGACTTTACACTGAAAAATCGTCTCCCTTTTCTCTGTAACTGCTGCAGTGAGCCGTTTCATTTTGGCCTTAAAATGTTCGTAATAACCTGCTCTACGTGATCCTGCTGTTTTTATCTCGCTATTTTGTCCATCAATATATTCCTCTGCTCCAAATTCACTCCTATAACTGCTGGACTTGTGAGTTTCATCTGACTGGAGCCGAACGCTTGGGTGACACACACTTAGACCACTTCTTTACACAGTCTATGATACAGACACAAATGTATTTATTTATTCATTAATGTATTGAATCAAACTTGAGAATGATCAATACAAGAACAGAGTCCAGACACTTTTTTGGGCCAAATTGCCAGCACTAACTTATATGTTTATGTTTTATTCATAGGGCAAAGTGAAGCTTGCGAAGTTTGGGCTCTATCACATGACAGATCACGGAGCAGATGTGGACTTCCCCATTGGGTAAGTGTGTCTGCACTAGTGTTAAATACATATGTTTGTTGTTACTGGAAGTATTCAATAGGCGACTTCAAAATGAATGCATGAAGGCTCAATTGTATTTATAAGTATCAGCTTACGAAACATTATCGGTATGATCTGTATCCAAAAGGCCTCTTATGTTTTTATTGGCAATATCCTTTTGTCAATTGGAAACTAAAACCGTGACTACAATAAAACATCTGTCCGGTAAAAGAATTATTACATAGTTTTGTTTTTGGAAAATACGCTTCTTCAATAGTTGCACATGAATGACACTACTTTCATATTATGCCCAGTTTTAAAATAGACATTGTGCTTGTGTCTATTCTGCTATATAGTTATAATCTATGACACTCGTGGATCATGATGTTATAATTTGGATATTTTAAATCGCAATATTCATACAAAGTAGGGATGTCAACAATTAATCGACTTACGATGAATTGTTGATCAAGACGTTGGTCAATCAAAATGCATTAATTGCAATTAATCGCTAATCGCGGACACGTGCACCCGCGTGGTCACGAAACAAGGCAACCGCGCACCGCGCTGCACCAAGCTCGACTCACAGCCGGCCGCAGGCGCCAACGGCACTGCTCAGCAGCCCCGCGCGTACACCGGGGCTCAGCAGCGGGCCTCGCGGGTACACAAGTGCTGAGCACGAGATCGAACCGCGGCGCCCGTGCGTAGTCTCAGCCTGAGCCACAAACCAGCCGCACGAAACCAGCAGCGGAACATGGTGGTTTAATCCTGGTTTAGTCCAGGTTTAGTCCAGGGCCAGTCCAGGTTTAGACCTGGTTTAGTGCTGGTCTAGACCTGGTTTAGTCCACGTTTTAGACCTGGTCTAGTCTCTTAGCCAATCAGGACGCAGAACACAATGTTACACTATAAAAAAAGTTACACTATAAAAAAAAAAAAAAAATGGAAAAAATAAATAAATCCGCAAACCGCGATAGAGCGAGGGATTACTGTATTTTGTTATTCAGCATCAATACATTTGTCTGCTTTTTACTAAGGAATAATTAATTGAGGAATATACAATATAATAATACTATGATATATTTTTGACTCAGTGTTATGTTACTATAGCTTATATTCTTAAAGACCCTATTGAAACACTAAAATTCAGGTGAAAAACGCCGCTTATCAATTAATCGTAAGTCGATCGATGAGGTCAGTCGACTTTAGATTAATGAATTAATCGATAATTTGCATCCCTAATACAAAGCAACTTTGAAGTAAGCAAACTTCTTTCTTTACTGTGTTAGAAAACTGTGATGCCCAGTAGGAGCTGGGTCATTCCAGAATTGGAGGACATTTGGGCTTTAAAATTCTTGAAAAATAAACCTTCACTTTTCTGATTTTCTGCTACATATTCATCACCAATAGGTAATAAACTATCAAATGTTTGATTAGCTCAGCTGACGGATCAATGGTACAATTTTTATTACATGATTTATTTGGTTTATTTATTGATTTACTCTAATCACAGTAACAGGGTTGCAAATCCGCACTAATGTTCTCTTTATCTCAGGAGGAGAAGATGTTTAGCTGTTACTGCTAATCAAGAGGAAAAACTTATTTATGCAAATAAGTAAAGGAAAAATAATAATTGTCTTATTCTGATCATTTGCATAACAGGGTTGCATGAGGTAGAGTGAGACATTCAATCAAGGCTAACGATGTTATAAAAAATATGAAAAATAGAAGAGAAGACAAACCTTTGCTCTGCCCATTCTTTTGGAAAACTGTTTGATGATGTCAAGTCCAGGGGATCATGTGGTTCTGCTTTCTTCTTCTTCTACCAGGCTAAAAATGTTCTGGTAACAGGGTTGCTGCATGTTGTGGGACACATGTTCCATGAATAATAATTATTATTTGAAATATTATGTCTATTAAAACAAATGTTCCCACAGTTACAAGAGATAATACAAAAATAAATAAATAAATAATAATAATAATAATTTTAACTGTTTTATTTGAGATTCAGTTTGGTCATTAGAGGGGTGGGACAAGAGGGAAATGACATTTTGGTATTTTAAAAACTATTTTCAAGCATTCTTTTCTTCTTAGCTTTTTTAGATTTGGTCTCAGGACAAGTAAATTCACTCAGAAACTCTATGTTTTAGTATTTTTATGTGGATTATTTAATATTTATAATATTTTATATGTATAATGACCCAGCTGTTGTCGCTGTAAATGTCGTCATAACAAAGTGCTGTGAAGTTGTCAACCCCTCAAATGGAGAGCTGCACAATACAGTAGCAAGCCGATATTTTTTTTTTTCATTTGCACCAAAATCACCAAAATCACTACCGAATCCTGTGTGCATTACAGGATTAAGAAAACAGATTAAGAAAATATAATTGCAGAATAAAGTTGATAAAGACCAGTGCGTGTGTGATGCCGGTGATAACACGAGTCGATGGGCAAAATGACGTCTTGAAAATAAGAGATTAAAGATTGTTCAAACGTGTACGAATCGCTCCAAAAACAAGTTCTGATGAGGAAATGGTGAGGAGAAATGACTATAACATGGATAAAAGCTCTGAAGAGTAGATTTTGCATAATAGATCAGCTTTAATAAGTCTAATAGTTTTGTAATTTTTTCTTCTTTTTTCTAATGGATACCCATACAGGTACCCATCATACCTTGCTCCAGAGGTGATCGCTCAAGGATCATTTCATCCTAGCGACCGTTCCCATGACGACGCACCTTCACCTTCTGGTCCTAAATCCGATGTGTGGTCACTTGGGATTCTGCTGTTTGAACTTTGTGCTGTAAGTAAATGGCAACAAAACAAATACCGCCACACGACCTTTTAAAAGTGCTCAATAATCTGTGTGTCCATAAACAGACCCGCAGCTGTGTTTTGTTTCATTCACATGTTTAACACACAAATCCTACATATTTAGGCTGAGTTCTTCTCTCAAACTGAAAACGGTAATCCAGCAAGTGCTCCACTGTGTTTTTAAACTCCATACACCTTCACTAGAATCATTTAGATGATTTCAGCCCTGGAATTTCCTTTCTCTAACGAACAAAAGGTAAGAGATGAAAACTACCACTACATGACATCACAAGGTGGAACAGAAGATTTTGAACTTTTGAGATGCAGACCGACTAATAATAAAGGGTTACTCAAATGTGTGAATGAAACAAAACAAAACTCCAGATATGTTACTGATGAGGTAACAGCATTATAACATGACTTAAAACTCACAAGAGTCAATTTTTTATTTAAAAAAAAAAAAAAAAAAAAAAAAAGAGAAAATAGTTCACTTGCTTTGGTCCGGACCAAATTAAAAAAAAATATATATATATATTTTGGTGTGGTTCGCTTTCACACTGCACTTTTTTTGTAAGTGGACCAACGTCTATAAACAAAAGCACGTGTGCTGAGGTCGCTCAGCCATTGGACAGAAATGAGCCGTGTCCAAACACGTGAAGGAGGAGAATAATGGTGTTACGTGCTGTTTTCATTCTAGCCTTAGCAATATGGTTTGCTCAGTTTTTACAGTTCGCACAAATGTTTGAGCAGCATCGTGAGGTTTACACTATTTTACAATCAATTTCCAAACAACGAAGACACAGGACAAGACGACTACGGAGGACAGCGCTCATGTGCGCACATCAATTCTGACTCTTGCTCTTCACGCAAAACGTAAGCAAGCCTCGTTTAGTTTCGTTTCGTCAGCCTCGGTTTCCCATAATGCTCGACATACGACGGGAGCTCGTTAAGTACAAAAAGCCAACTTGTGTCGGATCGAGTCCAGTCTGCATTCTCACCTCAAACGAACCGCACCAGGATTCGAATGGTACCGAGCTTTTTAGGTGGTCTCAATTCGCTTGTTTGCTCCGGATCGAGATTTTTGTTTTTTATTCACACCAGAACAAAAGGTCCGAATGAAAGGAGCAAACGAACTCTGGTTTGTTTTAAACGAACCAAACAAGGCAAGTGTGAAAATGACCTTTTTTTTTTTTTTTTTTTGTAATAAACTTTGAATTGAATATTGGAAATAGAGGACACTAAAATGGAATAATGAAATGACTATCCATTTTATTGTTTTTCGTTGTTAATTGAAAACCAAAAGAACGAATGGCACACGGACTGATGTAATTGCATTTAATTTATTTCTGTAAATCAGACACATAATGCACTTTTAATATCGCTGTATTGTCTCCTGAAATAAAGACTATTAAAAAAAACAAAAAAAAACCCAAGAGGCTTAATATACAGTAGGACCTTTAAACAAGTGTATGCTTTCTATCCATGTCATAACAGGGAAGGCGACTGCTGCAAAACATTGAAATAAGTGAGCGGTTAAAGTTTATATTGACTCTGGGTAAGAGAAAATGTAATTATTTTAGTAATAAATAAAGTATTTTCATGAAGATGGCCGTGACATGTTGTTGCACACAGGCTGCATGGACGACATCGTGACTGTGCTCGCTGAGGAACATGGATGTCTCGATAACATCAAGGTACAATGGAGTATGTACTGAGATGTTTGTGTTTAGAAGAAGATTCGATTCAAACTGTCTTTGTCTCTTTCTTTCTCACTCTTTATTTATCTCTCTTTCTCTCTGTTGATTTATTTGATTTATTTCCCTCTTTATTTATCTCTGTTTCTGTCACTTTCTCTTTTTCTCTCTACTTATATATTTCTCTCTTTCTTTTTTTCTCTCTGTCACTGTCTCTTCTCTTTATTTCTCTCTATCTTAGTTTCTATCTCTCTCGCTTGCTTTCTCTTTCTCTCTCCTTCTCTTTATTTATTTCTCTCTCTCTCTCTTAGTCTCTCTCTTGCTCCCTCTCTCTTTTTCTCTCTCTGTGTCTCTGTCTCTCTCTCTCGCTCTCTCCCTCTCTTTTTCTCTCTCTTTCTCTCTCCCTCTCTCTCTCTTTGTCTCTCTGTCCCTCTCTCTCTCTCCCTCTCTCTCTCTGTCTCTTTCCCTCTCTTGCTCTCTCTTTGTCTATCTCTGTCTCTCTCCCTCTCTCTCTTTGTCTCTCTCTCTCTGTCTGTTTGTCTCTCTCCCTCTCTCTGTCCTCTCCCTCTCTCTCTCTCTGTCTCTCCCTCTCTCTCTCTTTGTCTCTCTGTCTCTCTCCCTCTCTCTTTGTCTCTCTCTCTGTCTCTTTCCCTCTCTCGCTCTCTTTGTCTCTCTCTGTCTCGCTCCCTCTCTCTCTTTGTCTCTGTCTCTCTCTCTCTTTGTCTCTCTCCCTCTCTCTTTGTCTCTCTCTCTCTGTGTCTCTCTCCCCCTCTCTCTCCTGTCTCTCTGTCTCTCTGTCTCTCTCTCTCTCTCTCTCTCTCTGTCTCTCTCTCTCTTTCTGTGATGCTTCGATAACATCAAGGTACAATGGAGTATATCCTTAGATTTTTGTGTTTAGAAGAAGATTCAATTCAAACTCTCTTTGTCTCTTTCTCTCTCTATTGATTTATTTATATTATATCTCTCTATATCTTTTTTCTCTGTCTCTCCTCTCTATTTATCTCTCTTTCTCTGTTTCTATCTCTTTCTTGCTCGCTGTCTCCTCTCTTTATATATTTCTCCCGCCCTCTCTCTTTCTCTCTCTGTTTCTATCTCTCTTTCTTGCTCACTGTCTCTCTCCTTCTCTCTTTGTATATATTTCTCCCGCTCTCTCTCTGTCTCTCTCTCTGTCTCTCTCTCTCTGTGATTCCTCGATAACATTAAGGTACAGTGTGTATACCTTTGGATTTTTATGTTTATAAAAAGTTTCAATTCAAAAAACAATGTTACACACTCTCTCTCTCTCTGTCTCTCTCTCTTTGTCTCTCTCTCTCTCTGTCTCTCTCTCTCGCTCTCTCTCTCTCTCTCTCTGTGTGACCTATAACTTGTACAACGCAATTGAAGAACAAACTGAAACCTTTAAAGGGGAAAAATCTAAAATAAAAAACTTAAACTTAAAATAACCTGGTTGTCAAATATGCACACCCTTAAACTAATACTTTGTTGCAGCACCTTTGGCTTTTATTACAGCACTCAGTTTTTTGGGTAGGAGCCGGTCAGCATGGCACATCTCTCTTCTTTGCAAAACTGCTCCAAATCTGACAGATTTTGAGGGCATCTCCTGTGCACAGCCTCTTCAGATCACCCCACAGATGTTCGATGGGATTCAGGTCTGGGCTATTCCAAAGCCTCAATCTTTTTCCAGTGAAGCCGTTCTTTTGTTGATTTAGATGTGTGCTTTGGGTCATTGTCGTACTGAAAGATGACGTTCCTCTTCAGCTTTCTAACAGAAGGCCAAAGGTTTTGTGCCAACACCGACTGGTATTTGGAACTGTTCATAATTCTGTCCACCCTGACTAAGGCAGTTCCAGTTCCAGCTGAAGAAAAACAGCCCCAAAGCTGCTGCCGCCACCAGGCTTCACTGTAGGTCTGGTGTTATTTTGGTGATGTGCAGTGTTGTTTTTGTGCCAAACATACCTTTTGGAATTATGTCCAAAAAGTTCAACCTTGGTTTCATCAGACCATAACACACTTTCCCACATCTGTTTGGGAGATTTCAGATGTCTTTTTGCAAAAGTAAGCCAGGCTTGGATATTTTAGGCTTCTGTCTTGCCACCCTACCCCATAGCCCAGACATATGAAGAAGACGTTGTTTTCAAGATTGTTGTCACATGTACTACACAGCCAGTACTTGCCACAAATTCCTGCAGCTCCTTCAGTGTTGCTGTCGTCTCTTGACTGGTTTTCTTCTCGTCTTATCATCAATTTTGGACAGACCTCCTGTTCTTGGTAATGTCACTGTTGTGCCATATTTTCTCCACTTGATGATGACGATCTTCACTGTGTTCCATGGTATATTTAATTCCTTGGAAATTCTTTTGTAGCCTTCACCTGACTGATATCTTTGAATGATGAGATCCCGCTGATGCTTTGGAAGCTCTGTGCGGACCATGGCTGGTACTGGAAGATGTGGCTACAAGAATGTCAGGAAAAGCCTAGAACAGCTGAACTTTATTTGGGTTGATCAGAGGCACGTTATTTGGTGACAGGCGTGTGCTGACTCCAGTTTAACATGAGTTTGAACGTAAGTGGTTAAATCTGTACACAGCCACATCCTGAGTTCTAAAAGGGTGTGCACACTTATGCAACCACATTATCTCAGGTGTTTATTTTTACTTTATCTACCTGAAAGATTTCTGTTTGTTTTTCAGTTGCGTTGTGTAGGTTATAGGTCACATGAAAGGTGGAAAAAATTGTGAATTTATTTATCTTAATGTAATATTTTTACATCACAAAAACCTGGCATTTGAACAGGGGTGTGTAGACTTTTTATATCCACTGTATATCTTTGGATTTTTATCTTTATAAGAAGATACAATTCACAAAACAATGTTCATCCACATCCACAGGGCCAGCCAGAAAATGTCCTGGAGTTATTACGGAAATGTCTGAACTTTCTTCCATCTAAAAGGTAAAGTTTGATAAGATTCCACATTTTATGGCAATAATACAATCCCAAATCCTCAAATATAAGAGGAACACTCATTAGCTTTCATATGTTTTATATAATTCTCAATTTATCGAGCCTCAATTTATATTTCTGAACAAAATCAAACCATGCCGTGTGTAATGCAGAAGGAGTAAAGTGTATGTAGGGACAATGAGAATGGAAACTACAGATATTTTTTTTTTACATTTCATATTTGGACACAATAAGGCTGCTAAAGCTAAGATTGTCGGGGAGAAAACTTGCAAACAAACAGCACTTCAGAGTCACACTGCGATCCAACATTTATATAAATCTGGCAAACTGAATGCATTCTGTACAGGAGACACGGAGGAGAATAACTGAAGAATCAGCAAAGGTCTACAGTCCCTTAGCCAATCAGGACGCAGAAATGCGTGTTGATACACTATTAAAAAAAATTGGAATTAAAAAAAATTGCGAAACAGTGAGGCCACGAAAAGTGAACCACGATATAGCGAGGGACCACTGTATTTAATTAAAATGTATTTTATTTTAGTTCATTCATTTTCAAAACGTAATTCTATGGCACAAAGGCAAAAAAAGCTGTTATGTGCATTGTTATTTCATTTAAAATTTCAAACGCCACGTTTTGTGGCTCCCAGTGTTTTCTTTACTGTGTGAAACGGGTCCAAATGGCTCTTTGAGTGGTAAAGGTTGCTGCTCTAAACAATAATATTTTTATTTGGAATTTGGGGGAATTGTTGTCAGTAGTTTATAGACTCAAACTAAAATGTTCCTTTTGCCCAAACACATACCTATAAGTAAAATCAGAAAAACTGATAATTTTACAGTGGTCTCTTATTTTTTTCCAGAGCTGTAAATCTTTTTGAGGAGGCAGCATTATTATAACATCTGTTAAAGAGCACTTTTTTCTGTTTCCTCCAGGCCGACCCCTGCTGATCTGCTGGAGGACCCGGTGTTCTCGGACATCTCCAGCCTCTACTCTCCCTTTCGGAAGCCCGTCAGTTTGTTTTCCTCGTCTTTGCGTTGTGCTCATTTAGAGCTTCCGGACGATATCAGTGAACTTTGCAAAGGTCCGGGCTCTGTACCGCCGGCGTTACCTGCACCAAAACCTACATGGATCAACAGTTCTTCTTTGTGTGTGTACGTTTCTAGATGATGAAGACTACCTGTCGGAGAGAGCCATAGATGAAGTGTACCATCTGTGGTGTTTGGCTGGAGGAGACCTGGAGAAGGAACTGACCAATAAGGGCATTATACAGTCCAAGCCTCCAATTTGTACCATCCCCAAGTACACAACATTTTATCTTCTAATCTCTCTCTCTTTGTCTCTCTCTTTCTCTATTTTTTATTTCTCTTTTTATTTATCTCTCTCTCTTTATCTCTCTCCTGTCTCTCTCTTTCTCTCTGTCTCTCTCAGTCTTTGTCTCTCTCTTTCTCTATTTTTTTATTTCTCTTTTTATTTATCTCTTTTTTAGTTTTTATTTCAAGAGACTTTAAAGGTGCGTCATGTGTCAGAACAGAAATAAATTACATAATAATAAATTAGGGAGATTTACAGAAATTTACAGAAATAAATTAAATGCAGTAATATATTTATCTCTCTTTATCTCTTTCTCTCCGTCTCTCTCAGTCTTTGTCTCTCTCTCTCTATTTTTTATTTATCTTTTTATTTATCTCTCTCTCTTTATCTCTCTCCTGTCTCCCCCTCTCTGTCTCTGTTTATCTCTCTCTCTCTCTCTATTTTGTTATTTCTCTTTTTATTTCTCTTTCTTTATCGCTCTCTTGTCTCTCTCTTTCTTTTTCTCTCTGTCTCTCTCTCTATTTTGTTATTTCTCTTTTTATTTATCTCTCTCTCTTTATCTCTCGCCTGTCTCTGTTTCTCTCTGTCTGTCTCTCTCTATTTTGTTATTTCTCTTTTTATTTATCTCTTTCTTTATCGCTCTCCTGTCTCTCTCTTTCTCTCTGTCTCTCTTTTTCTATTTTGTTATTTCTCTTTTTATTTATCTCTCTCTCTTTATCTCTCTCCTGTCTCTGTTTCTCTCTGTCTGTCTCTCTCTATTTTGTTATTTCTCTTTTTATTTATCTCTTTCTTTATCGCTCTCCTGTCTCTCTCTTTCTCTTTCTCTCTGTCTCTCTTTTTCTATTTTGTTATTTCTCTTTTTATTTATCTCTCTCTCTTTATCTCTCTCCTGTCTCCCTCTCTCTGTCTCTCTCTATCTCTTTCTCTCTGGCTCTCTCTTTCTCTCTGTCTCTCTTTCTCTGCTTTTTATTTGTCTTTTTATTTATCTCTCTCTCTTTATCTTTCTCCTGTCTCTCCCTCTCTCTGGCTCTCTCTTTCTCTCTGTCTCGCAGTCTTTGTCTCTCTCTTTCTCCATTTTTTAATTTCTTTTTTATTTATCTCTCTCTCTTTATCTCTCTCCTGTCTCTCCCTCTCTCTTTCTCTGTCTCTCTCAGTCCTTGTCTCTCTCTTTCTCTATTTTTTATTTCTCTTTTTATTTATCTCTCTCCTGTCTCTCTCTCTCTCTCTCTCTCTCTCTTTCTCTTTATTTCTCTTTCTCTCTCTTTATTTATCTATTTATGTATCTCTTTATTTATGTATCTCTTTCGTTCTTTTCTTGTAAATATTCCAGGAAGGTTATTTTTCTTCTGTAGGCCCGTGACAGATGTTAACGTCGGCCTAAAAACAAGTGTAACAGTGTTCGATATAAGCAAACATGCGCACTATTTACAACACACACCCTTTCTTTCTTCCTTTTTTCCTTCCTTCCTTCCATACTTCCTTCCATCCTTCCTTTCATTTTTCTTTTCATCCTTCCTTTCTTCCTTCCATTCTTTTTCCCCATTCTTTTATCCTTCCATTCTTTTTTCCATTCTTTTATCCATTCTTTTTTTTTCCTTTTTTTCCTTCCTTCCTTCCTTCCTTCCTTCCTTCCTTTCCTACTTCATTTCTTTTCTTTCTTTCTTTTTTCTGTCTTTCTTTTTTTGTCTTTCTTTCCTTCCTTCCATCCTTCCTTTCTTTTTCCTTTCATCCGTCCTTTCTTCCTTCTATTCTTTTTTCTTTCTTTTATCCATTCTTTCTTTTCTTTCTGCATTCCTTCCTTCTTTTCCTCTTTCATTTCTTTTCTTTCTTTTCTTTCTTCCTTCCTTGCTTCCTTCCTTCTTTTCATCCTTCCTTTCATCCTTCCTTTTATTTTTCCTTTCATCCTTCCTTTCTTCCTTCCATTCTTTTTTCCAATCTTTTTTCCTTCATTTCTTCCTTCCTTCCTTCCTTCCTTTCCTCATTTCTTTTCTTTCTTTTCTTTCATTCTTTCTGTCTTTCTTTCCTTTCTTTTCTTCCTTCTGTCCTTCCATCCTTCTTTTCATCCTTCCTTTCATTTTTCCTTTCATCCTTCCTTTTTTCCTTCCATTCTTTTATCCATTCTTTCTTTTTCCTTTTTTTTCCTTCCTTCCTTCCTTCCCTACTTCCTTCCATACTTCCTTCCATCCTTCCTTTCATTTTTCCTTTCATCCTTCCTTTTTCCTTCCATTCTTTTTTCCATTCTTTTATCCATTATTTCCTTTTTTCCTTCCTTCATTTCTTCCTTCCTTCCTTTCCTCCTTCATTTCTTTTCTTTCTGTCTTTCTTTCTTTCTGTCTCTCTTTCTTTTCTTCCTTCCGTCCTTCCTTCCTTCCTTTCTTTCTTTCTTTCTTTCTTTCTTTTCTTCCTTCCTTCCGTCCTTCCTTCCTTCCTTTATTTCTTTTCTTTCTTTCATTCTTTCTGCTGTTCTTTCTGGGGCAGTGCATATTAATTACTCTTTGCTTTACAGATGTTAACACCATTTACAACAGTCCAGCAGAGACTCACAACACGCACACACACACACATACACACACACACGCACACATACACGCACACATACACACACACACACACACACACGTACATACGCACACACACACACATACATACGCACGCCCACACACACATACACACTCACACACATACGCACGCACACATACACACTCACACACATACGCACACACACACACACGCACACATACACACACACATACACACACACACACATACACACGCGCACACACACACACACACACGCACGTACATACGCACACACACACACACACATACATACGCACGCCCACACACACATACACACTCACACACATACGCACGCACACATACACACTCACACACATACGCACACACACACACACGCACACATACACACACACATACACACACACACACATACGCACGCACACACACTCACACACATACGCACGTACATACGCACGCGCACACACACACATACATACGCACGCCCACACACACATACACACTCGCACACATACGCACGCACACATACACACTCACACACATACGCACGCGCACACACACACACACACACATACGCACGCCCACACACACACACACACACACACACACACTCACACACATACGCACGCACACACGCATACACACACGCACACACACACACACGCGAGCCTTTGTTTTAACTGTATATTGAAAGTGTGTGAAGGTGTTTATGTTTCTAATGGTTGTGTATGTGAGGTGCAGACAGAAAAAAGTCTGATCTAATTAACTTTTTCTCTGTCAGTAATTCATAATAATAACGAGGTCAGTGGAAAATAATACGGGCCGTTGATTTGTGTTTTGTTTCAGTTTTGTCCTGGAGGACGGTGAGACGTTCGGACAAGCCAGAGATCGAAGCTTTCTGCTCGATGACACGACAGTTACACTATCGCTATGTCAACTGAGAAATGTGAGTAAACTCAAACTACAAACAAGACAAATCGTCATAAACTTAAGTAATATTATAATATTTTTTAAAGCTGCATTGTGTAACTTTTCTGGTGGAGGGTCTGTCAGATATTTTGTCCATGGAGATGTTATTGCTTTGTCAGTATAGCATTAAACCTTTCTGGCAGCCCCACTCACAATCAGAATGCCTGTTTTACTTTTGAGCTATAAAACTGAAATTGTAAGGTTGGGCTGTTTAATGTCGTACTGTGGAACATTCCAAGCAGAGCAATGACGTATCCATAGAAACAAGCAGGACCCTCAACCAGAAAGGTTACACAGTGCAGCTTTAACATTGGAAAACTGCCCAGAATAAGCGATAATTCCCCTCACAGTACTGAATTGTCTCAGTAACCTACTACAAATGGAACCGGCTTTGTGAAGTAGTGGGACAAACACAGGAATTCCAGTATACAATTATTTTTAAACAGTATTTTCAAATATTTTTGTGACGTCTTGAAAGAATATGTAATTGTTGGGCTCCCTTTTCCCTTCCCTGTCTGTGCCCTAACACTGGGACTTGCGTGTTCCCGTGAAGAGGAGAGCAAGCGCCAAACGAGTTTATTTAGGTTTATTTAGAAGTGTAAACATCGTTGTTTACACATTTAGCGAGGTCATCCGAGCGTTTATACATGCGCGTCTGGTAGATGGATAAATACAGATGAATTAAATTTGAATTGTTTAGTCACTGGTGAAGAAAATGCAAGATGAGATCGATTTAAACACACTTCACATGTCTTAAAGCTGCACTGTGTAACTTTTTGGTTGACGAATGTATTTTGACAGAAATTTGGGTTCCCCTCTAATGTCTAATAATCTTCCTTTCTTTCTTTACACACACACACACACACACATACCTCCTTTATTTTTCTTTCTTTTTTCCTTCCTTCCTTCCTTTCATTTTTCCTTTCATCCTTCCTTCCTTCCTTTCATTTTTCCTTTCATCCTTCCTTCCTTCCATTTTTTCTTTTTTCTATTCTTCCATCCATTCTTTCTTTCTTTTATCCTTCCTCCATTTCTTCCTTCCTTCCTTTCCTCTTTCATTTCTTTTTTCTTTCCTTTCTCCTTTCCTTTACTTTTTTCATTCTTTCTCTTTCTTTCCTTCCTTCCTTTCCTCCTTTATTTCTTTTATTTTCTTCCTTCCTTCCTTTATTTCTTTTCTTTCATTCATTCTTTCTGTCTTTCTTTCTTTCCTTTCATTTCTTCCTTTATTTCTTTCCTTTCTTTTCTTCCTTCCTTCCTTCCTTCCTTTCCTCCTTTATTTCTTTTCTTTTTTCTTTTCTTTCCTTTCTCCTTTCCTTTTTACTTTCTTTCTTTCATTCTTTTCTTTCTTTTCTTTCTTTTCTTTCTTTCACTCTTTCTGTCATTCTTTCCTTTCATTCCTTCCTTCCTTCCTTTCCTCCTTTATTTCTTTTCTTTCTTTTATTCTTTCTTCCTTCCTTCCTTCCTTTGTTCCTTCCTTCCTTTATTTCTTTTCTTTCTTTCACTCTTTCTGTCTTTCTTTCATATTAATTACTCTTTGCTTTACAGAAATGTTAATCACCTGCTTGTTTCTATGGATACGTCATTCCTTTGTCTGGAATGTTCCACAGTATGACGTTAAACAGCTCTATGTTAAATTAGTTAAAAAATACCTCGAAAAACAGGCGTTCTGACTGAGCGGGGTTGCCAAAAAAGTTACACAATGCACCTTCAAGATAAACGGAGGAAAACGAATGATTAAATATAAAAAACTTTTGGTACTGGCAACAGTTTTGGTGCTTTCACGGTAACGAGGAGTGACACATTTGTTGGAGCGTGTGTCTAGTGGAGATTCGGACCATATGCTGCAGGGAGAACGACCTGACTCTGGGAATATTTCTGAATATTCTTGGGGTAATATTTTCTTTTTCTTTCTTTTTTCTTTTAACTTGCCAATATAATTTATACACAACACAAACATGAGAACAACTCGGAACTCAGTGGCATTAATGCACTGTCCGAAGTTGGAGCGATTAGAGTGCGTCTGAAACACGGCGTGAAGGGACCTCCGAATGGGCCAGAGAGAGTGAGGAGGGACTGTTTAGTTTTGTTTTACTTTCTCTCGTAAAATTTTCCAAAACAGTATGCAAATGTCAAGCCTTTAAAGGTCCCATGGCATGAAATCTTCACTTTCTGAGGTTTTTGAACATTAATGTGAGCTCCCCTACCCTGTTTAGCCCCCCCCCATGGCTAACAGTGGCGAAATGTGTAAACTGAGCATTTGCGATCCTTTTCCACATTTGAAAAAAAGACAGCCCAATTGGGCGATTCTGAACAAGGGAACTTTGTGACGTCACACTCGCGGAAAGGTTTCCACCCCCCGTCTGGATGTCCACCCCGTCTCTGGAAATCACGCCCAGAGAGTTTGGACCGCAAACAAGCTACGCAATGCGAGATGCGTTTTTTTATTTGCCTGGAGGCACGTGAGAGGCACGTGTTTCCAGGCTCGGATAAAGGACATTCGAGCCTGGAAACACTGAAAACCGAACCTCTGGAACAGCAGTGTGGAAATGTGTTTATTTGAATGGAAAGCGTCTCATATCTTCCTCCACGCTTAAACACGGAAGTGGGGCCAGCGCACATCACACCGCTAATCCAGGAAACAGCGGCGTATTTGGCCACACCCCCACCTGCTACACTGGCCTGTCTCTGTCCTCCTCATTTGCATTCAAGCAACAACGCACATAATAATGCGTTTCAGAGACATAGTTATGACTCTGACTGTATTCATGGGGATTTCTCATGCATGCATGTCATGGGATCTTTAAAGATCCCATGACATGGTACTTCTTGATGCTTTTATATGGCTCCTTAATGGTTCCCTAATACTGTAAATGAATCCTTCTTCAAAATCAACACTCAGTGCATGAGAAACAGAGATAAGATGAGAAAGAGTCATACATATCTCTCTCAAACTCTTTATTCTGAGCGTTGTTGCTTGAATGCAAATGAGGAGAAAAGAGCTGGCCAATAGTAGAGGGTGGGGGCGTGGCCAAACTCTCCGCTCAGAGCTCAGAGCCCACAGCTGATCCATTTCCTTGTTTTTGCACGGGGGAGAGATTTGAAGCGTTCCATTGAAAAATAAACACATTTCCACATAAAATAAAATTAAACCACTGCTGTTCAAAGGTCCAGAGGCTCAGATAAAGGACTTCCGAGCCTAGAAACACTCGGACGTGCCTCCAGGCAAATAAAAAAACGCATTTCGCATTGCCTAGCGCATTCGCAGTCCAAACTCTCTGGGCGTGATTTACAGAGACGCTGAGTACAGACAGACGGGGGTGGAACTGCATTTGCATTTCTTTTTTCGATCTGACATCCATAAGGTGCCTTGTTCAAACTCGCCCGTTTGAGCTCCGATTTTTTGTAACGCAGAAAAGGATCGCAAATGCTCAGTTTAGACATTTCACAACTTTTAACCATGGGGGGGGGGGGGCTAAAAAGGGTAGGGGAGCTCACATTAACGTTCAAAAACCTCAGAAAGTGAAAATTTCATGCCATGGGACCTTTAAAGGGATAGTTCGGGTTTTTTGATGTGAATCTGTATGGCGTCCCCTTCAGCAGTGTCGTGCATTAACACTGACTTACCCCTGACAGTGTCCTCTGAGCCGAGTTCTGCCCCAGTTCTGGAGCTGACGAAAGTAGGTCCGGCAAGTTAGCCAGGACAGTTAATAAAGCTTGTTTCTTCTCAAAACAATATTTGTCCAAAAAGTGATATATTTGCGTCACAAAACAGTTGCCCACGAAAAAGTCAGAAGTCTAAATCTCTTGGTGCTATTTTCTCTCGAGTCGTATCACTGCGCGCCTATTATTATTAGCCTGTTCACTTGTAAACATCGCCGCTTACAAGTGAACCGGCTAATAATAATAATAATAGGCGCTAGAGTTGGGCGGTATCCAAATTTTGATACCGTTAAACCGTCTCCACATTTTCCCGGGGTATACGGTATTACCGTTGCTAAGGCTATTTAAAAAAAAAAAAAAACTCGTAGCACTATGGTGGAGTCGCCTCGCCAAATGGCAGCTTGCACCTATACCGTTCAGAAACAGAATAGCAAGAATTACATAGGCCTAATGATACTGAAAACATAATAAAATTACAAATTACAAATTACACATGTACAAAATTAGTAACTTTTATTAACAAATGTTTAAAGTGCAAATACAGCAGCTAACCGACGGAACAAAATAACAAATTGTCTACAACAAACACGTCACGCTACACTACACGTCATGCTAACAAATTGGGCTAAATAAAATACTTGATCTTATCAAATAAGAAAATCTGAACAATAAATAACAAGACATAACCGAAAATGTGCATATATAACCCTGTCCTGAGTACGCAGTGGAAAATACTGCTCGTTTTGTATATTTTTAAAATCTATTAACATAAATCAAATAAATTAACAACTATACAACATCCCGAACCGTTTTCATCCATCAGAAAAAGCTACTCCTTATTGAAAATAAAATTATTAAGCTATTGAATGTTTTTCGCCAGAAAAACCAGCATGTTGAGTAGGGCACGTTGTGGATTGACAACTTTACCCGCGGTGCTGAAGACCCGTTCCGATGGAGAGCTTGTGGCACAAACGCACAGGTATTTTCGGGCAACCCTTGACATCAGAGGAAAGCGTCTGACTCCATTGGATTTCCCACCAAAGAAGGGGGTCTTCATCTCCCATAATAACAGCCTCGCGACAATATGCAGTTGTCTCTGCTTCTGCTCGCTCCTCTTCAGTGCCGAGCGCACCTGCCACCGCAGCGGCTTTTCTTTGAAGGAGGCTGCCCAGCGTCATCTCTTTTTTTGGTGGTTCGGGTTGCGCATCTCCTTCTTCCACTCTGGTGGCCCGTGGACCTACTGCTGCTGCTTGGCCCTCCAGTATCACCATCTCGGCCTCTAACTCAGTTTTTGTCTCAGCCAAAGCAGTGGCATCAGTCTCATATCCTCCGCGGTACCGAGGATCAAGAAAGGTGCATTTTCGCATCAACTTGCGCACTGAATCGCTCTGATATTTCACCTCCAGCTTGTCAAGAATTCCAGTTTTTATTAATTTCGTTAACTGGACGTCCTCATCTGACACCGCCAACACATCGTCCCTGCAGAGCTGGAGCATGGGCAGGACAGAGGAGCTGGTTGTATAGTTCTCTCCAGACAGTGAAGTCACTGACTGGTTTCAGTGCCTTCTGAACAGCCTGCAAGACATCCGTGTCCTGCCAGGTGAGTGACAGGTTGCTCCTTCTATCGTCAGACAGGACGTGTCTGATTGCTTGAGCCTTCTCGAGGATGTGCTCTACCATGGCAAGTTTAGAGCCCCAGCGAGTTGCGCAGTCCTGTTGATGAAAATAATAACATAGGCTATATTATTTAAAAATTCTATTCTATGTTTTTCTATTCTCCACCATTGCCTGTTATGATAATCACAGCGCTAATAGGATGCGTTTATAACAAATTGATATCGGCTTACCGTTATGAGGCTATGTTCTGGGAGTCCCAGCTCTACTTGCTTCTTGTGAAGTTCTCTTTTTCGGTGCCAGCTGTGCGAAAAGGCCCCAACGATACTACAACATAGTCCAAGCGTGCGCTCAGTTGTTTGCCTTTGGTCCTGTACTGCATTTGTAACAGACAAGTTGAGATTGTGACCGAAACAGTTGAGCCACGGCCAATGCAGGGACCTGATTGCAGCAGCGATGTTGGCAGCGTTGTCCGTGGTTATGGCTGAAAGTTTCTCCTCGTCAAGTTGCCAGTCCTGAAGCGCGTCTCTGAGCGCAGCAGCAAGATTGTCTGCTGTGTGGCTTTCAGGAAAATATGTCGTCTGGAGACATCTGGATTCCAGTTTCCACTCAGGTGTAATTATGTGGACAGTCAGCGACATATATGGTGTCATGTTGACGGACGACCACATATCAGTCATAAGTGAATAACTATCACTCCCTGACAACAGCACTTGAACCTCGTTTCTAACTTTGTTATATAATTCTGGAATGGCTGTTTTGGAAAAATATTTACGTCCAGGCAGCTCGTACTGTGCATCTAGTACCTTTATCATGTCCCTAAACGGCTTCTTTTCCACCGTATGAAAAGACACCATTTCTTTTGCCAAGTACTTGGTCCTGCATCAGTACACGTTTTCCAACGGATACTGTCCTTTTGGTATTTTTTCATTTTCCCGAATGCACCTATTATCGTTGGTTGTGTGTAAGTGGTGGTTGGCCTGGTTGTTGTTGCTTCGACATCAGAATCAGCAGGAGGGGTTGACACCGTTGCACTTGTTGAACTCTGCGGCAAACTCATCCTAGCAGCAGTGAGATGGGCCCTGAGATTTGAAGTGTTTCCATCTCTTGCCGCCACCGTCTTCATGCACATTTTACACACATCCTCGTTGACATTAGGCGGCTCTCCCTTGTCATTTGGCCGAAATCCGAAATGCTGCCAAATTGCAGAAGTTGTGTTTTTCTTTGGGACCAACTCAGCGCGGCCTGTCATGTTGTCTTGTTTTTCTCCTTCTCCTTCTGAGCGGTAATGTCACGTGACGACGCAACATCCAGGAACTTCATCGAATGTCATCTCTCCGATCAACAGTTAAGAGCAACATTATACTATAACATAGTAATATTAGTTTTAAACTGTAATAGTATTAAATTAACAAACACAACCACACATACATAGGTGCTGGACAATAGACATAGGTGCTTTATTTAGGCATTAAATTAATTAATTATTAAAATAATTATCGCTCACACGCCACACATGGTATTTCTCACGCTGAAATTTTGTTAAGCAGTTCAAAACTGTAGCCACTGGTCACAGCGCTTCTGTGCCCAGAAAATCGGTTAGTTATGCAGCCAGGCACCGCCGTTTTCAGCGAAAAAGAAAAACTCACTCCCCCCCCCGCTCCTCGGAAAAAAATGTCACTCGCTCCCCCAATATAAATCTCACTCCAACCAAACTTCAAAACTTGAGAGCCCTGATTATAGTTAATATTATATTAGGGCAAGATTTTTTTTTTAAATGACGGTAATGAATCTGATACCGTTGCTATTTTTAGATCCCGCGGTATACCTTATTACCGTATTACCGCCCAACCCTAATAGGCGCGCAGTGATACGACTCAAGAGAAAATAGCACCGCCACCAAGCGATTATGACTTCTGACTAGGGCTGTCAAACGATTAATTTTCTTGATCGCAACTAATCTCAGAAATTTCATAGTTAATCGCGATTAATCGTGATTTATTTTGCATGTTTAAAATTGATATCTTGCAGTAAGATTGTTCGAATCTAAAGTTAAACTCACAATGCAAAGTATTTCTCACCATTTTTTTTTTATTTAAAAAAAGTGCAGAGAAAGGAAAAAGTAACAATGAACCAGTAATAGTGCTTACTTTGAGAAATTGTAAATAAATGATTGAAGCCCGCTCGAGCTGCCTACGGATGCGTAGAAGGAACAAAATACTAGCAAACTCAAAATAGCGCGTTTAACCGACAATGAGTTTAATTAATACAACCAAATGAGCTGCATATAAGAGAACTCACGGGGCAGGTAACCGGGCCTCATGCCAACAGCGAACACTTCAATGTCTTTGTTACACATCTGCTCCTTCACTGTACAGTGTCCAGGTTTACACCATTTCTCGTTCAGAAACAGCACTAGTCCTCCTCCCTTCTTCTTCCCGCTCTCCTCCGTCCTGTCTGCGCGCAGCAGATGAAAGCTGTCCACAGTGACGGTAGAGTCCGGGATTTGCGGTGTTAGCCATGTCTCCGTAAAAACAATGACGCTAGCGTCCCTGTACTCCTGCTGAAATCTAACGAGCGCCGCGAGCTCGTCCGTCTTGTTGGCGAGGGAGCGCACATTCCCCGTGATGACAGAGGGAAGAACGGGTCTGTAGCGTCTCTTCTTTTCCCGGAGTTTACGTCCCGCGCGGCGTCCACGGCGTGTCGTCCGCAGGATCTCGTCAGGGATAACATGCCTGTCTCGGGGGAACACAACAGCGCTGCGCAGCGTCATCAGCTGATCCTTTGTGTAGACGAGCAGAGGACGGGGTCCCTTACACATCTTAAGCCGAGACAGGTAAATAATCCACCAAAAGTGCAGAAAAAGTGCAGCGTCGTGTGCGGCCCAAGCTTACGTACAGTGTTGATAAAAAATATTTACAAAAGTGGGGCAGTTTAAGGCAAAAAGTTAGGAAAGTGCAGGACGTTGTGACGGGCAGCCAGCTCGCACCGGCGCCGGAAGTACTATGGATGGTAGAATTGCGGAAAATGCTGGCAAACTTTGATCGCGATTAAAAAAATTGTTCGCGATCATAACTTACATTAATCTAATCGCGATTAACGCGTTAATATTCCCAGCCCTACTTCTGACTTTTATTAATTGTCCCCGATAACTTGCTGGACCTACTTTCGTCAGCTCCAGAACCGGGGCAGAACTCGGCTCAGAGGACACTGTCAGCGATAAATCAGTGTTAATGCACGAGACTGCTGAAGGGGATGCCATACAGATTCACATCAAAAAACCCGAACTATCCCTTTAAGCTGTTTTGATCATGCAGTGGTGATGGATTTTCATTCTATAAACTGACATAGCTTCCTACGGTGTCCATGTGCATACTTTTGTTTTTGTTGATGAATTTGTTTTAAATGTTCTATATAAATAAACTTGAATTGAACTGAAAAACATATGCAAATGTTTTTTAAAAAAATGTAAAATAAGAGACCACTGCATTTTTTTTTCTGAAATCAGCATCTCTACATGTATTACAGCTAGGGATGCAAATTATCGATTAATTCATTAATCTATAGTTGATTGACCTTATCGATCGATTAACGATTAACTGATAAGCGGCGTTTTTCACCTGAATTTTAGTGTTTCAATAGGGTCTTTAAGAATATAAGCTATAGTATACATAACACTGAGTCAAAAATATATCATAGTATTATTATATTGTATATTCCTCAATTAATTATTCCTTAGTAAAAAGCAGACAAATGTATTGATGCTGAATAACAAAATACAGTAATCCCTCGCTCTATCGCGGCTCGTGGATTTTTTTATTTATTTTTTTAAATAGTGTAACATTTTTTTATAGTGTAACATTGTGTTCTGTCCTGATTGGCTAAGAGACTAGACCAGGACCAAACGTGGAGGTCTAGACCAGAACTAAACCAGGTCCGGACCAGGTCTGGACCTGGACTGGACCTGGACTGGACCGGGACTCGACCGGGTCTGGACCTTGACTGAACCAGGATTGGGCCGCTGCGTGCCGCTGTTGGTTTCGTGCGGCTGGTTTGTGGCTCGGGGCCCGGGCCGCAGGCCAGCCGCGCGGGACTCGGGGTACCGAGCCGCGGGCCAGCCGCGCGAAGCTCGGGGCCCGGGCCACGGGCCGGCCGCGCGGGACTAGCAGCGGCACGCAGCGGTGCATTCCTGGGCGCCGCGGTTCGATCTCGCCTCGCGCGTACACCCGGAGCTGCTGAGCAGTGCCGTTGGTGCCTGCGGCCGGCTGTGAGTCGAGTGCAGCGCGGTGCGCAGTTGCGTTGTTTCGTGACCACGCGGTTAATTACAATTAATGCATTTTGTTCGACTAACGTCTTAATGTTGACATCCCTAATTACAGCCATTCCATTCCAGCGTCTATTGAATTCCAACACAAACACAAAGCTGAGCTACTTCAGTTCTTGCACCAGGAGTGGAATAAGGTCACCCAAGAACAATGTGAAAGACTTGTGGAGAGCATGCCAAGACGCATGAAAGCTGTGATTAAAAATAAGGGTTATTGCACCAAATATTGATTTCTGAACTCTTCTTAAGTGTAAACATTAGTATTATGTTGTTTTAAAATGAATTTGATCTTGTTTCTTTGCATTGTTTGAGGTCTGAAAACATCGTTATTGTTATTTTGTTATTTTGGCCATTTGTCATGTTCTGCAAATAAATGTCTAAACAATAATATTTTATTTGGAATTTGGGGGAAATGTTGTCAGTTGTTTATAGATTCAAACAAAAATGTTCATTTTGCCCAAACACATACCTATAAACAGTAAAATCAGAAAAACTGATTGGAATAGATTACCCACACCCTTAAGAACTTTAAAGGTCCCATGACATGGTACTTCATGGTTCCCTAATACTGTAAATGAATCCTTCTTCAAAATCAACACTCAGTGCATGAGAAAGACACATGTACACAGTCAGAGTCAGAATATCTCTCTCTGAACAACTCATTCTGGGCCTTGTTGCTTGAATGCAAATGAGAAGGACACAGAGAGGCGCACAGCGCTTCCGCGTTTTCAGCGCGATGGAAGAAAGGAGAGGCATTTCAATGAAAAAAAACACATTTTCACAGAAAATAAAATTTTGTTTCAGAGGTCCAGAGGGTCGGGTAAAGGACTTCCGAGCCTAGAAACACTCGCACGTGCCTCCAGGCAAATAAAAAAACGCATTTCGCATTGCGTAGCTCCTTCGCGGTCCAAACTTTCTGGGCGTGATTTCCAGACACAGGGGGTAGACGTCCAGACGGGGGTGGAACTGCATTTGCATTTCTTTTTTCGATGTGACGTCACATAGTTGCCTTGTTCAGAATCGCCCGTTTGAGCTGTGTTTTTTTCTAACGCAGAAAAGGACCGCAAATGCTCAGTTTAGACATTTCGCAACTTTTAGCCATTGGGGGGCCCTAAACAGGGTAGGGGAGCTCACATTAACGTTCAAAAACCTCAGAAAGTGAAAATTTCATGCCATGGGACCTTTAACATCTTTCAGTTAATTTAAATAATTTGTTTTCATGTCTCCTTGTTTATGTTTTTTGTCTTATTATTTTTATTTTTTTGTTCCGTTATTATTTTTCCATTTGCTTATATCATTGTTATATAGTGTATACTTTATTTTTTGTGTATTTCTTGCAATGTAAACCTGTAAGTTTTGTATTCTGCCTGTTGTATTGAATTGTACTGTATTGTATTCTGTATTACACTTAGACCTTAGACAAACTTTATTGATCCACAAGGGAAATTGATTTGGATACAGTAGCTCACTCATCAAATATAATATATAACAGAGGGTAAAAAAATAGATGGAATTGCAAAAAAACAAAAAGAGCAAGAGACCGGTGTCAGATGAGACATAAAAATAAATAATAAATGTATATGTACAAATCAAAATTAAATAAAAAAGTAGTAATAAATTATAAAATACAATATCAAATAAGATGTCCAATCCCACCAGTTGTAGGGAGTATTATCTCCTACGGTCTGGTGCAGTGGGTGAGAAGGAGTGTCCATGATGGAGAGCAGTTTGACCAAAGTCCTCCCATCCCTCACTGTGATAAAATGTCTGTATTACTAATGTTTTGCCCTGGAAACTACAGCTCTGGGAAAAAAATAAGAGCCCACTCCAAAATTATCAGTTTTTCTGATTTTACTACTTATAGGTATGTGTTTGGGCAAAAAGATTTTTTTTTTGTTTGAGTCTATAAACTACTGACATTTCCCCCAAATTCCAAATAAAAATATTATCGTTTAGAGCATTTATTTGCAGAAAATGACAAATGGTCAAAATAACAAAAAAAGATACATGTTTTCAGACCTCAAACAATGCAAAGAAACAAGATCAAATTCATTTTAAAACAACATAATACTAATGTTTACACTTAAGAAGAGTTCAGAAATCAGTATTTGGTGCAGTAACCCTCATTTTTAATCACAGCTTTCATGCGTCTTGGCATGCTCTCCACAAGTCTTTCACATTGTTCTTGGGTGACTTTATTCCACTCCTGGTACAAGAACTGAAGTAGCTCAACTTTGTGTTTGTGTTGGAATTCAACAGACGCTGGAATGGAATGGCTGTAATACATGTAGAGATGCTGATTTCAGGAAAAAAAACAAAAAAAAAAAGCTTTTTTTCCAGAGCTGTATATAGCACATCTTAAATGGCCTTCCAATAAAATAAATACAAATAAATAAATAGCTGTCTACATTTTTTTTAAACAGAGACTGAAAGATGTTGGTGGAGAAGCGTACTATCCTCTACTTGAAGATGAGTAAGTCCACCTACAGTCACGTTTTCCTTATTTTAGTGCAAACCGGTGCGTATGAACTGTTCTTTTTTCTGTTTGTTTTGCTCAGGCAGTCGAGTCTCCCTCAGTCCAACAGCAGCAATGAGCTCTCGTCCACCGTCACGCTGCCTCTCATCATCCGGGAGAGAGACACCGAATACCAGCTCCTTCGAATCATCCTCTTCGACCGGCTGCTCCAGGTCTTTTTTGAACCTCCATTTTTTTCCATTTAAAGATGCACTGTGTAACTTTTCTAGCGGAGGGCTCAGTATTATCTGCCTGTTCCCATGGAGATGTTGCTTTGCTGGAATATTCTGGAGTATGACATTAAAGTTACTAACTAATCAAACAGCTGATACCACACTTAGGCTAAGTCAGCGGTCAGATCTGTGGAGAAGCAACCCCCACATGATTTTTAAGGTGTTTTTGAGCAATTAAAACACTTGTAATTGAGTAATTGTGAGATAGATACAGTAAGTTTTTAATCATTTTACTACAGAACATATAGTACACATATAGTACTACATAGTGCAGCTTTAAATTTTGACATTTTTATTTACAATAAAATTATATCTATATTTCAATTCAAATTAATGATGCCTACTCCAAATTTAAGTACCTTTATTTAATTAATTAATTTATTTTTACCTTTATTTAAATTTAAGTAACATACATTTTATTGATCCACAAGGGAAATTATTTGTACACAGTAGCTCACACATCACAATATATTATAATAACAAAAAGGAAAATATAAATGGGAATAACAAACCATAGTAATAATAATAATAATAATAATAATAATAATAATTTCAAAATAAGTCCAAAATAAAATAAGTTAATAATAAAAAATATTCTGTTAAATTTATAATAAATTATCCACAGAATATTTTATACATTTTGTGATATTTTTCAACAACAATACAAAACTGGTAGCTCCAAGGACTGCAAACTACCAATGGGACACAATTTTTAAAAAAAGGTAAAATGATAGACATTTATTATTCATATCGTGTATTTCATTTTAGTGGATGGATTTCAGATCGTCTTTTGTTATGGAGTGTGGTGCCCTCTAGAGTTCAGTGATGGTTCCTACTCATTTTTTTATTGTATCATGTGTTAATCAATGGCTTAAAAGTGCACTGTGTAACATTTTTAGTGGAGGGTCTTCAACCTGTTTGTCTCCATGGAAATGTTATTGTGTTGTCTAGAATGTTCCACAGTATAGTTTAAACCTACAGTTCAGATCTGTGGAGAGCCGCCCCTGTTCACAGAAGGAATTATTGTATTTTTGAGCAATAAAACACCCCGTAAAGAATAAATACTAGATGGATATGTTTAATGTCATACCATGGAACATTCCAGGCAAACAATAACATCTCCATGGAGACTAGTAGCAGAGCCTCCACATGAAAAGTTCCGCACTGCACCTTTAAAGGTAAATTTTGTTCTTTTTGCACTTGACATTTTTTGTTTTGTTTCCGCAATCACTATGTATATTTATTTGTTTGCATGTCATTTAAAAAAAAAAATGTTTTTAGGCCTATCCTTACAAGAAGCATTTGGTGTGGAAAGAGGCCAGAGTGGACATCCCCCCTCTTGTCCGGGGTCTTGCATGGGCTGCACTGTTGGGCATTGAGGTAAACAAAACGAGAATCTCAAATGTTTAACCAAAAATAATAAAAACTATATAAATAAATTGAATCAACCTACTAATGTTTATTTACAGGGGGATATTCAAGCCAAATATGACAGTATCGACAAAGACACGCCCATTCCAACTGACAGACAGGTATCGGTATAAAGCAGGGGTGTCAAATTAATTTTGGTCCGGGGGCCGTATCCAACCCACTTTGATCTCAAAGGGGCCGGATCAGAAAACTCATGGCAAATATACCCCAAAAATAGCAATAAGTCCAAATATTTGTCCAGAGAAACACAAATCTATTACAGACTGCTGTTTCTTCAGTCCCAGCAATAATTAGTTTATCTTCTGTCTTCTCAATTCTCCGTTCAAGTTTTTATATTGTTCGAAATGCTGTGTCTCGTAGTGGCGTTTAAGATTATATTCCTTGAGCACCGCCACTTGTTGCAAACACTCCAAGCGTACAGGTTTCCCATTCACCTCTGTGAACAAATAGGAATTTGTCCATTTTTCTTGGAAAATCCTGCACTCGGCATCCACTTTTCTCCTTTTTGACATTTTGCTGATGAGGGTGTCACGGTCAACAGTCAAAACGATGGTCATTTAAGAGCGTTTGGAAAGAGGCGAGTCTTCATTTGTGCTGCTCTGGTGGGAGGGGCCACGCACAGAGGCGCTGGAGACACTGTTATGCTAAGCTGTGCAGAAAAGAGGCGCAGAAAATTACCAATATTTTAATAGAAAATTAAAAGATAATTAAAATATTTTAATTAAAATCAGCCGAGGGTCAGATTAAAGGTTTTGGAGGGCCGGATCTGGCCCCCAGGCCACATGTTTGACACCCCCTGGTATAAAGCATTAAAGGTGCACTGCATAACCTCTCTAGTGGAGGGTTCGCGACTTGTTTGTCTCCATGGAAATATTATTGCTTTGTCGAGAATGTTCCACAGTATAGATTAAACCGATCTATTACGAGGGAGGCAAGCAGGTTGCAGCACTACACAACATTACAGTTCAGATCTGTGGAGAGTCGCCCCAATTCACAGAAGGAATTATTGTATTTTTGAGCAATAGAAAAGCCTGTAATGGATGAATGCTAAATGGAAATGTTTAATGTCATACCATGGAACATTCCATGCAAACCAATAACATCTCCATGGAGACAAGGATGTGACGGAGCCTACACCAGAACAGTTGGATAGTGGAAAATAATGGAAAATATGAGATTTTAACTCACTGAATAATTTGTTTTTGTCCAGATTGAAGTAGACATTCCACGTTGTCACCAGTACGATGAGCTGCTGTCTTCTCCTCAGGGCCACAGCAAGTTCAGACGGGTGCTCAAAGCCTGGGTGGTCTCTCATCCAGACCTTGTGTATTGGCAGGGTCTGTTGTTATTTTGCTGTCTTGCATGTCTGTCAATACTAATGGTTATATGGTGTAAAATAAATTCAGACGATAGATGGCGGCAGTGCTATGGTATTTAGGTAAAACCAGTTTAAAGGGCTCATATTGCACTATTTTCTCATCTATAGTTCTGGAAAAAGTAAGAGACCACTGCAAAATTATCAGTTTTTCTGATTTTACTACTTATAGGTATGTGTTTGGGCAAAATGAACATTTTTGTTTGAGTCTATACACTACTGACAACATTTCCCCCAAATTCCAAATAAAAATATTATAATTTAGAGCATTTATTTGCAGAAAATGACAAATGGTCAAAATAACAAAAAAGATACATGTTTTCAGACCTCAAACAATGCAAAGAAACAAGATCAAATTCATTTTAAAACAACATAATACTAATGTTTACACTTAAGAAGAGTTCAGAAATCAATATTTGGTGCAATAACCCTTTCATGTGTCTTGGCATGCTCTCCACAAGTCTTTCACATTGTTCTTGGGTGACTTTATTCCACTCCTGGTGCAAGAACTGAAGTAGCTCAGCTTTGTGTTTGTGTTGGAATTCAACAGACGCTGGAATGGAATGGCTGTAATACATGTAGAGATGCTGATTTCAGAAAAAAATGCAGTGGTCTCTTATTTTTTTTCCAGAGCTGTATATTATAATTTTGTTTCTTTATCACAAACATACCCAGGGTGTTTTGTTTCATTCACACATGTTTAACACACAAACTATATAATTAGGCTAAGTTCTTCCCTTAAACAGAAAACACTCCACCTTGTGATGTCATGTGGTAATACAGGAAGTGCTCCACTGTGTTTTTAAACTCCATACATCTTCATTAGAATTCATCAGCCCTGGAATCTCTGCTGAATAAAAGGTAAAATGTGGCTGTGAACTTGAAAACTACCACTTCAATGACATCACAAGGTGGAACGGAGCATTTTGAGCTTTGGAGATGTAGACAGACTAATAGTTAAGAGTTGTACAAACGTGTGAATGAAACAAAACACAACACCAGGTATGTTTTTGAGGAGGTAACAACATTCTAACATAACTTAAAGCTCAAATGACTCATTTTTGTGTAATGTAGGACCTTTAGACATTTTACATGGCTTATAATATCATTTCTTCTTGAAGGACAGCTGATTTCTAGTAAATGGATAGCCTAAACTCTTAAGAACGTCATTTACATATTACTGAGCGTTAAAATATTAAATAATGTTTTTTAGGTTTGGATTCGCTTTGTGCCCCTTTCCTTTACCTCAATTTTAACAATGAAGGTACGCTTTCAGTTTTTTTTCCTGTCTTGCGTTTTACCCAGATACTGTAGATATAGTATACATTTTTTGGTCAAAACTCACTCTTGTTGTCTTTCTTTTTTCTCTAGCACTAGCTTATGCGTGCATGTCTGCCTTCATTCCCAAGTACCTGTATAATTTCTTCTTGAAGGACAACTCTCACGTTATCCAAGGTACTGCAATCAAATTAAACAAAATTTGAGCCTTTGCACAATAATGAATAATACTGGTCCACACATTTTTGGACTCTTTTTGGACTTCCAAGATAAAAGCAGCTAAATCTCATTTGTATTGATAAGATGAACTGAAAATCAATTGATAACTGTGCTGGTTAGCTAATGTTTTCAAGATATTTAATGATATTGTTTTACATCAAAATCACATCTGTTTAAACAATAGATTTTAGGCATTTTTGCTTAAGAATAATATTTATATTTTGAAAATATTTAATTTGCACTTCTTTATCCGTCAAGAAATAAACAAGAAATATCTTAAGACATCAGATGCACACAATTTCGAGGCATCTCTCTTACGTGAAATCAAAAAATATTTGATGTTAAACTGTAGACATATTAAAATGAATGTATGTGAATGTGCAGACAGGCTTTCAGATAGAACTGGTGCTTGTAGACACACTGTACCTTCTGATAAACTACCGTTTTTGCCTTATTTTGCATAAATTTCCTATTTTGACCCAATACTATATCTTGGAAACTATAGCCAATCAGCACTTCTGACTTACTTTTTCTTTATTAGTGACCTAAACCAAGAAAAATTTCACTACCTTTGTTCCAGAAGCATGTTTCTTGTCGACCAGTGTAACAAAGGATATAATGCGTTAAAAATTCAAACTAAAAATCAAACTTAACTAAACAAAAGTGCACAAAAGTCACTTTTACTAGTGTATTAGAGTAGATATTCAAATTATTATTACAGTATATATATTTTCCACCTCTAGAAACATGGTCAAGGTTGAATTATGATTTTTTTTTATACATTTACAAGTCTAATGTTTAATGCACTGAAGTGTAGTGGCTGTGTGAACCACCATTTTGTTTTTATATAGCAACCAAATCGAGTCGACTCTAACAAGTATCTGTTTGTCATTGTCTGTATGTTCTTCTAGAGTACCTGACTGTCTTCTCTCAAATGATCGCATTTCACGACCCAGAACTCAGTAACCATCTGAATGAGATCGGCTTCATCCCAGACGTAAGTGATCTATAGCAGAGAAAAATGGTGGTTCTTCTCTGTACATTTTTGTGTCACATTGCATATACAGCTCTGGAAAAAAAAAGAGACCACTGCAAAATTATCAGTTTTTCAGATTTTACTACTTATAGGTATGTGTTTGGGCAAAAGGAACTGTCCTTCTCAATCTCTTAAAACAAATAAGTTGTACATGTTCTGGCTCCGGTACGACAGCAACATTAAAATCCCCAGGTGCGTCCATGTTTAGGACACTTCGCTCTCTGTGTGTCCTCCAATGCGCATGTGGGACACTTTTGGGGCATTTAAAATTCACACTGGAGATCACATGCAAGTCACATTTAGTTGGAAATGTGAACGACCTCGCAAAAACATCAGATTTTACCAAAAAAAAAAAATCCAAATTGAGCATTAAGCCCTGCAGTCTGAACATAGCCTTAGAGATAGTGTGAGGAGCTCGGTCACAGAGGAGGAGCTCAGAGTAGAGCATCTCAGCTGCTCTTCTCGATGTAAAGGAGTAGCTGACGCCTCCTGGACGCCTCCCTGGGTAGGTGTTCATGTCCCACCAGGAGGAGGCCCCGGGGTAGAACCAGGACACGCTGGTGGTGGCCTGGGAACGCCTTGGGGATCCCCCGGGAGGAGCTGGAGGAAGTGTCTGGTGTGAGGGAGGTCTGGAAGTCTGAGAGCTTAGACAGTAAGACAGTAATTAATGATGTAATGGGTAAAACAAAGGCCTAGTTTAAATCCTTTGGCGAATGAAATGGATCACCCCCAATAATCTAAAATGAAAGTGCAACAGAATGTTGAAGAAATTATGTGATGATTCAACATAAGGACTGATCACCACTAAACCACTTCCTGTGAGAGACAGTTCTGTCTGAGAAGCAAGTTTTGTTTTTCACACAGTATTGTCTATGATAATAATATTTTGCTGTCCTCATTACTCTTCACAGCTTTACGCAATTCCTTGGTTTCTGACTATGTTTACGCGTAAGTATGTATATTTTTTTTTATTAAAGGACCCATATTACACTATTTTCTGATCTATGTTATGTTTCCTCATCAAAAACATACCTGGAGTTGTGTTTTGTTTCATTCACATGTTTAACACACAAACTCTGCATATTTAGGTTCCTCCCTCAAACAGAAAACAATCCAACACTGCAGAAAACATTCCACCTTGTGATGTCATGTGGTAATACAAGAAGTGCTCCACTTTTAAACTCCCTACACCTTCACTAGAATCAGCTGGGATGATGATTTCAGCCCTGGAATTACCAAACTCTGCTGAACTAAAGGCAAACCAAACCTAAAGGCTGTTAACTACCACTGCCAGCTGTTAACTAAGCTACCACTGACATCACAAAGTGGAACAAAGTGGAGTTTTGAGGAGGTAGCATTCTAACATGGCTTAAAACTCACAAGAATCCATTTTGTGTAATATAGGACTTTTAAAACGGTATGAATACATCAAATTCATAAACAGTATTTTATTTACTGAGATACACTGTATATATATTTTTTTAAACGTCATTTCATAACACATGTATGTATAAAAGTATTTAAAGCATAGACCAGGGGTTTCAAACTCATTTTAGTCTGGGGGCCGTATCCAACCCACTTTGATCCCAAAGGGGCTGGATCAGAAAACTCATGGCAAATATACCCCAAAAATTGCAATACTGTAAGTCCAAATATTTGTGCAGAGAAACACAAATCTATTACAGACGTCTTTTCTATTTGATTAACTCTTTCTTTTACAAAATATTATAATATGAACAACCTGAAACTATAAGAAAAATGCAATTTCAACACATACAGGTTGCCCATTCACCTCCCTGTACAAATAGGAATTAGTCAATTTTTCTTGGAAAATCCTGCACTCTGTGTCCACTTTTCTCATTTTTGACATTTTGCTGATGAGGGTGTCACGGTCAACAGTCAAAACGATGGTCCTTTAAGAGCATTTGGAAAGAGGCAAGTCTTCATTTGTGCTGCTCTGGTGGGAGGGGTCACGCACAGAGGCGCTGGAGACACTGATATGCTAAACTGCACAGAAAAGAGGCACAGAAAGGTACCAATATTTTAATAGAAAATTTAAATATTCTAATAGAAAATCAGCTGAGAGCCAGATTAAAGGTCTTGGAGGGCCGGATCTGGCCCCCGGGCCGCATGTTTGACACCCCTGCTCTAGACTATAATCAAGCAGTCTCAGAACTAGTAAGTAGATAACAAATCTGAAAACAAAATTAATAACCTGATATAAGTTTTAAAATTGTGGCTAGATCAGAGAAATTTGCAGTGTATATTTATGTCAACATGTCTAATTAACACATCTCTTTGCTATCCTCTCCCCATGTAGACGTATTTCCACTGCACAAGATCTTTCACTTGTGGGACACTCTTCTTCTGGGTAACTCCTCATTCCCCTTCTGTATCGGTGTGGCCATCCTGCAGCAGCTCAGGGACCGTCTCCTGGCCAATGGCTTCAATGAGTGCATCCTACTGTTCTCTGACCTCCCAGGTAAGAAAATAAGAAAAACAAAACATCATTAACCAAAACTCATGACCTGTCTAGTGACCATAGACTGTATGCTGTGTGTGTGTGATGTAAGCTAACCTGATGGGAAGTGACCATGGGTGTGCTCCTGACTTCCAGTTCACTTTTTCCTCTAACTTCTGCTTTCAGGCTCCTCGTTTTGGTCTGAAAATGTCCATATTAACCCACTCTGCATGATCTTGATGTTTTTATTTAGCTATTTTGTCTGTAAGATGCGTGAAGAGTCCCTCAGTTGTCCAGGTAGAATCCATGATAAAAGGAGAATCTATATATATATCTAGATATAAACAGGGTCTAACCAGCATGAGAACCAGAGCTGACGAAGCCTCTCGGATGAGCAGCGAAACGTTTTCGACCAAACAAACTTTGTCCAGTTGACAAATTGAATTTCTCCTTTTATCATTTTGTCTGTAAATAAATTTCTATTCCTAACATGGAAATCAGCACCAAATTTGCCTCTATAACTGCTAGCCTTGGTGAACTTCATTTGACTGGAGCCAAATGCTATGGGCATTGCGGGAACATAACAAAATAAAAGTAGTAAAGTACTGCACTATACTTGAGTAGATTTTACATTGGGTACTTTTTACTTTTACTATATCTGAAAGCAAGTATCTGTATTTTTGAACAGGACTGAAAATTAAAAGTATTTTTTATTATTGTCTGAGACCTGCTGCAAAGCCTGACGGTTTATTTTTAACATGTTTGTAACACTGGTCCACAAGCAAAATGCTTCCGGAACAAAAGTAGTTAAATTTTTCTTGGTTTAGGTCACTAATAAAGGCGTGAAAAGTCCCTCAGTCGTCCAGGTAGAATCCATGATAAAAGGAGAAGTTCAATTTGTCAACTGGACAAAGTTTGTTTGGTTGAAAACGTTTCGCCGCTCATCCGAGAGGCTTCGTCAGCTCATGAGCTGACAGAGCTGACGAAGCCTCTCGGATGAGCGGCGAAACGTTTTCAACCAAACAAACTTTGTCCAGTTGACAAATTGAACTTCTCCTTTTATCACGTCACTAATAAAGAAAAAGTAAGTCAGAAGTGCTGATTGGCTATAGTTTCCAAGATATAGTATTGGGTCAAAATAGGAAATTTATGCAAAATAAGGCAAAAACGGTAGTTTATCAGAATGTACAGTGTGTCTACAAGCAACCAGTTCTATCTGAAAGCCTGTCTGCACATTCCAATACATTCATTTTAATATGTCTAGAGTTTTAACATCAAATATTTTTGGGTTTCACATAAGAGAGATGCCTCAAAATTCTGTGCACCTGATGTCTTAAGATATGTTTATGATGTTTATTTCTTGACGGATAAAGAAGTTAAATATTTTCAAAATATAAATATTATTTTTATGCAAAAATGCCTAAATCTATTGTATAAACAGATGCGATTTTGATGTAAAACAATATCATAAAATATCTTGAATACATTAGCTAACCAGCACAGTTATCACTTGATTTTCAGTTCATTTTATGAATATAAATGAGGTTTAGCCACTTTTATCTTGGAAGCAGATCGAGTCCAAAAATGTGTAGACCAGTGTAATCTGAGCAAACAAAAGGGAAAATTCAGTTATTTCTGTTGAACAAAATTCAGTGTAAATCTTATCAAAATCACTACACCTGAAGATTTCAAAAATACTTTTACTTTTTACTCTTTAAGTATATCTTTAAATGGGTACTTAACTGGTAATATGGGTAATACTTTTACTTAAATAGATTTTTTCACTTATTTTGTGCTCGGGTATCTTTTACTTAAGTAACAGAATTGATTACGTCTTCCACCACTGGCTTTGCCTGGTTTACACCTGACCATATCACAAGTGATATATGGTCTGGAAGCCACCTTCGAAATATCTCGTAGCGGAGGTGTGGTTTACGATCGCCAACGGCCGTTTATTGGGCGTTACGAATGTCTATCATTTGGCGTATACGTAGCCCATAGCCAATCATGTCAGTTGTCAGTTCAAACTACAAGTTTCCGTTTGTCACGTAGTACGCGTCACCGTCTTTCCACCCCTCCCCGCTCTCTGATTGGCTCCCAGAATCGGGAGAGCTCGCTTGCCATAGTCGCCAGGCTGTCTTTCAGATCGGAACGAACGAAAGCAGCCTGGGATTTCCCAGGTTACCACTGGCTATGGGTGAGGTCCACTACTTTAAAGGTCCCATGGCATGAAATTTTCACTTCCTGAGGTTATTGAACGTTAATGTGAGCTTCCCTACCCTGTTTAGGCCCCCCCAATGGCTAAAAGTTGCGAAATTTGTAAACTGAGCATTTGCGGTCCTTTTCTGTGTTTGAAAAAAACACAGCTCAAACGGGCGATTCTGAACAAGGCAACTATGTGACGTCACATCAAAAAAAGAAATGCAAATGCAGTTCCACCACCGTCTGGATGTCCACCCCCTGTCTCTGGAAATCACGCCCAGAGAGTTTGGACCGCGAAGGAGCTACGCAATGCGAAATGCGAAATGCGTTTTTGAATTTGCCTGGAGGCACGTGCAAGTGTTTCTAGGCTCGGAAGTCCTTTACCCGACCCTCTGGACCTCTGAAACAGCAGTGGTTTAATTTTATTTTCTGTGAAAATGTGTTTTTTTTTCATTGAAATTCCTCTCCTTTCTCCCTTCGCGCTTAAAACGCGGAAGTGGGAGACAGTGCACAGAGCAGCGCTCCAGCGGGCGCATTTGCCCCCCCACCCGCTCCTCTAACCTATCCGTGTCCCTCTCATTTGCATTCAAGCAACAAGGCCCAGAACGAGTTGTTCAGACAGAGAGATTCTGACTCTGACTGTGTACCAGGCACCATATAAAAGCATCAAGAAGTACCATGTTATGGGACCTTTAAACAGGCTCTGACGCGATAATTTAGTACATGTGTGTTTTGTGATGCAGAAATTGACATTGAGAGGTGTGTGAGAGAGTCCATCAGTCTGTTCTGCTGGACCCCTAAAAGTGCCACATACAGGCAACACGCCCAGCTGCCCAAACCTGCCGGGGACAATGGCTTCGGCAAACCGGTCTCCTACTTCTCCTCTGAATACCAAGACATGACAAAGACTGAACTGGTAGGTATCAGAACTCCATATTTTAAGTTTTTTTTTGTTTTTGTTTTGTTTTTTGTGGAGGGTTTGTCAAATGGGTGGGTGGAGAGTCCTTGCCTCAAGTGGAGGAGTTCAAGTATCTCGGGGTCTTGTTCACGAGTGAGGGGAGGATGGAGCGTGAGATTGACAGGCGGATCGGTGCAGCGTCGGCAGTGATGCGGTCGTTGTACCGGACCGTTGTGGTGAAGAGGGAGCTGAGCCAAAAGGCGAAGCTCTCAATTTACCGGTCAATCTACGTTCCTACCCTCACCTATGGCCATGAGCTTTGGGTAATGACCGAAAGGACGAGATCGCGGATACAAGCGGCCGAAATGAGTTTCCTCCGCAGTGTGGCTGGGCGCACCCTTAGAGATAGGGTGAGGAGCTTGGTCACACGGGAGGAGCTCGGAGTAGAGCCGCTGCTTCTCCACGTGGAGAGGAGCCAGCTGAGGTGGCTCGGGCATCTGTTCCGGACGCCTCCTGGACGCCTCCCTCGGGAGGTGTTCCGGGCATGTCCCACCGGGAGGAGGCCCCGGGGAAGACCCAGGACCCGCTGGAGGGACTATGTCTCCCGGCTGGCCTGGGAACGCCTTGGGGTCCCCCCGGAGGAGCTGGAGGAAGTGTCCGGGGTGAAGGAAGTCTGGAAGTCCCTGCTTAGACTGTTGCCCCCGCGACCCGGCCCCGGATAAGCGGAAGAAAATGGATGGATGGATGGGTTTGTCAAATGCTTTTCTCCATGGAGATGTTATTGCTTTGTCTGGAATGTTTCTCTGTATGGGATTGAACCTTTCTATCTTCATGGAGACCAAACCAGACCAAGATACAGGTCAGATCTGTGGAGAGGTGACCCCGCTGACACAGTAAGCCTGTTTTTCTAGGTATTTTTGAGCTATAAAACTACCTGTAATTTAATAAATGTAAGGTAGAGCTGTTTAATGTCATACTGTGGAACATTCCAGGCAGAGCAATGACATATCCACGGAAACAAGCAGGTGACAAACCCCCCAGCCAAAAAGTTACACAGTCCACCTTTTAAATATACTGTGTCAATGTAATATCAAATCTCCTAGTCATCAGTACATCAGCTTTTGAGAACATGTAACAAAATCTAATAATTTTTCACTAAAGGTCCTATATTGTGCAAAATTTTCTCTTTCTGTGCTTTAAGCCATTGTTACCTCATCGAAAACATTCTTGGAGTTGGCAAAAGGAGAAATTCAATTTGTCAACTATTATTTGGTCGCATACATTTCGCAGCTCATCCAAGCTGCTTCTTCAGTTCTGGCTAGAGTGCTGGTGGACACTGCTTATAACTGGCTGCAGGGAGGAGCTAACAACAATGAAATTACTCTGAAACTATCACACCTATTTGTTTACAGTTTCTGTTAGTTAGTTAAGCCTATTCAATATGCAACAAAGAAAACAATAGGGCAGCCAGGCCAGGTCCAGAGGTGTGAAAACCCACATTATGGCCCTGAATGGTTCTGCTAACAAGACCCCACACTCTAACTGCATATTGAATAGGCTTAACTAACAGAAACTGTAAACAAATAGGTGTTAGTTTCAGTGTAATTTCATTGTAGTTAGCCTCCTTGTAGCTAGTTATAAGCAGTGTCCACCAGCACTCTAGCCAGAACTGACGAAGCAGCTTGGATGAGCATATTCGTATTCGACCAAATAAACTTTTGCCCAGTTGACAAATTGAATTTCTACTTTTGCCATGGATTCTACCAGGACGACTGAGGGATTCTACACATATTCTTGGAGTTGTTTTGTTTCCAACATAGATCAGAAAATACTGTAATATAAGCCTTTTCATGTATTTGTGATACCTGCTCTTCCTTCTTTTTTTTCCCCATATAACCCTTATGATTACACTATACTTTTTCACTTCCTGTTGTGTGATCTGCAGTGTCGAGAGCCCATGTCTCTGAGTGAGCTGAAAGCAGAAGTGTCCCCCAGGATCTCCGCAGAGGACCTCATTGAATTGTGCGAGCTGTCACCGACTGCAACCACCAAAAGAACCAAGTCGGGCAAACCCAAAATCATCTCTGTGGACGTCCGCAGTGTGGAGGAGTATCCTTTTGTGTTGTAAAACCACATTTCTGATTACGAAAATCTCTCCCGCTTTTCACATTAAGGTAATATATTACGCAAATGTGAATTTACAGGTGCATTGTGTAACTTTTTGGGTAGAGGGTCCGTCAAATGCTTTTCTTCATGGAGATGCTTGTTGTTGCTTTGTCTGAAATGTTTCACAGTATGGCATTACACCTTTCTATCTTCATGGAGACCAAACCAGACAAAGTTACGGTAACCCCGCTCACAGTCAGAATGCCTGTTTTTTCTAGGTATTTTTGAGCTATAAAACCACCTGTAATTGAATAAATGTAAAGTAGAGCTGTTTAATGCCTTACTGTGGAAAATTCCACGCAGAGCAAGAACATTTCCATAGAAACGAGCAGGTGACGGACCTCAAACCAGTTACTTAGTGCACCTTTAAGCCATGTTAGAATGATGTTACCTCATCAAAAACAGAACTGGTGTTGTGTTTTGTTTTATTCACATGTTTGAGGAACCTTTTATTATTAGTCTGACTATATCTCCAAAGCTCAAAATGCTCTGTTCCACCTTGTGATGTCATGGTTAACAGCTACTTTTTACCTTTACTTCAGTAGAGATTGGCAATTCCAGAGCTGAAATTATACAAATTATTCTAGTGAAAGCGTTTGGAGCACTTCCTGTATTACCTCGTGAGTGTTTTCTGTTTGAGAGGAGAACAAAGAAGCCTAAATATGCAGGATTTGTGTGTTAAACATGTGAATAAAACAAAACACAACTCCAGGTTTATGGAAAACATTATAAGATAGATCGAATAAATAATTTGTGCGCCACAGTTTGTTTGATGTTTTCTAAAAAATCTCTGAAGTTACTTTCATTTGGTCAAATTGTCGTTTTATTTACTCTCACTTTAAAACAGTCGTCCACACAGTTGTCCACCCTTAACCCCGCCGTTTGCAGTTATAGCAGAGGCCACATTTCAGGCAGCATCAATGTCCCCTTCAGCTCAGTGTTTGGACCGGACGGGGAGCTGGTCCAGTGTCCCACATCAGGAGTCCTGCAGAGCTACAGAGGAAGAGTCATTGTGGTCATCAGTCAGGCCATGAAGAGCGCCGCTATGGTGAGGAGGAGAAACTGACCAATATTTGCACTTTTTAGCAAATCGGCCTTAAAGGTGCACATGTAACTTTTTGGTTTCGGTTTGTCATCTGCTTGTTTCCTGGAATGTTCCACAGTATGACATTAAACAGCTGTACCTTACATTTATTCAATTTACAGCTCAAAAACATAAGGGAAAACATGCATTCTGACTGTGAGTGGAGTTGCTTCTCCACAGATCTGACCTGTAACTTGATCTAGTTTGCTCTCCATGATGATAAAAAGGTTTAATACCATACTGTCCATGGAGAAAAGCGTTTGACAGACCCACCACCAAAAAAGTTACACAATGCACTTTTAAATCTCCTGCACATGTGGATATTTTATTTTGGGTACTTTAACAGGCTTAAGGTTTGTAATGTTTTTCATTTTTTCTCAGCTAAAAATAAAATCACATTCACTCTATATAAAACTGATGTACAACAATCAAAGTGTAAATTCCCTTTAAAACTAGACTTGACTTATAAAAATTCTCATATAATTCATGTAGATTAAGGCTGCGTCCCATTTCTCTGTCTTACCCCTTCGTCTTACTCCTACCCCTTGGTTTTGCGCGTTCATGTGAGGGCAAGGGGTGTCCCGATTCTAATTTTGATCAAGGGCGAGGGCCACGACCGAGGGCTACATACCCCTTGAAATGAAGTAAGTCCTCAACCAGACTTGAAACGAAGGGGTACGCCTACAAGCTCAGGCAGGTTTTGGGATCAGGATGGCAGCGTCACATCGACCAGCCAAGGAGTCTCATAAATGTATTTTCAGCAGTTGTAATTATCGATTGACAGTTTAGCAGGTTTACAATTATGACGCTTATGTTCTACGTTACTTTTAGTGAACTGTTGCGGTTTTAATTGTAGTGATGTCTGTTTAGCCGACGTTATCGTTTTCATTGAACTTTCATGCATAAACAGTTTTTTGTCGATCTGAGGTACCCGATAATCCTTGACATTTGTTTGCGTTTGTTTGTGTCAATTGTTGTCGCCTCTGTAGACGTATCAGCCAGGTAGAGGCGAGGGATGATGACGCAAACGGTAATCGAGTGGTGTCCCATTTCTCAGAGGAACATTCGTACCCCGAGCCCTCTCAGCTCAGTATCGAGGGGCAAGACAAAGACGTAGATAAAGGGGTAGGGGAGAGGGGAGAGGGGCAAGGAGTAATGGGACGCAGCTTAAAGGGCCCATGTTACACTATTTTCAGGTCTATGTTATAATGATGTTTCCTTATCAAAAGCAGCTGGAGGTGTGTTTTGTTTCATTCACTCATGCTTTAACACACAAACCCTGCATTTTTAGGTTGAAGTCTTCTCTCGAACTGAAAACACTGTTCCACCTTGTGATGTCATGCGGTAATAGAGGAAGTGCTCCACTGTGTTTTTAAAAGGATAGTGCGTGTTTTTTATGTTAATCTGTATGGCTTCCCCTTCAACAGTGTCGTGAGATTAACACTGACTTACCCATGACAGCGTGATCTGGTCCTGGTTCTCCTCTGGTAACGTAGCTCGTAAATGTAGTTCCGGTACATTTAATAAAGCTTGTTTTTCTTAAAACAAGCTTTATTAAATCTTCTTTCTTGTTTTTGCGTCCCAAACAGTTGTCCACGAAAAATCCAGCAGCGTATTTCGCATATATTTTCTCTCTAGATTCGTATCAATGCGCCCACGTTGGCTCTATTGCCTGTTCACTTGTAAACACCGTACCGCATCCACTGTTCACTTCCGCTAAAAGCTAACAGGCTAATAAGTAATAGGTGCGCAGTGATACGAATCGAGACGACATATGCGAATGGGAAACACGCTGCTGGATTTTTCGTGGACAACTGTTTGGGACGAAAATATATCACCTTTCGGACAAATGTTTTGTTTTGAGAAGAAAAAACAAGCTTTATTAAATGTACCTACGAACTTACCGGACCTACTTACGTGAGCACCAGAACCCGAGCAGAACCGGGCTGAGCGCAAACTGTCAGAGGTAAGCCAGTGTTACCGCACAAAACTTTTAGAAGGAAACCCATACAGATTAACATTAAAAAAAACAAAACAAAAAAAACGCGCTATCCCTTTATACCCTATACATTGGACAATTTCAGCTCTGGAATTACCAACCTGTACTGAAGTTAAAATGTAGTTATTAACTAGGAAACTACCACCACGTGACATCACAAGGTGGAACTGAGCATTTTGAGCTTTGGCGTTATAGACAGACTAATAATAAAGGATTACTCAAACAAGAGTGAATGAAACAAAACACAACTCCAGCTATGTTTTTGAGGCGGTAACAACATTCTAACTTGGCTTAAATATGGAAACTTCCAAAACTAAAATCAAATGAAACAGATGATTTTCAATAATACATGAGTTTAATTGGTGTTTTTGAAGTAAAAATATCAGTTACAAATATCCAAAAGTTTAATGGCGTTTACCTTTGATTCTTTTCCAGTTTGCGACTCACCTGGTCAAAGTGAATTTTCCTCGAGTCTGTGTCCTCGATGGAGGCATCAATAAACTGAAACCCACTGGACTTCTCACTGTTCCTTCTCCTCAGATCTGAACCATGTGGATGTGTTCGTTGTTCAGTGTTTGTTCTTGTTTCTATGGATATGTCATCGCTCTGCTTGGAATGTTCCACAGTGTGACATTAAACAGCTCTGTGTTACATTTACTTAATTACAGGTGGTTTTACTGCTCAAAAATACCTAGAAAAACAGGCATTCTGACTGTGAGCGGCGTCGCCTCTCCACAGACCTGACCTGTAACTTGATCCAGGTTGGTCTCCATGAAGATAGAAAGGTTTAATGCCATACTGTGAAACATTCCAGACAAAGCAAAAACGTCTCCATGGACCCTCCACCAAAAACAAATACACAATTGTAAATCCGATTAGTGTTAATTCTGCAAGTAAAATAAATAGTTGATGTGTTATTGCTGTGTTTAGTTGCTTGTTTCATAGCCATCCATCCATCTTCTGCGTCTCCATTTCTGGATCGCGGGAGCAGCAGTCCAAGCAGATCTGTTGCCCAGATCACAATACACCATGAGGGGCAAGGTGGGGTTGCCCAAGGACACAACGGCAGCACTCGTCTGTGGGAGCCGCCAACCCCTGAATCAGTAGATAAACGCTCAACCAACTGAGCTACTGCCGCTTTTGAGCTATTATTATCGCTTTGCCCAAAATGTTTCAGAGTATGGCATTAAAGGGCTTATGACACTATTTTATGATCCATGTTCTAATTTTATTTCCTCATCAAAAACATTCCTAGAGTTGTGTTTTGTTTCACTCACATGTTTAACACACAAACCATCTGGTAATATAGGAAGTGCTCCACTGTGTTTTTAAACCCCATACACCTTCCCTAGAATCATCTGGATAATTTCAGCCCTGGAATTGCCAGTCTCTGCTGAACTGAAGCTAAATGTAGCTGTTCACTTGAAAACTACCTCTTCATGACATCACAAGATGGAACAGAACATTTTGAGCTTTGGAGAGGTAAACAGATTAATAATAAAGAGTTACTCAAACCTGTGAATGAAACAAAAACAAAACTCTGGGTATGTTTTTGAGGAGGAAACAACATTTTAACATGGCTTAAAGCTCACAAGTCAATTTTGCATAATATAGAACTTTTACCAAGTCGACATAAGGACACATATTTTTCAATCATATAGTATATTGTTTTTGTGATGTATACCAGAATCATTCTAACCTTTATATGTCCGACAAGGGGTGAATTACAAAATCTGTGTATTATTCAGCTAATATCTGAAATAATACATTTAGACAATAAAAATGAAATAAACCACCAAAAGCGCATTCTGTAAATCAGGCCCAGACCTGCTGTGGAAGTTAATAATTTTGTCATCGTCCTGTCAAGTCGATTTCACTGGAAACCCACATACTACACAATCTGTTATCTTTACCTTGGGCTCCTAAACTGGCCCTCAAAGATCTTAAGAGGTCTAAAGACACTGTTGACATATCTGCTACATCCTCAACCTGAGCCTCAGGCTGGAGAGGGTCCCTGTGAGTGCAGCGAACTGACTCACTAGCCTCGACGTCTCTTGAAGTTTCTTTCGGACGCGGCACGTAACAAAAATAAAGAGTCTTGAATCAAAAGTTTGTCTTTTCTATCTTTACTAAAGTGAAGGTTATACAGAGTGGATAAAAGAGGAATAAAGAAGGAAACAAAAGAAGGAATTTTTAAGGCTTGTAACTTCCCTATCTGACGTCCTGCATGACATCCTTATGTGCTACACGACGTGACGTCCTTGTTGACATCCGTACGTGTCATATAGTGGTGAGTATCCCCGCCTGTCACGCGGGAGACCGGACTTCGTGGCTCCCGACTAGGGATGGGCGATACCAGTTATTTTTGTTTCGATACGATACCAAGTAATACCAGGGTTAGAATCGCGATATCGATACCGATACTTTCATACATTTTTTAATACTACAGAAAAACAACCTGGCTCTAACTAGATACCTTGGCTTCGCAAAGTTCCACCAGGGGCTTAGCTCCACACATTCTAACACCAGATATCTGAAAAAAAATCTTTGATGAAATGAAAATGGCAATGCAGACATCAAATGTGACCACTAGACTTTTGTTTGTGCTGCTTGTATTGCACGTTGTATTTTTATGTATTTGCCTGCCGAGGGAGTGCGGATGAAAACTAGCTTTGTAGGTAAAATTCGGCATATTTACATTTGTTTTATACTTATGTTCATTAATGTGCATTGTCCCTATCAAATAAATTAATTAATTAAATAAATAAATCTATTGTAAGTTGGGCACTTGCAGCCTTTGAAAAAAGACAACAAATGAAGTATCACTATTCTCACTCTCACATACATACATACTCCTCTCACATACACTACTCTTAGTCTTCTACATGCTTGATGGTTCCCTGGATTCTCCCTCTCTCAAACACCTCGGCAGTTGACCTCTGTCGTGCTGCTGTTGCTGCTGTGCTGGAGGGAGCTGCCTGACTCGCCTCCTGTCGTCGTTTGGTCAGTAGCATTTCGTCATGCTGAGGTTTATGATTTATGATCAAGTGTTTATTTAAAATTTGTGGTATTGTCACAATATCGGATCATTGTCATCATTGTCATCCACGGTGTGGAAGTAACTCCACACCACACTTCGCTTGCGGTCTCTCATGGCTCCCACAGCCCCGCGCCGCTTTGACTGAAATCTCACAGCAGTGAGTCTATCGCGGGATGACGTACTACCCCACGTTTGGTGAGAACGCGGAAGGAAAAGTAGTGCCTGACAAGTGGCAATGGTTGAATAATGAACAAAACACATATGAATTTGAACTAAATAAACTGAAAGTTAAGTCAGTAAGAAAACATGACTTGGTATCGATATTTTAATACCAGGATCGATGCATATTCAATACTCCATCAGGATCGATATATCGATACTTTGGTATCGATCCGCCCATCACTACTCCCGACGAGGAACCACCCTGGGTGTCGATGTCGACGGTGTTGACGGTGCTACTTGGCGTTCTTCTTGACGTCCTTATATGTTACGTACGTGACGTCCTCGTTGATGTCCGTACGTGCCTTGTAGTGGTGCGTATCCCCGCCTGTCACTCGGGAGACCGGGCTTCTTGGCTCCCGAGGGGAATCCGTCTTACTTACTACTTGACGATGTTACGTGACGATCAAAAGACTGTGTAGCTTCTGTGGCCCGAGGCGTCCTAATACCCCGCCAACTACTGACTCGAGGTAACCTCCTGGCCACCACACCGCGGCTTCTATCCAACTACCTACGTAGTGTGGCCTCTATCTTCTTACGTGTGTGTCATGTGTGTCATGTATGTCCTGTGTGTCGTGTGAGTGCTGTGTGTCACCTACGTCCGAATTTATACTGAAGCTAGGTCAAAGATGAAAGATCAAAGAATAAAGTAGATCAAAGTACATCAAAGCAGAGTATACAGGTCCTTCTCAAAAAATTAGCATATTGTGATAAAGTTCACTATTTTCTGTAATGTACTGATAAACATTAAACTTTCATATATTTTAGATTCATCACACACAACTGAAGTAGTTCAAGCCTTTTATTGTTTTAATATTGATGATTTTGGCAAAAAAAGTAAAGAAAAACCAAAAATCCCTATCTCAAAAAATTAGCATATGTCATCCGACCAATAAAAAAGTGTTTTTAATACAAAAAAAAGTCAACCTTCAAATAATTATGTTCAGTTATGCACTCAATACTTGGTCGGGAATCCTTTTGCAGAAATGACTGCTTCAGTGCGGCGTGGCATGGAGGCAATCAGCCGGTGGCACTGCTGAGGTGTTATGGAGGCCCAGGATGCTTCGATAGTGGCCTTAAGCTCATCCACAGTGTTGGGTCTGGTGTCTCTCAACTTCCTCTTCAAAATATCCCACAGATTCTCGATGGGGTTCAGGTCAGGAGAGTTGGCAGGCCAGTTGAGCACAGTAATACCATGGTCAGTAAACCATTTACCAGTGGTTTTGGCACTGTGAGCAGGTGCCAGGTCATGCTGAAAAATGAAATCTTCATCTCCATAAAGCTTTTCAGCAGATGGATGCATGAAGTGCTCCAAAATCTCCTGATAACTAGCTGCATTGACCCTGCCCTTGATAAAACACAGTGGACCAACACCAGCAGCTGACATGGCACCCCAGAGCATCACTGACTGTGGGTACTTGACACTGGACTTCAGGCATTTTGGCATTTCCTTCTCACCAGTCTTCCTCCAGACTCTGGCACCTTGATTTCCGAATGACATGCAAATTTTGCTTTCATCCGAAAAAAGTACTTTGGACCACTGAGCAACAGTCCAGTGCTGCTTCTCTGTAGCCCAGGTCAGGCGCTTCTGCCGCTGTTTCTGGTTCAAAAGTGGCTTGACCTGGGGAATGCGGCACCTGTAGCCCATTTCCTGCACATGCCTGTGCACGGTGGCTCTGGATGTTTCTACTCCAGACTCAGTCCACTGCTTCCACAGCTCCCCCAAGGTCTGGAATCGGCCCTTCTCCACAATCCTCCTCAGGGTCCGGTCACCTCTTCTGGTTGTGCAGCGTTTTCTGCCACACTTTTTCCTTCCCACAGACGTCCCACTGAGGTGCCTTGATACAGCACTCTGGGAACAGCCTATTCGATCAGAGATTTCTTTCTGTGTCTTACCCTCTTGCTTGAGGGTGTCAATGATGGCCTTCTGGACAGCAGTCAGGTCGGTAGTCTTACCCATGATTGTGGTTTTGAGTAATGAACCAGGCTGGGAGTTTTTTAAAAGCCTCAGGAATCTTTTGCAGGTGTTTTGAGTTAATTTGTTGATTCAGATGATTAGGTTAATAGCTTGTTTAGAATACCTTTTCATGATATGCTAATTTTTTGAGATAGGGATTTTTGGTTTTTCTTTACTTTTTTGCCAAAATCATCAATATTAAAACAATAAAAGGCTTGAACTACTTCAGTTGTGTGTGATGAATCTAAAATATATGAAAGTTTAATGTTTATCAGTACATTACAGAAAATAGTGAACTTTATCACAATATGCTAATTTTTTGAGAAGGACCTGTACAACCAATCGGAGAATTGAGGTCCTTTGGAGTGTGCAGGCCTCTGCTCAAGACTTTTTATGACTCTGTCGTCTGCTGGGCCCCGAGCAGCACAGAGCGGGACAGAAAAAGACTTAATAAGCTGGTCAGGAGGGCCAGCTCTGTGCTGGGCTGTCCTCTGGACTCTGTAGAGGAGGTGGCTGAGAGGAGGGTGCTGGCCAAACTTACGTCCATCATGGACGACACCTCTCACCCTCTGCACCGGACTGTAGAGGAGCTGAGCAGCTCCTTCAGCAGCCGACTGAGGCACCCCCAGTGCAAGAGGGAGCTTCATCCCCACTGCTATCGGACTGTATAACTCCACTATATAGTCCAAACGTGCAATTTTTTTTACTATATTCTCTTACTTACTTATTAGGGACCGAGCCCCGAAGGGGGACGAAGGTCCCTATTGTTGTTGCTTTGTTTCCCTATTATTATTATTAGGGACCGAGCCCCGAAGGGGGACGAAGGTCCCTATTGTTGTTGCTTTGTTTCCCTATTATTATTATTATTATTATTATTATTAGGGACCGAGCCCCGAAGGGGGACGAAGGTCCCTATTGTTGTTGCTTTGTTTCCCTATTATTATTATTATTATTATTCTTGTTCTTGTTCACACTCGCTGGGGCAATTTTGAGCATGTTCCCATGCTTCAAAACGAACGAAACTTTGCACGGGCATCACAAAGTGCTGCCAGTACGACCACACAAAGTCCCGTCCCCCAGTGACCCCCAGGAGCTCGATAGCGCCCCCTAGCGCGTTGTCTTTCGGGGCTGGCATACCGTTTAAGATAGGCGCACGAAATTCGGTAGGGACGTGTATCTCAATAAGACGAACAAACGCCTCACTGCAATGTCATGGCCACGCCCAACAGGAAGTGAGATAATTGGGCTTTTGTGTGATTTTTGGGTATTGGACATAGAATGGAATTTGAAACACTTCTCCTACACCGTACCTCAGATGGGCTTAAATTTTGGTGAACATAATCTTAAGACGTTGGAGATGTTAAATTGCGAAGGATTTTCAAATAGGCGGTAATATGACGATACGGCGGATCGATAAAGTTAAGTATGGAATTTGAAACACTTCTCCTACACCGTACCTCAGATAGGCTTAAATTTTGGTGAACATAATCTTAAGACGTTGGAGATGTTAAATTGCGAAGGATTTTCAAATAGGCGGTAATATGACGATACGGCGGATCGATAAAATTAGGTATTTATTGAATGGGAGTGATGAGTTATGAATGGGAGGTATTTGTTGCTAGGCAACGCCCTGATCAAAGGTCTTTGATCTTTGTACCTTTGATCTGATATAGCTGCAAGCAGCAATGTGGGGACAAGCGTCGAAGGTTCATGTAGGCCTCAGCATGTAGGCCACATGCAGGGTCTGACAGGGTCTGACAGAGTCTGACAGGGTCTAACAGAGTCTGACAGGGTCTGACAGGGTCTGACAGGGTCTGTTCTGACAGGGTATCTACAATGTCATGGCCACGCCCAACAGGAAGTGAGATAATTGTGCCAGGCACACGAAATTTCGTATGGCTGTGCGTCTCAGTAAGACGAACAAACGCAGGTGCGAGGTCCCGACCAACGCCGCTTGCGGCTTTAATTATTATTATTATTATTATTCTTGTTCTTGTTCACACTCGCTGGGGCAATTTTGAGCATGTTCCCATGCTTCAAAACGAACGAAACTTTGCACGGGCATCACAAAGTGCTGCCAGTACGACCACACAAAGTCCCGTCCCCCAGTGACCCCCAGGAGCTCGATAGCGCCCCCTAGCGCGTTGTCTTTCGGGGCTGGCATACCGTTTAAGATAGGCGCACGAAATTCGGTAGGGACGTGTATCTCAATAAGACGAACAAACGCCTCACTGCAATGTCATGGCCACGCCCAACAGGAAGTGAGATAATTGGGCTTTTGTGTGATTTTTGGGTATTGGACATAGAATGGAATTTGAAACACTTCTCCTACACCGTACCTCAGATGGGCTTAAATTTTGGTGAACATAATCTTAAGACGTTGGAGATGTTAAATTGCGAAGGATTTTCAAATAGGCGGTAATATGACGATACGGCGGATCGATAAAGTTAGGTATGGAATTTGAAACACTTCTCCTACACCGTACCTCAGATAGGCTTAAATTTTGGTGAACATAATCTTAAGACGTTGGAGATGTAAAATTGCGAAGGATTTTCAAATAGGCGGTAATATGACAAAACGGCGGATCGATAAAGTTAGGTATTTATTGAATGGGAGTGATGAGTTATGAATGGGAGGTATTTGTTGCTAGGCAACGCCCTGATCAAAGGTCTTTGATCTTTGTACCTTTGATCTGATATAGCTGCAAGCAGCAATGTGGGGACAAGCATCGAAGGTTCATGTAGGCCTCAGCATGGAGGCCACATGCAGGGTCTGACAGGGTCTAACAGAGTCTGACAGGGTCTGACAGGGTCTGACAGGGTCTGTTCTGACAGGGTATCTACAATGTCATGGCCACGCCCAACAGGAAGTGAGATAATTGTGCCAGGCACACGAAATTTGGTATGGCTATAGTTGCTCAGTAAGACGAACAAACGCAGGTGCGAGGTCCCGACCAACGCCGCTTGCGGCTTTAATTAGGGACCGAGCCCCGAAGGGGGACGAAGGTCCCTATTGTTGTTGCTTTGTTTCCCTATTATTATTATTATTATTATTATTATTATTATTATTATTATTATTATTATTCTTGTTCTTGTTCACACTCGCTGGGGCAATTTTGAGCATGTTCCCATGCTTCAAAACGAACGAAACTTTGCACGGGCATCACAAAGTGCTGCCAGTACGACCACACAAAGTCCCGTCCCCCAGTGACCCCCAGGAGCTCGATAGCGCCCCCTAGCGCGTTGTCTTTTGGGGCTGGCATACCGTTTAAGATAGGCGCACGAAATTCGGTAGGGACGTGTATCTCAATAAGACGAACAAACGCCTCACTGCAATGTCATGGCCACGCCCAACAGGAAGTGAGATAATTGGGCTTTTGTGTGATTTTTGGGTATTGGACATAGAATGGAATTTGAAACACTTCTCCTACACCGTACCTCAGATGGGCTTAAATTTTGGTGAACATAATCTTAAGACGTTGGAGATGTTAAATTGCGAAGGATTTTCAAATAGGCGGTAATATGACGATACGGCGGATCGATAAAATTAGGTATTTATTGAATGGGAGTGATGAGTTATGAATGGGAGGTATTTGTTGCTAGGTAACGCCCTGATCAAAGGTCTTTGATCTTTGTACCTTTGATCTGATATAGCTGCAAGCAGCAATGTGGGGACAAGCATCGAAGGTTCATGTAGGCCTCAGCATGTAGGCCACATGCAGGGTCTGACAGGGTCTGACAGAGTCTGACAGGGTCTGACAGAGTCTGACAGGGTCTAACAGAGTCTGACAGGGTCTGACAGGGTCTGACAGGGTCTGACAGGGTCTGTTCTGACAGGGTATCTACAATGTCATGGCCACGCCCAACAGGAAGTGAGATAATTGTGCCAGGCACACGAAATTTCGTATGGCTGTGCGTCCCAGTAAGACGAACAAACGCAGGTGCGAGGTCCCGACCAACGCCGCTTGCGGCTTTAATTATTATTATTCTTGTTCTTGTTCACACTCGCTGGGGCAATTTTGAGCATGTTCCCATGCTTCAAAACGAACGAAACTTTGCACGGGCATCACAAAGTGCTGCCAGTACGACCACACAAAGTCTCGTCCCCCAGTGACCCCCAGGAGCTCAATAGCGCCCCCTAGCGCGTTGTCTTTCGGGGCTGGCATACCGTTTAAGATAGGCGCACGAAATTCGGTAGGGATGTGTATCTCAATAAGACGAACAAATGCCTCACTGCAATGTCATGGCCACTCCCAACAGGAAGTGAGATAATTGGCCTTTTGTGTGATTCTGGGGTATTTGACTTAGAATGGAATTTGAAACACTTCTCCTACACCGTACCTCAGATGGGCTTAAATTTTGGTGAACATAATCTTAAGATGTTGGAGATGTTAAATTGCGAAGGATTTTCAAATAGGTGGTAATATGACGATACGGTGGATCGATAAAGTTAGGTATGGAATTTGAAACACTTCTCCTACACCGTACCTCAGATAGGCTTAAATTTTGGTGAACATAATCTTAAGACGTTAGAGATGTTAAATTGCAAAGGATTTTCAAATAGGCGGTAATATGACAATACGGCGGATCAATAAATTTAGGTATTTATTGAATGGGAGTGATGAGTTATGAATGGGAGGTATTTGTTGCTAGGCAACGCCCTGATCAAAGGTCTTTGATCTTTGTACCTTTGATCTGATATAGCTGCAAGCAGCAATGTGGGGACAAGCATCGAAGGCTCATGTAGGCCTCAGCATGTAGGCCACATGCAGGGTCTGACAGGGTCTAACAGAGTCTGACAGGGTCTGACAGGGTCTAACAGAGTCTGACAGGGTCTGACAGGGTCTGACAGGGTCTGTTCTGACAGGGTATCTACAATGTCATGGCCACGCCCAACAGGAAGTGAGATAATTGTGCCAGGCACACGAAATTTGGTATGGCTGTGCGTCTCAGTAAGCCGAACAAACGCAGGTGCGAGGTCCCGACCAACGCCGCTTGCGGCTTTAATTTTATTATTATTATTACTTATCTTGTCTGTATGCACTTTCTTGTTCAAGCTTTCTTTTGCACTAAACTGCCTGGAGCTAATGTGGCATGTGAATTTATCCTATGTGAGATCAATAAATCTTCTTAACTTATCTTATCTTATTCTGCTGACCAAGCCGAGCAATAAGATCATGGACATGGGTCCCCGGGCACCTGAAAGACGAGCTGCCCACTGCTCCAGAAGGATGGGTCAAATGCAGAGAAATTATTTCCCTCCAGGGATGAATAAAGTCTGTCTTCTTCTTCTTCACATTATATTGCGACAACAAAGAGAAAAAATACAAAAATTGTAATAATACTTCTAAATAATTGGCAATAAAAATACCAAGAGACTGGTGTCAATAGGCATAATTATACAAATGTTTATGTACAAGAAAGTAAAAAGCAGGAAATATAGTAATATAAATACAGTATATCACAGTTATAGACAAGAGGTCATAAGGAAAACAGTGCTAAGATGATATGATGATGATTGATTTTGTGTGTGATTGATTTTTGATGATTACATACAGAAATAACGGCACATGCAGGGAGTGGGTAGAGAAAATAAAAATAGTTCTCTCAAGTAGGTAACAGCAAAATAAATAATAATAAATAAAAAATATTGTGTGAGTAAAATGAAAATAGATGAATGAAGGCCTGTCATAACATAAATTTTGAAGCACGAGATATTATATAAATGGACATAACCCGGAAGTGTTCATGGGGGCGCTTCCGGCTCCATCAATTATTGTGGTGTTAAAATATGTAGTATTATGTACCTAATGTATGTGTTATTGTGTACCTTGAAATAACTGACTTTACATTGGAAACTTGTTTCCCCTCTCTGTGTAACTGCATCAGTGAGTTTCATTTTGGTCTTAAAATATTCATGTTAACCCGCTCTGCATGATCCGGGTGTTTTTATTACATTATTTTGTCCAAAAATAAATTCCTATTCCTAATATGAAATTCTGCTGCAAATTCAGAATAATCCCAGTAAACCATTAAAGAAAATACTGTATCAAGCAGCTACAACAAATAAATAGTAGAATGAACAAATAATAGTCCTAAAAGTATTATATTCATCAAATATCATTACATAAAACTGTAATGAGGACCTTTGGAGTCCTTTGGAGTGTGCAGGCCTCTGTGGTGGCCTCTGCTCTCCTCTACACTGTCGTCTGCTGGGCCCCGAGCAGCACAGAGCGGGACAGGAAGAGACTTAATAAGCTGGTCAGGAGGGCCAGCTCTGTCCTGGGCTGTCCTCTGGACTCTGTAGAGGAGGTGGCTGAGAGGAGGGTGCTGGCCAAACTTACGTCCATCATGGACGACACCTCTCACCCTCTGCACTGGACTGTAGAGGAGCTGAGCAGCTCCTTCAGCAGCCGACTGAGGCACCCCCAGTGCAAGAAGGAGCGCTACCGCAGATCCTTCATCCCCACCGCCATCAGACTGTAGAACTCTACTATATAGGCCAGACGTGCAATATCCTCTTTTCCATGCACTCCTTGTTGATGCTTGTATTATTATTATTATTATTATTATTACTATTACTATTTTCATTATTATTACTTATTATTATTACTATTTTTATTGTTACTTTATCTCATTCTTGCCTGCATGCACTTTCTTTCTTGTTGAAACTGTGCTGGAGCTACTGTGGCAAGTAAATTTCTCCTGTGTGAGATCAATAAACTCTTATCTTATCTTATCTTATCTGTATTACATAAAAATAGCCGAAACATTCCAACTATTTGTGTCGAATCCCTCAGTCGTCCAGATAGAATCGATGGCAGGCCTATATCTGCCTGAAGGGAGGAGCTAACAATGAAATTCATTTCACATTTCACTATAGGCAGTGTCCACCAACTTCTGACCAGAACTGAAGAAGCAGCTTGAGCTGATGAGCTGAGAAACGTATTCAACCAAATAAACTTTTGTCCAGTTGACAAATTGAATTTCTCCTTTTGCCATTCCCACTATTGCAACAAATATTTTGGAAAAAGACTCCAGTTTAGACATACAGTTTCCTCCTTTTCTTTTTGCAGATTTACTATTTTAGTTTTGCCCCCACCGCACCTTTGATTCTATTATTTAAGTTTTGTTAATTATGCCTATTCACACCAGTCTCTTGGTATTTTTTATTGCCACTTATAGAAGTATTATTACAATTTTTATATTTTTTCTCTTGTCGCAATATAATATGAAGTGTGATTTACTGTTTCCAGGTGTTTGCCCTTGTGAATCATTCTAAATCACATACCATAAGTGTCATACAAAATAAAATGTCAACAATGTGCTTAGACCTGTTCAGATCTTTGGGGGACCAGTTTAGAGAGCCCGAGGTAAAGATAACAGATTATATAGTAAGTGGGTTTCCAGGGAAATCGACTTGACAGGGCGATGATTAACTTCCGAATTTAATCACACTTTCACTTTCACTTTTTTCACTCTTGCTTCACCAGCTGAGACGGTATGTGCCACAGCCGGTCTGGGCCTGATTTACAGCAATGCGCTTCTGGTGGTTTATTTCATTTGTATTGTCTAAATGTATTATTTCATATATTAGTTGAATAATACACAGACTCTGTAATTTACCCCTTGTCGGACATATAAAGGTTAGAATGATTCTGGTATACATCACAAAATATGATATGATATGATATTTATTGAAAAATATGTGTCCTCTTGTGAGCTTTAAGCCATGTGAAAATGTTGTTTCCTACTCAAAAACATTCCCAGAGTTGTGTTTTGTCTGTCTACATCTCCAAAGCTCAAAATGTTCTGTTCCATCTTGTGATGTCATGAAGAGGTAGTTTTCAAGTGAACAGCTACATTTAGCTTCAGTTCAGCAGAGACTGGCAATTCCAGGGCTGAAATTATCCAGATGATTCTAGGGAAGGTGTATGGGGTTTAAAACACAGTGGAGCACTTCCTATATTACCAGATGACATCACAAGGTGGAACAGAGTGTTTTCTGGGAGAAGAACTCAGCCTAAATACAGTATGCAGGATTTGTGTGTTAAACATGTGAATGAAACAAAACACAACTCCAGGAATGTTTTTGATGAGGAAACAAAATTAGAACATGGATCATAAAATAGTGTCATAAGCCCTTTAATGCCATACTCTGAAACATTTTGGGCAAAGCGATAATATCTCTATGAAACAAGCAGCTAAACACAGCAATAACACATGAACTATTTATTTTACTTGCAGAATTAACACTAATCGGATTTACAATTGTGTATTTGTTTTTGGTGGAGGGTCCATGGGGATGTTTTTGCTTTGTCTGGAATGTTTCACAGTATGGCATTAAACCTTTCTATCTTCATGGAGACCAACCTGGATCAAGTTACAGGTCAGGTCTGTGGAGAGGCGACACCGCTCACAGTCAGAATGCCTGTTTTTCTAGGTATTTTTGAGCAGTAAAACCACCTGTAATTAAGTAAATGCAACATGGAGCTGTTTAATGTCACACTGTGGAACACACACACACACACCTTATACAATACAAATAATAATTACAATATCAAGACTTATTTCTAAAACTCATTGTCAAATTAGAAGACAGAACTGCATGTATGAAAGATGATGAGGTTTTTAAATTCTGTGACAGATATGAGGTAAACATGTTAAAATCAAATATTGCTTTTACTGTCAAGAATTGTAATGCGAATTTATTCTTGGCTACAAAAATATTGGACACGAAGGCCAAGTTCTCCGAGTTCCTTTGCGTTGTTATTTGTTTATTTATATCACTTATTTGTCCCCGAATGGAAATTTGTCCTCTGCATTTGACCCATCCTTTCTTCAGGAGCAGTGGGCAGCACATGACTGCGCCCGGGGACCCATCTCCATGATCTTACTGTTTAGGTTTGGTCAGGACCTCAGCTGGAGGATTTTACCTGGAGCATGTTTTGGGTTGATGGGGGAAACCGGAGTGCCCGGAGGAAACCCACCCAGACACGGGGAGAACATGCAAACTCCACACAGACAGGGGACCCGGGGATCGAACCCGGAACCTTCTTGCTGTGAGGCGTGAGTGCTAGTGCTAGCCACCGTGCTGCCATGCGTTCAAACTGCGTAACGCACAGCTCCTGTTTAACGTGGACTCATGTTGAGCTCAGTGAGATCTTTGTGGGCCATGGCTGCACAAATATGACACTGTTCACGAAGTAACCCAAAGCAGCAGCTTACTCCGGAGGAGCGGTCAGATCCTCACTGACCCACAGGTTGGCGATGCTGTTGTTGTGCCCAGGGGCAAGACACTCAACTCACATCACCCTGAGTGCCTGCGTACGCTGGTGCACGAGTGTGTGCATGGGTGAGTTGTTCACTTATGTAAAGCCTTGTGAGAGGTGGAAAAGTGCTATAGATGTGACCTTTTTAAACGTTTTATTTATGCTTTTTTCAAAAACAAAGGTATAGGACAAAACAAAATCTGTGGGGTTCTACAAAAAACATAAAGTTATACATTTCACTTATTCTTATAGTCAATCCATTTGGATAATCTTTTCTCAAATTTCAGCCTCAGATAGTAAGTAATTTTTTCCATCAAATAAATTTCCTCAATTATTTCCATCCACTGTTTCAGTTCCAATGAGCCGCTATTTAGCCAGTTCCTCGTTACAGATATTTTTATAGACTAATAATCATACAAGTTTTTGTCATGATGGATTTCACATAAACGCACTGAATTATTTGCTTTTTGTCTGAGATGTGGAAATTATCATTCTTTAATGGCTGGACCTAAGGTTAGCAGTTAACTTTAGCGCCTTTACATCATAACGGTTTATTTAAGAGTTTTATTTATAACCTCGGATCAACAGAAACATAAACCAGCGCTTTTATCTGCTTCATTCAGCTGGGTTGTGTCCAGTTAAACACCTGTTGCTGTACGCCATTGTGTTTCCAACTCTAGCAATGCATTATGGTCTATAATTTCAAGATGCAGTGTGGGAACTCTTAAGTGCATGACTTTTTTACCAACTGGACATTCGGACACCCTTAAAAATGGCGTGACCCCTAAATAGTGGGGGATAGTGTGGACATTTGGACACAGCCTGTGACTTTAATAGGCACTCTAGCGAGCACACTGTGTCTCAAAGCTAACAGTCACTTTTATTAAAATCGTCAAACACATAATAAACAACCTATTAACACTGAAATGAATTAAAATAATTTTTCGATGTAGAATACTTCAGTGTGTTGTTTTTTGTTTTTCTAAATACCGAATTGTCCACCACTGAAGTACTTATTTTATTTGTGTAGTTTTTAACATGTTCTCATTGACATCCGCCCACAGCTCATCTCCCCTTAAAGGAAAAGTAACGTTTTTTACAATCTGAGCCTTATTTCGGTAATAAAACAAGTTGTTTTACTCACCCATAGCACTTTGGTGTCATATGGAGCACTTCCGGAGATGTTTTAGATTTGCGATCTCCATAACCTGAGTTCTCGGGGCACATGTTTGTGGTCTCCAAATAACACAAACTTTAGCACTTTTCAAATCATAGAAGCTCGATGTCTTAGTCTACGATTTCGTGGCCTGTAATCCGCAGGGATGAAAGAGTTCCGCTTTTTCGCGGATCTCTGCTTTTTTTTTTAGCCGCGTGGTAATTTTTTTTAATTTTTTTTTTTTTTCCAAATACGTTGAAATTTTGGGTGTGTATTATATATGTATAATTGTGTTTAGGGTTGCCAACCGTCCGTTGAAAAATGTAATCGTCCCGTATTCAGAAACAAAAGTACATGTCTCGTATTAAACTTGTACATGTGTGCGGGGCCGCGCGAGCTTGTGTGCTCTTCTGGTGCTGCGGACACGTGCTGCGCCGCGAGTGCGCTCTCTCGGCTCGTTATCAGACTTTGATGTCGCAAAATCGGGGTCAGTGCCGTGTTTTGATATCAACTTTCAAATAAAAACCACTACAATTGTTTAAAAATGTGTTTTATCGCTATTTATTAAAGTTTTGCCTTGACTCGTAGACTAAGACATCGTAGACTAAGACATCGAGCTTCTATGATTTGAAAAGTGCTAAAGTTTGTGTTATTTGGAGCCCGCACGGGGTATATTACATGCTCGAGGAATATATTATATTCCCCGAGCTATGGCTAGAAGTCGCGCTAACGCAAACGCAAATCTAAAACATTTCTGGAAGTGCTCCATATGACACCAACGTGCTATGGGTGAGTAAAATAACTTTTTTTATTACCGAAATAAGGCTCAAATTGTAAAAAACGTTACTTTTCCTTTAACCACTGGAGTCCCACAAGGTTTCAGCCTGGGACCCCTGCTATTTTCTCTTTATATAAACAACCTCCCTTCAGTTTGTTCCAATGTACTCATTCAGATGTATGCAGACGATACAGGCATTTATACACACATCAAAACTCAGCACAAGTAGCTAATAAACTTATGGATACTATGGCTCATATTTCAGAATGGCTAAACCACTCCTGCTTAAAACTCAATGTAAACAAAACAGTTGCAATGTTCTTCTCAAAATCCAACCTTGCAAATAATCTGCCAGATATTCATGTTTCTGGGGAAAAAAATTCAAGTCGTGTCGGAATTCAAATATCTCGGGATCCTTATAGACTCAAAACTAACATTCAAATCTCACACAAAAAAGGGTCTGCAATCGTGTCAAATTTTATATTTCAAAGTTCCGGTTCATAAGATCACATCTATCGTTACAGGCAGCTAAAAATCTTCATGCATGCTATGATCCTATCACATATAACATACTGTCTTACAATCTGTTCACAGACAAATAAAACAACACTAAAACCCATAGAGTCACTATACAAACAGACAATCAAAATACTGGATAAAAAAACCTTTAAGACATCACCACTGCACCATTTTACAAAAACAAACAAATCTCCTCCACTCACGCAGTTCATAAACATCAGGACCACCACACACAGAGTGACCAGAGGGGCGGCTCGAGGAGACTGTATTGTTCCCTCTCAGTCAGAGTGTCTTTTCTGTTACAGCCGCCCAGGAGTGGAACTCTGTCCCCTCGAACATCAGAGAACTGACCACATACAATCTATATAAAAAACATCTAAAGATCTGGTTCATAGCACATCAGACATGTCATCATTAATGTTTATTATTTTCTTTCCCCACCCTTGCCTGGTTTACACCTGACGATATCACAAGTGATATATGGTCTGGAAGCCACCTTCGAAATATCTCGTAGCGGAGGTGTGGCTTACGATCGCCGACGGCCGTTTATTGGGCGTTACGAATGTCTATCATTTGGCGTATACGTAGCCCATAGCCAATCATGTCAGTTGTCAGTTCAAACTACAAGCTTCCGTGTGTCACGTAGTACGTCTCACCCTCTTGCCACCCCTCCCCGCTCTCTGATTGGCTCCCAGAATCGGGAGAGCTTGCCGTAGTTGCCAGGCTGTCTTTCAGATCGGAACGAACGAAAGCAGCCTGAGATTTTCCAGGTTACCCGAACCCCACTGTGCTGCCTCTTGTGTCTCTGCTGTCTTGTTGTGATGTGCTGAAATATTTTTTAACTGTCGATAATTTTAAACTTTTGTGTACATTGTATTTATCAACTGGATTTGTAGATTTATAGCTAAAATTTTACTGCTTGTTAATAATAATAAGTGACTTTATTGATCTCACACTGGAGAAATTCTTCTCTGCATTTAACCCATCCTGTTATTAGGAGCAGTGGGCAGCACATTACTGCGCCCGGGGACCATCTCCATGTTCTTCTTGCCTCAGCTGGAGGATTTTACCTGGAGCATTTTTTGGGTTGGTGGGGGAAACCGGAGTGCCCAGAGGAAACCCACCCAGACACGGGGAGAACATGCAAACTCCACACAGAAAGGCTCGGGCGACCCAAGCCTTTCTGATAATTGCATATTGTTCACTGTGTAATCTTATTTTGTTATCATTGTTTTTAAGGAGACCATTTAAATATCTGTCCAGGGACAACAGATGAAAAATAGCCTTTTGGCTAATTCTGGTGCATTTACAGCTATGTTAATTAATGTACTGTCATGGTTCATGTTTTTTTTTGGCTGTTATTTCACATTTTGTGTATTTTATTCCTTTGGTGTGTCCTCAGTGTTTTATTTTGACATTTCTGGTCAGCTTGTTTTAGTTTTACTTCCTGTCTGTTGATTGTTTTCCCCGCCCTGATGTGCTACACCTGTGTCTGTCTGCATTTATACCCCATGTTCTCCTCTGCCCTTGGTTGGTCCATTGTCAATGTCTCGCTACGTTTTGTCATTAGTAGTCATGTCTTGCGTCTTTGGATTTTTGGATTTTGGTCTTTTCTGGATTTTGTTTATTATTAAAGTACTTAAACAGTAGTCCTGCATTTTGGGTCATCCCTCCTGTTTCCTCGTGACAGAATGGACCAAACAGATCAGACCCAAGCAGACTACTCTCCTTTTTTATTTTATTTTTATTTTTTTTTGTTAATGTGTGGGAAGTGGATTGTCTCCTGCAACTGCTCTGCAGCAGGCCCGGGACTATGCCTGCAATGAGTCTGCTACCTCCAGAAGAGTCACAAGGAGGAGACATGGGGCTTGCAGATGGTAGCCCAGCCCTGCTTGTTAAGCCCTCCTTCCTCCACTTCAGCTCCCACCTCCTTCTCAAGAGTCACTGGTGCCCAGTGCCATTACAGACTGCCCACCATCCCTGAATTCTATTTTGCTGGAGCTTTTTTTTGGAGATCCCTGACCTCGACTTGCCTGCTTCTGTTCCTGAGCCACCGCTGGACACATCTCTCCGTCCGGGGTGGTCGTTCTCCTGAGCCCCTGCAGCAGCTTCGCTGGACAAAGTTCTCCGTCCAGGGAGCTTACCTGCTTCTGTTCCTGAGCCACCGCTGGACACATCTCTCCGTCTGGGGTGGTCGTTCTCCCGAGCCCCTGCAGTAGCTTCGCTGGACAAAGTTCTCCGTCCAGGGAGCTTACCTGCTTCTGTTCCTGAGCCACCGCTGGACACATCTCTCCGTCTGGGGTGGTCGTTCTCCTGAGCCCCTGCAGCAGCTTCGCTGGACAAAGTTCTTCGTCCAGGGAGCTTACCTGCTTCTGTTCCTGAGCCACCGCTGGACACATCTCTCCGTCCGGGGTGGTCGTTCTCCCGAGCCCCTGCAGCAGCTTCGCTGGACAAAGTTCTCCGTCCAGGGAGCTTACCTGCTTCTGTTCCTGAGCCACCGCTGGACATATCTCTCCGTCTGGGGTGGTCGTTCTCCCGAGCCCCTGCAGTAGCTTCGCTGGACAAAGTTCTCCGTCCAGGGAGCTTACCTGCTTCTGTTCCTGAGCCACCGCTGGACACATCTCCGTCTGGGGTGGTCGTTCTCCCAAGCCCCTGCGGTAGCTTCGCTGGACATCGCTCTCCGTCCAGGGAGCTTGCTGCCAGATCTCAGCCCTGCCCCTCATCCAAGTTGAGCTCCAGACATCCCACCTAACTTCACTGCCATCTCCATTGTGAACTGCCCTTGCCTTCATGACCCCAGACCATTCTGACTGTTTTTTCAGATCTCTTGTCCCTCCTCCAGGCCCCCTCCACCCTCCCGAGTTCATTGTGGCTCTTGGGGACGTCTGGGAGCCGTCCCTTGAGAGGGGGGTACTGTCATGGTTCATGTTTTTTTTTTGGCTGTTATTTCACATTTTGTGTATTTTATTCCTTTGGTGTGTCCTCAGTGTTTTATTTTGACATTTCTGGTCAGCTTGTTTTAGTTTTACTTCCTGTCTGTTGATTGTTTTCCCCGCCCTGATGTGCTACACCTGTGTCTGTCTGCATTTATACCCCATGTTCTCCTCTGCCCTTGGTTGGTCCATTGTCAATGTCTCGCTACGTTTTGTCATTAGTAGTCATGTCTTGCGTCTTTGGATTTTTGGATTTTGGTCTTTTCTGGATTTTGTTTATTATTAAAGTACTTAAACAGTAGTCCTGCATTTTGGGTCATCCCTCCTGTTTCCTCGTGACATGTACACTATCCCTGTCAAATAAACCAATAAATAAAAGCTCTCTGTTCAGTGCCTGATCTTTAAATATTTATTCATTTTAGTACGACTCAGAAAAAAACACACAGAGATAAAACTGGACAGGAAGTAGTAACGCTCACAGTGAGGTTACAGGGCTCCATTGTGCACAGAGCCAGACTTTATAAACTCCACCTCTGTTTACAATGATGTATTTAGGCACTGGAATGAACAATGGGGAAATAACGGCAAAAGGAGAAATTCAATTTGTCAACTGGACAAAAGTTTTGTCCAGTTGACAAATTGAATGTCTCCTTTTGCCATGGATTCTACCTGGACAAAGTTCTTTGGCCCTGGGACTGCTAAGCTAATACAGCCAACACAATCTGCAGAAACCAGAGCAGAGTCCAGTTATGGTTTGAGGATTTTTACCTTTGACACAACGATCCAGGCAACTCAAAGAAGACACTTTTGAATTGAGATGAATGAAACAAGATGCATTGTGTAACTTTTCTGGTGGAACGTCCGTCACCTGCAGTCAGGCATTCTGACTGTGAGCGGGATTGCCTCTCCACAGATCTGAACTGTAACTTTGTCTGATTTGGTCTCAATGAAGATAGAAAGGTTGAAAGCCATACGGTGAAACATTCCAGACAAAGCAGTACAATTTCTATGGAGAAAGGCATTTGCAGACTCTCCACCAGAAAAGTTACACATTGCACCTTTAAATGAAACAAAACACAACTCTATTATTTAAATATTTGTTGATCAGACAACATAACAGTTAAAAGCTCAAAAAAGTACATTTTGAATAATATGTTTTCTTTATATGCAATTTAAAGCAAGTCCAAAGACAGAATAATGGTTACCTGGCCAGCCAAATGATATCTCTCTGTATTTCCTATACACCGCGATACCATTTGGACACTCTCCATCCACTCTCGCTCCTCCGGTTCCAAACCGACTCCGCGATTCTGATTCGTTCAAAGATGGTGACGTCAGTGCACCCGCCTTTGCCCGCAAAGTCACTCTTAGGCAGCGGAAGTTCCGCCTCAGTTTTGAATCAAGATGGCGCAATCTCTGATTGGTTCACTTAGCTGTCTGTCTACGCGCAACCGCAGCGTATTCTGTGGATCAAACGTTACCAGACTCACTCGCTGGTACAGCGATGAGTCATGGATTCTTCCAGGCAAGAATAATGGAGCTTTATGAGAAGTACCTTCATCTCCTCTGCCAGGTAAACACCACCATGGGCATAGACCATAATCTCAGTGACAGGGAAGTTCCCGGGCAGAAAGGTGCAGCACTGGATCAACATGGGGTTCACTCCATTCAGAAACTGGGCACCAAAGCAAGTGTCATCCTTCCAGTGCCATTGTATGTCCTGAAAGAGGTATTATTCTTTTAATGACACACAAAATGGTGCCACAGAACTACCTGTCACCTGCCACCTTAACCGTGTCGTAATAATAGACTGAATCTATAAATGGATAGGTTTGATTGACAGTGCTGCTAAGCGCTTCCTGCCAGACTAGGATTGGTTGCTATTGTGATTGCTATGATACTCATGGTTGAAATTCCAAATATGAAACTCAGATCCTAATTCGCCCCTATAACTGCCGGCCTCGATGAGCTTCATTTGACTGGAACCAAACACTACGGATGACTTCACTCTCCTATAATCCACTTCCTTACACAATCTATGGTTGTAATATACACTCAACAAAAATATAAACGCAACACTTTTGTTTTTGCTTCCATTTTTCATGAGATGGACTTAAAGATCTAAAATTCATTCCAGATACACAATATTACCATTTCTCTCATTGTTCACAAATCTGTCTAAATGTGTGATAGTGAGCACTTCTGCTTTGCTGAGATAATCCATCCCACCTCACAGGTGTGCCACATCAAGATGCTGATCTGACATCATGATTAGTGCACAGGTGTACCTTATACTGCCCACAATAAAAGGCCACCCTGAAATGTGCTTTTTTTTTTTTTTTTTGCTTTATTGGAGGTCTGGGGACTCAGAACCAGTCAGTATCTGGTGTGACCACCATTTGCCTCATGCAGTGCAACACATCTTCTTCACATAGAGACCCTGTCCCCACGACAACGTTTTTTGGAGGAAACGGAGAAGTTTGGGTGCGTTTGGGCTTGCCGTCCAGACGGCGCCGGCGTTTTTGGGGGCGAGAACGGAGTTTTTCAAAAACGGCTTCCAGAGTGGAGAAGTCGGAGAACGCCCCCCGTTGCGTTGGAATGTGGGCGGCAAAAAAGCGCGGCAGGTGAGAAAATGATGACGTCGCGCTGCCGTAATCATCACGTGACCGGTGACCAGAGGGTGGAACCCGGCGCCTTCCGCAGGTAACAACCAGATAACAACAGCCATGGCGGACAATGGACTTCAGTATCTTTTGCAGACTTTTGGAAGTTTATTGGCAATGCTGCATCAAACTCTGTTCATATGCAATGCATTGCGACAACAGCAGAGGACCATGCACAATTACGCCTTTCACGGAACCGGAGGCAGAGGAGCTTGTTTCGGGCTTCCTCCGTGTGCATGACATGCCACAATGTTTGGGATCGATCGATGGGACACATCCCCTCAACATACAAGCGGTGTGTGACTACAGGTACCGGTTTATGGACGTTACTGTGAAGTGGCCTGGCAGTACGCACGACGCACGGGTGTTTGCCAATGCAAAGCTAAACACGTATTTTAAAACTGGAAAGATCCCATCGCTGGAAAGGCAGATAGTGGACAATGAGGAGCACATACCAATTTGAGTGTGTTGTGTGCTGTAAATAAAGAGAGAGCAACCATTTCTTGTCTTTTTTATTAAATGAAAATTTACCTTTTACAAACAGGCACATGCAGTATCACACACAAAAATATATAGCTGCCTGTTGGTGATGGTCCCCGGTTGTATATTCTCGCCGAAAAGCCAACATAATGTCCGAGTATGTTTAACATTCCCGTAGTAAGATCCAAACAAGCATTTTGCCTAAATAACACGCCCAAGGTTAACGAGAGTTCTACTTGTTAATGTCTATCTAATAAAACGATAGCAAGTAATGCTAACTATCGATTTATAGGCAAAAACTCTGCTCACGCAGCGCAAATCTTTGTTCTGTGGCGTCTGTCTATGTTAGGGACGGTCAGCATTTTCACATTACCGGAGTGAGTCGCTGCTACATTGGTGGAGCAGGGGGACAAAATATATTCGCTTGTGTTGACGGCCCCTAAAGTACACGTGTTTGCTTGTTTATGAAAGAGAAAGGACTTTCTGCGCATGTGCTCTTTGTAGTCCTGCGTTACTGGTGGCTCTGGCTCTTTCCGGTTTACAGCGCCACTTATCGGTGTGACATATGTACTACATCGTTTTCACTCAGCGCTCCGTGCTCATCTTGACGCGAAGGTTTTCTGATCCAACACGTGTCTGGACTAGACTTTTTTTCACCCCGGGTAAAAAAAAAAACAGGAACGTTGTCGTGGGGACAGGGCCAGAGTTTATCAGATTGTCAATTGTGGCCTGTGGAATGTTGGTCCACTCCTCTTCAGTGGCTGTGCGAAGTTGCTGGATATTAGTGGGAGCTGGTACACGCTGTCGTATACGCTGGTCAAGCACATCCCAAACATGCTCAATGGGTGACATGTCCGGTGAGTATGCTGGCCATGCAAGAACTGGGACATTTTCAGCTTCCAAGAATTGTGTACAGATCCTTGCAACATGGGGCCGTGCATTATCTTGCTGAAACATGAGGTGATGTTCATGGATGTATGGCACAACAATGGGCCTCAGGATCTCATCACGGTATCTCTGTGCATTCAAAATGCCATCAATAAAATGCACCTGTGTTCTTCATCCATAACAGATGCCTGCCCATACCATAACCCCACCACCACCATGGGCCACTCGATCCACAACATTGACATTAGCAAAGCGCTCACCCACACGATGCCACACACGCTGTCTGCCATCTGCCCTGAACAATGTAAACCGAGATTCATCCGTGAAGAGAACACCTCTCCAACGTGCCAGACGCCATCGAATGTGAGCATTTGCTTGTTACGGCGACGATCTGGAGTCAGGTTAAGACCCTGATGAGGACGACAAGCATGCAGTTGAGCTTCCCTGAGACGGTTTCTGACAGTTTGTGCAGAAATTGTTTGGTTATGCAAACCAATTGTTTCAGCAGCTGTCCGAGTGGCTGGTCTCAGACAATCTTGGAGGTGAACCTGCTGGATGTGGAGGTCCTGGGCTGGTGTGGTTACACGTGGTCTGCGGTTGTGAGGCCGATTGGATGTACTGCCATATTCTCTGAAATGCCTTTGGAGACGGCTTATGGTGGAGAAATGAACATTCAATGCACGAGCAACAGATCTGACATCTGTGGCATTTTGCTGTGAGACAAAACTGCACATTTCAGAGTGGCCTTTTATTGTGGGCAGTCTAAGGCACACCTGTGCACTAATCATGATGTCAGATCAGCATCTTGATGTGGCACACCTGTGAGGTGGGATGGATTGTCTCAGCAAAGCAGAAGTGCTCACTATCACACATTTAGACAGATTTGTGAACAATGATTGAGAGAAATGGTAATATTGTGTATCTGGAATGAATTTTAGATCTTTAAAGGGACAGTGTGTAGGATTCGTGGCGCATAGGTGGTTACTAGCTATTCCACTTCCTCTTTTGGCTATGGCAGACCTCGAGGGTCACCCGGGCGCGACGTACCGCCGACATCGCGCGTGCCCGCGCACGAACCGCGCACCGCTGTATACATAAAACGCGGTCCCCCGTTCACTTTTTTTTTTTCTTTTCGCATGAAAACACACAATCCCGATCATGATTCATGACAATCTACACATCAAATGAAACCTTACAGTCTCCTCTTTTTGACAATGCAATTCATTTCCCTGCAAAACAATCACTCCCCGAGCACATGGGGCTTTTATACAGAAAAGCACAAAACTTAGCTTACTTAGCTTACCTTTGAAGGCTTTGCACAGGTCAAACTCTGTATTTCATCATAAACTTGGTCTCAATCTGTCCATAAGGATCCAGCGAATAAAATCCAGTAAAACAATTTAGTCCAAAATACGTGTTATATCCATTACGATGTGTGATCCGGCAGCATGCTTCTTTACACGAGGCTCCCCCCTTCCCCCCTCCCCTTCCCCTTCTCTCCTTCGCTCCTCCGCTCCCTCAGGCAGCGCGGCTGAGCAGCTGTTAGCAGGAGCCGAGGCGAAGGATGAGCCCAAATGTCCTTCTGCGGCTCTCGTATTCAAAATGGCTGCCTCTATATGGGGAAGATCCCCCTTTTATGTGACTATATCTAAGTCCAAAAGAATACTTTGATTTCATGATGGAAGTGAAAAGGCTTGGAAAACAATGTATTTTTGAATGGGTATCTTCAATTTCAGTAATTAACAGGTAAAAATCTTACACACTGTCCCTTTAAGTCCATCTCATGAAAAATGGGAGCAAAAACAAAAGTGTTGCGTTTATATTTTTGTTGAGTACAGAATCTCTTCCTTGTCTACATTATGTGGTTTGTGAATTATCTTCCATCCATCTTCCCTATTGACGCTTCCCAAACACGTGACCTTCGTAAAAGCAAGCGCCATTTTGGACATGAACATCACCGCGGTATGAACGTGTTTGAATGCGATGAAGACGAGTCGGACACTCGAGATTTGGATTAAACGAAGTGAACGGGATGACACCTCCACTATCCAGCGAGACAGCACATTTACAGGGTGAGCAGAGGGAGAGATATTTTGAAAAGCTGAATATAGCTGGTTTAGATAGTGATGTGATGTTTTAACAGGACGGAAGAAATATGAACACATCTCCCCTATTCTTGCGTCTTTGCACTGGCTTCCTGTTCGTTTTAGGATTGATTTTAAGATTTTATTGTTTGTTTTTAAAGCTTTGAATGGACTGGCCCCAAAATACATCTCTGACCTCATCCAAATCTACAGACCGGTGCTCTGAGGTCAGAGGGCCAGCTCCAGCTCGTGGTCCCTAAGACTAGACTTAAAACTCGGGGGCCCAGGGCTTTCTCTGTGGTTGGCCCTACGTTATGGAACGCTCTGCCCCCTCATGTCAAAACAGCCCCCACACTGGAGAGTTTTAAGTCTCATCTTAAGACCCACTTTTATTCTCTGGCTTTTAATACTGCGTGAGTTGTGTGGTCCTTTTTATAAATTGCTTTTGTTTTTAGTTATTTTATTATTATCATTTTATTTATTGCTTTTTTAGTAATGTTTTTATAATTGCTTTTGTTTTTAGTTATTTTATTATTATCACTTTATTTATTGCTATTTTAGTAATGTTATTATTAAGTTCTATTGATTTTTATGTGCAGCACTTTGGAAACTGTCTCTGTTTATAAAATGTGCTATAGAAATAAAGTTGGATTGGATTGGATGTCTACCTGCTTCCGCCCGGATTGTTTACGGACGTGAGAAAGTACACCAAGACCTCGTCGTTACCAGACTTCGGTCCTCATGATTTGTACATGTATGTCACAAGTAACCCATCGCCATACACAGGATGTGACCTGAAGGCATACAAGAGTTTGGATGCCTACAAATATTTCGTATCTGGCTGGGTTACATGTCTCTATCAGTGGGTCGTCCCTGGAGCTGGTGGTCGTCATCTCATTACCGCCAAGGTTTGTTCACATTTTTTATTTAATATCGGTCCTCTGGACAAACTAAATGTCATTAAATGTCACTGACATAACTTTTTAGTCTGTTGTTCATGGCCGTTATAAATTTGCTGCTGCCAGGCAATGAACAAGAAATGTGTTATCAGGCTCAGTGTCTGTGTTGTGTATGTAAGCGATTGTCCGCGTCTTCTCCTTCTGTCCGGATCCTTTGGGATACAATAAAACGACATATCCTGCCTACTGTGCTGGTGATTACTACACCCGGGTGCGCAACAATACAACGGCATGATTGCGAAATAAGAAGTAACTTAATGCAATGGCTATATTCGATATCTGTGTCCTTTAACGTTCCGTTGATCTCTGCTGTGTTGTTGGCTGTGGTATCCCACTTCATGTCCAAAATGGCGGCCACAATTTTGTGACGTCACGTGGGATGGGTCAATAGTAACTGTGGTACTTTAGGTTTAGTTTATTTAAAAGGGGACAGTGCAATTTCATAAAACACATGATTACACATGGTTAAAAAAAGACAGAATTAGCCAAATACTTGAACGATAATTGTAAAATAACTTTGAGTCTCTGGAAAAATACTATATAGGACTAATGCATCATTCTTTATACATTCACATATTGAATGTGGAATGACATTCAATAATTTATTGAAACATGTTTAGTTTATTTATTTATTTAGGACAATACATATTAATCAACATATGAGCAGAAGCTGCACAGTAAATATGCCAGAATTAGCAATAGAGCTAAATTGCATCTGTAGTCCTAAGGCAGGCACTAAGAAGTACAGTGGTACCTCACCTTACGAAAGACCCAACAAACGAAAATTCCAAGTTATGAAACGCCTTCATGTTAAATTTGGTCTCTAGATACGAAAGAAAATTCAAGTTACGAAACACGAAATCTCAAAAATTCAAATAATGCGTGCTCAGCCACACACATTATACGCTTTTCTCAGACTGGATTTAAACTTTTCTCACATTTCTCTCTCGTTTAAACACTCAAACTTTCATAGATTTTCAACAAAATGTATTAATAGTGAAGCGTGGGGGGAAGGGGGAGGGCGGTGTGTGTGCGCGCGGACACGTGTGTGATAGCGCAGCATGACCCGGCGCAGGATTGCGAGCACGAGACCCGTGCTCAAACCATGCCTCCTCTAGACCAGGTTTAGACCAGGTTTAGAGGAGGCACGGTTTGAGCACGGGTCTCGTGCTCGCAGCCCTGCGCCGGGTCATGCTGCGCTATCACACACGTGTCCGCGCGCAGTCTTCTCCCCCCTCCCCCTTCCCCCCATGCACGCAGTCGCTGCTCGCCTCAGCCGTGACTCGTGAGGTACACCGGCAGAGCTAGCTCGAAACCAGGAAATAGACCCGCACGCGGCGCTTTAATCCACCTGGTCTAGTCCTGGTTTAGTCCAGGTCTAGACCTGGTCCAGTCCTGGTTTAGTCCAGGTTTAGTCCTGGTCCAGTCCAGGTTTAGACCTTGGTCTAGACCTGGCATAGTCCACGTTTAGTCCTGGGTCTACAGTCTCTTAGCAATCAGGACGCAGAACACACTATAAAAAAAAACCTTGGAACGTGGCCTTGGAACGAATCAGGCCTTTTCCATTGAAATAGCTACTCAACTTACGAAAAATTCACGTTACGAAACCACTTCTGGAACGAATTAATTTCGTAAGGTGAGGTACCACTGTATTTTAAGTATTAAGAAGTTTAAATACTTCTAAAATCAAGTTAAAATATCTTGTAGACTTCAGTGCTTTACCCATGTAGTACCCATGTCCTTGTATGTAAACATTAAATATTTTTAGTCATTGTTACTATTATGTACCTATGTGTGAGTGTGTGTGTGAGTGTGTGTGTGTTTGTGTGTGAGCTGGATGCATGTGTGTGTGTGTGTGTGTGTATGTGTGTGTGTATATATATATGTGTGTGATAACATATTATCCTGTGTATTATTGAATTATTGAATGATTATATTGACTTATTGATATTGATACTTATATTGATTATATTGATTTTTGTTATAAAAGCGTTTCCATTTTAACAATGTACCTTCTAATTCTGCCCCATCCTGAAACACCACAGTGATGTCAGTGATGGGGGAGGGCTTAGCTTAATGTCAGGCAAATGAGTTCCTTTCTGTTCCACAAGCAGATCTTTAACGGGGAATTTCTCAGATTGTTGCCTTCAGAATGTGCTGCTTTCACCAGGGGGGTTGTTTCTTTCCGATAAATAGCATTGTCTTGTGGAGGCCATGCAGCTGAGAATGCAAGCTATGAATCAGATGGGATTTAGAATTTGCCATGTCTAGCAAGTCACCCTAAAATGGACTAGAACGCAGGAAATTGCATCTAAGAAATACAAAATTTTCTGGAGGAGGACCCCCACACCCCCCGCTGGAAAATATGTCACATAAATGAAAGATTTCACCATTCCCCTGGTTTCATTTTACAACTCGACTACTGGACATAATATATTTTCAGTAAAAGCACATAACACTTCATGGTTAAATATTTCAGATGAGACGTTCTTTTAAACAAGAATTCAGCCCGGAGACACTGCACATTTCTTTTATATGCTTTATTATTATTAGAGAAGAAAACATCAATCAATTAATTCATTTTTTTGTAGTCAATTGATACTATATTTGATTATATTTGAATCATAATGTGTCATGCCCCTCACTGTATTACAGGGAGGATTTGCTGAGACACAAAACCCAGAAGTGTTTTAGATAGACACACTGTTTTCCATGACTTTGGGCTTCATGTATGGGTATTCTAACTCCAGATCTTTGTTTCTGGTGTCAATCTCTTCATCCAAGCCTTTCAAGTCTTTTTCAAACTGTTTCATCAGCTCGAGGACATCATCTTCGGTGAAAAGTTCTTGGGGGTAACTGCCAAGAGAAAGCTGCGAAAACAAAACACACAGCCACTGAAACAATCTGCAATTGATATTTGATAATTGATTGATAACTGATACTTTGCGGCTGCTGTCATCATCATTCCCTGGGGGTGTAAAGATAACTGAAAGCACTGCTCTGTCTGAAGCTCTGTTACTCAAGTTAGACTTAGGCTGCGTCCCATTTCTCTGTCTTATTCCTTCGTCTTACCCCTACCCCTTGATTTTGCGCGTTCACGTGAGGGCAAGGAGTGTCCCGATTCTAATTTTGATCAAGGGTTCGGGCCACGACCGAGGGCTTCATACCCCTTGAAACGAAGTAAGCTCTCGACCAGACTTGAAACGAAGGGGTACGCCAACAAGCTCAGGCAGGTTTTGGGATCAGGATGGCAGCGTCACATCGACCAGCCAAGGAGTCTCATAAATGTATTTTCAGCAGTTGTAATTATTACACTTCTTCATTACTTTTAGTGAACTGTTGTTGCGGTTTTAATTGTAGCGATGTCTGTTTAGCCGACGTTTTTGTTTTCATCAAACTTTCATGTATAAACGAGTTAGTTTTTTTGTCGAGCTGAGGTACCCGATAATCCTTGACATTTGTTTACGTTTGTTTGCGTCAATTGTCGCCGCCTCTGTAGACGTATCAGCCAGGTAGAGGCAAGGGATGATGACGCAAATGGTAATCGAGTGGTGTCCCATTTCTTAGGGGAACATTCATACCCCGAGCCCTCTCGGGGAAGGGGAAGGGGTAAGACAGAGTAATGGGATGCAGCCTTTAATCTGAGCTTTACTTTAACGCAATATGACCAGAAAGAGCTTAGTTTGAAGTACAATAGGTGAGATGATTTGTGTGTTGTTGCTTTTTTTAAAATTTTCAGACATATTTTATTCATTTAATTAAAAAACATTTTTGTCTGTTTGCTAATGTGTACATTGTGTCACCATGGTAAACGCTGAACATTCTGCCAATAGAGATGCATAGACCACCACCAGCGTGATGCAACTGCAATGTACTGACATATTTTAGTGTCATGAAGTGGAAGACTTACGAAATCAATGGACTGTGTGCTGAGGAGTCGCAGAATTGCCAATATTTGCACGGTGACGTTGATGTCAGGCAGAGTCTGCAGCAGGGTGCGCTCATTCGCTTTGTTCTTTACGGTTGGTGGAGGCAGTTGTAAAGAGCTTGGAAAGTTGGGCATCCAGCCACCGATGTCCATCTGCAATGTATCCAAATGGCCCAGTAAATAACGAATAATAATGTCTCTTGAAATATTTTTAAGTTTGATTAATTTAATTGTCTTCAATTTGTGGAGTATTAATGCCATTAATGTCATTACAAACACACCTGGAGTTGTGTTTTTTTTCATTCACACATGTTTAACACAAACTCTGCACATTTACACTCTGTCTTCTCTCAGACAAAAACACTTGTGACGTCATGGATTTATACAGGTTTTTGATTTTTAAACTCCAAACACCTTCAGTAGAATCATTTGGAGAACTTCAGAACTGCCAGTCTCTACTGAACTAAAGGTAAAAGGTAGCTGTTATCTTGAAAACATGAAACACTCAAACATGTGGAAATGAAACAAAACACAACTCCAGGTATATTCATGAGGAGGTAACAACATTATAACATGACCTAAAGCTCACGAGAGTCAATTTAATGTGTAACTGATGTACAAACTCATCTCTTGAACTCACCTGTGCAGTGTTGACAGCGGAGTGTTGGCCTGAGGCGATGAACATGACCATAGTGACAAACTTCACCACCTCATCCACAGTTCTGAAGCTCTGCGGGATTTCTGCAAAATCATTATTATAAAACACTGTACATTCATCTCATCTGTTTTTAGCAATCTTGCTCCACCTCCTCTAAGGGAGTTTGTGAAAAGAAATTCAAACCGGATAACAGGAGCAGGCTCTAGAGGTGACTGCTCAGTGCTGTTTAGGAAAAGTGCTTTTGGACAGCGAGGAGGCTAAACATGGAATACAGTGCCTGCTCATATATGGAAGCTTTCAACACTGGCAGCATGTTCTAAAGCTTTAAAACAGTATCGAAAGGAGAAATTCAGTTTGTCAACTGGACAAAGTTTATTTGGTCGAATACGTTTCGCAGCTCATCCAAGCTGCTTCTTCAGTTCTAGCGTGGATGAGCTGCGAAACATATTCGACCAAATAAACTTTGTCCAGTTGCCATGAATTCTACCTGGACATCTGAGGGATTCTTCACACACCTTTAAAACAGTGGTTGATCAATGGTCCAAAATGTCACCGTGTTTAACAAAATGATATTGCTGGGGTTGTTGGTTTAACTCTTGACTTAAAACTTCAAATGAACTGTCTGAAATGAATTGTATGTATAGTGAGTGTGCAGGTGTTATGTACTTTTGTCTGATTGTTGCTATAATTGTGACCCGCCACGCTTAAACCAGTCACATGTCGGGCCGGGCGAATACGAGAAACTCGCATTAGAAGCATTTTCTTTTTTTTTTCTAAATTTGTGATTTTCATTTTCTTTGCAAAATGTGCTAGTTGAGATCATGAAGAAGCCGCTTCATGTTTCAGATAACAGCACTGGTTGCCTTAAAACAGTGCTTCTCAATTATTTTCTGTGACGCCCCCCCTAGGAAGAAGAAAAAATTTCACGCCCCCCTTCCTGCGCGCGACTATAAATAGTATTATTTGTCTAGAAAATTGTTATGAGAACACCATTGTATCCTTTTATTAACATTATAAACAAAAAAAAGAAAGAAACTTACAACAAAGACTGCACTGAGGACTCAAATATTAATGTGTTTTTAATGCTTTGCGCACATTTGTTTACGTTTTACAGAAATGAAACTTAAAACCACCTCATTTGCATAAGCTAAAAGCACTGAAAAAAAAACGCTCTCTCCTTGTGCCACTGATGCGTCAGCTTCTGTCGGACTAAAGGACACGACTCAGTGGAATATGCGTGTTTTTTCTGTGACAGAGGATGTTTTGTTAATGGTGAGACTGTGCGTAAATCGCATGTGAGAACGCCACTGCCAACTACTGTTGTTGATGTGCAATTACACTTAGTTCTAGTACAGTACAACAAAAAAACATGTTTCCCAGGGTCATACGCGCCCCCCCTGGCATCACGCCACGCCCCCCCAGGGGGGCCCGCCCCACTATTTGAGAAGCACTGTTTTAAAAGCATACATTTTGTATTTCAAAGTGGCTTGTTATTCGGAAAGAAACGGGGCATGTGTAAATAACCATAATTACCCACATTGGAACTCCTGACCATTCACGTGACGATTAGCACACTTTTGTTTTCACCTGACTAAACCAGAAGTAAACCTGGACTTAAAAAGGACGAAACCAGTATTATTATTATTATTATTATTATTATTATTATTATTATTATTATTATTATTATTATTATTATTATTATTATTATTATTAAATGTTCTCAGATTTCCATGTGAAAGGCATCATTGGAAAGCTTAGAATTAACACTTTCAGAATCTGTGAATAACTCAAAACGCCTGCGGGACGGCTTGTGACTGTTTTTTCTGTGGCTGGGCACAATTTTTTTCTGTCCTGTACATTATTTGATATCAACCTGCTGAGGGACTGAAGATTGGCCATGTTGGCTATAATCTTTACATATTTACTTTAAATGTTCATTAATATGTGCTGTCCTTTTGCAATTAAATCAAATAAACAAATAATCAAGAATCTTATGTGTATGTGTGTTTTTCAAGCTCACCTGATTCTTTGTTAGACAGGAAACCATACTCAAAAATGTCCTTGATATACTCCTGCAGCTCAGAGTCTTCTAGAACCTCGTCGTCCGACTTGTAGTAGTAACGTATCACTCCATCCACAAAGCTGTAAAGACATGAAGACATCAAAGCGAGCTATACACTGTAGGGATGTAACGATATCCAGATCTCTGTATGATATTTTCACGATATGCATGTGACGGTACGATAAAAACAAAATAGCAAATATGTGACTTCTGCCTCTTAAAATGCCTTGACAAGACTTTGGTACTGTATTACCGCCAATACCCAAAGAATTAAGATTTAAAAGGGCTTCATAACAGTTATTTCTTCATGTCGTCTGCACTGAAAGAACGGAAAGAGTCAAGGTCTATGTAGTTCCATCTGGTTTTTCTGCACCAAAATAATGAATTGAAAATAATGAAAGAGACTTGTAATTCGATATATTGTGATGGCCCACGGTATTATTGCGAAACTTCTGATGATAGGATTTCACGATATTTCGATATTGTTACATTCTAAATAAACAGTGATGGAAAGACTGCTTTGAAAATATTCTGATACATCAGAGTACCGTGTTCTGAGTACTTAGTTGCACATACATTGTAGTGTAAAAAAGCAACATAGGATTAAAACAGCTTCATGTTTGTTTCCGTCTGTTCTGCATTTCATGTCACTAAATAGAGAAGGAAAAATGACACGTGCACACGCTATAAGAGCAATGTTTTCCATTTTTCCTACTATTTGTGTGAAGTTTGAATCTTAATTTGTGTGATCAAGTACTGCAATGTAGTCCTTTGATTAAAAAGAAGTATATTCTGAATACTGCAAAATGAATGCGTTTTTCTCTATTACTTTAGACCACTACAATCTATAGGCCAATTTTATTTAATACAGATGGGGGCAAGTAAAATTAATATTGTGCAACTGCAGATTTGTGTTGCGATATAGCCTGGCCTTGGGTCTAGTCAATAATAGAAATGATCACGTTCCATATTTGGGAAAACCACCAATATGATTCACTGTTCATATCTTTCCTGTATTCTGTTTATTGTTCTTTTTGCCTATTTTAGTGTTTGTTTATGTGAAGCGCTTTTGATGGTCCTGAAAGTGCGATGTTAATCATTCATTCATTCATTCATTCATTCATTTTCTTCCGCTTTTTCCATTTTCTGGGTCGCGGGGGCAGCAGTCCAAGCAGTGTTCTGCTGTCCAGAACACAATGCACCAGCCCCCATGAATCCTTCCGCGGGTGGTGGGTCCACAGGAGGACGGCTCACGTCACAACAGGCCTTGATGTATCTTCTGCCATGGGGGCTACCAGTGTCCACAGACACTGGGGGCGAGGTGGGGTTAAGTGTCTTGCCCAAGGACACAACGGCAGCGCTCCTCTGTGGGAGCTGGGATCATATGTGGTCAACCCGTCAAGAGCGGGATTCTAACCCCTGGATCACGAGACATATGCTCTACCAACTGAGCTACTGCCGCCCCTATATGTTAATAAAATGTATTATTAACTATTGTTATTATTTGGAAACCATGCCTGTTTATGATGTTCCAAAGCTTGAGTCCATCGTCCCTGTAGTAGTATTTGGGCACAGAGTCCATCCCTCTCTCTTTGATGTCCTCAGGGATACAGAGGGAGCTGTAGGTCACAGAGGACAGGGCTTTCTGCAGGATGGTCACTATACCCTCTCTACCAGGAGCTGAGTACTGGAACAATAGAAATATCATTAGTTTGTATGTATAGTTACTTAACGGTGCATTGTGTAACTTTTCTGATGGAGGGTCCGTCAAAATGCATTTCTCCATGGACATGTTATTGCGTTATCTGGAAAGTTTCACAGTATGGTATTAAAACTTTCTATCCTCATGGAGACCAAACTAGACTAAGTTACAGGTCAGCTCTGTGGAGAGGCAACCTGCTCACAGTCAAAATGCCTGTTTTTCTAGGTATTTTTGAGCTATAAAACCACCTGTAATTGAATAACTGTAAAGTAGAGCTGTTTAATGTCATACTGTGGAACATTCCAGGCAGAGCATTGACATATCCATACAAACAAACGGAAAAGTTACATAGTGCACCCTTAAAGCAGTGTTAAGATAATATAATGTAAATCTTACAAGTCCTAATATGCCATCTGGGGAGATAAGTTTCTGTCTGGCCAGCACATTGATGTGTAGAGTGAATCGAGTGTGAGGAACAAGAAGCTGTGATGAGGAAAAACAGAGGGGAGGAATTAGCTCTTGTTAGATTCTCTGTGTTACTTTACTTTAGTCATCTCAGGTGAAAGTATCTGTACAGCCTGCTGGCTCATCTCACAGAACATGCAGACATTGTTCACCTTGTACAGAGGGTGCACCCTGGGAACGTTCCTCAGTAAAGCCACAGCGAAGACCTCAGAGAGGAGGTGAGTGCGCAGCAGGTGCACGTTCAGCTCATGGTATTGAAAATCTGCACCTCTCACAAAGGTCTTGGCCAGCAACCAGTCGTACTTTGAGTCAGTGGGGAAAAAGATGGGGTTCTCTTTTGCTGGAGTCTGTTTGAGCTGCAGGAACACACACATCAACTGTCACTTATAACACAGTCAGTGAGAAGTCTAATGCTGCTGTGCATTATTTTTATGTAACTGCACAGATAATCTGGCAATGGGACTCCCTAAAAACTCGGCATTTCCAATTTTAAACAGTGTTTCCTATTCACCTGTGCTGCCTCAAAGTCTAAAAAGACTTTTTGACAAGACAAAGCAAATGTTTTTCTTTTACTTTTCATTGATGCATCTGAGTGGCACCATTTCCCCCAAAAAACATTGTTATGCCAAACAACAAAATACACAATCAACATCGCAAATGTTGATTTTCAGGTTAAGGTTAGGGTTAAGTTTAGGAACAGGTGAGTTTAGGGTTTTTGGTTTGGGCTGCTAACCAGGTCTTGGCAAAACTGAGATGTATTTTAGTTAAAGGAAAATTGTAAATAAATAAAAGTAGTTTTGATTGACATGGTATGCTAAGCCCCGCCCCCGAACAGAATGCCTAGAATATAGGGAGTCTCGTCTGGCAACACTTCACTCTTCTATATCACTACACTGTGAGGATCACCATGAAAACAGGCAAATAACTATTGTCATGACATCCAAGCACAGCCAAAGAATTGTCTTAAAAGTGAACTTTTTTTTGTTTGTTTTGGTACTGCACTGTGTTGGTCTCTTACCTGAATGGCTACTGGCTTCAGCGTGTCCTCAGGGGTTTTGTGAAGGAGGACGAGAGGAGCTGTCAGAAACTGCTCTATCCCATTGATAGGTACGGTCTGCACTCCATCCAAAAGTTTGTAGTCACAGAGGAAGATGTTGCCTTTCTACAATATGGACCAGCATACATACATTGTCAACTTTTTACGCTATTTTCTGATCTATCATATTATTTCCTCATCAAAATCATACAAGGAGTTGTGTTTTGTTTCATTCACACATGTTTAACACACAAACCCTGCATTTTTAGGCTGAGTTCTTCTCTCAAATGACCTTGTGACGTCATGTGGTAATACAAGAAGTTCTCTACTCTGTTTTAAAACTCCATACACTTTCACTCGAATCATTTGGCGTTGGAGATGTGGACAGACTTATAATAAAGGATTACTTAAACATGTGAGAATGAAACAAAACACAACTCCGGGTCTGTTTTTGATGCGGTAACGACATTCTGACATGGCTAAAAGCTCACAAGAGTCAATTTTGAGAAATATAAGACCTTTAAACTGCGTAAAAGCGGTTCCAGAATGTCTATTTACATACATTTAGGAAAGAAGTGAATTGCAATTAACAGCAGTCACCTCCATCTCTTCTGTCAAACTGCTCTCGCACTCCAGAGAGACCATATCATCAGTGACGTGGAAGTTCTTGGGCAGAGAGTCGCAACGTCGGATTAAAACGGGGTTGAGTCCATTTAGAAACTGGTAACCAAAGAAATCATCTTCTTTCCATTTTTTCTGCATTAAGTCTGGAAAACAGTAACACAATCATAATTATCTTCATCATGGACACTCCTGCTCACCCACTGCACCAGACTTTAGAGGGACAGAGGAGCTCGTTCTCCAACAGGCTACAAATAGGACGTTTCCTTCCGGCTCCTACTGACACTAGCCCCCATTGACTTACATTGGAATATTGTGGCTCTTCTCTCTGTAACTGCTGCAGTGTGCCTCATCATTTTGGACTTAAAATGTGCATATTAACCCGCTCTACACAATTCTGGTGTTTTTATTTCGCCATTTTGTCCTATTCCTAATATGGAGCCTTTTTTATACAGTCTATGTGTGTGAGCTACTGTGTCCAAACAGTTTCCCTCATGGATCAATAAAGTTGGTCTAAGTCTAAGTTTAAGTCTATCACAGTGAACACAGTAAGTAAGAAGAGCAATACCTGAAGCCTCTGTTTTGTGGCAGCGGAACACTCGGGAAAGGGAGTCAAAATCAGTCCAAGGCTCTTTACGGTCAGCCAAATTTAACAGTTTCAGCTCCCCAAGCCTTGAAACACACATTCATGTTAATATTTTACAAATGATGATGGTGATACTGTTAATACTTTGCAGTGACCTAATGCTGGTGGTGTTCTACATGTTTCTGTATTGGTGGAATGTTCAGTAGTTACCATGGTGACGCAATGCACACTTTAGCCAAAAAGTTTCAAGATTGTCTAAAAACTAATGGAAAAAAAATGTATGTATGAGAGACTTGTTTAAGAACAGATCACTTTTTGTAGTTTCAACTAAGTCAGCTCTGGTCAGATTGTGTTAAAATAAAGATCAGATTAAGTCTGACATGAGTAACAGAGCTTTAGACAGAGCAGTGCTTTCAGTTAGCTTCACAGTCCCAGGGAATGTTGATGACATGAGCTGCAAAGTGTTTATTGTCTTTATCTATTGTCTTATTGTTTACCCTTTTAGCGCATCCCATCTGAATTCAACGTCCTTTGTGAACGAGAAGCGGACTTCAGGAGGCAGATCATACGGACTCTTTTCGGTCATGAGGTGAGGCAAACCCTCTGCGTAAACACCCCAACTGGAACATACGCACATGTGCTCTTCAGACTGAACATGAACTTTATGAAATATAAGTCCACCAAAAGGATTACATCACATGCTTACCGGTATTCTTGTTTCCTGTGCCATAGCTCCTTCTTCCTTGCGTATTTACCCAGAAGATGTTCATCTTCAAAGGCTCTCAAAGCTGTTAAGTTCAAAAACACTTTCAGAAAAGGCACAGCGATACTGCACACATACTCACCACACTGTACTTGTATTGGAGTAAAATTTGTCTTGGCACAATACAGAAATAATGTGTAAGCAGATCCAAAAAAGAAGGTTTACCGCACACTTGTTAGGGACCCAGCCCGAAAGGGGACGAGGTCCCTATTGTTGTTGCTTATTATTATTATTATTATTATTATTATTATTATTATTATTATTATTATTATTATTATTATTATTATTATTATTATTATTATTATTATTATTATTATTATTATTATTATTATTATTATTATTGTTTTCAAATAGGCGGTAATATGACGATACAGCGGATCGATAAAGGTAGGTATGGAATTTGAAACACTTCTCCTACACCGTACCTCAGATGGGCTTAAATTTTGGTGAACATAATCTTAAGACTTTGGAGATGTTAAATTGCGAAGGATTTTCAAATAGGCGGTAATATGACGATACGGCGGATCAATAAAGTTAGGTATTTATTGAATGGGAGTGATGAGTTATGAATGGGAGGTATTTGTTGCTAGGCAACGCCCTGATCAAAGATCTTTGATCTTTGTACCTTTGATCTGTCTTTGGCCATCCCCAACAGGAAGCGAGATAATTGTGCCAAGCACACGAAATTAGGTATGAGTGTGCATCTCAGTAAGACGAACAAACGCAGGTGCGAGGTCCCGACCAACGCCGCTTGCGGCTTTAATTTGACTTTATTCTTGTATGTATAAGCAGCTCTTGAGGTTACAATAAGTCAGCTTATTGTAACCTCACATTTTATTGTCCCATAATCAGCAAGTGTACGTTCGAATGCTAGTTGTTGTTAGCTTTACTAATATGGCAAAACTGTGCACAGGTCTAAGAAAGTTGAGAAAAACATTTCAAATTGTTGGTGATGGTATGATCCCACTGACCTTTTCCCTCCCTGAAATAGTGAATGTTTTCATCTGTGATCCAGTGGTACATGGGAAACTTGTAGACTTCTTTCTCTGGACTGGTCACTTCTATTTTGTCCACAAACCAGTCGTCTGCTGGAAACAGGGGCAGGACTGACCGTTTCTCCACGTGCACCAGGACCAGGTCCCCAAGAGACTCAGTACAGTTTATGGAAAAGGTCTTTTTCTGAAATGGAGATGCATTTGGTCTTTAAGTCAAAAATTTCATTCAGTTTTTTTTTTTATCCTACTTTTGACATTTTAGATACATACAGAAGAGATCTAATATATATGAAGAAAGATATATGGAAATATGTAGTAAAAAATAACAATTTTAATAACTCTCCTATATACTATATACTGTATGTTTTTTCTAATTCATATTCAGAACCTCAAAGCAGCCACCCTTTGCTTTGTCAAAAATGTTGAATAGTTTTTTTTTAACAATTTTTAATTACAAAATTCCATATATCTTTGTTCATATATTTGATGCCTTTCCTATGTATTAAAAATGTAGAAAGCAGTAAAAATAAAGAAATAAAAAACATTAAATAAGATGGAGTCAAAAATGACTCTCATTCAGTTTTACTACTCAGACATCAAATATACGAAGCAAGAAATATGGAATTATGTAGTAAAGAAAAAAGGATGCAGGATTTGAAAATGAAATATAACAAATATTATTATTTTTTACTATATATTTATTTATTAGGTATTATTATGTATTTATTTATTTATGTGTTGTTTTTTGCTACATAATTCCACTAGAATCTCACTTAATATATTTGAGTTTTATATTTGATGTAATAAACATACAAAAGAAAAGAAAAAGAAAACACACAATTCTGTTAATATAGCCCATAATAATAATAATAATAATAATAATAATAATAATAATAATAATAATAATAATAATAATAATAATAATAATAAAACATATGATTAAAGTTGTTCTTTTTGCTATATAATTTTATCTATATAAGACTGTAGTGTAGATTTGAAAACATAAATTTACACACTAATAATAATAATAATAATAATAATAATATTAATGCATTTTAGGGTAAAGTGCTCACCTTTCCAACGATAAAGTACCCAGTCTCTGGAAGCCAGATGCGGTCACTTTCTCCATTCTTACCCACTAGTTGGACGTACACATTGTGAAAAGTATTTGCAAAAAGCAAATTACCAGTAAAAACTGTCACTTCGTACGTTGGCATTTTCTTTTTAGCAATAAAAAGTCCCTGACAGACAAAACTAAAATAGTAAATCTGCAAAAGGAAAAGGAGGAAACAGTGTGTCTAAACTGGAGCCTTTTTCCAAATGCACACGGAATAATGGTCCCATGTTCTCCCTTTTATAGGTCTAGAACCAAAGGTATGGTGGGTGTCAGGTAGGGTGGGGGTCAGGTATGGTGGGTGTCAGGTATGGTGGGGGTCATAGTCAGTTCTTTGGAAATGATGTGTATGTTATCTCTATATGAAGAGCAGTTTCTCTGGAAGTTGTGAAATAATCAGTACAGAAGCTGACATGAACACACCCCATGATTCATATAGGCTATACTTTTCCATAGGTTTGGTGTATGTATGTTCCTTTTGCCCAAACACATACCTATAAGGAGTCAAATCAGAAAAACTGATCATTTTGCAGTGATCTCTTATTTTTTTCCAGAGCTGTATTTAGTTATTAACCTGGAAACTACCACCACGTGACATCACAAGGTGGAACTGAGCATTTTGAGCTTTGGCGTTATAGACAGACTAATAATAAAGGATTACTCAAACAAGAGTGAATGAAACAAAACACAACTCCAGCTATGTTTTTGAGGCGGTAACAACATTCTAACTTGGCTTAAATATGGAAACTTCAAAAACTAAAATCAAATGAAACAGATGATTTTTCAATAATACATGTGGTTAATTGGTGTTTTTGAAGTAAAAATATCAGTTACAAATATCCAAAAGTTTAATGGCGTTTACCTTTGATTCTTTTCCAGTTTGCGACTCACCTGGTCAAAGTGAATTTTCCTCGAGTCTGTGTCCTCGATGGAGGCATCAATAAACTGAAACCCACTGGACTTCTCACTGTTCCTTGTCCTCAGATCTGAACCATGTGGATGTGTTCGTTGTTCAGTGTTTGTTCTTGTTTCTATGGATATGTCATCGCTCTGCTTGGAATGTTCCACAGTGTGACATTAAACAGCTCTGTGTTACATTTACTTAATTACAGGTGGTTTTACTGCTCAAAAATACCTAGAAACACAGGCATTCTGACTGTGAGCGGTGTCGCCTCTCCACAGATCTGACCTGTAACTTGATCCAGGTTGGTCTCCATGAAGATAGAAAGGTTTAATGCCATACTGTGAAACATTCCAGACAAAGCAAAAACGTCTCCATGGACCCTCCACCAAAAACAAATACACAATTGTAAATCCGATTAGTGTTAATTCTGCATGTAAAATAAATAGTTCATGTGTTATTGCTGTGTTTAGCTGCTTGTTTCATAGAGATATTATCGCTTTGCCCAAAATGTTTCAGAGTATGGCATTAAAGGGCTTATGACACTATTTTATGATCCATGTTCTAATTTTGTTTCCTCATCAAAAACATTCCTGGAGTTGTGTTTTGTTTCATTCACATGTTTAACACACAAATCCTGCATACAGTGGTACCTCACCTTACGAAATTAATTTGTTCCAGAAGTGGTTTTGTAACGTGAATTTTTCGTAAGTTGAGTAGCTATTTCAATGGAAAAGGCCTGATTTGTTCCAAGTTTTTTTTTTTATAGTGTAACTTTTTTTTTATAGTGTAACACTGTGTTCTGCGTCCTGATTGCTAAGAGACTGTAGACCCAGGACTAAACGTGGACTATACCAAGTCTAGACCAGGTCTAAACCTGGACTGGAGCAGGACTAAACCTGGACTAAACCAGAACTGGACCAGGTCTAGACCTGGACTAAACCAGGACTAGACCAGGTGGATTAAAGCGCCGCGTGCAGGTCTATTTCCTGGTTTCGTGCTAGCTCTGCTATTAGCAGCAGCACCGGTGTACCTCACGAGTCACGGCTGAGGCGAGCAGCGACTGTGGGGAGAAGGGGGAGGGCGAAGAAGTGTGCGCGCGGACACGTGTGATAGCGCAGCATGACCCGGCGCGGGGCTGCGAGCACAAGACCTGTGCTCAAACCGTGAGCTGTTCTAGAGGAGGCACGGTTTGAGCACGGGTCTCGTGCCAGGTCATGCTGCGCTATCACACACGTGTCCGCGTGCACACACACCGCCCTCCCCCTTCCCCCCACGCTTCACTATTAATACATTTTGTTGAAAATCTATGAAAGTTTGAGTGTTTAAACGAGAGAGAAATGTGAGAAAAGTTTAAATCCAGTCTGAGAAAAGCGTATAATGTGTGTGGCTGAGCGCGCATTAATTGAATTTTTGAGATTTCGCGTTTCGTAACTTGAATTTTCTTTCGTATCTAGAGACCAAAATTTAACATGAAGGCGTTTCGTAACTTGGAATTTTTGTTTGTTGGGTCTGTCGTAAGGTGAGGTACCACTGTATTTATTTAGAGTTCTTCTCTCAGAAAACACTCTGTTCCACCTTGTGATGTCATCTGGTAATATAGGAAGTGCTCCACTGTGTTTTTAAACCCCATACACCTTCTCTAGAATCATCTGGATAATTTCAGCCCTGGAATTGCCAGTCTCTGTTGAACTGAAGCTAAATGTAGCTGTTCACTTGAAAACTACCTCTTCATGACATCACAAGATGGAACAGAACATTTTGAGCTTTGGAGAGGTAAACAGATTAATAATAAAGAGTTACTCAAACCTGTGAATGAAACAAAAAACAAAACTCTGGGTATGTTTTTGAGGAGGAAACAACATTTTAACAGCTTAAAGCTCACAAGAGTCAATTTTGCATAATATAGAACTTTTACCAAGTCGACATAAGGACACATATTTTTCAATAAATATCATATAGTATATTGTTTTTGTGATGTATACCAGAATGATTCTAACCTTTATATGTCCGACAAGGGGTAAATTACAGAGTCTGTGTATTATTCAGCTAATATCTGAAATAATACATTTAGACAATAAAAATGAAATAAACCACCAAAAGCGCATTCTGTAAATCAGGCCCAGACCTGCTGTGGAAGATAATATCTCAGCTGGTGAAAGAGTGAATGATTTTGGAAGTGAATCATCGCCCTGGCAAGTCAGTTTCACTACACAATCTGTTATCTTTACCGCGGGCTCTTTCTAAACTGGCCCTCAAAGATCTTAAAAGTTCTAAAGACATTGACATTGTATTTTGTATGACACTTATGGTATGTGATTTAGACTGATTCACAAGGGCAAACACCTGGAAACAGTAACTCACACTTATATAATATATACAAATATATATACAAATTGTAATAATACTAAATAAGTGGCAATAAAAATACCAAGAGACTGGTGTCAATAGGCATAATTATACAAATGTATATGTACAAGTAAGTAAAAAGCAGGAAATATAGTAATATAAATACAGTACAGTGGAAAAATCCAAGTTACGAAACGCCTTCACGTTAAATTTTGGTCTCTAGATACGAAAGAAAATGCAAGTTACGAAACGCGAAATCTCAAAAATTCGAATAATGCGCGCTCAGATGCACGCCCCGCTGTTATTCCCGCTCAAAAAGCACCTTTCTCGGCCTCTTAGCTCTGGCGCCGAACACGCAAGATTTTCAGCAAAATGTATTAAATAGTGAAGCGTGGGGGGAGACATGACTCAGGAAGCAGCGCGGAGACATGAACGCACCGCGCGGCGAGGAGCACGGCACCGCTTGAGGGGCACCCCTAGTCCTGGTCTGCACGACCAGCACCGGGGCTGCGAGCACGAGATAGAACCGCGGCGCCCGGACCGTGTCCTCTGGAGCCCGAGCCACAAACCAGCCGCACAAAACCAGCAAAAAGCGGCACGTGGTAGTTTAATCCTGGTTTAGTCCAGGTCTAGACCTGGTCCAGTCCTGGTTTAGTCCAGGTCCAGTCCAGGTTTAGACCTGGTTTAGACCTGGTTTAGTTCTGGTCTAGACCTGGTTTAGTCCACGTTTAGTCCTGGCTCTACAGTCTCTTAGCCAATCAGGACGCAGAACCAATGTTACACTATAAAAAAAATGTTACACTATAAAAAAACAACAACCTTGGAACGAATCAGGCCTTTTCCATTGAAATAGCTACTCAACTTACGAAAAATTCACGTTACGAAACCACTTCTGGAACGGATTAATTTCGTAAGGTGAGGTACCACTGTATACCACAGTTATAGACAAGAGGTTATAAGGAAAACAGTGCTAAGATGATATGATGATTGATTTTGTGTGTGATTGATTTTTGATGATTACATACAGAAATAACGGCACATGCAGGGAGTGGGTAGAGAAAGCAAAAATAGTTCTCTCAAGTAGGTAACAGCAAAATAAATAATAATGAATAAAAGTAAATGGATGAATGAAGGCCTGTCATGATACCAATTTTGAAGCACGAGATATTGTCTGTTTATATAAATGGACATAACCTGGAAGTGTTCATGGGGGCGCTTCCGGCTCCATCAACTCTGGTTCCAACTGACTTTACATTGGAAACTTGTTTCCCCTCTCTGTGTAACTGCTGCAGTGAGTCTCATTTTGGTCTTAAAATATTCATGTTAACCCGCTCTGCATGATCCGGGTGTTTTTAATTACATTATTTTGTCCAAAAATAAATTCCTATTCCTAATATGAAATTCTGCTCCAAATTCAGGATAATCCCAGTAAACCATTAAAGAAAATACTGTATCATTAACAAGAAGCTACAACAAATAAACAGTAGCATGAACAAATAATAGTCCTAAAAGTATTATATTCATCCCTCTACAGCTCAAATCCGTATTACATAAAAATAGCCGAAACATTCCCAATATTTGTGTAGGATCCCTCAGTCGTCCAGAATCCATGGCAAAAGGAGAAAGTCCATTTCTACCAACTTCTGACGAGAACTGAAGAAGCAGCTTGGATGAGTATATGAAACATATTCAACCAAATAAACTTTTGTCCAGTTGACAAATTGACTTTCTCCTTTTGCCATGGATTCTGGACGACTGAGGGATCCTACACAAATAGTGGGAATGTTTTGGCTATTTTTATGTAATACAGTTTTATGTAACAAGATTTGAGCTGTAGAGGGATGAATATAATACTTTTAGGACTATTATTTGTATGTGTTTGGGCAAAAGGAACATACATACACCAAACCTATGGAAAAGTATAGCCTATATGAATCATGGGGTGTGTTCATGTCAGCTTCTGTACTGATTATTTCACAACTTCCAGAGAAACTGCTCTTCATATAGAGATAACATACACATCATTTCCAAAGAACTGACTATGACCCCCACCATACCTGACACCCACCATACCTGACACCCACCATACCTTTGGTTCTAGACCTATAAAAGGGAGAACATGGGACCATTATTCCGTGTGCATTTGGAAAAAGGCTCCAGTTTAGACACACTGTTTCCTCCTTTTCCTTTTGCAGATTTACTATTTTAGTTTTGTCTGTCAGGGACTTTTTATTGCTACAAAGAAAATGCCAACGTACGAAGTGACAGTTTTTACTGGTAATCTGCTTTTTGCAAATACTTTTCACAATGTGTACGTCCAACTAGTGGGTAAGAATGGAGAAAGTGACCGCATCTGGCTTCCGGAGACTGGGTACTTTATCGTTGGAAAGGTGAGCACTTTACCCTAAAATGCATTTATATTATTATTATTATTATTATTATTATTATTATTAGTGTGTAAATTTATGTTTTCAAATCTACACTACAGTCTTATATAGATAAAATTATATAGCAAAAAGAACAACTTTAATCATATGTTTTATTATTATTAGCTATATTATTATTATTATTATTATTATTATTATTATTATTATTATTATTATTATTATTATTATTATTATTATTATTATCATTATGGGCTATATTAACAGAATTGTGTGTTTTCTTTTTCTTTTCTTTTGTATGTTTATTACATCAAATATAAAACTCAAATATATTAAGTGAGATTCTAGTGGAATTATGAAGCAAAAAACAACACATAAATAAATAAATAAATAATAATACCTAATAAATAAATATATAGTAAAAAATAATAATATTTCTTATATTTAATTTTCAAATCCTGAATCCTTTTTTCTTTACTACATAATTCCATATTTCTTGCTTCGTATATTTGATGTCTGAGTAGTAAAACTGAATGAGAGTCATTTTTGACTCCATCTTATTTAATGTTTTTTATTTCTTTATTTTTACTGCTTTCTACATTTGTAATACATAGGAAAGGCATCAAATATATGAACAAAGATATATGGAATTTTGTAATAAAAAAATGTTAAATGTTTGACAAAGCAAAGGGTGGCTGCTTTGAGGTTCTGAATATGAATTAGAAAAAACATACAGTATATAGTATATAGGAGTTATTTTTTTACTACATATTTCCATATATCTTTCTTCATATATATTAGATATCTTCTGTATGTATCTAAAATGTCAAAAGTAGGATAAAAAAAAAAAACTGAATGAAATTTTTGACTTAAAGACCAAATGCATCTCCATTTCAGAAAAAGACCTTTTCCATAAACTGTACTGAGTCTCTTGGGGACCTGGTCCTGGTGCACGTGGAGAAACGGTCAGTCCTGCCCCTGTTTCCAGCAGACGACTGGTTTGTGGACAAAATAGAAGTGACCGGTCCAGAGAAAGAAGTCTACAAGTTTCCCATGTACCACTGGATCACAGATGAAAACATTCACTATTTCAGGGAGGGAAAAGGTCAGTGGGATCATACCATCACCAACAATTTGAAATGTTTTTCTCAATTTTCTTAGACCTGTGCACAGTTTTGCCATATTAGTAAAGCTAACAACAACTAGCATTCGAACGCACACTTGCTGATTATGGGACAATAAAATGCGAGGTTACAATAAGCTGACTTATTGTAACCTCAAGAGCTGCTTATACATACAAGAGTAAAGTCAAACAAGTGTGCGGTAAACCTTCTTTTTTGGATCTGCTTACACATTATTTCTGTATTGTGCCAAGACAAATTTTACTCCAATACAAGTACAGTGTGGTGAGTATGTGTGCAGTATCGCTGTGCCTTTTCTGAAAGTGATTTTGAACTTAACAGCTTTGAGAGCCTTTGAAGATGAACATCTTCTGGGTAAATACGCAAGGAAGAAGGAGCTATGGCACAGGAAACAAGAATACCGGTAAGCATGTGATGTAATCCTTTTGGTGGACTTATATTTCATAAAGTTCATCTTCAGTCTGAAGAGCACATGTGCGTATGTTCCAGTTGGGGTGTTTACGCAGAGGGTTTGCCTCACCTCATGACCGAAAAGAGTCCGTGTGATCTGCCTCCTGAAGTCCGCTTCTCGTTCACAAAGGACGTTGAATTCAGATGGGATGCGCTAAAAGGGTAAACAATAAGACAATAGATAAAGACAATAAACACTTTGCAGCTCATGTCATCAACATTCCCTGGGACTGTGAAGCTAACTGAAAGCACTGCTCTGTCTAAAGCTCTGTTACTCATGTCAGACTTAACCTGATCTTTATTTTAACACAATCTGACCAGAGCTGACTTAGTTGAAACTACAAAAAGTGATCTGTTCTTAAACAAGTCTCTCATACATACATTTTTTTTCCATTAGTTTTTAGACAATCTTGAAACTTTTTGGCTAAAGTGTGCATTGCGTCACCATGGTAACTACTGAACATTCCACCAATACAGAAACATGTAGAACACCCCCAGCATTAGGTCACTGCAAAGTATCAACAGTATCACCATCATCATTTGTAAAATATTAACATGAATGTGTGTTTCAAGGCTTGGGGAGCTGAAACTGTTAAATTTGGCTGACCGTAAAGAGCCTTGGACTGATTTTGACTCCCTTTCCCGAGTGTTCCGCTGCCACAAAACAGAGGCTTCAGGTATTGCTCTTCTTACTTACTGTGTTCACTGTGATAGACTTAAACTTAGACTTAGACCAACTTTATTGATCCATGAGGGAAACTGTTGTAGCTCACACACATAGACTGTATAAAAAAGGCTCCATATTAGGAATAGGACAAAATGGCGAAATAAAAACACCAGAATTGTGTAGAGCGGGTTAATATGAACATTTTAAGTCCAAAATGATGAGGCACACTGCAGCAGTTACAGAGAGAAGAGCCACAATATTCCAATGTAAGTCAATGGGGGCTAGTGTCAGTAGGAGCCGGAAGGAAACGTCCTATTTGTAGCCTGTTGGAGAACGAGCTCCTCTGTCCCTCTAAGGCAGGGGTGGCCAATTATTTTTCCCCAAGGGCCAATTGAGAAGCAGAAAATATTGTGGAAGGCCGCGCCAAAAGTTTGAAGTCTACTCTAGTTATTCATTTTATTTCTACGTTGAAATCAGTAAATGACATTGTTTACAGAAGCTGGTATGTTCTGTGTTTTTATTAAGTAATGAGAGAGTGAGGTTTTACAAAAACTGAATTTATTCCGTAAAATAATTCAAAACAATGGTAAACGTGAAACATTTGTAACTCTTTTTCAGTCACATTAAGCCCACAATGCTTTTTGAGTTTAACTTTCTTAACTTTGTATTAAAGGAAAAGTAACGTTATTTTACAATCTGGGCCTTCTTTCGGTAATAAAACAAGTCGTTTGACTCACCCATAGCACGTTCGTGTCATTTGGAGGTGTTTGGTGAAAGTTACGTTGTAGCGTATCCGTTAACATGAGTATTCGGGGCATTACTTTGCGGTCTCCAAATAACACAAACTTTAGCACTTTTCAAATCATAGAAGCCTGATGTCTTAATGTAAGATTTCGTTTGAAGCAAAAGTGGCCTGTAATCCGAGATTTATCCATAGTTTTCAGCTTTGCGTTTCATGTTTGGGTCCCGGGAGCTGAGAGCACACTCCGCGCATGCGCACTGGCGTCCTCATCTACTCGAAACTATGGCTAAATCTCGGATTACAGGCCACTTTTGCTTCAAACAAAATCTTACATTAAGACATCGGGCTTGTTTTATTACCGAAAGAAGGCTCAGATTGTAAAATAACGTGACTTTTCCTTTAAGACACCACAATGTCTTTGTTTGCCAAATAATATAATACAAGATACGTCACAACATTTTTTTGTCCAACTGCCAAACTGTGTAGAAAAATCAAAGTTAGCATGTTTAGTGTTTTTTTTTTTCTTGATCATTGAGAGAAATCTAGCCTCTGTTGAGCTTTAACAAATGCATCAAAGTCAGGTTCATGTTTGAGGTGGAGATGTGAAGTCCGACAGATGATCATCAGGACAAATGCATTATGTACAATTTTGAAAGTAGGTTTTATTTTCTTAATTCAACGCAACCTTTCGCGGGCCGGTCAGAGTCGGCTCATGGGCTGTAGGCTATTTGGGCCCCTGAGCTTGAAATGCCCGGGTCTGCTCTAAAGTCTGGTGCAGTGGGTGAGCAGGAGTGTCCATGATGAAGATAATTATGATTGTGTTACTGTTTTCCAGAATTAACGCAGAAAAAATGGAAAGAAGATGATTTCTTTGGTTACCAGTTTCTAAATGGACTCAACCCCGTTTTAATCCGACGTTGCGACTCTCTGCCCAAGAACTTCCACGTCACTGATGATATGGTCTCTCTGGAGTGCGAGGGCAGTTTGACAGAAGAGATGGAGGTGACTGCTGTTAATTGCAATTCACTTCTTTCCTAAATGTATGTAAATAGACATTCTGGAACCGCTTTTACGCAGTTTAAAGGTCTTATATTTCTCAAAATTGACTCTTGTGAGCTTTTAGCCATGTCAGAATGTCGTTACCGCATCAAAAACAGACCCGGAGTTGTAGTCTGGTTAACACCTGACCATATCACAAGTGAGATATGGGTCTGGAAACTCGCTTCGAAAAATCCCGTAGCGGAGGTGTGGTTAGCGATTGCCAACAGCCGTTTATTGGGCGTTATGAATGTCTATCATTGAGCGTATACGTAAGTCCATAGCCAATCATGTCAGTTGTCAGTTCAAACTACAAGCTTCCGTTTGTCATGTCGTACGCGTCACCGTCTTGCCACACCTCCCCCGCTCTCTGATTGGGGCCCTAAATCTGGGACTCTCGCTTGGACGAGTTTCCAGGCCGCCTTCCAGTTCGAAACGAACGGAAGCGGCCTGGGAATTCCCAGGCTACCGGAGTTGTGTTTTGTTTCATTCTCACATGTTTAAGTAATCCTTTATTATAAGTCTGTCCACATCTCCAACGCCAAATGATTCGAGTGAAAGTGTATGGAGTTTTAAAACAGAGTAGAGAACTTCTTGTATTACCACATGACATCACAAGGTCATTTGAGAGAAGAACTCAGCCTAAAAATGCAGGGTTTGTGTGTTAAACATGTGTGAATGAAACAAAACACAACTCCTTGTATGATTTTGATGAGGAAATAATATGATAGATCAGAAAATAGAGTAAAAAGTTAACAATGTATGTATGCTGGTCCATATTGTAGAAAGGTAACATCTTCCTCTGTGACTACAAACTTTTGGATGGAGTGCAGACCGTACCTATCAATGGGATAGAGCAGTTTCTGACAGCTCCTCTCGTCCTCCTTCACAAAACCCCTGAGGACACGCTGAAGCCAGTAGCCATTCAGGTAAGAGACCAACACAGTGCAGTACCGGAAAAAAAAACCAAAAAAAGTTAACTTTTAAGACAATTCTTTGGCTGTGCATGGATGTCATGACAATAGTTATTTGCCTGTTTTCATGGTGATCCTCACAGTGTAGTGATATAGAAGAGTGAAGTGTTGCCAGACGAGACTCCCTATATTCTAGGCATTCTGTTCGGGGGCGGGGCTTAGCATACCATGTCAATCAAAACTACTTTTATTTATTTACAATTTTCCTTTAACTAAAATACATCTCAGTTTTGCCAAGACCTGGTTAGCAGCCCAAACCAAAAACCCTAAACTCACCTGTTCCTAAACTTAACCCTAACCTTAACCTGAAAATCAACATTTGCGATGTTGATTGTGTATTTTGTTGTTTGGCATAACAATGTTTTTTGGGGGAAATGGTGCCACTCAGATGCATCAATGAAAAGTAAAAGAAAAACATTTGTTTTGTCTGGTCAAAAAGTCTTTTTAGACTTTGAGGCAGCACAGGTGAATAGGAAACACTGTTCAAAATTGGAAATGCCGAGTTTTTAGGGAGTCCCATTGCCAGATTATCTGTGCAGTTACATAAAAATAATGCACGGCAGCATTAGACTTCTCACTGACTGTGTTATAAGTGACAGTTGATGTGTGTGTTCCTGCAGCTCAAACAGACTCCAGCAAAAGAGAACCCCATCTTTTTCCCCACTGACTCAAAGTACGACTGGTTGCTGGCCAAGACCTTTGTGAGAGGTGCAGATTTTCAATACCAAGAGCTGAATGTGCATGTGCTGCGCACTCACCTCCTCTCTGAGGTCTTCACTGTGGCTTTACTGAGGAACGTTCCCAGGGTGCACCCTCTGTACAAGGTGAACAATGTCTGCATGTTCTGTGAGATGAGCCAGCAGGCTGTACAGATACTTTCACCTGAGATGACTAAAGTAAAGTAACACAGAGAATCTAACAAGAGCTAATTCCTCCCCTCTGTTTTTTCTCATCACAGCTTCTTGTTCCTCACACTCGATTCACTCTACACATCAATGTGCTGGCCAGACAGAAACTTATCTCCCCAGATGGCATATTATCACTTGTAAGATTTACATTATATTATCTTAACACTGCTTTAAGGGTGCACTATGTAACTTTTCCGTTTGTTTGTATGGATATGTCAGTGCTCTGCCTGGAATGTTCCACAGTATGACATTAAACAGCTCTACTTTACATTTATTCAATTACAGGTGGCTTTATAGCTCAAAAATACCTAGAAAAACAGGCATTTTGACTGTGAGCAGGTTGCCTCTCCACAGAACTGACCTGTAACTTAGTCTAGTTTGGTCTCCATGAGGATAGAAAGTTTTAATACCATACTGTGAAACTTTCCAGATAAAGCAATAACATGTCCATATCCATGGAGAAATGCATTTTGACGGACCCTCCATCAGAAAAGTTACACAATGCACCGTTAAGTAACTATACATACAAACTAATGATATTTCTATTGTTCCAGTACTCAGCTCCTGGTAGAGAGGGTATAGTGACCATCCTGCAGAAAGCCCTGTCCTCTGTGACCTACAGCTCCCTCTGTATCCCTGAGGACATCAAAGAGAGAGGGATGGACTCTGTGCCCAAATACTACTACAGGGACGATGGACTCAAGCTTTGGAACATCATAAACAGGCATGGTTTCCAAATAATAAGAATAGTTAATAATACATTTTATTAACATCGCACTTTCAGGACAATCAAAAGCGCTTCACATAAACAAAAATAATAAATAAAATAGGCAAAAAGAACAATAAACAGAATACAGGAAAGATATGAACAGTGAATCATATTGGTGGTTTTCCCAAATATGGAACGTGATCATTTCTATTATTGACTAGACCCAAGGCCAGGCTATATCGCAACACAAATCTGCAGTTGCACAATATTAATTTTACTTGCCCCCATCTGTATTACATAATATTGGCCTATAGATTGTAGTGGTCTAAAGTAATAAAGAAAAACGCTTTCATTTTGCAGTATTCAGAATATACTTATTTTTAATCAAAGGACTACATTGCAGTACTTGATCACACAAATTAAGATTCAAACTTCACACAAATAGTAGGAAAAATGGAAAACATTGCTCTTATAGCGTGTGCACGTGTCATTTTTCCTTCTCTATTTAGTGACAGGAAATGCAGAACAGACGGAAACAAACATGAAGCTGTTTTAATCCCATGTTGCTTTTTTACACTACAATGTATGTGCAACTAAGTACTCAGAACACGGTACTCTGATGTATCAGAATATTTTCAAAGCAGTCTTTTCATCACTGTTTATTTAGAATGTAACAATATCGAAATATCGTGAAATCCTATCATCAGAAGTTTCGCAATAATATCGTGAGCCATCACAATATATCGAATTACAAGTCTCTTTCATTATTTTCAATTCATTATTTTGGTGCAGAAAAACCAGATGGAACTACATAGACCTTGACTCTTTCCGTTCTTTCAGTGCAGACGACATGAAGAAATAACTGTTATGAAGCCCTTTTAAAGGAAAAGTAACGTTATTTTACAATCTGAGCCTTCTTTCGGTAATAAAACAAGTCGTTTGACTCACCCATATCACGTTCGTGTCATTTGGAGCTGTTTGAAGAAAGTTATGTTGTGGCGTTTCTGTTAGCATTTGTTAGCATTTGTATTCGGGGCATTACTTTGCGGTCTCCAAATAACACAAACTTTAGCACTTTTCAAATCATAGAAGCCCGATGTCTTAATGAAAAATTTCGTTTGAAGCAAAAGTGGCCTGTAATCCGAGGTTTATCCATAGTTTTCAGCTTTGCGTTTCATGTTTGGGTCCCGGGAGCAGTCCGCGCATGCGCACTGGCGTCCTCATCTACTCGAAACTATGGCTAAATCTCGGATTACAGGCCACTTTTGCTTCAAACGAAATTTTTCATTAAGACATCGGGCTTCTATGATTTGAAAAGTGCTAAAGTTTGTGTTATTTGGAGACCGCAAAGTAATGCCCCGAGCAAATGATACAGCACCATGTTAAAAGATACGGGATCATTACTAGAACAGAACGGCTCAACATAAGTTCTGCGATACTGCTCCAATTGACAGAAAAATGCTATGGGTGAGTAAAACTACTTGTTTTATTACCGAAAGAAGGCTCAGATTGTAAAATAACGTTACTTTGCCTTTAAATCTTAATTCTTTGGGTATTGGCGGTAATACAGTACCAAAGTCTTGTCAAGGCATTTTAAGAGGCAGAAGTCACATATTCGCTATTTTGTTTTTATCGTACCGTCACATGCATATGGTGAAAATATCATACAGAGATCTGGATATCGTTATAGCTCGCTTTGATGTCTTCATGTCTTTACAGCTTTGTGGATGGAGTGATACGTTACTACTACAAGTCGGACGACGAGGTCCTAGAAGACTCTGAGCTGCAGGAGTATATCAAGGACATTTTTGAGTATGGTTTCCTGTCTAACGAAGAATCAGGTGAGCTTGAAAAACACATGAGATTATATTATTATTATTATTATTATTATTATTATTATTATTATTATTATTATTATTATTATTATTATTATTATTATTATTATTATTATTATTATTATTATATAATACTAATGGGGCGGCACTAGCTCAGTTGGTAGAGTGCTTGTCTAGTGATCCAGGGGTTGGCGGTTCGAATCCCGCTCTTGACGGGTTGACCGCATGTGATCCCAGTTCCCACAGATGAATGCTGCCGTTGTGATACATCAAGGCCAGTTGTGGCGTGGACCATCCTCCTGTGGACCCAGTGGACCCACTGGTTTTGTCCTGGTTTAGTTCTGGTTTAGTCAGGTGAAAACAAAAGTGTGCTAATCGTCACGTGAATGGTCAGGAGTTCCAGTGTGGGTAATTATGGTTATTTACACATGCCCCGTTTCTTTCCGAATAACAAGCCAATTTGAAATACAAAATGTATGCTTTTAAAGCAACCAGTACTGTTATCTGAAACATGAAGCGGCTTCTTCATGATCTCAACTAGCACATTTTGCAAAGAAAATGAAAATCACAAATTTAGAAAAAAAAAAAAGCTTCTAATGCGAGTTTCTCGTATTCGCCCGGCCCGACATGTGACTGGTTTAAGCGTGGCGGGTCACAATTATAGCAACAATCACACCAAAGTACATAACACCTGCACACTCACTATACATACAATTCATTTCAGACAGTTCATTTGAAGTTTGAAGTCAAGAGTTAAACCAACAACCCCAGCAATATCATTTTGTTAAACACTGCGACATATTGGACCATTGAACAACCACTGTTTTAAAGGTCTGTGAAGAATCCCTCAGTCATCTAGGTACAATCTTGCCTGGTTTACACCTGACCATATCACAAGTGAGATATGGTCTGTAAGCCACCTTCGAAATATCTTGTAGCGGAGGTGTGTTTTACGATCGCCAACGGCCGTTTATTGGGCGTTACGAATGTCTATCATTTGGCGTATACGTAGCCCATAGCCAATCATGTCAGTTGTTAGTTCAAACTACAAGCTTCCGTTTGTCACGTAGTACGTGTCACCCTCTTGCCACCCCTCCCCACTCTCTGATTGGCTCCCAGAATCGGGAGAGCTCGCTTGCCATAGTCGCCAGGCTGTCTTTCATATTGGAACGAACGAAAGCAGCCTGGGATTTCCCAGGTTAGGTAGAATCCATGGCAAAAGGAGAAATTCAGTTTGTGAACTGGACAAAGTTTATTTGGTCGAATATGTTTCGCAGCTCATCCACGCTAGAACTGAAGAAGCAGCTTGGATGAGCTGCGAAACGTATTCGACCAAATAAATTGAATAAACTGAATTTCTCCTTTCGATACTGTTTTAAAGCTTTAGAACATGCTGCCAGTGTTGAAAGCTTCCATATATGAGCAGGCACTGTATTCCATGTTTAGCCTCCTCGCTGTCCAAAAGCACTTTTCCTAAACAGCACTGAGCAGTCACCTCTAGAGCCTGCTCCTGTTATCCGGTTTGAATTTCTTTTCACAAACTCCCTTAGAGGAGGTGGAGCAAGATTGCTAAAAACAGATGAGATGGATGTACAGTGTTTTATAATAATAATGATTTTGCAGAAATCCCACAGAGCTTCAGAACTGTGGATGAGGTGGTGAAGTTTGTCACTATGGTCATGTTCATCGCCTCAGGCCAACACTCCGCTGTCAACACTGCACAGGTGAGTTCAAGAGATGAGTTTGTACATCAGTTACACATTAAATTGACTCTCGTGAGCTTTAGGTCATGTTATAATGTTGTTACCTCCTCATGAATATACCTGGAGTTGTGTTTTGTTTCATTTCCACATGTTTGAGTGTTTCATGTTTTCAAGTTAACAGCTACCTTTTACCTTTAGTTCAGTAGAGACTGGCAGTTCTGAAGTTCTCCAAATGATTCTACTGAAGGTGTTTGGAGTTTAAAAATCAAAAACCTGTATAAATCCATGACGTCACAAGTGTTTTTGTCTGAGAGAAGACAGAGTGTAAATGTGCAGGGTTTGTGTTAAACATGTGTGAATGAAACAAAACACAACTCCAGGTGTGTTTGTAATGACATTAATGGCATTAATACTCCACAAATTGAATAAAATTAAATTATTCAAACTTAAAATTAAATTATTCAAACTTAAAAATATTTCAAGAGACATTATTATTCATTTTTTACTGGGCCATTTGGATACATTGCAGATGGACATCGGTGGCTGGATGCCCAACTTTCCAAGCTCTTTACAACTGCCTCCACCAACCGTAAAGAACAAAGCGAATGAGTGCACCCTGCTGCGGACTCTGCCTGACATCAACGTCACCATGCAAATAATGGCAATTCTGCGACTCCTCAGCAAATCGTCCATTGATTTCGTAAGTCTTCCACTTCATGACACTAAAATATGTCAGTACATTGCAGTTGCATCACGCTGGTGGTGTTCTATGCATCTCTATTGGCAGAATGTTCAGCGTTTACCATGGTGACACAATGTACACATTAGCAAACAGACAAAAATGTTTTCAAATTAAATAAATAAAATATGTCTGAACATAAAAAAAAACAACACACAAATCATCTCACCGATTGTACTTCAAACTAAATCAGCTCTTTCTGGTCATATTGCGTTAAAATAGCTCAGAAAAAGGCTGCATCCCATTATTCTGTCTTACCCCTTCCCCTTTATCTACGTCTTTGTCTTGCCCCTCGATACCGAGCTGAGAGGGCCAGGGGTATGAATGTTCCCCTAAGACAGTGCTTCTCAATTATTTTCTGTGACGCCCCCCCTAGGAAGAAGAAAAAATTTCACGCCCCCCTTCCTGCGCGCGACTATAAATAGTATTATTTGTCTAGAAAATTGTTATTAGAACACCATTGTATCCTTTTATTAACATTATAAACAAAAAAAAAGAAAGAAACTTACAACAAAGACTGCACTGAGGACTCAAATATTAATGTGTTTTTAATGCAGCTTTGCGCACATTTGTTTACGTTTTACAGAAATGAAACTTAAAACCACCTCATTTGCATAAGCTAAAAGCACTGAAAAAAAAACGCTCTCTCCTTGTGCCACTGATGCGTCAGCTTCTGTCGGACTAAAGGACATGACTCAGTGGAATATACGTGTTTTTTCTGTGACAGAGGATGTTCTGTTAATGGTGAGACTGTGTAAATCGCATGTGAGAACGCCACTGCCAACTACTGTTGTTGATGTGCAATTACACTTAGTTCTAGTACAGTACAGCAAAAAAGCATGTTTCCCAGGGTCATACGCGCCCCCCCTGGCATCACGCCACGCCCCCCCAGGGGGGCCCGCCCCACTATTTGAGAAGCACTGCCCTAAGAAATGGGACACCACTCGATTACCGTTTGAGTCATCATCCCTTGCCTCTACCTGGCTGATACGTCTACAGAGGCGGCGACAATTGACGCAAACAAACGTAAACAAATGTCAAGGATTATCGGGTACCTCAGCTCGACAAAAAAACTAGCTTGTTTATACATGAAAGTTCGATGAAAACGATAATGTCGGCTAAACAGACATCGCTACAATTAAAACCGCAACAACAGTTCACTAAAAGTAACGTAGAACATAAGCGTCATAATTGTAAACCTGCTAAACTGTTAATCGATAATTACAACTGCTGAAAATACATTTATGAGACTCCTTGGCTGGTCGATGTGACGCTGCCATCCTGATCCCAAAACCTGCCTGAGCTTGTAGGCGTACCCCTTCGTTCCAAGTCTGGTCGAGAGCTTACTTCGTTTCAAGGGGTATGTAGCCCTCGGTCGTGGCTCTAGCCCTTGATCAAAATTAGAATCGGGACACCCCTTGCCCTCACATGAACGCGCAAAACCAAGGGGTAGGGGTAAGACGAAGGGGTAAGACAGAGAAATGGGACGCAGCCTAAGTCTAACTTGAGTAACAGAGCTTCAGACAGAGCAGTGCTTTCAGTTATCTTTACACCCCCAGGGAATGATGATGACAGCAGCCGCAAAGTATCAGTTATCAATCAATTATCAAATATCAATTGCAGATTGTTTCAGTGGCTGTGTGTTTTGTTTTCGCAGCTTTCTCTTGGCAATTACCCCCAAGAACTTTTCACCGAAGATGATATCCTCGAGCTGATGAAACAGTTTGAAAAAGACTTAAAAGGCTTGGATGAAGAGATTGACACCAGAAACAAAGATCTGGAGTTAGAATACCCATACATGAAGCCCAAAGTCCTGGAAAACAGTGTGTCTACGTAAAACTCTTCTGGGTTTTGTGTCTCAGCAAATCCCTATAATACAGTGAGGGGCATGACACATTATGATTCAAATATAATCAAATATAGTATCAATTGAATCAAATATTCTATTAACCATGAATTAACTACAAGAAATTAATTGATGGATTGATGTTTTCTTCTCTAATAATAATAAAGCATACAAAAGAAATGTGCAGGGCTGAATTCTTGTTTAAAAGAACGTCTAATCTGAAATATTTAACCGTGTAATGTTATGTGCTTTTACTGAAAATATATTATGTCTGTGAAAAAGTGAATTAAGTTCATTAAAAGTTATTATAACATAAACACATTTCAAGAAGATAACTAATGGAGAAACAAGTCCAAAACCAGCTGCAGGTCAGGGTCTGATCACTTCATCTGCGAAGAGCCGAGATGGTAAAGGGTCACATTTTTAACACAACTTTCAAAACACTTTACATGAACCCATTCACACACCCATTCAAACACCTATTCATACACTCATTTATACACTCATTCATACACCAGTTTGTTGAGATCTGAGCAGTGTGCGTTGATATCTAGGCAGCAGATCTGCTTGGACTGTTGCCTCCGCGACCCGAATACCAGATAAAGCCGAAGAAAATGGATGGATGGATCATACACCAGTGTACAAACACACTGGGGGCAACGTGGGTTAAGACACTTAAAGCCACAGCAAAAGGAGAAATTCAATTTGTCAACTGGACGAAGTGGTCAAACACGTTTCGCAGCTCATCCAAGCTGCTTCGTCAGATGAGCTGCGAAACATATTCGACCAAATAAACTTTAAAATAAGGTGTCAATTCAGTTCAGTTAGTCAGTTCGACTTTAAACTTCTAAAAGTTTAAATACTTCTTAGTGCCTGCCTTAGGACTACAGATGCAATTTAGCTCTATAGCTAATTCTGGCATATTTACTGTGCAGCTTCTGCTCATATGCACCTGCACTGTTATATTCTTCAGACCCCCCAGGATTTCGCGGGCATTTTTTGTGATTGTTGCGGGCTAAAATGCCTGAATTTGCGTGAGCTTTTCCAAAAAGTTGTGATGAAAGTTGCGGTGCTTTTTTGCGATTTTGTTGCGGGAGGAAGTGAAAGTTGCAATAAATAGTTGTGATTTTCCCTTTTTGTAATTAAAATTGAGTAATATTTTGAATACTGAGTTATTACTGACAAAGAATAATACAAAGACACAGAGATCACAGATATGGTCCTAAAACAACCTTACCAACATCGAAAAATAAATTACTACTAGGAGGGGAACTGTTTTGCCCGGTCTTTTGCTGTTATTTTTGTGGGCAAATGGCCGCAGACATGTTTCTTTGCCATTAGAAGCCGTGTCCCAGTTCCCAGAGTGCACAGTTCGGAGCGTGGTTTGAAGGGCACCATTTCTTTTTTGTCCCATGCGCAGTTAACACGCGTTCGCAGACCGCAGTCGTTTCCATGGAAATCGGGGCGTGGACCAAGCGCGTGAAAAAGCACGCTTCGTGCACTCATATATCCCAGCATGCACCGCGCGCTACTTCTTCTACGGGAGAAAATGGAGTCGGCGGCTGCTTCCCGTAGTTGCGAGACCTGTCGCATTTCGCAGACGGCCATGCGGTCTGCGGAGTGCACTCAGGGCTGAGCAAGTGTGCACCGCCTTGACTGCAGTCTGAGCCCCCTTCAAACCACGCTCCGAACTGGGGACACGGCCGCAGTTTCGTCACACGGAAGTAAGGCAGAAGGAAGTTGGTCGACATGAGTTCAATACGTCGCCGATGACTGGTCAAAATTGGTAAAAATTGCGGGAAAGTTGCGGTGATTGGTCAAAATTGCAACACCGCCCTGAATTCACGGGGATTGGCTGAAGTTGCGTTGAAGTTGCAAATCGCAACATCGCGAATTCCTGGAGGGTCTGATTCTTGTATTCTTGTAAATTTGTTAATTTAAGTTTTCTACTTTATTTTATTCTATTTTATTCCGCTCCAAGTACCGAAGCAATTTCCTAATGTTGTGAACATGTTCAAACATATGGCAATAAAACCTTTCTGATTCTGATTCTGATTAATATACATTGTCCTAAATAAATAAATAAATAAATAAATAAACTAAACATGCTTCAATAAAATATTGAATGTCATTCCACATTCAATATGTGAATAAATAAAAATATAAAGAATGATGCATTAGTCCTATATAGTATTTTTCCAGAGACTCAAAGTCATTTTACAATTATCGTTCAAGTATTTGGCTAATTCTGTCTTTTTTAACCATGTGTAAACATGTGTTTTATGAAATTGCACTGTCCCCTTTTAAATAAACTAAACCTAAAGTACCAGAGTTACTATAGGGAAGATGGATGGAAGATAATTCACAAACCACATAATGTCATCCGTAGTGTTTGGTTCCAGTCAAATGAAGCTCATCGAGGCCGGCAGTTAGAGGGGCGAATTAGGATCTGAGTTCCATATTTGGAATTTCAACCGTGAGTATCATAGCAATCACAATAGCAACTAATCCTAGTCTGGCAGGAAGCGCTTAGCAGCACTGTCAATCAAACCTATCCATTTATAGATTCAGTCTATTATTACGACACGGGTAAGGTGGCAGGTGTCAGGTAGTTCTGTGGCACCATTTTGTGTGTCATTAAAAGAATAATACCTCTTTCAGGACATACAATGGCACTGGAAGGATGACACTTGCTTTGGTGCCCAGTTTCTGAATGGAGTGAACCCCATGTTGATCCAGCGCTGCACCTTTCTGCCCGGGAACTTCCCTGTCACTGAGATTATGGTCTATGCCCATGGTGGTGTTTACCTGGCAGAGGAGATGAAGGTACTTCTCATAAAGCTCCATTATTCTGTCTTTGGACTTGCTTTAAATTGCATTTAAAGAAAACATATTATTCAAAATGTGCTTTTTTGAGCTTTTAACTGTTATGTTGTTGTCTGATCAACAAATATTTCCCCCGGAGTTGTGTTTAGTTTCATTTAAAGGTGCATTGTGTAACTTTTCTGGTGGAGAGTCTACAAATGCCTTTCTCCATAGAAATTGTACTGCTTTGTCTGTGTAACCCAGGGTTATTTTGCTGCTGAAAGTGTTATTTTATTTTTAAATTTGAAGAAAATGTAATGTTTTCGCTAAGTTTTTGTTTTTTCGTATGTACCGTGAACAGCACTGCGCACGTCACCTCCCAGTCAGAGAGCGGGAGAAACTTCTTTTGCTTCTCCGAGAGACTGATGAGAAAAATAGCTCTGAAAAATGCAGTTTTGAGTGCTGAAAATGATCTAAGTTACCTGGGAGTAATGTGGTCGAGTCCTGTGATGTATAAAAGATCCCATGACATGGTACTTCTTGATGCTTTTATATGGCTCCTTAATGGTTCCCTAATACTGTAAATGAATCCTTCTTCAAAATCAACACTCAGTGCATGAGAAACAGAGATAAGATGAGAAAGAGTCATAAATATCTCTCTCAAACTCTTTATTCTGGGCGTTGTTGCTTGAATGCAAATGAGGAGAAAAGAGATGGCCAATAGTAGAGGGTGGGGGCGTGGCCAAACTCTCCGCTCAGAGCTCAGAGCCCACAGCTGATCCATTTCCTTGTTTTTGCACGGGGGAGAGATTTGAAGCGTTCCATTGAAAAATAAACACATTTCCACATAAAATAAAATTAAACCACTGCTGTTCAAAGGTCCAGAGGCTCAGATAAAGGACTTCCGAGCCTAGAAACACTCGGACGTGCCTCCAGGCAAATAAAAAAACGCATTTCGCATTGCCTAGCGCATTCGCAGTCCAAACTCTCTGGGCGTGATTTACAGAGACGCTGAGTACAGACAGACGGGGGTGGAACTGCATTTGCGTTTCTTTTTTCGATCTGACGTCAATAAGGTGCCTTGTTCAAACTCGCCCGTTTGAGCTCCGATTTTTTGTAACGCAGAAAAGGATCGCAAATGCTCAGTTTAGACATTTCACAACTTTTAACCATGGGGGGGCCTAAACAGGGTAGGGGAGCTCACATTAACGTTCAAAAACCTCAGAAAGTGAAAATTTCATGCCATGGGACCTTTAAGCCAAGGAAAGTGAAACGTTTTTTTGAAGATATCCTGGTGAGTGTTGTTAAACTTATGAATTTAACTTACAGGGCTCTCAAGTGTCACGCATTGAGAGTGTGACACACGCAATTCGACGTGTTCACACGCTCACACGCCACACATGGCATCTCTCACGCTGATTTTTTATTTATTAAATTTTTTTGGGCCCAGAAAATTGGTCTGTGTGGCTCAGTTTATGCAGGCACCGTGCGTTTTCAGCGAAAAAAACTCCCCCTGCTCCGGGCGCACAGTCTGAGCGAGGCCGGAGCAGACGCGCCGTCCCCTGGGCACGTCCTGAGCCTCAGTCCCGGTGCCACGTCTCCTCTGAGACGCACCGACTCTGGTCCCGGTGTCTCCGTCTGTGCGTAACGTGTCCCCCCCGACGGCTTACGCCCGGAATACGCGCGGCCCAGAGCCGAACTGGCCATGGTTCGCCGCGGTGTTCGCCGCGGTTCGCCGCGGGCCCGGTGCATTAACCAGACTCTTACATGAATCCGTTAAAAATGTCCCGCGCCCCCCCCCCCCCGTCCCCCCCGTCCTTGGAAATTACAGTGTCACGCACGACCCCGCTCAAAACTGGAAGGATGACACTTGCTTTGGTGCCCAGTTTCTGAATGGAGTGAACCCCATGTTGATCCAGCGCTGCACCTTTCTGCCCGGGAACTTCCCTGTCACTGAGATTATGGTCTATGCCCATGGTGGTGTTTACCTGGCAGAGGAGATGAAGGTACTTCTCATAAAGCTCCATTATTCTGTCTTTGGACTTGCTTTAAATTGCATTTAAAGAAAACATATTATTCAAAATGTACTTTTTTGAGCTTTTAACTGTTATGTTGTGGAGAGTCTACAAATGCCTTTCTCCATAGAAATTGTACTGCTTTGTCTGTGTAACCCAGGGTTATTTTGCTGCTGAAAGTGTTATTTTATTTTTAAATTTGAAGAAAAATATCCTGGTGAGTGTTGTTAAACTTATGAATTTAACTTACAGGGCTCTCAAGTCTCACGGATTGAGAGTGTGACACACGCAATTCGACGCTTTCACACGCACACACGCCACACATGGCATCTCTCACGCTGATTTTTTATTTATTAAATTTTTTTGGGCCCAGAAAATTGGTCTGTGTGGCTCAGTTTATGCAGGCACCGTGCGTTTTCAGCGAAAAAAACTCCCCCTGCTCCGGGCGCACAGTCTGAGCGAGGCCGGAGCAGACGCGCCGTCCCCTGGGCACGTCCTGAGCCTCAGTCCCGGTGCCACGTCTCCTCTGAGACGCACCGACTCTGGTCCCGGTGTCTCCGTCTGTGCGTAACGTGTCCCCCCCCGACGGCTTACGCCCGGAATACGCGCGGCCCAGAGCCGAACTGCCCATGGTTCGCCGCGGTTCGCCGCGGTTCGCCGCGGGCCCGGTGCATTAACCAGACTCTTACATGAATCCCCCCCCCCCCCGTCCTTGGAAATTACAGTGTCACGCACGACCCCGCTCAAAACTTGAGCGCCCTGATTTAACAAAGCTTTGTTTTTCCGATGTATGAATAAGTAGAGTGGATTATTGTGCACTTCAAACTCTAAACCAGTCAGGATATGCTATGTTTTGGGAAATTTGATTGTTAAAAGCTGCTAATTAGATGTTAGGTGTGGAAAAGTAAGCTAGCGCACCTGCATGTGTGGGGTGACGCTATGACCTTCATATAAGTTCAATATGTACATTTACTTCCTCGCTGGCAAACTATTGTGCTTTTATTTAATTTCACAATATGAGTGTATTGTTATTGACGAATATGAATGAACAATACGACAAATTATTTGATATTGATATGTTTTACTATTTTGGAATTATGGATGACGTAATCTAGGGTAATAATTATTTTATTTTGCAAATTGAATAATTGCACTGCATCCTTTTGTGAAGGCTGTTTTTTTTGTGTTGCCGGTCTACTGTCAGAGTGAGACGCTTTGTCAGTTTAAGACGCCTCCTTGAGATGAGCGCTGCTGCGCAAGCGCGCATGTCACAACACAACAATCACCCCCTGAGCACATGGGGCTTTTATACGGAAAAGCACAAAACGAGGTTAGCTTATCTTAGAATGCTTTGCACAGGTCAAACTCTGTATTTCACCATAAACTTGCTCTCAATTTGTCCGTAAGGATCCAGCGAATAAAATCCAGTAAAACAATTTAGTCCAAAACACGTGTTAGATCCATTACGGCTGATCCGGCAGCATGCTTGTGTTGTTTACCCAAAACCACGAGCCTTGCCGAAGGCGAAGGCGGAGCCCAAATGTCCTTCTGCGGCTCTCGTATTCAAAATGGCTGCCTCTGCATGGGGAAGATCCCCCTTTTATGTGACTATATCTAAGTCCAAAAGAATAGTTTGATTTCATGATGGAAGTGAAAAGGCTTGGAAAACACTGTATTTTTGAATGGGTATCTTCAATTTCAGTAATTAACGGGTAAAAATCTTACACACTGTCCCTTTAAGCAGTAGCGCATGAAAGCGTATGGCTTTCACATCACAGCTGTAGCTCAGCTGTTTCTAAACCATTACATCATGCGCGCTTGCGCAGTAGCGCTCATCTCGAGGAGGCGTCTTAAACAGACAAAGCGTCTCACTCTGACAGTACACCTGTACCGGTAGAGTCTCCCAGGGACTGCAATCTGCGGACTGGATGCCATCTTGGGACATTCTGGATCTGATGGTCACCTACTTCCCCGGAGGGTGGTAGGACAATTTCATTGAGGATTTTTAAAAAAAATTGTTGTCTGAGATCTCACTTACTTTTTTTGGGTCAGGCCTAGGGGTGTGCAAAATAATCTTCATGACAATATACTGCATCGATTCTTGATGCCAAAAATCAATTAATATTAATTGATAATTTATTAATTAATTAATTAATTAATATATATATATATATATATATACACATATATATATATATATATATATATACACATATATATATATATATATATATATATATATATATATATATATATATATATATATATATATATATATATATATATATATATATATATATATATATATATATATATATATATATATATATATATATATATATATATATATATATATATATATATATATATGTATTTTTTTTTTTATAAATCCTATGCGCTTTTTTCTTTGTTAAAGGTACAGTGTGTAGGATTCGTGGCGCATAGGTGGATGGTGGCTATGGCACTTCCTGTTTTAGCTACGGCAAACCTCGAGGCTCACCCGGGCGCACTGTAGCGGACAGCTCGCGTGCCCGCGCGCACCCGGCGCTGCGAGCCCTCGCCGACAACAACGGTATTAATAAAACGCTGTCCCGTTCACTGTTTTTTTTTTTCTTTTCGCATGAAAACACACATTCCCGATCGTGTACCATGACAATCTACATATCAAATGAAACCTTACAGTCTCCTCTTTTTGACTATGCAATTCATTTCCCAGCACAACAATCACTCCCTGAGCACATGGGGCTTTTATATGGAAAAGCACAAAACGAGGTTTGTTACTTAGCTTACCTTTGAAGGCCTTGCACAGGTCAAAATCTGTATTTCACCATAAGCTTGGTCTCAATCTGTCCGTAAAGATCCAGCGAATAAAATCCAGTAAAACAATTTAGTCCAAATCACGTGTTAGATCCATTACGACGTGTGATACAGCAGCATGCTTGTTGTTTACCCAAAACCATGAGCCTCATACAGTTTTTAAGCTCACACCATAACTGGACTCTGCTCTGGTTTCTGCAGATTGTGTTGGCTGTATTAGCTTAGCAGTCCCAGGGCCAAAGGACTTTGTTTGTATATTTCCCCATTGTGTGAAGAATCATTGACATTGGTGATAGAAAACCTGTTCAGAATCAGCTCAGAATGAGGAGTTAGGAACTAGGGTGGACATTCAGACACAGCCACAATAATGCATATGTGTTCTTTAGTATCATTTGCATACTTCCTGGTTTGTGACAGTTAAAATTGTAGTAACTGTTGTAATTATTGTGACATATTTAATCTACAATTTCACATTAAATATTCCTGTGTGACTACAGCTCGTGGATGGAGTAAGTACCAGTATTATCAATGGGAAAAGGCAGTATTTGGCAGCTCCTCTTGTTCTTCTTCACAAAACCCCCGATGACGAGCTGAAACCTATCGCCATCCAGGTAGGAAAAAAAAAAGTTTATGATATTTAGATTAAAAAAAAAAAAATCTATTAAAAAGATTGCGAGCTAACTCAGTGTACTAGTACATAATCCATCTCTAGCTCAAACAGACTCCAGCAGAAGACAACCCCATCTTTTTCCCCACTGACCAAGAGTACGACCTTTGTGAGAAGTGCAGATTTTAACGTTTAACATTTTAGCTGAACGTGCACCTGCTGCGCACTCACCTCCTCATTGAGGTCTTCGCTGTGGGTTTACTGAGGAACGTGTCCAGTGTCCACCCTCTGTACAAGGTAAATACAAAATACAAAGATTGGTAATACAATGAGATGAAAATGCTTTTGTCTGAAAGTCCCGTACCATTGATTTAACCCTCCGGTCGTGTTCGCCTCCAGCCCCCTACTTTAGTGTTCCCGGTCAAAATTGACCGGTCTGTTTTAACTGCTCTTAAATTAGCACAAACATTTTTTTTTCCACACCAATTTTTTTATTAAGCATTCTTTAGTTGAGAACAATGTTTCAAAGTAGTGTCTAACAACAATTTATAGAAGTAAACATTAAATAACATCAGTTAAAATACAATTGGGCACTGAAAATGAACTACAAAATGAACATATAATACAAAAAATAAATGGAATACCAAACACCAAACTCAACAGGGTGTGTGTGTGTGTGTGTGTGTGTGTGTGTGTGTGTGTGTGTGTGTGTGTGTGTGTGTGTGTGTGTGTGTGTGTGTGTGTGTGTGTTTTCATGCACATGAGTGGCATGTGACACTCAGGTCAGAGTGGGCCTTGCAAACATAAGCATGACATTAGCAGCATGTCAGGCTCGTTTTGATGTCTCTAGGGGTATAGAGGCCACAACCCTTCCTTTTCTGCCCATGTCCTTGTTGGGGGAGAGCAGCCAGGGCTGGGGCTGGAGCTTGCATGCTCCTAACCAGACTGGCGGAGGCTGGTGTGCGGGGAATGTGCTGGCGTTGCTGTATAAGAGGAGTCACCAAAGCGAGGAAAAGTCTCCTCTTGAAACTTTTCCCCTGATTCCAGGTTGGGTCGATTGCTGTCCACACCACATACGCGTTGAAAGCTAACACATCCAGGATGTTGTGGAACAGTGCCACAGGCCAGCAAGCCGTCATCCGCTTACAGGTGTATGTACCAGTAAGCTTCAATAAAGGAACAATAAATAATAAGAGATTAGGAACAATATTCAATCTGTCATACACAAAATGCTGATTCACCTAGATAAAAATAAAATAAAACGCATGATGAGACTTTACATTACCTTATCAAGGCAGTCAACGCCTCCCTTGTTCTTGTTGTAGTCCTGGATCATCAGGGGCTTCCTGTCCTCTGTGGCGCTGATAGCGGCGTCTTTGTGTACTGTGCTCATCAGGATGACATTTCTGTTCTTCTTGGGAACGTATGACACAAGTGTGAGTGTCAGTGAATGCAAATTGTGATGAGAGTGCCTGTCTTCCTCTGGTCGATACCAGCGCAGGGGAAGTTCGGGCTTGTTCTTCTTCACTGTCCCTACCATGGTGAGCTTTCTTTTCAGTAGCTCCTGACCAAAAGCATGTGATGTGAGGAAGTTGTCACATGTGATATTATGCCCTTGGAGACCGGTTGTCATGTCCAGCACAACACGCATACCCTGGTTTGTATGTGTGTGTATGTGTGTGTATGTGTGTGTGTGTGTGTGTGTGTGTGTGTGTGTGTGTGTGTGTGTGTGTGTGTGTGTGTGTGTGTGTGTGTGTGTGTGTGTGTGAGAGCTGGGGCAGTGTGTATGGGGATGTTTTCTGTATGTTGAATGAATTTACTCTGGATACCCATTCATTTCCTATGGCGGTCACTTTTGACCGGGAACACCACAGGTGTAACAAGGTTGATTAAAACACTCAAAATTTAACGAAATAGGTGATCATCACTTTTATATGTTCATGTCCACAGTGTGGAGGATATCATAAGGTCTTGAGGTAATCAGATGAAAAACATAATATTTATGAATATTATAAGTTGTAAAACGGTCAGATTTGACCCGAACACGACAGGAGGGTTAAACTAAACTTCAGGCCTGGGTGCAGACCAGACCGAGTTCTAGTTTAAAAGTCCTGCCAACATAAAATTATTCCTTTAAATTGCACAGTGGTGGAAAGAGTACTTGAAACAACAACATCAGCATCAGCCAAAACCTCCCATTACAGCTACATTTGATTTGCAGTGGGTGATTAATGTGAACAGAAAACATCTAGAGTGTGTGTACGTGTGTGTACAGGGCTAAAGCAAGGACAAAAACAGGACTAAAACAGGACTAAACCAGGGCTAAACCAAGGACTAAACCAGGACTAAACCAGGACTAAACCAGGACCAAAACAGGACTAAACCAGGACTAAACCAGGACTAAACCAGGACCAAAACAGGACTAAACCAGGACTAAACCAGGACTAAACCAGGGCTAAAACAGGACTAAAACAGGACTAAAACAGGGCTAAACCAGGGCTAAACCAAGGACTAAACAAGGACTAAACCAGGACTAAACCAGGACTAAACCAGGACCAAAACAGGGCTAAACCAGGGCTAAACCAGGACTAAACCAGGGCTAAAACAGGACTAAAACAGGACTAAACCAGGACTAAAACAGGAATAAACAGGACTAAAACGGGACTAAACCAAGGACTAAACCAAGCACTAAACCAGGACTAAACCAAGGAATAAAACCAGGGCTAAACCAGGACTAAACCAAGGACTAAACCAGGACTAAACCAGGACTAAACCAAGGACTAAAACAGGACTAAACCAGGACTAAACCAAGGAATAAAGCCAGGACTAAACCAGGACCAAACCAGGACTAAAAGAGGATTAAAACAGGACTAAACCAGGAGAAAACCAGGACTAAACCAGGACTAAACCAGGACCAAACCAGGACCAAACCAGGACTAAACCAAGGACTAAACCAAGCACTAAACCAAGCACTAAACCAGGACTAAACCAAGGAATAAAACCAGGACTCAACCAGGACCAAACCAGGACTAAACCAGGACTAAACCAGGACTAAAACGGGACCAAACCAGGACCAAACCAGGACTAAACCCAGGACTAAACCAGGACTAAACCAGGGCTAAACCAGGGCTAAACCAGGGCTAAACCAGGGCTAAAACAGGACTAAAACAGGACTAAAACAGGGCTAAAACACCCAGGACTAAACCAGGACTAAAACAGGACTAAACCAAAACTAAACCAATACCAGTACCTTCTGACCTGCCCTGAAGGCTAACACCACAGTGATGATGATCTGCAGGGCTGAGCTTAGAAGGTCTGGAGTGAGGAAACTTCACGAGCTGTTTTCAGAGCTTTGCAAAATCCCATGTGCTGCTTTCAAATGGCCACAAATTCTTCAAATGTTCTCAGATTTCCATGTGTAAGGCATTGTTGAAAAGCTTAGAATCTACACTTTCAGAATCTGCGAATAACTCAAAACGCCTCCGGGACGACTTGTGACTGTTTTTTTCTGTGGCCGGGCACATATTTAATTACAAAACACTGAATATACTGAATACATTAAAATGTGTTTTCTGATACATGGTCCAATCAGAGGACTGTAATTCTGAATATTTAAAATACTTTTAAGTTGCATTCCAATAGGAAGGACCACACCACAACAACGGAATACAATAAAGATATTTACTGACGATGGAAAGATGTGATGGCTGGGAGGAGACTCCGGATGGGGCTCTGTCTCAGGTGGTCAGCCCAGTCGATTCAGTACACGGTTCTGGATGATGTCCTCAGGCTGAAGGATGAACAGGAGACATGGGGCGGGAGGGAGGGGGTCGAGAGCGGAGACAGATGGCGTTGTCGGGATAGGCCGTATAAATAGGGCTTCTGGGTAATTGAAGGTGTGGTTGAGCTGAGCTGTGGGTCACTGGGGAGGAGCAGGGGCAGCAGAGGCCTCGTCCTGCTCCTGAATCTCAATCAGTCATATTAACTCCACTTAAATGAGATGAGTTACTTCCCAGGACTGAAGTGACATATTAGGCATATATGCAGCCATCTTTAAATTAAACTGTAAGGTTTTTCTAACATGAAATCACCAAATGGCACCGCCAGTGTCCTTGTTTGTGCACAACAGGTTTAGATTAAATAATATTGCATCCTATAGCTCAGGCAACTAAACATGTCCCGTCCATGCATGGTGATGCAGGGTCTCACGTGAAAACAACTGCCCTGGAGTGTCCTTGTCAGTTGCCCTTGTCAGTTGTCATGATGCAACACTGGAGTGAGAGAAGGGGAAACCTTGTTGTTGTTGTTTTTTTTTTAACTTAAGATGAGATTTTGAATAATGAACTTCTATGACTCATTATACAGCTGTGGAAAAAATAAGAGACCACTGCATTTTATTCTGAAATCAGCATCACTACATGTATTACAGCCATTCCATTCCAGCGTCTGTTGAATTCCAACACAAACACAAAGCTGAGCTACTTCAGTTCTTGCACCAGGAGTGGAATAAAGTCACCCAAGAACAATGTGAAAGACTTGTGGAGAGCATGCCAAGACGCATGAAAGCTGTGATTAAAAATAAGGGTTATTGCACCAAATATTGATTCCTGAACTCTTCTTAAGTGTAAACATTAGTATTATGTTGTTTTAAAATGAATTTGATCTTGTTTCTTTGCATTGTTTGAGTTCTGAAAACATGTATCTTTTTGTTATTTTGACCATTTTGTCATTTTCTGCAAATACATAAATGCTCTAAACCAGGAGTGTCAAACATGCGGCCCGGGGGCCAGATCCGGTGTACTGTCAGAGTGAGACGCTTTGTCAGTTTAAGACGCCTCCTCGAGATCTGCGCAAGCGCGCATGATGTAATGGTTTAGAAACAGCTGAGCTACAGCTGTGACGTGAAAGCCGTACGCTTTCATGCGCTACTGCTTAAGTAAGTAACATTTTAACAGTCTATTGGTTTTATTGTATGTTTGAACGAGATGTGAATGTTAGATTTGCGGCAGGATACCTACGTCAGATAACCGAGACGCTTTGTCACTTTCAGACGCCTCCTCGACTCCTCGAGATGAGCGCTACTGCGCATATGATGTAATGGTTTAAAAACAGCTGGGAGACGCTTTGACAGTTTTATGCGCTACTGCGCAAGTAAGTAACATTTTAACAGTATTGGTTTTATTCTATGTTTTAACCAATTAAGCATGTAAAGAACGAGATGTGAACGTTAGATTTGTGGCAGAATACATACGTCAGATTATACTAGTTTGGATTTAACATTTGACTGCATCGTTATAGTTTTCATTCAAAATAATTAAAACAGACAGGTTAGTATTTAGTTATAGTTATTTTCTTGTGCTTTTTTAACATAATCTTTTACTGTTATTAATTGCAAGCTGCTCTTAATAACCTGTCTGTTTTAATTATTTTGTTTATCATTTGTCTTCGCTATGATTCACTGCTCAAGACTGAATGCTTTTCTACTTCTTAACCACGTCTGCAAATGTCTTTAAGGAGCCATCTGTACACCATGACAACAGATGAAAACTAGCCTCTTGGCTAATTCTGGCATGTTAAACATTTACTGTTGGTCAACATGCACTGTCTGTTATAAATAAATATGTAAATAAATACATTTCATGCATTTGCGCAGTAGTGCTCATCTCGAGGAGGCGTCTTAAACCATTACATCATGCGCGCTTGCGCAGATCTCGAGGAGGCGTCTTAAACTGACAAAGCGTCTCACTCTGACAGTACACCGGATCTGGCCCCCGGGCCGCATGTTTGACACTCCTGGTTTAGAGCATTTATGTATTTGCAGAAAATGACAAAATGGTCAAAATAACAAAAAAGATACATGTTTTCAGACCTCAAACAATGCAAAGAAACAAGATCAAATTCATTTTAACCCTTATTTTTAATCACAGCTTTCATTTGTCTTGGCATGCTCTCCACAAGTCTTTCACAAGTCTGGCCCTCCAAGACCTTTAATCTCGGCTGATTTTCTATTAAAATATTTTAATTATGTTTAAATTTTCTATTAAAATATTAATACATTTTTTGCGCCTCTTTTCTATGCAGTTTAGCATAGCAGCGTCTCCAGCGCCTCTGTGCGTGGCCCCTCCCACCAGAGCAGCACAAATGAAGACCAAACGCTCTTAAAGGACCATCGTTTTGACTGTTGACCGTGACACCCTCATCAGCAAAATGTCAAAAATGAGAAAAGTGGATGCAGAGTGCAGGATTTTCCAAGAAAATTTGACAAATTCCTATTTGTTCACGGAGGTGAATGGGAAACCTGTACGATCAGTGTGTTTGCAACAAGTGGTGGTACTCAAGGAATATAATCTTAAACGCCACCACGAGACACAGCATTTCGAACAATATAAAAACTTGAACGGAGAATTGAGAAGACAGAAGATAAACAAATTATTGCTGGGACTGAAGAAACAGCAGTCTGTAATAGATTTGTGTTTCTTTGCACAAATATTTGGACTTTATTGCAATTTTTGGGGTATATTTGCCATGAGTTTTCTGATCCGGCCCCTTTGGGATCAAAGTAGGTTGGATACGGCCCCCGGACCAAAATGAGTTCGACACCCCTGCTCTAAACGATAATATTTTTATTTGGAATTTGGGGGAAATGTTGTCAGTAGTTTATAGACTCAAACAAAAATATTCCTTTTGCTCAAACACATACCTATAAGTAGTAAAATCAGAAAAACTGATAATTTTGCAGTGGTCTCTTATTTTTTTTCAGAGCTGTAGTAAAGGCAGATTGTTTAAAGTGCATTGTGTAACTTTTCTTGTGGAGGGTGCAAATGCTTTTCTTCATGGTGATGTTATTGCTTTGTCTGGAATGTTTCACAGTATGACATTAAACCTATCAGTTTTTATGGACCAGGCCAAGTTACAGGTCAGATCTGTGGAGAGGCTACCCCTCTCACAGTCAGTATCCCTGTTTTTCTACGGATTTTTGAGCTATAAAACCACCTGTATTTGAATAAATGTAAGGTAGAGCTGTTTAATGTCATAGTGTGGAATATTCCAGACAGAGCAATGACATCTCCTAGAAACTCGCAGGTAACGGACCCTCCACCAGAAAAGTTACACAATGAATCTGTAAGTGTTCCAGTTATGTATCCATTGTTTTTGAAGCTAATTCTGATGTACGGTTTGGGTTCAATATTATCATTTGTCTGTGTTTGCTTTGGCAAATATGATATGATAATAACTGCCTTGAAGGAGTAAATGATAATTTAAAAAAATAAATAAAAGATGGGGAAAATAAAACAAACAAACAAACAAAATTTCCATTTCCAGGACCTCTAAAAACAGTTTTTTTCCCCTCTAGCTTCTTTTCCCTCACACTCAGAGATGCTCCATTGAATGTGATCTGCACTTTCAGAGAAGAGTTTGACAAGTTACATCATGAAACTGACCAGAGAAACAAGTTACTGGAACATAGTCTCCAATATTTGGATCCAGTAAAAGTGGAGAACAGCATATCGAGACACACTTTGAGGTAGTCATAAAAAATAAGATTGTAGTCATGTTTAGTGATTATTATAGAAATTACAAACGTTTAGCTCCCTTAATTATTTCACAGATGCTCATGCTCTGTGATATTGTTAAAGAAGATATTACATTAGATTAGATCAGACCCGGGCATTTCAAGGCCCGGGGGCCAAATAGGGCCCACGAGCTGACTCTGACCGGCCCGCGAAAGTTTGCTTGGAATTAAGAAAATAAAACAGACCCTCCAGAAATTTGCGATTTGCAACTTCAGCGCAACTTCAGCCAATCCCCGTGAATTCAGGGTGGTGTTGCAATTTTGCAATCACCGCAACTTTCCCGCAATTTTGACCAATTTTGACCAATCATCGGCGACGTATTGAACTCACGTCGACCAATTTCCTTCTGCCTTACTTCCGTGTGACGAAACGAAACTGCGGCCGTGTCCCCAGTTCGGAGCGTGGTTTGAAAGGGGCTCAGACTGCAGTCAAGGCGGTGCACACTTGCTCAGCCCTGACCGCATGGCCGTCTGCGAAACGCGACATGTCTCGCAACTACGGGAAGCAGCCTCTGACTCCATTTTCTCCCGTAGAAGAAGTAGCGCGCGGTGCATGCTGGGATATATGACTGTGCGAAGCGTGCTTTTTCACGCGCTTGGTCCACGCCCCGATTTCCATGGAAACGACGAACGCGTGTTAACTGCGCATGGGACAATAAAGAAATGACGCACATGCCCTTCAAACCACGCTCTGAACTGTGCACTCTGGGAATTGGGATATGGCTTCTAATGGCAAAGAAACATGTCTGCGGTGCCATTTGCCCACAAAAATAACAGCAAAAGACTGGGCAAAACAGTTCCCCTCCTAGTAGTCATTTATTTTCGATGTCGGTAAGGTTGTTTTAGGACCATATCTGTGATCTCTGTGTCTTTGTATTATTCTTTGTCAGTAATAACTCAGTATTCAAAATATTACTCAATTTTAATTACAAAAAGGGAAAATCACAACTATTTATCGCAACTTTCACTTCCTCCCGCAACAAAAACCTTAAAAGCACCGCAACTTTCATCGCAACTTTTTGGAAAAGTTCACGCAAATTCAGGCATTTTAGCCCGCAACAATCACAAAAAAATGCCCGCGAAATCAGTGAATAAAACCTACTTTCAAAATTGTACATAATGCATTTGTCCTGATGATCATCTGTCGGACGTACTTCACATCTCCACCTCAAACATGCAACCTGACTTTGATGCACTTGTTAAAGCTCAACAGAGGCTAGATTTCTCTCACTGATCAAGAAGAAAAATACTAAACATGCTAACTTTGACTTTTTCTACACACTTTGGCAGTTGGACAAAAAAATGTTGTGACGTATCTTGTATTATATTTGGCAAACAAAGACATTGTGGTGTCTTAATACAAAGTTAAAGGTCCCATGGCATGAAATTTTCACTTTCTGAGGTTTTTGAACGTTAATGTGAGCTCGCCTACCCTGTTTATCACCGTGTGGCGATTGGAATGCCAATCATTCTCACGTGTTTTGGACATGTACAAAAATTACATCTTTTTGGGAAAATATTGTAAGAGTAAGGGGGAAATACTAGGCTATAAAATACCTAATGACCCACGAGTCATGTACTTGGGACTGTCGCAAGAAGGACCTATTCAGACCGAAGACTTTTATTTGTTTAAAATCATGCTGATGGCCAGTAAGAAATCTGTAATGAGGAACTGGCTAAATAGCGGCTCATTAGAACTGAAACAGTGGATGGAAATAATTGAGGAAATGTATTTGATGGAAAGAATTACTTAATATCTGAGGATGAAAGCAAGTAAATTTGAAAAAAGATGGTCCAAATGGATCAACTATAAGAATAAGAGAAATGTATAGCATTTTATGTTTTTTGTAGAACCCCACAGATTTTGTTTTGTTCTATACCTTGTAAAAAGCATAAATAAGTTTAAAAAGGTCACATTTATAGCACTTTTCCTCCTCTCACAAGGCTTTACATAAATGAACAACTCACCCATGCACACACTCGTGCACCAGCGTGATGTGGGTTGAGTGTCTTGCCCCTGGGCACAACAACAGCATCGCCAACCTGTGGGTCAGTGAGGATCTGACCGCTCCTCCAGAGTAAGCTGCTGCTTTGGGTTACTTCGTGAACAGTGTCATATTTGTGCAGCCATGGCCCACAAAGATCTCACTGAGCTCAACATGAGTCCACGTTAAACAGGAGCTGTGCGTTACGCAGTTTGAACGCATGGCAGCACGGTGGCTAGCACTAGCACTCACGCCTCACAGCAAGAAAGTTCCGGGTTCGATCCCCGGGTCCCCTGTCTGTGTGGAGTTTGCATGTTCTCCCCATGTCTGGGTGGGTTTCCTCCTGGCACTCTGGTTTCCCCCATCAACCCAAAACATGCTCCAGGTAAAGGTCCAGCTGAGGTCCTGACCAAACCTAAACAGTAAGATCATGGAGATGGTCCCCGGGCGCAGTCATGTGCTCCCACTGCTCCTGAAGAAAGGATGGGTCAAATGCAGAGGACAAATTTCCCTTCAGGGACAAATAAGTGATATAAATAAATACAGTCATACCTCACCTTACGAAAGACCCAAATAAGGAATAATCCAAGTTACGAAACGCCTTTACCTAAAATTTTCGTCTCTGAATACGAAAGAAAATTCAAGTTACGAAACGCGAAATCTCAAAAATTCAAATAATGCGCACTCGGCTTCGCAGCCGCCCGAATCCCCCGAAACATAAATACACTTGTAAATACACTCTCCAAAAGGGTTTAGGCGGGTATTGGGGGCCTTGGAACGAATCAGGCCTTTTACATTGCGACTCTACTTACGAAAAAATCACGTTACGAAACCACTTCTGGAATGAATTAATTTCGTAAGGTGAGGTATGACTGTAAATAACAAATACGCAAATACGCAAAGGAACTCGGAGAACTAGGCCTTCGTGTCCAGTATTTTTGTAGCCAAGAATAAATTCGCTTTACAATTCTTGACAGTAAAAGCAATATTTGATTTTAACATTGATTTTAACACCTCATATCTGTCACAGAATTTAAAAACCTCATCATCTTTCATACATGCAGTTCTGTCTTCTAATTTGACAAGGAGTTTAAGCAATACGTCTTGATATTGTACTGCACACAGTCAGTCACTAGATGGAGATATTGTTCAAGCTGCAAATTATAAACTTTTGTCACTGCACAGGACATATAAGGTATGTGTGTGCGTGTGTGTGTTTGTATGTCTGTGTGTGTGTGTATGTGTGTGTTTGTGTGTGTGTGTGTGTGTGTGTATGTGTGTGTGTGTTTGTGTGTGTGTGTGTGTGTTTGTGTGTATGTGTTTGTATGTGTGTGTGTGTATGTGTGTGTGTGTGTGTGTGTGTGTTTGTATGTGTGTTTGTATGTCTGTGTGTGTTTGTATGTATGTGTGTGTGTATGTGTGTGTGTGTATGTGTATGTTTGTATGTGTGTGTGTATGTGTGTGTGTGTATGTGTGTGTGTGTGTATGTGTATGTTTGTATGTGTGTGTGTGTGTATGTGTGTGTGTGTATGTGTGTGTGTGTGTGTATGTTTGTATGTCTGTGTGTGTGTGTGTGTATGTGTGTGTTTGTATGTGTGTTTGTATGTGTGTGTGTGTATGTGTTTGTATGTGTGTGTGTGTTTATGTGTGTGTTTGTATGTGTGTTTGTATGTGTGTGTGTGTATGTGTTTGTATGTGTGAGTGTGTGTGTTTGTATGTGTGTGTGTGTATGTGTTTGTATGTGTGAGTGTGTGTGTTTGTATGTGTGTGTGTATGTGTTTGTATGTGTGTGTGTGTGTGTGTGTGTGTGTGTGTTTGTATGTGTGTGTGTGTATGTCTGTGTGTGTATGTGTATGTTTGTATGTCTGTGTATGTGTGTGTTTGTATGTGTGTGTTTGTATGTGTGTGTGTATGTTTGTATGTCTGTGTGTGTTTGTATGTATGTTTGTGTATGTGTGTGTTTGTATGTCTGTGTATGTGTGTGTTTGTATGTGTGTGTGTGTGTGTATGTGTGTGTGTATGTTTGTATGTCTGTGTGTGTTTGTATGTATGTTTGTGTATGTGTGTGTTTGTATGTCTGTGTATGTGTGTGTTTGTATGTGTGTTTGTGTGTGTGTATGTGTTTGTATGTGTGTATGTGTATGTCTGTGTGTGTGTATGTGTGTTTGTATGTGTGTGTTTGTATGTGTGTTTGTGTGTGTGTGTGTGTTTGTATGTGTGTGTATGTGTGTGTGTGTGTGTGTGTGTGTGTGTGTTTGTATGTGTGTGTATGTGTGTGTGTGTGTTTGTATGTGTGTTTGTGTGTGTGTGTTTGTATGTGTGTGTATGTGTGTGTATGTGTGTTTGTGTGTGTGTGTGTGTGTTTGTATGTGTGTGTATGTGTGTGTGTGTGTGTGTAATGTAAGACACACAACATTTTGTTTCTTCACTTTAAAAGGTAAAGGCAAGTGCACTGAAGTGAGTCATTTACTGGACAAAATACAGAACAAAAATACAACTTTGAGCCGATCGGCTGTGAGCTGGAGACATTTGTCACAGTGAGGGACAGGAGGACACTGGACAAACTGCTCTCCATCATGGACACTCCTGCTCACCCCCTGCACCAGACCATAGAGGGACAGAGGAGATAATACTCCCTACAACCTAACAAAAACGTCCCTACTGCACCAGACCATAGAGGGACAGAGGAGATAATACTCCCTACAACTGAACAAAAACTTCCCTACTGCACCAGACTGTAGAGGGACAGAGGAGCTCATTCTCCAACAGGCTCCTACAGCTCCGCTCAAACAGTGAGCGAAACAGGACTACATTCATACTAACGCCATGTCCTGTCAATCATTATTTCATCTTTGCACTGTTTCTCCTTACGACCTCCTGTATGGAGCCCAGATATACAGCTCTGGAAAAAAATAAGACACCACTGCATTTTTTTCTGAAATCAGCATCTCTACATGTATTACAGCCATTCCATTCCAGTGTCTGTTGAATTCCAACACAAACACAAAGCTGAGCTACTTCAGTTCTTGCACCAGGAGTGGAATAAAGTCACCCAAGAACAATGTGAAAGACTTGTGGAGAGCATGCCAAGACGCATGAAAGCTGTGATTAAAAATAAGGGTTACTGCACCAAATATTGATTTCTGAACTCTTCTTAAGTGTAAACATTAGTATTATGTTGTTTTAAAATGAATTTGATCTTGTTTCTTTGCATTGTTTGAGGTCATTTTCTGCAAATAAATGCTCTAAACGATAATATTTTTATTTGGAATTTGGGGGAAATGTTGTCAGTAGTTTATAGACTCAAACAAATATGTTCCGTTTGCCCAAACACATACCTATAAGTAGTAAAATCAGAAAAACTGATCATTTTGCAATTTTTTTCCAGAGCTGTACTTTGTATTCCTCTATTTCAATATATTATTTTACTTTACATATATAATTGTGTAATCGTGCCTTATTTGACACCAGTCTCTTGCTATTTTTGCTATTTGTTTTGAATGTATCATGGGCTCTATTCACGCTTACGTCACAAAACCAGAAGACGTTTGGAAACATGCGGATGATGACTTCCGACAGTAGTAAATTTGGGAAAACGGAGAAAATGGCTCGGTTTTCTTCATCTAGATGTCTTCTTTTTTTCCTTTTATAAACCGCCCGTTAATCTGTGTGTTATAATTGTTCTAACTTAACTAAAATGTGTTATGTTCGGCAGATCGACAGCTACAACCAGCTGCCTGTAAGTGACACTGAAGATGATTAGAGTCACGTCCCCCGTGGAAAACTTTGGCAGGTTGTGAAAACGCTGCTGCTAAATCCACCGTTTTATCACATGCCGAGTGTCGGGAACTACACTGAAAGTCGTCATTCGCATTTCCAAACGTCTTCTGGTAAGCGTGAATAAACTCTGTTAGCATGTATATTTTTTCTCTTTATTATAATACAGCTCTGGAAAAAAAAAATAACTGCAAAATTACACTGCAAATTTCTCTGATCTGGCCAAGATTTTACAACTTATTTCATATTATTCATCTTGTTTTCAGATTTATTATTTACGTACTAGTTCAGAGACTGCTTCATTCTAGTCTAGAGGGAGTTTATTTTAAAGGTCCCATGGCATGAAATTTTCACTTTCTGAGGTTTTTGAACGTTAATGTGAGCTCCCCTACCCTGTTTAGCCCCCCCCCCCCCCCCATGGTTAAAAGTTGCGAAATGTCTAAACTGAGCATTTGCGATCCTTTTCTGCGTTAGAAAAAATCAGAGCTCAAACGGGCGATTTTGAACAAGGCACCTTATTGACGTCAGATCGAAAAAAGAAATGCAAATGCAGTTCCACCCCCGTCTGTCTGAACTCAGCGTCACTGTAAATCAAGCCCAGAGAGTTTGGACTGCGGATGAGCTACGCAATGCGAAATACGTTTTTTTATTTGCCTGGAGGCACGTCCGAGTGTTTCTAGGCTCGGAAGTCCTTTATCTGAGCCTCTGGACCTTTGAACAGCAGTGGTTTGATTTTATTTTCTGTGGAAATGTGTTTATTTTTCAATGGAACGCTTCTCATCTCTCCCCCCGTGCAAAAACACGGAAGTGGGTCACAGAGCGGAGCGGAGAGTTTGGCCACGCCCCCACCCCCTACTATAGGCCAGCTCTGTCCTCCTCATTTGCATTCAATGGAGTGTTCTAGAGTGACATTTATGACTCTTTCTCATCTTATCTCTGTTTCTCATGCACTGAGTGTTAATTTTGAAGAAGGATTCATTTACAGTATTAGGGAACCATTAAGGAGCCATATAAAAGCATCAAGAAGTACCATGTCATGGGACCTTTAAAGGAGAATTAACGTTTTTTACAATCTGAGCCTTATTTCGGTAATAAAGTTGTTTCACTCACCCATAGCATGGCTAAATCTCGGATTACAGGCCACTTTTGACTCAAACGAAAGTCTAGACTAAGATATTGAGCTTCTATGATTTGAAAAGTGCTAAAGTTTGTGTTATTTGGAGATCGCAAACATATGCCCCGAGAACTCACATTACGGATATCGCTAATCTAAAACATCTCCGGAAATGCTCCATATGACACAAGTGCTATGGGTGAGTAAAACTACTTGTTTTATTACCGAAATAAGGCTCAGATTGTAAAAAAACGTTAATTCTCCTTTAAGATCAAGTAAAAGTAAAATTATCTTGCTGCATGGACAGATAATTTCACTACGTTTAAGTCAATTTCTGATAGATTTAAGTGTTTATATCTTAAATTTTGGACAAGCTTTTTGCAGTGTATCAGTTTTTCTGATTTTACTACTTATAGGTATGTGTTTGGGCAAAAAGAACATTTTTATTTGAGTCTATAAACCAGTGTTTCCTAACCAGGGGTACAAGTACTCCTAGGGGTACGCGAGCACACTGCAGGGGGTACTCGGCAGTGTCGCTGCCAGGCGCAGGGGGAGATTTTTTGGAATTTTTAATTCTAATTCGAATTCTAAATTTGAGTTGAAGAAAAGAGAGAAAATGTCTGAGAATTAAATTTTCAAATTAAGGAGATGAAATAAAATGATTTTCATTTAATAATCTGTTGCGTCACGTTCTACTTTTGGAGAATTATCAACACGTATGAGTGAGGGGGTACTCGAGGTATGACAAAAAGGGGGTATACAAGACAAAAAAAGTTGGGAAACACTGCTATAAACTACTGACAACATTTCCCCCAAATTCCAAATCAAAATATCATTTACAGCATTTATTTGCAGAAAATGACAAATGGTCAAAATAACAAAAAAGATTCATGTTTTCAGAGCTCAAACAATGCAAAGAAACAAGATCAAATTCATTTTAAAACAACATAATACTAATGTTTACACTTAAGAAGAGTTCAGAAATCAATATTTGCTGCAATAACCCGTATTTTTAATCACAGCTTTCATGCGTCTCTGCATGTTCTCCACAAGTCTTTCACATTGTTCTTGGGTCCTAGTTTAGACCTGGTTTAGTCCTGGTTCAGATCTGGTTTAATCCTAGTTTAGTCCTGGTTTAGTCCCCTTTTTAACCTGGTTATTCCTGGTTCATCTCTGCTTTAGTCTTGGTTCAGACCTGGTTTAGTCCCAGTCTTTCACATTGTTCTTGGGTGACTTTATTCCACTCCTGGTGCAAGAACTGAAGTAGCTCAGCTTTGTGTTTGTGTTGGAATTCAACAGACGCTGGAATGGAATGGCTGTAATACATGTAGAGATGAGAAAAAAATCCAATGGTCTCTTTTTTTTTCCCAGAGTATGTGTATATTGGCTTGTGTGAGCTATTGTGTCCAAATAATTTCCTTTATGGATCAATAAAGTTTGTCTAAGTCTAAGTAAAACACCCCAGAACACCCCCATTGCAAAATCAATAAGAATATGTAAAAATGCAAACGTCTTCCTCAAGCACCACCTACATATTGATCTTTCTTTCCTGCTCTTGTCTTAATGTCCCTGATGTAGAGCGAGGACAATGGGGGCCACTTTTTCATGTTCGACTTGTCGGCGTTTGTATCCAGGGTCAAGTTCTCCCTCTGCTCCACTGCTGGGGATTTACTGTGACTAATGTCTGCAGGGCTCACATTAAGGCTTACCTCATCTCTCTTACCGCTCCCTCCTCCCTCCTCTTTACCCACAGTTCAGAGCTCCACTTCCACCAACGCAAGGCTAAAGGTCACACTTACATTTCTGTTATCTACGCAACGAACATTAAATATCTACGTCGAGCCGAATCCAGAATATATACATCTTTTGGAGTTCAATTTTAAGTGCTCATGTGGAATATTTTGGTTGTTCAAGCCTTCACTGAGTTATTTAGTTTGAACAAAAATAGATTAAAATAAATGCATGTTTTTTTTGTTTTTGTCGTTTTTGATGTTTTTCTTGCTCTGAGAAAGTGGACTGAAGGAGCGTGATGTTACCCATAGTGCTCAGCTCCAGTCAAATGAAGCTCACCAAGGCTACAGTTAGACTTAGACAAAATGTATTGATCCACAGGGACTGAGCTCCATATTAAGAAGAGGAATTGCTATACGGACAAAATAGAAAAATAAAAACCCAAGGATCATAAAGAGCGGGTTTATATGAACATTTTAGGACCCAAATGAGGATTCTGACAGCAGCAAGAGAGAGAGACTTTCTCTCTCTCTCTCTCCCTTTCTCTCTCTCTCTCTCTCTCTCACTCAATCTCTCAATCTCTCTCTAAATCTCTCTCTGTCTCTCTCTCTCTCTCAATCTCTCTCTTTCTCAATCTCTCTCTCAATCTCTCTTACTCTCTCAATCTCTCACAGTCTCTCTCAATCTCTCTCTCACTCTCTCTCTCTCAATCTCTCTCACTCTCTCTCTCAATCTCTCTCTCTCAATTTCTCTCTCACTCTCTCTCAATCTCTCACTCTCTCTCTCTTAATCTTTCTCTCACTCTCTCTCTTTCTCAATCTCTCCCTCAATCTCTCTCTCTCAGTCTCTCACTCTCTCTCAATCTCTCTCACTCTCTCTTTCTCTCTCTCAATCTCTCTCTCTTTCTCTCTCTCTCTCTCAATCTCTCTCTCTCTCAATCCCTCTCTCACTCTCTCTCAATCTCTCTCTCTCACTCTCTCTCTCAATCCCTCAATCTCTCTGACTCTCTCCCTCTCTCTCTCTCACTCTCTCTCTCAATCCCTCAATCTCTCCCACTCTCTCAATCTCTCTCAATCTCTCCCTCTCTCTCAATCTCTTTCTCTCAATCCCTCTCTCAATCTCTCTCACTCTCTCTCAATATCTCTCTCTCTTCCTCAATCTCTCAATCTCTCTCTCACTCTCTCAATCTCTCTTTCTCAATGTCTCTCACTCTCTCAATCTCTCTCTCAATCTCTCTCAATCTCTCTCTCACTCTCAATCCCTCTCTCACTCTCTCTCAATCTCTCTCTCAATCCCTCACTCTCTCTCAATCTCTCTCTCACTCTCTCTTTCTCAATCTCTCAATCTCTCTCACTCTCTCTCTCAATCTCTCTCTCTCATGCTCTCTCTCTCAATCCCTCTCTCACTCTCTCTCTCAATCTCTCTCAATCTCTCTCTCACTCTCAATCTCTCTCTCACTCTCTCTCAATCTCTCTCAATCCCTCACTCTCTCTCAATCTCTCTCTCACTCTCTCTTTCTCAATCTCTCTCAATCTCTCACTCTCTCTCAATCTCTCTCTCAATCTCTCTCTCTCAATCCCTCTCTCACTCTCTCTCTCAATCTCTCTCTCAATCTCTCTCTCTCTCTCTCAATATCTCTCTCTCTGTCAATCTTTCTCAATCTCTGTCTCTCTCGCTCTCTCTCAGTCTCTCTCTCTCTCAATCTCTTTCTCACTCTCTCTGTCAATCTCTCTGTCAATCTCTCTCTCACTCTCTTTCTCAATCTCTCTCACTCTCTCAATCTCTCTCTCAGTCTCTCTCACTCACTCTCCCTCTCTCAATCTCTCTCTCTTTCTCAATCTCTCAATCTCTCTCTCAGTCTCTCTCCCTCTCTCTTAATCTCTCTCACTCTCTCTCTCTCACTCTCTCTCTTAATCTCTCTCTCACTCTCTCTCAATCTCTTTCCCACTCTCTTTCATTCTCTCTCTCTGTCAATCTCTCTCTCTCTCAATCTCTCTCTCACAAGAGTAAAATGCGATTAATTAGATTAATTAATTACAAACCCTGTAATGAATTAGATTTTTTTTTTGTATCGCCTGACAGCACTAATAAAAATGTTTTTACCAATGGGGTAGCACGTGCTTAACCCATTGGCAAAGAGTTTTGCCACTGCACAATCCACAAACATATTAAAGCAAACAAAATCATCACTAGGTCCATCAAGTAAATACGTTTTAACTTGTCAAAACGACTGAATTCAAGTCATTTTGACTCATCTTGAAATTTTGTGGGAAGTTTTGCAATGTGATGGCAACAAACGTTACAAAAGAAGTGATACAAGTGATAAATGTGTGTGTCGACTCTAACTCTTCTTATTTTCCACAGTATGACATTAAACAACTCTACCTTACATTTTTTCTATCACAGGTGATTTTATAGCTCAAAAATATCCAGAAAAACATTCTGGCTGTGAGCGGGGTCGCCTCTCCACAGATCTGAACTATAACTTGGTTTAGTTTGTTCTCCATGAAGATACAGCTCTGATCAGTTTTTCCGATTTTACTACATATAGGCATGTGTTTGGGCAAAAGGAACTTTTTTGTTTGAGTCTATAAACTACTGACAACATTTCCCCCAAATTCCAAATAAAAATATTATCATTTAGAGCATTTATTTGCAGAAAATGACAAATGGTCAAAATAACAAAAAAGATACAGTCATACCTCACCTTACGAAATTAATTCGTTCCAGAAGTGGTTTCGTAACGTGATTTTTTCATAAGTAGAGTCGCAATGGGGGATTTGGGCTGCTTCGAAGCCGAGCGTGCATCCGAGCGCGCATTATTTGAATTTTTGAGATTTCGCATTTCGTAACTTGAATTTTCTTTCGTATTCAGAGACGAAAATTTTATGCAAACGCGTTTCGTAACTTGGATTATTCGTTAGTTGGGTCTTTTGTAAGGTGAGGAATGACTGTACATGTTTTCAGACCTCAAACAATGCAAAGGAAACAAGATCAAATTCATTTTAAAACAACATAATACTAATGTTTACACTTAAGAAGAGTTCAGAAATCAATATTTGGTGCAATAACCCTTATTTTTAATCGCAGCTTTCATGCATCTTGGCATGCTCACCACAAGTCTTTCACATTGTTCTTGGGTGACTTTATTCCACTCCTGGTGCAAGAACTGAAGTAGCTCAGCTTTGTGTTTGTGTTGGAATTCAACAGACGCTGGAATGGAATGGCTGTAATACATGTAGAGATGCTGATTTCAGAAAAAAAATGCAGTGGCCTCTTATTTTTTTCCAGAGCTGTAGAAAGGTTTAATGCCATACTGTGAAACATTCCAGTGATAACCTTCAAAATCGCTCTTTCCAGAGAACAGCATACTGAATCACATGTTGAGTCAAAATTAGAAAAACACGTTTATTTCAAAATACATCTAGTACTTGAACTCTCAGTAATTATAATCTCACTAATTATCATAGTTATACAGGAGAATTATAATGACCCAATGTTTTGCTCCATATCCAACCGTGTGTTTTTGCATTTTCGAGTTCTCATCTCCGAGTTCTCATCTCCGAGGGTCTGTCAAATGCTTTTCTCCATGGAGATGTTATTACTGGAATGGTTCACAGTATGGTATTAAAGGAGAATTAACATATTTTACAATCTGAGCCTTATTTCGGTAATAAAACAAGTAGTTTTACTCACCCATAGCACTTTGGTGTCATTTGGAGCATTTGCGGAGATGTTTTAGATTTGCGATATCCGTAACGTGAGTTCTCGGGGCAAATGTTTGCGGTCTCCAAATCATAGAAGCTCAATATCTTAGTTTACACTTTCGTTTGAGGAAAAAAGTGGCCTGTAATCCAAGATTTATCCATAGTTTAGAGGAGATGAGGATGCAAGTGCGCATGTGCTCATTCACAGCTTATTTCGCAGATAAGAAGACGCAACTTTTCTGTTGCGAGTGACACATGGCAGAAAATTTGGACTTTGAGGCTGAAGAGGACTTATGGAGGACTGAGGACTGAAGAGGAGTATACGGATGAGGAGACAGAATGGATACAGAAAGAATGAAGCGGAGACAGTTTGAGGAGCACCAGAGAACAGCCATCGGTATCGCATTACGTCTCAGAATCGTGCGCTGAATCCGCTGGCCTTCTTTCTTTTCCTTTGCTGGTAAAAAATCATCCTGACTGAAGTGGATACTGCAAACATGATGGTCCAAACGTCTTACAGCTTTGTCTTTCATGTTTGGGTCCCGAGAGCTGAGAGCGAAATAAGCTGTGAATGAGCACATGCGCACTGGCGTCCTCATCTACTCGAAACTATGGCTAAATCTCGGATTAGAGGCCACTTTTGACTCAAACGAAAGTGTAGACTAAGACATTGAGCTTCTATGATTTGAAAAGTGCTAAAGTTTGTGTTATTTGGAGACAGCAAACGTTTGCCCCGAGAACTCACATTACGGATATCGCTAAACTAAAACATCTCCGGAAATGCTACAAATGACACCAAAGTACTATGGGTGAGTAAACCAACTTGTTTTATTACCAAAATAAGGCTCAGATTGTAAAAAAACGTGAATTCTCCTTTGAACTAAATCAGTTATAGTTCAGATCTGTGGAAAGGCAACCCCGCTCACAGTCAGAATCCTTGTTTTTCTAGGTATTTTTGAACTATAAAACCACCTGTAATTGAATAAATGTAAGGTAGAGCTGTTTAATGTCATACTGTGGAAGATTCCAGGCAGAGCAGTGACGTATCCATAGACTCAACCAGGTGACGGACCCCAAGCCAAACCAAAAAGTTACACAATGCACCTTTAACTCTTTCCATCACAATCCACAAAATTGCAATGGCGTCTTCAGCACTAAATCCCTCTTCCCCTCCCTCAAATTGCCTCTCCTGTTTCCAGTGCACTGCTCGTGATTCTGCCTGCCCCAAATCTGGGACAGAACTGCATGTAGCCACCAGTTTAATTGTGTCCATTTTCAATTTGGTCACATCTCCACTGCGGGTCTGAGCATTTCCACCTCCACTAATCCAATCTGGCAACCCTGAGTCTCTCTGGTGCTCAAACTGAGGCCCAGACTGAAAATGCATTGGGCCTTGTCAGTGTTGAGTCCAGCCAAGAACCAGTGAGCAGCTAGCAGTGTAATTATCAGTTAAAGGTCCTATATAACACATCATTTACTCCTGTGAGCTCCTTGACTCCTGTTATAATGTTTCCTCATCAAGGTTATTATACAGCTCTGGAAAAAAAAAAGAGACCACTGCATTTTTTTCTGAAATCAGCATCTCTACATGTATTACAGCCATTCCATTCCAGCATCTGTTGAATTCCAACACAAACACAAAGCTGAGCTACTTCAGTTCTTGCACCAGGAGTGGAATAAAGTCACACAAGAACAATGTGGAAGACTTGTGGAGAGACTTGGCGGCACGGTAGCTGAGTGGTTAGCGCTCTTGCTTCACAGCAAGAAGGTTCCGGGTTCGATCCCCGGGTCGCCCAGACCTTTCTGTGTGTGTTCTGTGTGGAGTTTGCATGCATGGTCTGGGTTCGATCCCCGGGTCGCCCCAGCCTTTCTGTGTGGAGTTTGCATGTTCTCCCCGTGTCTGGGTGGGTTTCCTCCGGGCACTCCGGTTTCCCCCACCAACCCAAAAAACATGCATGATAGGTACCTCCAGCTTAGGTCCTGACCAAACCGAAGCAAGAAGATCATGGAGATGGTCCCCGGGCGCCCTAATGTGTGCTGCCCACTGCTCCTAATATATAATATATATATAGGATGGGTTAAAATGCAGAGAAGAATTTCTCCAGTGTGAGATCAATAAAGTTCACTTCTTCTTCTTCTTCTAGAGCATGCCAAGACACATGAAAGCTGTGATTAAAAATAAGGGTTACTGCATTAAGGTTTATTAAGTGTAAACATTAGTATTATGTTGTTTTAAAATGAATTTGATCTTGTTTCTTTGCAATGTTGGAGGTTTGAAAAAATTTATCTTTTTTGTTATTTTGACCATTTGTCATTTTCTGCAAATACAGTGAACCCTCGTTTATCGCGGGGGTTAGGTTCCAGAAATAGCCCGCAATAAGTGAAATCCGCGAAGTAGGACAATTTTATATTTTACAATTATTCTACATGTTTTAAGGCTGAAAACGCTTCACCAGACACATTATACACCTTTCTGAGACTGGTATTAACATTTTTCTCTTGTTTAAACACTCAAACTTTTGTAGATTTTCATTAAAATATATTAATAGTGGGGCGGGGGCACGTGACGCGCGGGCACGTGCGCGCGGACACGTGCGCGCGGACACGTGCGCGCGGACACGTGTGTTTGTTTTGGTACCACATATCCATGCCATGTGCGAAAGTCGAGTGGAAAGCGACCTGGATATCATTTTGGGCAAGACTCAAGCCACTGCTAACAGTGCCAAACCGCTAACAGACGCCTCTGAGCACCACAAGACCAGGTAAGACCAACCTGCGCTCACAAGAGTTGGTTGCATTTCACCCCGGCTCCAAAATCAGACCGCTATCAATGCGTCGCCAATACTCCACAGCTCTCTAGGACGGGGTCGGGTTCATCCTCTCGTCCTCTCACGGGGAAGAGCCACTGTCTCCTCTGTGCGCGCGAGTGTCCTCTCCCCGCTGCGGCTCCCCCGGACGCCGCAGCGGGCCCGTCCATGTTGATTCTTGGCTCTTCCATGGTCCGGCTCGCACTCTCTTCCATGGCTCGTGCAAGTAAACAAAGGCCACACCCCCTGTCACCCAGGCGCTCTCGTGAAGGAAATCTGAGACTCTGTCCCTACCATCCCTGGTCTAGACCTGGTTTAGTCCTGGTTTAGACCTGGTTTAGTCCTGGTTTAGACCTGGTTTAGTCCTGGTTTAGACCTGCTTTAGACCTGGTTTAGTCCTGGTCTAGTCTCTTAGCTAATCAGGGCGCAGGACAGAATGTTACACTGTAAAAAAAAAAGTTACACTATAAAAAAAATTGAAAAAAAAAAAAAAAAAAATTGGAAAAAAAAATCCGCGAAACAGCGAGGCCGCGAAGAGTGAACCGCGATACAGCGAGGGTTCACTGTAAATGCTCTAAACGATAATATTTTTATTTGGAATTTGGGCGAAATGTTGTCAGTAGTTTATAGACTCAAACAAAAATGTTCCTTTTGCCCAAACACAAACCTATAAGCAGTAAAATCAGAAAAACTGATAATTTTGCAGTGGTCTCTTATTTTTTTCCAGAGCTGTATAATGTTGTTTCCTCATCAAAGTTATTATAGTTAACGAAATCTAACAAAAAAACGAAAACTAAAACTGAAAAAAATATTTTTTGTTAACTGAAATAAATAAAAACGACAATTAAAAGAAAAAACGATAACTAACTGAAACTGTATTGTGTGTTTACAAAACTAAAACTAACTGAAATTATAGATAAATTGCTCTTCGTTTTCGTCTTTGTCGATTTATTTACAAGCCTTGGATTGCTATAAAATAAATTTGGAAGTTTTGGTCTGTATATTTTTGTTTTTGTTTTTACCCTTAAGGCTGCAGCTTGTGGACTGCTTTGGTTGTTGTGGGGGTAAACCTGAATAAATGTTTTAACATTGTATTTGTTTGTTGTAAATTTGATAACACAATACTTTCTTTTTGAATCCTGCACTTGACAAATAATCCAAAGTATAACCCAAAAAGGCGCTATATAAATACTATGAATTATTATTATTATTATTATTATTAAAAACTAAAACTAATAAAAACTAAACTAAGGCTATGTTTATATGATGACGGTCTGAACAGAAGACCCAAAAGTGGTGTCGCGTCTTCACTTTTTATTCCGTATTTAGACAAGCATTTACGGGAGGAAATCTGCGTGCATACGGTGACGCGAACGTGGTATGCATGCCAGGCAGCTAGGTAGTGCTGTGATACATTATCACTATGTCCGCGTGCATGCATAGAATCTTCCTTCTTCTCATTTGTGCAGCGAAAAGCAAAACAAAACATGGCTACCGGTAGCAAAAAAAAAAATCGTGTGTGATGGGTGCTGGTAAAAACCCAACATATTCTGTACACAGGAAAGGAAGACAAGAGATTAGATCTTTTTCACTTGCAAGTGGAGAACAGTCAGAGAAATACGGCCAGGTTACAACATTGCTCTCGGCCCATATTTGCTCTGAGCGTCCTGGTTCTCTGTGCCCCCAGCTTGCTATTTATTCAGTTTTTCACATCCCTAGTTTACACGTGGTCTGTCCTGCCCATAAGGGGTGGGGGAACATGTGGCAGGACAGCCGACAAAACATAATCATTAAAACCAAAACATAATCATAACACCCAACACACTTATAAGATAATTCCCAGATATGACATCTCTCACAGGAACAATGTCCCTGAAACTTAGATACTGGAGGAGCCAAGCTGTCTGCTTACGTCTCCCCTCAGATATCTGGCCTTTCTGCAACTCAAAACATATCACAAGTCATGCACACATTTGAAACTTCATTTCTAAAGATTAAAGAATCACAAAAGTTAATAATATATAATTATTCCATCATTTCCCTCCTGTTTATTAATTTTTTTTTGTATCCCGTGTAACCTCTTCTTTGCAGATTTTCAGTTACCCGTTCATTGTTATTGTACACACAATTCTCAATTTCTTGGAATAAGTCAGTCAATTCATTTTGTAAATCTGTTTCTTCGTCAATGGGTGTCAATAGAGTGCCATTATAACCTGCCAGCAAATGCATCATCACTTCCTTGTCTTGTGTTAAGGGTGAGATGGCAGTTGTAATTAGTCTATTAATTAATGCTCTTAGACATGGAATACAACAACACCCACATAAGGTCAAAATTGCTGCAAATACTACTACTGACACTAGGACTGATGTTACCAGGGCTTTGTATTTTCCAAATACATCCAGCCAGCCATCCCACATGGAAGTATCTACCCCCGATTGGTCCTTCATTCGCTTGTTCATAGCTCTTAGGCCATCCAAGGCCTTAGTGAGTTTACCTTCGGGAGCGGTGTTATTCGGGACAAACGCACAACACACATCCCCAAAGATTACACACACTCCTCCTTTCTCGGTTAGTAACATGTCGAGCACTATGCGATTCTGGAAGGCCATGAGTGAGGTAGCTTTAAGTTGGTCATGTACAGCAGATAGTGCAGTTTCGGTGTAGTTGCCAAGTTTCTGGACGTTATAGTGGATGTAGTTGATTCTGTCTACATTTTTGTTAGGCGTAATTGGAAGGAATGCAACAACTACTGGTATGTTTTCAAATCCTGCTGCTATTTGATTTGCTAATTTATATTCGTCAGGCACGCCCCCTAGGGACACCCACAGCGTCAATATAGGTTGGGTCATCCTCTCCTAACCACGGGGTGTGGCTAGTTCGCTTCCTTCTATTTAAATGTCCTGGAAGCACAAGTTGGTAATGTGCACTTATCTCTTCTGCAGTCATTGGTTGAACTATCACTGGCATAATCAGTGTAATCAAAGCACAACGAGCTGAAGTATTGGACAGTATTTTGTCATAGACCTTGTCTTCACCGCACCACCACCACACGTCTGATCTGGATATTACTTTCATGTTGTCACCTCCACTAATGTTAGTTTCACAAAATTCCTGCTGGATTCTCCCTAAGATGTTTTTTGTTCCATTGAAATTTATACACATAAAAAAATTTTAAGTGCTACTTTAACATCAAATACAGGTTTAATCTTTACAGGTTGGGTGACTGGAAAAGTTTTATCCAAGTCAGAACAGTTTGGTGGATTGGTGTTAGTCATTATAGGTATTATACATGTCTCGTTAATGGGTGCAGGGACTACTTTCAAAACTGGTCTAGATCCCAAACATACTAAACAGTCTGATAGTGATGAATTAGCTGCTTGTTCCGTCATTAGCAGTTATTGTTGAGTCCTGATATTCCTGTAGCTATTAGAAACCAATCATCTGTTTTTGCTCGTTGTTGTTGTTATTTATTCTAATCTGTATACTAGTGAAAGTTTATGGTCCTATCACTAGACTTTCCTTCTGCTGAGGCAGTTCTATCGAGTCAGCCTGTGTTATGTTAGAACATATAAAAACTTTGTGCATGGGTCGTCTCCTGATTTATAAATACATAACAATAAGGTATAACATGGTACTTTAAGACCATGACCTCCTGATTCTATTCCTGCTTCTAATGGTTCTGCTGTTGTGTTAAAGAACATTACTAAAGTTAATTTGCCATTCAATTTAATCACTTCCATCTTAAGTCTTCTAGCCCAATTTTTTTATCTGATACCATACTAGTAGGAATGTCATTACAAAGAATGTCAACAATATCCAACACATTATAGCTGTCTTTAGCCATTTTGGTATTCTATTCCTGTGATTTATCTGCATCTTTGTAGTTTATAACCTTTTTGCAATGACTTTGATGAATCCAAGTTGCTCTCTCAGCTATTTTTAGTGCTGTTGGGGTTGTTAACAATACTTGATAAGGACCTTCCCACTTAGGTGAATACCAGTGTTTTTTCTTAATGCTTTTCACCAAGATCCAGTCCCCTGGTTCCACTAACTCTTCTTCCTGTTGAGAACAGGGTTGGTCTACTTCAGTATTTTTGTTTATTTGCTTTTCAAACATTTTTCTCATGTGTGAAGCTAAGTCCATATCTTCCCCATCTTCCCATATTTGTTTAAATTGTGGTATTTTATATGGTCTACCAAACAATATCTCAAATGGAGTTAGCCCTTGTATAGCTGTAGTATTTAATTCTAACTTGACTAAATCTAAACATTTAGTCCATGGTCTTTTAGTTTCTTCCATACATTTTTTAAGTCTGTTTTTTATAGTACCATTTCTTCTCTCTACTAGTCCTGCTGACTGTGGGTGATATGAACAGAAGTTTTTTAGTTTTATATCAAATTTCTTTCCTATCAATTCTATGGTTTCATTAACAAAATGTTTAGCATTATCCGATCGGATCACTTCCACTAATCCATATCTAGGTATAATTTCTTTGCATAACGCTTTCGCTACTGTTAATGCATCTGGATGTCTAGTTGGAAATATCTCTGTCCATTTTGAAAACACATCTATGATTACTAAACAATATTTCATACCTTCACTTTGATTTAATTGAATAAAATCCATCTGTATTTCTTGAAATGGGTATTGTGGTTCTGGAAATTTACCTCTAGTTGGTCTAAGATTTCCTTGTGGATTATGTTTTGCACATATTAGGCATCTTCTACAAAAAATTTTTAGTAGTTATTATTAAATACTGCGTATTTATCATAGATACCATCCCTCCTGTTGAGACATGTGATTTACCATGGCTCAATATTGCTGCGTATCTATATAAATTCTGTGGTAGTATTGGTTTATTTTCTGGTCACATATATATGTCGTTTTTTTATTTGTGCTCCTTTTCTTTTCCATAAGTTTATTTCAGTTTTAGGGCTTTGTTCTTGCATGTCTTGTAGTATTTTTTGGTTTAATTGGGTCCCTTCCATTAAAGAATATGTATTTATTTTGTATTCTGCTGCGTCTTTAGCTATTTTATCTGCCATTGCATTTCCTCTTGTTACTTCATCTGTTCCTGATTTGTGTGCTGTACATTTACAAATCGCTATTTTATTTGGTAATTGTACTGCTTTTATTAATTCTGTTAATAATTCAGCATGAGTTACTGGTTTTCCTGTAGAAGTCTTCATTCCTCTATTTTTCCAATATTGTGCAAATACGTGAGTTTCGCATATGCATATTGACTATCTGTATATATTGTTACGTTCTTGCCTTTAAATAATTTGCATGCTTCTGTTAGTGCTACTAATTCTGCTGCTTGTGCTGAATAATTTGGAGGTAATTTATTTGCTTTTAAAACTTTATCTACTGTTGTTACCGCATACCCTGTCTGTGTTTTTCCATAATTGTCTTTTTTAGATGATCCGTCTACAAATACAATTTCTGCTCCTTCAATTGGAGTATCTAATAAATCTTCTCTACATTTTGTTGATTGTTCTACTAATTCTTTACAATTATGTGGGATTCCGTCATCCTCAGTCGGCATTAAAGTGGCTGGATTTAAAACTGCACATCTTTCTACGGTTAAATGTGGTTGTGAATATAAATTTGTCATACATGAAAGATGTCTTGCTGGTGATAAAAATTAGTGATTGCTCTGTAATAGTAATACTGCTACAGCGTGTGGTACTTTGAGTGTTAATGGGTGAAATAACACTACTGTTGCTGAAGCTTCTACTGCTACAGGTGCTGCTACTACGGCTCTAAGACAGTGTTGGTATAGCTTGCGCTACACTGTCAAGTTTAATTGAATAGTAGGCTATAGGTCTTAGTTTGGTTCCATGCAGTTGTGTGATTACTGACGTCATAAATATGCCTTTACAATCTACCATTTGCACAAAGGGTTTTGAATAATTCGGTAAGGCTAAACTTACACTTAAGACTAAAGTTTGTTTTAGATCACAGAATGCCTTTTCTGCTTCCTGCATCTATTTTAATTTATCTTTCATTGCTATTGGAGTCTCATATATTATCATATTGGAGTCTCATATTATTATCATTTATTATCATTATTACTATTTTCCATTATTATTATTATTATTATTACGTATTACTATTTGTATTATTTATTACTTACTTTATCCCCTCCCTGCCTGCATGCACTTTTTTCCCTCTTGTCCAAATGTCCTGGAGATACTGTGGCGATTAAATTTCTCCTGTGTGAGATCAATATAGGCTTATCTTATCTTATATTAGTTGACTTAATGGATGTGTTAATTCTGCATAACATGGAATCCATTGTCTGCAGTAATTCGTTAATCCTAAAAAAGACATCATTTGTTTTTTTTGGTTTCTGGTTTTGGTGCATTCAGGATAGCTGCTTTTCTATCATTAGTAACTGCTCTGCTGAGAGAATATCCTAAATATATGACTTCTTGTTTACAAAATTGTACTTTATTTTTACTTGTTTTATGTCCGTTTTCTGCTAGATATTTTAATAACGGTATTGTATCCTTTTGGCATGTTTCCTTATCTGGCGATGAAATCAAAACATCATCCACGTAAAGTAAGATTTGACTTCCTCCTGGAGGTGTAAATTTAGACAAATTCGAACTCATAGCCTGTGAGTATATTGTAGGAGATTCACCGTAACCTTGTGGTAACTTGGCATAAGTATATCTTCTATTATTATAGGTAATGCGAATAAAAACTGGCTATCTTCACGAATTGGAATTGAAAAGAAAGCATTTGAAATGTCTATAACCGTAAAGTATTGTGAATTTGGTTGTAATGAATTTAGAAGTGTATGTGGATCAGGAACACATGGTGCTCTCTGAATCACTGCTTGGTTTACTGCTTGTAGATCTTGTATCATTCTCCATCCTACAGATGGCGCTGCTTTTGTACTGGAAATGACATGTATTGGCCAAAATAATGCTTGTCTAGTCCACTTGTGACATCCTGTCTCAGCTGTTGGTCCTGTAGTTATCCAGTCTGTACATTTGAGTCTTTTGAGATACACTCTAGTTTGTGGCTGCACTATGATAAATAAACTAGGACTAAACCAGAACTGAACCAGGTCTAAACTAGGACTAAAAGAGATCTAAATCAGGTCCAAACCAGATCAATGCAAAAAAAAAAATAAAAAATAAAAAAAACTCTTTTTCTTCGGGTCCCAGGAGGATATTTGATATAATATAATATAATATGAAAAGCAGAATTAGACGTATAATAGATTTGCCAGGCGGAGGCGGAGTGCAAACATGCGCCCTGGACACGGCCAAAAGGTGAGCCCGGTGCGGCCAAAAGGTGAGCTGTTGTACAGTTGTAGGGAGTATGTATGAAGGTAGTCCTGTATGTGGAGTTTGCGTGTTCTGCTTGTGTCTGGGTGGTCTTATTCCATATGGTGAACAACTCCAGAAGCATTATCATTTGAGAATCTGAATCTGATGTTTCTAGGGCTTCCTCAGCTCAAGTAACTATTGTAAATATTTTTTACTCTAATAGTCTGCATAATAATCTGCATAGATCTTTTCTCTTAACTGTATTATCTCTACAGTGTTTAACTTCCCTTTAAAATTATATTTTGTTGCCCATAATTTTAGGTATTTTATTTTGTCTTTATTTTGTTGCGCAACAATTTTATAATCCTTACTCTGAAGTTTTGTCTGTTTTATTTCCCATTTTTTTTGGTCAATTTGGTCCAACCTTTTTAATCCAAAGTGGAGTCACTATAGGTTGGGATGTGGTTTGTTCAGACAGTAATAATCAGTATTGTAGTATTTTTCACTTCAACCTGTCACTGTGCAATGAGCAGGTGGAAAAATCTTGCCTTTGCATCTACAATACGTTACTGTATTATTCTGAACAGTTTATATGAATTACAGTGTTAACGGCCTGTAATTCCAGTCATACACACTTTCACACAGAACTTTTATTCCTTTGAGTACGATTTTCACGGTCTTTTATTATCTAGCCAGTAACTAACCTGTTACCCGATAAAGGGAAACCGCTTCCTTCAGTAATTTACTAACTGTATGTGACTAACCTGTCACCCGTTAGAAAGGATACTACTCCACCCAGTGTTTTACTACCTGCCAGTGACTCTCCCGCCACCCGATAGAGGGACACTAGTCCATGTTTTACCTAATAGAGCCTAGGATTTTTAGGGTTTTCTACGCGCTATGACCCTCAGTCACACACGTTTTAAACTTAGACGTACTCACTCAGTTCTTTTAGTCTGGTTGTCTTCCTCCTTCGGTATCCCGTCAACCCTCAGACTCCAAGCGATGGTTGAGAGTCGGCCGGTAAAGGTTTCAGATGCAGTGGCCACTGTCTTTCCCGAATCTCAGACACCTCCTGGAGTCTTTAGGTGTCTTGGGATCCGACTTACGAAGGACCATTTGATGGGTGCTGGTAAAAACCCAACATATTCTGTACACAGGAAAGGAAGACAAGAGATTAGATCTTTTTCACTTGCAAGTGGAGAACAGTCAGAGAAATACGGCCAGGTTACAACATTGCTCTCGGCCCATATTTGCTCTGAGCGTCCTGGTTCTCTGTGCCCCCAGCTTGCTATTTATTCAGTTTTTCACATCCCTAGTTTACACGTGGTCTGTCCTGCCCATAAGGGGTGGGGGAACATGTGGCAGGACAGCCGACAAAACATAATCATTAAAACCAAAACATAATCATAACACCCAACACACTTATAAGATAATTCCCAGATATGACATCTCTCACAGGAACAATGTCCCTGAAACTTAGATACTGGAGGAGCCAAGCTGTCTGCTTACGTCTCCCCTCAGATATCTGGCCTTTCTGCAACTCAAAACATATCACAAGTCATGCACACATTTGAAACTTCATTTCTAAAGATTAAAGAATCACAAAAGTTAATAATATATAATTATTCCATCAGTGTGGTCAGACGAAGAAGTTCAACTATTGCTCCAGACCACGTTAGACTACAAAGCAACGAAGGAGCAACAAGGTCCTGCCAAACAAAGTACACTGATATATGGACCGATGTGAGGTAAACGCGTACGCAACGTCAGCAGATTTGATCAGAGTTTTGCGTCTTGGGCAGTGTAGATGAAAACGCTACGGTGGAGCGTATTCAAGTTTTCCATTTGGAGAGCAGTTTCAGTTTTTTGCATTTTAAGCACCCACAACACCGTCACCGTCTAAACGAAAGGCACTTCCGATCAAATATTTTGTCGTTTTTACCCATAAGCATTCTCGTGTGTAAACAGGACCTAAAACTGAGAAGTTAGAAAAAAAAAGAAAACGAAACTTATACGTGTGTGAATGAAACAAATCACAAAAACTCCAGGTATGTTTGTGATGAGGAAACATTATTACATAGATCAGAAAATGCCATACTGTGAAACATTCCAGACAAAGTAATAACATCTCCATGAAAAAAAGCAGTTGTCGGACCCTCTACCAGAAAAGTTACACAATGCACCTTTAATAAATCAAACAATAATAATAATAATAAAAAAAAAACAAGTACACGTATATATTATAAATGCAAAAAAAGATGCGTGAAGAGTCCCTCAGTCGTCCAGGTAGAATCCATGATAAAAGGAGAAATTCAATTTGTCAACTGGACAAAGTTTGTTTGGTCGAAAACGTTTCGCCGCTCATCCGAGAGGCTTCGTCAGCTCTGGTTCTAGTGCTGGTTAGACCCTGTTTATAACTAGCTGCAGGGAGGAGCTCCCTACACTGAAATAGCTCTGAAACTATCTCAACTAATCTGTCTCTTTCGTATTGCGAATTCCTCTGGCGGCAAACCAAGTCAAAACAGACAAAGAAACATTAGGGCAGACAAGCCAGGGCAGAGAGGTGGAGAGGGTCGTTAGGCTTGAATAGGGATGCTAAACTAGACGCCAGAGAAATTTGAAAAACAAAGAGACAGATTATTTGAGATAGTTTCAGGGCTTTTTCAGTGTAGTGAGCGCCTCCTAGGGCTGAATAGATATGCTAATACTAGACACTAGAGGAATTCGTAATACAAAAGAGACAGATTAGTTGAGATAGTTTCAGAGCTATTTCAGTGTAGTGAGCTCCTCCCTGCAGCTAGATATAAACAGGGTCTAACCAGCACTAGAACCAGAGCTGACGAAGCTTCTCGGATGAGCGGCGAAACGTTTTCGACCAAACAAACTTTGTCCAGTTGACAAGCAAACGCAAAAAAAGTTAAAATTTTCATTACGGTCGCTGAAGCTGTTGTTGATACTGCGTCACACCTTTCATGTATTTTAAGACTTATTATTTTTTTAAAGTAAAGAATTGAAAAGGTCATTGTCTTCACTCTGGACGTGTTCTTTAGATGGAGTGACCTTTTCCTGAGCTAATTAATTTCCGCCTGGAGAGCATCGACCCTCTCCATTACGCAGGCGGCGATCTTGCCTTTATTTTCCTCTTATATGACTATTAACGTGATGACATTTGAAAGACCCGTGATGTTCCAATCAAAACACACCGCCCCTCGAAGCAGTGACGCAGGGCGATAACAGCGATTCAAATACTATGGCAAATATCGAAATGTCAATCCGATGTGAATTGGTTCCAGAGTCCATAGATCCGGAAGCGCGCCCATGCTCACTTCCTATGTTGAATAAGGTGGCTAGCAGTTTATATATACACTATGTCCATTTATATATACAGTCTATTACTCAGCAGGCTTACATAGAACTCATTTATCACCATAGAAAATGGGAAAAACAAACTTTTATAAAATTTTAAGAAATAATTTCCCTTGTGGATTAATAAAGTTGGTCTAAGTCTAAATTTGTATTTCCATGGAATTATGCAGGTGATGCCCCACACTGAGAAAGTTACACACTGTTGCTTTAAAGACCTTTCTGACTGATTTCAAGACAATTTAACTTGAAATATGAAAATGTATGTGCCAAAGGGGTAACATGCTTAACCACTGGCAAAGAGTTTGGCCTAAAATAAGTTACCCACTGCACAACTGCTGCTTAAATGACACTGACACTGCTGCTTAAACGACACCTTTTGAACTTAATTATGTTTTACCTATTTGTATTTGTATTTTACCTATTTGCTACGGTATGCGCTGTTTTGTGTTCATGGTGTTTATTGTCTTGTTTATCAGATGTTTTATGTTCACTGTGGGCCTAGAGAGCGCTGTAATTTCAAATCCTGTGTGTGCAACCTGTACATAATGGTTGCACACACAGGATTTGAGGGTGTGTTCCAACTATCGGGGAATCACACTCCTCAGCCTCCCCGGTAAGGTCTATTCCAGGGTGCTGGAGAGGAGAATTCGACCGATAGTCGAACCTCAGATTCAGGAGGAGCAGTGTGGTTTTCGTCCCGGCCAGGGAACACTGGACCAGCTCTATACTCTCCATCGGGTGCTCGAGGGTGCATGGGAGTTTGCCCGATCAGTCCACATGTGCTTTGTGGATCTGGAGAAGGCATTCGACTGTGTCCCTCGTGGGGTCCTGTGGAGAGTGCTCTGGGAGTACGGGGTTCGGGGCCCTGTGATAAGGGCTGTTCGGTCCCTGTATGACCGGAGCAGGAGCTGTGTTCGCATTAGAGGTAAGATCTTAAGCCCGAGCCCGAGCCCGACCTGACCCGACCCGAATTTCGGGCCGGGTTCGGGCCTAAAATGTCAATCATTGCTTCGGGTCGGGCTCGGGCCGGGCTTCTCTCTCACTGACTTTAAAAAAAAATAAATATATGTTTATAAAAATGTATAATAAAACGATGTGTGGATACTAAACTAAGGAATACTTGTTTTAAAATAAATAATTTGGATAAAACAGAGAAGGTGCTGTAAGGTAATTGCTATTTAACTATTAAACAGGAGCCGCTCTTAATAATCTTCCCCTCCGCAAGTCCGCATCTATTTTGACCTGGTATCCCCAATATGGAGGAGCAAGAAGTTAAGGATAAACTAAAGACAGGACTGAAAAGACAAACACGCACCGGTAAGAGTGAGGTGTGGAAAAGCTTCAAATTGATTGTTGAAAATGCTACAGAAACTTGCGTTGGCTTCGCTGAATGTAGTCAATGTGGCGCTTTGCTTTCATACAAGAGCAAAAAGACTGGCACCTCGACGTTCCCTCTGCGCGCCTGTGCAATTGCGCACTGCTCACACATTCTCAGCGCACAAGAAAACCTATGCAGCGCAGGGATGAAAGAGTTCCGCTTTTTTTTTCAGCCGCGGGGTCATCTGAACACGGGGGAATCGTCCAGTATTCAGAAACAAAAGTATGTGTCTCGTATTAAACTTCTACCGGTGCAAGCCGCGAGCACGCGCAAGCCGCGAGCACGCGCAAGCCGCGAGCACGCGCAAGCCGCGAGCACGCGCAAGCCGCGAGCACGCGCATGCCGCGAGCACGCGCAAGCCGCGAGCACGCGCAGCTCTTTCCGCGTGTAGCGGGGGGGTGCATGTCGGATGTCGCGCACAGGAGTCCAAGGAGCGCTCAGGGAGTTAGTGTGTTTGCTCAGACACATAAAACATTAGGGGGAACATTGACCTCGACGCTGAGCAGGCATTTAAACAGCTGTACTAGCAAAATTGATGATCGTCAAACATCTATATTATCATTTGTTTCAAAAAACGCCCCTCACAAATAAAATATGAAATTTCGGGTTTGCTTCGGGCTCGGGCCTGCAAATCAAGTTAATTGGTCGGGCTCGGGCCGGGTCGGGCTTTAATACCCGCGGGCCGAGTCGGGTCGGGCTGGATTTTTTAGGCCCGATCTTACCTCTAGTTCGCATTGCCGGTAGTAAGTCGGACCTGTTTCCTGTGCATGTTGGACTCCGCCAGGGCTGCCCTTTGTCACCGGTTCTGTTCATTATATTTATGGAGACAATTTCTAGGCGCAGTCAGGGGCCGGAGGGGATCCAGTTTGGGAACCATAGGATCTCATCTCTGCTGTTTGATGATGTTATCCTGATGGCTTCATCGAACCGGGACCTCCAGCGTGCACTGGGGCAGTTTGCATCCGAGTGTGAAGCGGCTGGGATGAGGATCAGCTCTTCCAAATCCGAGGCCATGGTTCTCGACCGGAAAAAGGTGGCTTGCCCTCTCCGGGTGGGTGGAGAGTCCCTGCCTCAAGTGGAGGAGTTCAAGTATCTCGGGGTCTTGTTCACGGATGAGGGGAGGATGGAGCATGAGATTGACAGGCGGATCGGTGCAGCATCGGCAGTGATGCGGTCGCTGTACCGGACTGTTGTGGTGAAGAGGGAGCTGAGCCAAAAGGCAAAGCTCTCGATTTACCCTCACCTATGGTCATGAGCTCTGGGTAATGACCAAAAGGACAAGATCACGGATACAAGCGGCCGAAATGAGTTTCCTCCGCAGAGCGGCTGGGCGCACCCTTAGAGATTGGGTGAGGAGCCCAGTCACACGGGACGGGCTCGGAGTAGAGCCGCTGCTTCTCCACGTTGAGAGGATGCCTCCTGGACGCCTCCCTGTTCCGGGCATGTCCCAACGGGAGGAGGCCACGGGGAAGACCCAGGACACACTGGAGGGACTATGTCTCTCGGCTGGTCTGGGAACGCCTTGGGGTCCCCCCGGAGGAGCTGGAGGAAGTGTCCAGGGTGAAGGAGGTCTGGGAGTCTCTGCTTAGACTGTTGCCCTCACGACCCGACCCCGGATAAGCGGAAGAAAATGGATGGATGGATGGATGGATGGATGTGGGCCTAGGGGGTGCTGCAGTTTCAAATCCTGTGTGCAACCTGTACATATGGTTTTTGACAATAAAGCTGACTTTGAACATATTAAAGCTAACAAAATCATCTCTAGTAAATATATTTTAACTTGTCAAAACGAGATGAAGATGAGTCAAGTAATTTTGACTCACCTTGAAATATTGTGGGGAGTTTTGCAATGTGATGGCGAACTTTGAACGTAACAAAAGAAGTGATACAAGTGATAAATGTGTGCGTCAACATTCCACTTCTTGTTTTGTTTCCAGAGAAGAGCGTATCGATCACTTGTTGAGACATTATACTTTTATTAGTATTAACGTCATGACATTTGAAAGACCCGTGGTCAAATCAAAACACACCGCCCCTCAAAGCAGTGACACAGGGCAATAACAGCGATTCAAATACTATGGCAAATATCAAAATGTCAATCCAATGCAATTGCAATTGTATTAAAATGCATTGAAACTATATACACTATGTCCATTTATACATCCAGTCTATGGTCCTTACTCAGCAGGCTTGCATAGAACTCATTTATCCCCATAGGATATGTTCCAAAGATTTAAATTTGTATTTGGAATCATGCAGGTGACGCCCCACATTAAGAAAGTTACAGTGTTGCTTTAAAGACCTTTCTGACAATTTAGCATGAAATATGAAAATGTAATTGCCAAAGGGCAAATGCTTAACCATTGACAAAATAAGTTGCCCACTGCACAATTGCTATTTAAATGACACTTGAATGACACAGACACTGCTGCTTAAATGACACTATTTGAGCTACACATTGTGTGTTTTACCTATTTGTATTATATCCTCCTGAGACTCGGCCCATTCATTTGTGTCCTTTATAGTGCACATTGAGTTAACCAGTCTGTCTTTTAAGTGTTTTGAGATAGACTCTAGTTTGTGGCTGCACTGTGAATAAGAAATTAAAAGGGAGTCAACATAAAACCATTTTGAGGCGACTGTAGAAGCTTGTCAGAGAATTTTTTTTAATATATATATATATATATACCGTATATATACGTATGTATGTACGTATGTATATATATATATATATATATATATATATATATATATATAATATATTATACACAGTGGTACCTCACCTTACGAAAGACCCTACATACGAAAAATCCAAGTTACGAAACGCCTTCACGTTAAATTTTGGTCTCTAGATACGAAAGAAAATTCAAGTTACGAAACGCGAAATCTCAAAAATTCAAATAATGCGCGCTCAGATGCACGCCCCGCTGTTATCCCCGCTCAAAGAGCACCTTTCTCGGCCTCTTAGCTCACAGTGTCAACCCCCCGGCTCTGGAAGTCGGATAGAACCAGAGCCAGCCCCAGGGAAAACCCTGCGGTCGTGCCCGCTCAAAGAGCACCTTTCTTGGCCTCTTAGCTCTAGCGCCGAACACGTAAGGAGCGCGGAGACAGGAGCACAGCGAGCACGAGATAGAACCGCGGCGAATATGCAGCCCGAGCCACAAACCGAACACGCACAAACGAACGCAAAAGCCGCACGAAACCAGCAAAGAGCCACACGGGGTGATTTAATCCTGGTCCAGTCCTGGTTTAGTCCAGGTCCAGTCCAGGTTTAGACCTGGTCTAGACCTGGTTTAGTTTTGGTCTAGACCTGGTTTATTCCACGTTTAATCCTGGCTCTACAGTCTCTTACCCAATCAGGACGCAGAACACAAAGTTACACTATAAATTTATTTTTACACTATAAAAAAAAAAAAAACTTGGAACGAATCAGGCCTTTTCCATTGAAATAGCTAAAAATTCACGTTACGAAACCACTTCTGGAACGAATTAATTTCGTAAGGTGAGGTACCACTGTATATATATATATATATATATATATATATATATATATATATATATATATATATATATATATATATATATATATATATATATATATATATATATATATATAAGAAGTCAGCTCAATGGCAAGAACAAGGCCCACGCAATAAACAGCTATGCCCTGCCAGTGATCAGATACCCAGCAGGAATCATAAGCTGGCCAAAGGAGGAGATACAGACCACAGACGTTAAGACACGAAAGCTCCTGACCATGCATGGAGGGTTCCATCCCAAATCCAGCACCCTGAGACTGTACACGAGCCAGAAGGAAGGAGGCCAAGGACTAGTGAGTGTGGGAACCACTGTCCAGGAAGAAACATCCAAAATCCATAAGTACATCAAGGACAAGGCCCCAACAGATGATGTGCTCAAGGAATGCCTCAGACAGTGGAGCTCAGAGGAAGAAGTGCTGGAGGGACCATCATGGCATAACTTAAGTGGCTGATATCAAGAAATTCTACCAATGGCTGGAGAGGGCTGGTCTGAAGGACAGCACAGAGGCCCTCATCCTGGCTGCACAGGAGCAGGCCTTGAGCACCCGAGCAATAGAGGCCCAGATCTACCACACCAGACAAGACCCAAGGTGTAGGCTGTGCAAAGAGGCTCCTGAGACAGTCCAGCACATAACTGCAGGGTGTAAGATGCTGGCAGGGAAAGCATACATGGAGCGACACAACTAAGTGGCGGGCATAGTGTACAGAAACATCTGTGCAGAGTACGGGCTGGAGACCTCAAGGTCAAGGTGGGAAACACCTCCGAAGGTTGCGGAGAATGACCGAGCCAAGATCCTGTGGGACTTCCAGATACAGACTGACAGAATGGTGATGGCGAACCAACCAGACATAGTGGTGGTGGATAAGCAACAGAACAGAGCCGTGGTGGTGGACATTGCAATACCAAGCGATGGTAACATCAGGAAAAAGGAACACGAGAAATTAGAGAAATACCAGGGGCTCAAGGAAGAGCTGGAGAAGGCCTGGAAGGTGAAGGCATCAGTGGTGCCTGTGGTGATCGGAGCACTCGGGGCTGTAACCCCCAAACTGGAGGAGTGGCTACAACAGATCCCAGGAAAAACATCAGACATCTCAGTCCAGAAAAGTGCAGTACAGTGGTACCTCACCTTACGAATGACCCAACAAACGAAAATTTCAAGTTACGAAACGCCTTCACGGTAAATTTTGGTCTCTAGATACGAATGAAATTTCAAGTTACGAAACGCGAAATCTCAAAAATTCAAATAATGCGCGCTCAGTCACACACATTATACGCTTTTCTCAGACTGGATTTAAACTTTTCTCACATTCCTCTCTCGTTTAAACACTCAAACTTTCATAGATTGTCAACAAAATTATTAATAGTGAAGCGTGTGGGGGGAAGGGGGAGGGGGGAGAAAACTGCGCTCTGACATGTGTGATAGCGGCATGTGTGACAGCTGACCCGGCGCTGCCAGCAGGTCTAGACCTGGACTAAATCAGGATTAAACCTGGACTAAACCTGGACTAGACCTGGACTAGACCTGGACTAGACCAGGTGGATTAAAGCGCCGCGCGTGGGTCTATTTCCTGGTTTTGTTTCGAGTCACAGCTGAGGCGAGCAGCTGCTCGCCTGCAAGAGCCGCGGTCTAGACCTGTTCTCCAGGGCCACTCCAGGCGCGGAGCCCCAGACATCCAGGGACCCAGGGGGACACTGCCAGCCCGCCTTAAGAGCTCCCTAAGCGGGCATGGGTCCGGGGATTGTCCCGGTCACCGGCCTGGAGGTCTTGAAGAGGCCGACCTCACGGTCCTGTCCATTCTGCTCTGTGAGCACCTTACGCGGACAGGTCTAGAGCAGCGGCTCGCCCCAGCTGTGACTCGAAACGAAACCAGGAAATAGACCCACGCGCGGCGCTTTAATCCACCTGGTCTAGTCCTGGTTTAGTCCTGGTTTAGTCCTGGTTTAGACCTTGGTCTAGACCTGGTTTAGACCTTGGTCTAGACCTGGTTTAGACCTTGGTCTAGACCTGCTGTCAGCTCTGCGCCGGAACCAGGAAATAGACCCACGCGCGGCGCTTTAATCCACCTGGTCTAGTCCTGGTTTAGTCCTGGTTTAGACCTTGGTCTAGACCTGGTTTAGACCTTGGTCTAGACCTGCTGTCAGCTCCGCGCCGGAACCAGGAAATAGACCCACGCGCGGCGCTTTAATCCACCTGGTCTAGTCCTGGTCTAGTCCTGGTTTAGTCCTGGTTTAGTCCTGGTTTAGACCTTGGTCTAGACCTGGTTTAGACCTTGGTCTAGACCTGCTGTCAGCTCCACGCCGGGTCATGTGCGCTATCACACACGTGTCAGAGCGCACTCTTCTCCCCCCTCCTCCTTCCCCCCACACTTCACTATTAATAATTTTGTTGAAAATCTATGAGTTTGAGTGTTTAAATGAGAGACAAATGTGAGAAAAGGACGCAGGACGCAGAACACAATGTTACACTATAAAAAAAGTTACACTATAAAAAAAAAAACTTGGATCGGCGCCTTGGAACGAATCAGGCTTTTTCCATTGAAATAGCTACTCAACTTACGAATTTTTCACGTTACGAAACCACTTCTGGAACAAATTAATTTCGTAAGGTGAGGTACCACTGTACTAGGAACAGCAAAAATACTGCGCAGAACTCTCAAGCTCCCAGGCCTCTGGTAGAGGACCCGAGCTGGATGAGAAAGAGAGAGACCAACCACCGTGGAAGGTGAGGAGCACTTTTTTAAAATATATATTAGGTTAACTTCACAAGGATTTAACACTTTTTTTGAATCACAAAATCATCTCTAGTAAATATATTTTAACTTGTCAAAACGAGATAAAGATGAGTCAAGTCATTTTGACTCATCTTGAAATATTGTGGGGAGTTTTGCAATGTGATGGCGAAAGGTGCACTATGTAACTTCTTGTTCCTATGTTATTGCATTGTCAGGAATGTTCCACAGTATGACATTTAACAGCTCTACTTTACATTTATTCAATTACAGGCGGTTTTATAGCGCAAAAATACCTAGAAAAACACATTCTGACTGTAAGCGGGGTTGCCTCTCCACAGATCTGACCTGTAACTTGGTCTGGTTTGGGCTCTGTGAAGATAGAAAGGTTTAATGCCATACTGTGAAACATTCCAGACAAAGCATTATTTGACAGACCCACAATGCATCTTTAAAAACAAGAAACGGTATTGAAAATGAACAGGGAATACTCAATTTAAAAAAACAAAATACTAAACCCAGTGAGGTCAAATAAAAGCAAACCTATAAAATAGCAATAAATAAATAAAAACAATAAAATAATATACATACACACTGAGAAACAATGAGGAACACACAGCGCGGTGTTAAAAGTCAGAGACAAAAAGCAGGTCATAATAATACAGCAATTTTTCAGGATTAGTATTTTAGCACAAGAATCAATACTTTCTCATTACTTCAGTCAGTATTGATATTGATATTTGGTATTGATCTCTACCTCAAAGTCGTCACGTTGATGGCAAATGTGTAAGTATTATGTCCAAATCATTATAATCCTGATGGTGTTATTAGATAGGACAGACAAGGGTGATGTATTTATTTATTTATGTATTTATTTTTTTGAGGAATTATAATTAAAACATATTTAGTTTGGTATTGCAATAAAAGTGCTCTTCATATACGGTTGTCAAAAGTATCAAAAATCGGATACTGATCGATACTAGGATACTAGGATCAAAACGAAACACTAATTTAAACAGGTATCGATACTAAGAAAGTCACATTTACAGGACGGAAGTGAACTTTTAGAATGATCTTGGGCTGTATCAGAACAAGTATAAGAGCGCATAGACGAGTATACGCCCATGGACCACTGAGGGATTGCACAGATTAAAAGAAAGTACTATGATTTAATGTTGAAAATCACATTCGATTGTGTAAATAAATCAGTATAAAGTTTCCTAGTTTATTTACTAGTTTATTTATTTAATGAGACAGGGACAGTGCACAATATAGATGAATTGCCCCCCCCATAAAAAATATAAACATATCACTCTAAACACTTTAAAAACTGCTGCTAAGAAATTATTACTGTTGCATATTTATTTCTATCTTTATTTTTCAATGCACATTCTATTGCACATTTTACTGCACATTTCACATTTTTGGACATCTGTAAATATTAGGGGTGGGTATTGGCAAAGAAGTCACGATTCAATTCGAATCACGATTCATATGCCATGATGCGATACTATCACAATGCATCACGATACTTGAATTATTGCGATGCATTGCAATATATTTGACATACTTCAGTGAAAATGTACCAAAAAAAGAGGATAACTTAAATATCAGTGGCTGTGTATCTGGGTAGTGTCTTCAATTGATACATAACTCTGAGCAACTCAATTCATAACTGAATTTATTGAATAACAAAAACAAATAAACCAAACCAATAACAAAAAAGTGCACAGGATGTGCATAGGATTTTTTCTAAAACAAAAAATGATGTTCAAACATTTGCCATTTTGGAGGTAGCTACCATCATAACAAACAATACCCTTTCACAAAGAAAAAAGTGCATAGGATTTATATTTAAAAAAAAACCTAATTATTTATGTATGTATTTATTAATATTAAATATTAAACTATTAATTAAATATAAAATTATTAATTAATAATAATCAATTTTTGGCATCAAGAATCGATGCAGTATATTGTGAAAGTTAGTATCGCGATGCATTGTCATGACGATTATTTTGCACACCCCTAGTAAATAGGTATTTATTTATTCTTTGCACTCCCCTTAGATTTTGTCCTTAGATAGTTTTTGTATTGTCTTATATTGTATTTTGTACACTGTCACTGTATGTCGAACACATATGGCAGAATTGACAATAAAGTTGACTTTGACTTTGAAACCTTAACAGAGAGATACATTGTATCAGGTCGAAGCGCTAATTTCCACCTGTAGTCCCTTAATATTGAGTTTGAAATCTTATATAATACAGTGGTACCTCACCTTACGAATGACCCAACAAACGAAAATTTCAAGTTACAAAACGCCTTCACGGTAAATTTTTGTCTCTAGATACGAATGAAATTTCAAGTTACGAAACGCGAAATCTCAAAAATTCAAATAATGCGTGCTCAGCCACACACATTATACGCTTTTCTCAGACTGGATTTAAACTTTTCTCACATTTGTCTCTCGTTTAAACACTCAAACTTTCATAGATTTTCAACAAAACGTATCAATATTGAAGTGTGGGGGGAAGCGGGAGGGGGGAGAAAACGGCGCGGTCACGTGTGCGCAGCATGACCCGGCGCGGGGCTGACAGCAGGACTAGACCAAGGTCTAAACCTGGACTGGACCAGGACTAAACCTGGACTAAACCAGGACTAAACCAGGACTAGACCAGTTGGATTAAAGCGCCGCGTGCGGGTCTATTTCCTGGTTTCTCACGAGTCACAGCTGAGGCGAGCAGCGAGGAGGCAGTCTGAGCGCATGTGAGCAAGAGCCATGCAAGAGCCGCGGCTCCTCTAGACCTAGACCTGACCTGCGCTTTAATCCATCTGGTCTAGTCCTGGTTTAGTCCTGGTTTAGTCCTGGTTTAGTCCTGGTCCAGTCCAGGTTTAGATCTTGGTCTAGTCCTGCTGTCAGCTCTGCGCCGGGTCATGCTGCGCACACGTGTCCGCGGAGTTTTCTCCCCCCTCCCGCTTCCCCCCACACTTCAATATTGATACGTTGTGTTGAAAATCTATGAAAGTTTGAGTGTTTAAACGAGAGACAAACGTGAGAAAAGTTTAAATCCAGTCTGAGAAACCAATCAGGACAGAACACATTGTTACACTATAAAAAAAAGTTACACTATAAAAAAAAAAACTTGGATCGGGGCCTTGGAACGAATCAGGCTTTTTCCATTGAAATAGCTACTCAACTTACTTTTTTTTTTTTTTTTTTACTTAGAGACCGGCCCACAATTTAGAGGAGGCGTCCCATTGGTCCTTCTTCAATACAGTGGACTAAACTTATCAGGATATAGAAGCTTACGAGAGCGGTCCCTTTCTCTGCACTGATCCCTGCCAGTTTCAGTGTTGAGCGTGGAAACATCGAGGAGCGACAGAAAGGGGGTGCGGAGAAGTTGCGGGCAAAAAGATTAAAAAATCTCACTATAGACGCTGCAAAATGTTCAAAAATAACAGACATATTCTCTGGAGGGGCTGCTGGAGCCTCCACGTCCTCTGAACGTGTAGTTGCTGCGAGTTTGCTGGTGGTTTTTGGGAGCTGGGATTTTTCCTTTAAATGTTTCCCCTGGTTTCCCCTCAGCCAAGACGTAACAATCGTAAAATACTTTGCTTCGGGGAACACAAACATAAATTAGTCCGTTGTGCTCCACTAATTATGAGGAGCCAAAAATGCCAGGGCCGTTTTTTTGTCCCACTCCAGCCCTGTTCTATTGTGTAAATAAATCAGTATAAAGTTTTCCGACTAGTTTATTTATTTAATGCACAATATACATGAACCTGAACAGGAGAGATGCATTGTACCAGGTCAAAGCGCTAATTTCCAACTGTAGTCCTCCTTTAGTATTGAGTTTGAAATCTTATATAAAACATCTTATAAAAAAAAATAAGAGACCACTGCAAAATCATCACTTTTTCTGATTTTACTACTTAGGTATGTGTTTGGCCAAAAAGATTTTTTTTTTGTTTGAGTCTAGTTTATTTATTATGTTGCACTGCTTTCAGATTTTAGATCTTAGACTTTAGTTTAGATTTAGATTGCTGTCTTAAATAGTTTTTGTTGTGTTTTGTCTTTATATTGTATCTTGTACACTGTCTTTTTTGCACTACTTGGCCAGAGAGAAACGAAATTTCGATTCACTGTATGTTGAACACATATGGCAGAATTGACAATAAAGCTGACTTTGATCTTTGATCTTTTGATCTAAACTACTGACAACATTTCCCCTAAATTCCAAATAAAATATTATCCTTTAGAGCATTTATTTGCAGAAAATGACAAATGGTCAAAATAACAAAACAGATACATGTTTTCAGACCTCAAACAATGCAAAGAAACATGATCAAATTCATTTTAAAACAACATAATACTAATGTTTACACTTAAGAAGAGTTCAGAAATCAATATTTGGTGCAATAACCCTTATTTTTAATCACAGCTTTCATGCGTCTTGGCATGCTCTCCACAAGTCTTTCACATTGTTCTTGGGTGACTTTATTCCACTCCTGGTGCAAGAACTGAAGTAGCTCAGCTTTGCGTTTGTGTTGGAATTCAACAGACGCTGGAATGGAATGGCTGTTATACATGTAGAGATGCTGATTTCAGAAAATAATGCAGTGGTCTCTGATTTTTTCCCAGAGCTGTACATGAACCTTAACAGAGAGATGCATTGTACCAGGTCAAAGCACTAATTTCCACCTGTAGTCCCTTAATATTGAGTTTGAACTTTTATATAATACTTCATATACTCTTTATTAGTTCTAGTTTCAAACAGATTGGCATGCAATGATACGACCTTGTTGGAAGCAAAAACACACACACACACGCACACACACACACACACACACACACACAGTCGTCTTCAGTAGGTGAAGTATTGAAAGTATGCACTGTGACCCTTTTAACCCTCCTTCTCTCCCGGGGCAGTCCAGCTCAGGCAGTGTGCTTCTCTGCCTGCTAATGTGTACCACCCAATACGAGACAAGTTAGAGGAGGAGGAAAGGAGGGGGTATGGGGTAAAGGGGGGGTCCGCTCACCGATATAGCCTCCCTGACTGTCACTCAAGGGCCCGGGCTGGTTCTATGGACTGCTAATGCGCTCCCCTGTCTGCCCACCCACACACACAAGCAGCCCCATAAAAACGCAGGGTGACACAGGCAGGTGGGCAGTGGCGATGCGAACAGCAGGATGGAACGCTCGGAAAGTCTGGATGCTGTGAATGAAAACAGTCTAATGAATATATACAGCCCTGGAAAAAAATAAGCGACCACTGCATTTTTTTCTGAAATCAGCATCTCTACATGTATTACAGCCATTCCATTCCAGCGTCTGTTGAATTCCAGCACAAACACAAAGCTGAGCTACTTCAGTTCTTGCACCAGGAGTGGAATAAAGTCACCCAAGAACAATGTGAAAGACTTGTGGAGAGCATGCCAAGACGCATGAAAGCTGTGACTAAAAATAAGGGTTATTGCACCAAATATTGATTTCTGAACTCTTCTTGAATGTAAACATTAGTATTATGTTGTTTTAAAATGAGTTTGATCTTGTTTCTTTGCATTGTTTGAGGTCTGAAAACATGTATCTTTTTTTTTTGTTATTTTGACCATGTGTCATTTTCTGCAAATAAATGCTCTAAACCAGGGGTCTTCAACGTTTTTCAGGCCAGGGACCCCCAAACAGATGGCGAACTGGGCCAGGGACCCCCTACTATATATACGGCATAGAATTGTGTTTTATATTAAATTGAGCTTAGTGTCATGTATAAACATTGCTACTCTGTTATGGTACATCCAATACAAGGAAATAATACACAGATTAATACTGTATTTTACACTATAAAATATAAAATTATATTATTTTAAAGTGAAATCAAAAGATTTCGCGACCCCCCCCTGCAGTACCTACGCGACCCCCCTAGGGGTCGCGACCCCCCTGTTGAATACCTCTGCTCTAAATGATAATATTTTTGTTTGGAATTTAAGTAGTAAAATCAGAAAAACTGATAATTTTGCAGTGGTCTCTTATTTTTTTCCAGAGCTGTATACTGTATATATATTTAGGGGCCAAGCACCTTCGGTGCTAGGCACCATATAGTGTTGGCCGCACCCGGAAGACGAACGGGGCGAAGCTCAGATCTCAGACCATGGGGGACGAGTCCCTCCGGCCCTCGTCCGCTCCGGCCCCGTGTGCTGTGGTCTCCGCTCCGGGCCCGTGTGATCAGATCTCCGCTCCGGGCCCGTGTGGTCCGGCCTCCGCGTGCCCCTCTGGGTCCGCTACCACGTGTGCGGGCGCAGTGGGAGAGCCGGATGGACTTCTAGTCAGTGGCGATGTTGAAGCGGACCTTGATGATGTTAGACAAATATTCGATCTTAAGAGGCTCCGGAGGTCCTCTGAGTGCTCCGTGACTCCAAGGCGCGTCTGATGGGCTCCTTCGCGCCCATGTCCGCCAGCTTCATTCGGAAAATGGAGAGGTTATACGACTGTTTCGATACTGAAATTGAAGTGTATGATTCTCTGATAGACTGGTGGGACGGGGCGACAGCCTGGATAAAGAGACTGGCCATCCGATGGCAGAGGAAACACGAAAATGTGTTTGCACTGCATCACCTTTGCTCTCCCCCAGGCCCCTTTCTTCATCCCTTTGGTCCTCTACATTTCCCCTGTTTCTCTTGGCCCTTGTGCCCAGTGGTGTTTGTTCCCGTACCCACATCCCCCGATGTGTCCTCTGAGCGCTTTGCGAATGTATGTACCTTGTGGTGCATTTCCGTACCACAGGGTACATCTTTCTGAAGAGAGAAAAAAGAAGTGCTTTGTGACTGTTATTGTGGTGGTGAAATCTGTACTATTATGTGCCTGAAATGTGTATTATCGTGTACCTTGTAATATTAAAAGATAAAAAAAAAAAAAAGTGTTCCATAGTGTTTGTGAATGTTATTGTGGTGGTGAAATATGTACTATTATGTGCCTGAAGTGTGTATTATTGTGTACCTTGTAATATTAAAAGATAAAAAAAATAATAATAAAAAAAATAGTGTACCTTGTAATATTAAAAGATAAAAAAAAAAAAGTGTTTGCGACGTTGCCTAGCGACGTTGCCTAGCGACGTTGCCTAGCGACCCTTTGATCTTTCCTTTGATGTTCTGGTCTCCTGATTCTTATTAAACAAGTCCCTCTAATGTAACATTACAATCACAAGTTTGCAGTAAAATTCAAGCTAAACAGGACCTTGAATGCTCGTATGGATCATAAATTCCCAAAAATGTGCTGGTTAAATACATTTTATATTTAGTTTTCAGACTAACTTAAAATGTTTTTGGTAGTGTTTGGTAATGTGTGCGTTGTGTCACCATGGTAACAGCTAAACATTCCTTGACATACAGACATGCAGAAGACCCCCAGCATGATGTCTCTGCAAAGTATCAATTAAATCAGTTTTGTAGCAGCATTTAGCTTTTTTTTTTACGTAGATATTAGTGGAAGGATGAAACTAAGTGTAATCTAATGGCTTTATGCACATATATCTTGAGACAGTTGTGAAAAATATATTTTTTTTAATTAACTGATGCAAATGTTGAGACATTCTCAGATGTTTCTTCAAACCTTTTGGGAACGCTGTTCATACTAAGGCTGCATCCCATTTCTCTGTCTTACCCCTTCGTCTTACCCCTACCCCTTGTTTTTGCGCGTTCATGTGAGGGCAAGGGGTGTCCCGATTCTAATTTTGATCAAGGGCTCGGGCCACGACCGAGGACTGCATACCCCTTGAAACAAAATATGCTCTCGACCGGACTTGAAACAAAAGGGTACGCCTACAAGCTCAGGCAGGTTTTGGGATCAGGATGGCAGCGTCACATCAACCAGCCAAGGAGTCTCATAAATGTATTTTCAGTAGCTGTAATTATCGATTAACAGTTTAGCAGGTTTACAATTATGAGGCTTATGTTCTACGTTACTTTTAGTGAACTGCTGTTGCGGTTTTAATTGTAGTGATGTCTGTTTAGCCGATGTTATCGTTTTCATCGAACTTTCATGTATAAACAAGCTAGTTTTTTTGTCGAGCTGAGGTACCCGATAATCCTTGACATTTGTTTACGTTCGTTTGCGTCAGTTGTTGTCGCCTCTGTAGACGTAGCAGCCAGGTAGAGGCAAGGGATGATGACGCAAACGGTAATCGAGTGGTGTCCCATTTCTTAGGGGAACATTCGTACCCCGAGTCCTCTCAGCTCGTTATCACCAAAAACATCCTTTTGACTACACCAGCATTTTTATTCAGGAATAGAACCTCGCCAGGAAGATAATTATCAGCGAGGTAAACAAAAACAACAGCCCTGGATCTGGTTGGTAGTGAAACGTTGGCGAAAAATCCAGTTTTTATTTAATTTGCTGATAAGATGAATAACATCTTTTAATTCGATTTGCAAATCATTACTCTGTTTTGTACACGGTCCAGACATTTCAGAAAATTGTGGTTTCTAAAACATTTAATCGAGCTTATGTTGCGTAGAAATAATGGCGTTTTATTTTGTCTCTCCAGCTCCAATCTACCCCCAATGTTCCTCTTGTCACTTTTCCACCACAGCTCCCACCAGAACACTGCCCGCCCTCCTCCACCGAATCACAAATAACCCCAGGCCAGCCCGCACAATGCATCACGGCGCTGTCCATTCTAAACCATGCAGCTCCAGGCACTATCACATGCAAATGGATCTCTTTATAGAAGTTGTGTGCTGTTGTTTTAATGCAGAACACCATTGTACATCGCAGAGAAAGCGTCATCGATTTGGTTTGGAAGTAACAAAATTCAGTGGTGTTTTGACAGTTTATTTACATGATAACAGTGTTTTGGGAGCTGGGAAGTGCAGATATGAAAGGGCCTTCAGGGACTTATTGTTGCTGTTACTTCAAAGAAAACCTCTCTTATGTAACTGATGACAACTCTTTCTTCCATGTACTTCCTTTACTTCTAGGTTAACAATGCAACAAACGCTACAAAGCTTTAGAAATGTGTTTAAGGACTTAACTTTCTTTTTTTAAACTGCTACGTTCAGACTGCAGGGCTTAAAGCTCAATTCAGATTTTTTGTGAGGTCGTTCACATTTCCAATTAAATGCGACTTGTATGTGTGTCCCGCATGCGCCTTGGAGCACACAAAGAATCACGTGCAGCGAGCGTGCTCAGTGTTTACGGAAGTCGCCTAAACATGGACACTAGCATTGAGCGCCTGGAGATTTTAAAGTTGTTGTCGTACCAAAAACAGAACATGTACAGCTTATTTGTTTTAAGGAAGAGATTGTGAAGGACAAGATTTTTAGCCATTGCGTTTTGTGGGGCAGTGGCAGCAACGTCTGTAGAAAGGAACGTGTTGGTGCTGAGAGTGGTGGGATTGCTCTGTGCTTTGCTGCTTCACTGACATGGACTTCATACACAATTTTCGTATGACGAGAAGAACGTTCGTGTACATTTGTGAGCGCCTACTTGTACCACTCTCGCTTGTTGATGACGTGTAGGTCGGATGAATGTGACCTGGCCGTTCAGACTGAAGTCGCATGCCAAAAGATCGGATATGTATCGGTTTTAGGACCACACATCCAAGTGGACTGAGTCTCATCTGAAAAAAATCTAATTTGTGTCATTCAGACTGTTATTAAAAGATCAGATACAGGTCGCATAGGGGCAAAAAATTTGGATTTGGGTCACTTCAGGCTGCAGTCTGAACGTAGCCTAAGTTAATGATGGGCTATGAAAAATGTCTGGTGAAGGGCCTTTCACCTCCTTGTCTCTATCTATAGGCATGTATTTAATTTGTGTTTTGTTACTAAAAAATACATTACAATAGAGACAAGGAGATGACCATCCACCAGAGGAGTTACATAGTCCATCCAGACATCCAGGTACATTTAAAATATATATATATATATATTTTTTTTTTACCTTGGACCAGTCCTGAACAAATGCACCGACCTGTACAAATTTTTTCTTCCATTCTGGGCCACATGAATGGTATCAAATTCTTTTTCTTAACATTATAATGGATGATCTATATTACAAATAACAGCCCATACTTCACACTGCATTGAAAGTATAGGCTTGTAGATATAGGTCCCAGTTGGGAGCAAACCAGGTTATTTAATTTAATTTATTCATTCATTCATTTTTGTATTCAGTCATTTTTTTTTTTTTTGTCCGCCTGTCCCATATTTCTCCCTGGTGACACCACGGAGTAACCTTTTTTGTCAGCTTGGCGACAGATAACCAGATGTCAGTTGACTGCAGAAAATGCCATTTTATTAAAGTGACTTTGCTAACCCCAGATGCTTAATACTACAAAACCCCCTGAGGGATAAACAAGGCTACATAAATCAAACTTGAAAATGTCATGACGCTAATTCACATTATACCAAAATCATTCACTTGTATTCTTTATGTTTGTTATTTGGGTAGAACATCTGCATTGGAACATAAAGTCTTTCTTGTGTTTTCCCTAAGGTTTATACATACAGGGGGTCCTCGGGTTACGACGGTCTCGGGTTACGACGTTTCGTGGTTACAAACGCGCCCCCATTAAAAAAAAATATATATATATATATTACGCGTCATTCCGTCTTACGCGGTTTAGCGTGGTAAGAGATGTAAACAAACGCGAACAGCGCGCGGCGCACGGCGGAAGAATACGCTTTGTTGTGGTTGTAGGGAGAAGAAGACAGCCTCATGTGCGTGCCCAATGCGGGCGGAAGTACTTGATGTGGGCTCTGATCTGCTCCTATGAAAGCGGCAGTGATAACCAAGCAGCGCAGTGGTCTAATTATTGAGATGGAAAGGTTATTGGTGCTTTGGTTGGAAGATCAAAGGCAAAATCCGGCTTACGACGAAATTCGGGTTACGACGCGTCTTAAGAACGGATCAACGTCGTAACCCGAGGACCCCCTGTATGTTTTTGTTCTTCAAAGTATACGGTATTCAAGCTAATCCTTTTATGTTACTGTATATTTTGTTGTACCTATACTTTGCACAGGAGTAATTTGCACTATTATTGATAATCTGTCAAATTACAGCTGTAACTGCTCGAATGTTTACACTTCCTGTTTGCACTATATCAACCATGTTTACATGTCCTGTTTGCACTATATCATGTTTGCACACCATTTTACTACTGACAGTTGCACATAAAACTAATGTTGCACATTATCTGTAAATATGTACATAGCACCTAGCCTATATTTTTCATAGTGTACAGTCTGTAAAGATATATATATATATATATATATATATATATATATATATATTAGGGCTGGGAATATTAACGCGTTAATCGCGATTAATCGCGAATCGCGATTGATCGCGAACAATTTTTTTAATCGCGATCAGAGTTTGCCAGCATTTTCCGCAATTCTACCATCCATATGCAGCTCATTTGGTTGTATTAATTAAACTCATTGTCGGTTAAACGCGCTATTTTGAGTTTGCTCGTATTTTGTTCCTTCTACGCATCCGTAGGCAGCTCGACCTGGCTTCAATCATTTATTTACAATTTCTCAAAGTAAGCACTATTACTGGTTCATTGTTACTTTTTCCTTTCTCTGCACTTTTTTGAAATAAAAAAAATGGTGAGAAATACTTTGCATTGTGAGTTTAACTTTAGATTCGAACGGTCTTACTGCAAGATATCAATTTTAAACATGCAAAATAAATCACGATTAATCGCGATTAACTATGAAATTTCTGAGATTAGTTGCAATCAAGAAAATTAATCATTTGACAGCCCTAATATATATATATATATATATATATATATATATATATATATATATATATATATATTAGGGGTGTGAATCTTTCACTCACAAAACGGTTCGATTCGAATCTCGATTCACAGGCTACGATTCGATTCAGGGACGATTCATAAAATTAGTAAACGATCCGGTACGATTCGATTCGATCCGATTCGATCCGATCCGGTTCGGTTAATTTCGATTCAGTACAAAGGTAGATAAGGTAGATATCAAAAATAAAAAAGTAGTTATAAAACAAGCAAGTTGCCTATTAAAGGCAAAAATCTGAATGAATCAGAATTAGTGCTTCAGTCACAGTTTCAGTAACTGTATAAAAGTGCAACATATCACTGACAAGAAGATAGACATTACTAGGCAGTTATAGAAAACACTAGCATGTTAAATCCAACATGTCTTTTTATGCCTGTAATTAACTTTTCTTAACAACAAAAAAAAAAAAAGAAAATCAGAGAGAGCTCTTAACACTGAATAATACTTTCTCTCCATCTCATAACATTACCTCAGTCTCCTTTGAGACAAAAATCATCTGTGTGTGTGTGAAGTACATTTCTATACACACAAATCACAAGTATTTAATACAGAAATGCACCAATTCTGATTATACATTGTATTTTCCACACAAAAGTAAATTAGCCAAGTCAATTTTAGCCCAAATCAAATATACATTGCCAATACATGAATGTTGTCTAAATAAATCACCCAATCCACTAACCGTGACAATAAAAACGCTAGTATCATACAATTGTTATGGTCTATAGCTGCCATGCAGACTACTGAGCAAAGTGAAACATCAGACCGACAGTGAAAGTTTTATCAACGCGACACAACACTGGCACAAAAGTTAACCACGCATACGAACCATGTCCATAAATAGCGGTAGCGCACCAAATATTAATTTAACCACAGCTCAATAAAAGGAAACTTAGCTTAGCTTACCCATAGAGTAGATCTCCTGACGAGACGAGGCGGCGGGAAACCCGCCCTCCGCACAATGCGAATTGGGACACTCGCATGATTGGCAGTTAACCGGCCAATAAGCTTCAACCCCAGGTAAGAGAACCACCCACCGTTCCCGAAAGAACGCAAACACACACAGCGCGGCTTCTGCACCATGAGAGAGACCGCTCAGGAGCCGAGAACCGATTCTTGGCCGTAAATCCGGTGCATCGGACCTTTCGTAGTGAATTTGGACCGATCCGGGCTCCGCTGATCGGTACACTCAGATCGCAGAGGTCACAGACCGATAACCGATCCAAATCGGTTAATCTTTACACCCCTAATATATATATATATATATATATATATATATATATATATAATTTTTTTTTTTTTTACATGCTTCTCTTTATTATTTATTTATTTAAATTTTTTGCATGCTCTTGGCTCTTCGGAAACGTGTTTGTTTACTGTGCATATGACAATAAAAGCTTTGAATCTTTGAATCTAGTAGTCATATATGAAGTTATAGTAGTCATATATGAAGTTATAGTAGTCAGCAGCTGAAGTTATGATGGTCATATTTGAAGTTGTAGTAGTTGTATCTGAAGTTATAGCGATAGTAGTATTTGAAGCAGGTTGTATGAATATTTAAAGTAGTATCAGTATTTGTAGTAGTATTTAGAGGAAGAGGAGTAATTGAAGTGGTAATACTATCAGCATTTGAAGTAGTAGTAGTAACTGAAGCAGCTGCACACACAGTAGGAATGAGAGTTCTGGACCCACCAAAATGTACAAATAAAGTTGTTTTTTTCAGAGCCACATGAAAGACGTCACATCCTCCTTTTGGTGTGTGGGTGCGCAGCTGTAGTTGTTGAAGTTGCAGTTTATGGTGGAAAGCCAACAACTCTGTTCATAACTGAGATGCTTTGCAGGCTTTGTATGCTTTTACACATGTGGACAAAATTGTTGGTACCCGTCGGTTAATGAAAGAAAAACTCACAATGGTCACAGAAAGAACTTGAATCTGACAAAAGTAATAATGAATAAAAATTCTATTAATTTTAACCAGTGAAAATCAAACATTGCTTTTCTACCATGCTTCAAAAGAATTATTTAAAAAAAATTAACTTATGAAACAGGCCTGCACAAAAATGATGGTACTCTTAACTTAATATTTTGTTGCACAACCTTTTGAGGCAATCACTACAATCAAACGATTCCTATAACTGTCCATGAGATATCTGCACCTCTCAGCAGGTATTTTGGCCCGCTCCTCATGAGCAAACTGCTCCAGTTGTCTCAGGGTTGAAGGTGCCTTTTCCAGACGGCATGTTTCAGCTCCTTCCAAAGATGCTCAATAGGATTTAGGTCAGGGCTCATAGAAGGACTTAAGAATAGTCCAGTGTTTTCCTCTTAGCCATTCTTGGGTATTTTTAGGTGTGTTTTGGGTCATTGTTGCAAGACCCATGACCTGCGACTGAGACCAAGCTTTCTGACACTGGCCGGCACATTTCTCTCTAGAATCCCTTTATAGTCTTGAGATTTCATTGTACCCTGCACAGATTCAAGATATCCTGTGCCAGGAAAGCAGCCCCAGAACATAACAGAGCCTCCTCCATATTTCACAGCAGGGACAGTGTTCTTTTCTTGATATGCTTCACTTTTCCGAAAAGTCTGTGAATATAGAGCTGATGTGCCTTGGCAAAAAGTTCAATTTTTGTCTCATCTGTCCATAGGGCATTCTCCCAGAAGCTTTGGGGCTTGTCAACATGTAGTTTGGCAAAGATACACACCATGTCACCAAAAGCAGCACAGTGACTACCTGTAGCCCTATATATAGGCCCACTGACTGAGAACAAGATTGTAGACACCTCTGATGCTAATTAGTGGACACATCTTGGATTAACATGTCCCTTTGGTCACAATCTTTTCTAGGGGCACCATCATTTTTGCCCAGGCCTGTTTCATGAGGTTTTTTTTTTTTTTTTCTCAGTAATTCTGTTGAAGCATGGTTGAAAAGCAATGTGTGACTTTCATTGTTTAAATTTCATAGAATTTGAATTTATTATTATTATTGTCAGAGTCAAGTTATTTCTGTGACCAGGGGTAGATTCTGTGACGAAGGGTACCAACAATTTTGTCCACATGTGTACATCCATTTTCACTTGGAGGCTCTTGCTATTGTTCAAGAGCGCTCATGCCGGGCTGACAGCACCGTATGGCTTGTCTGACCAGTCACAGTCCCTTCTACATTTTGTTTAAATCCAAAAGGGACTGGAGCCGGAGAATAGAGGGTGAAAATCCTACGTCCAAACTTGAGATGGCCCAACCATCGCCGCTAATTTATGTCACGTGTCTCTCAAATACAGAAGACATCTCCTCTGTGTCAAATATATAAAATATATAACTTCTTTTGCCTGAGATAAATAATACTTTGGTGCTCTGTTGATTCTACAAAAATACTATGGTGTTGCATTGTGGGTGGCACATATTTTTTGTGCCACCTATAATTTTATATATATATCCTCCTGAGACCCGGCCCATTCATTTGTGTCCTTTATAGTGCACATTGAGTTAACTAGTCTGTCTTTTAAGGTCTTTTAAGTGTTTTGAGATAGACTCTAGTTTGTGGCTGCGCTATGATTAAAAAATAAATAAGAAATTAAAAGGGAGTCTAAAAAATTTTTTGAGGTGACTGTATAAGCTTCTCAGAGATGTTGGTCATAAAAAAAAAAAGTGTTTTTGTTAGGTTGTTGACTTCACATGGATTTAACACTATTATAGTTACATTATGAATAAACAAAATGTAAAAATGTAAAAAATAAATAAATGAAAATACACTTTTTTTCTTCAGGTCCCAGGAGGATATAATATAATAACAACCTCTTTTTAAATTTCAGTTGTCTTGAGCTTTGTCTGACTGTTCTGGAGAGAAACCTTAAAGGGATATGCCACCCCCAGGTCAAATTTGGGCATCTCCCCACAGTCCAGAGACTAAAATAAGTGGTGGAAAGCGTTTTCCTGCTCACCCAGCCATTGTCCGAGTCTGTCGCCACTGACCGCCGCGGTATCTGGTGCTCCTCCGCCTTAGAATGGAGTCTAACGTAGCCAGAGAAAGATTTCGGCCAAAAGGAATTAATTTGCTCGATGCGTTTCCCAATTACTTTGTGTGTAATCGAGTGCAAATAAATGTGCAAATCAACACGGAGAGCTTGACTTGGTCATTTTGGGTGGGAACTATTTTCCAGTGCGTAAGAATACAGCCGTATCACGCAGCACGCTACCAGGGGAATCCCAGTTACGCACCGGGAAGGGAGTTCCCCTGTTGCACAACGTGGTGCGTGATACGGCTGTATTCTTACGCACTGGAAAATAGTTCCCACCCAAAATGACCAAGGCAAGCTCTCCGTGTTGATTTGCACATTTATTTGCACTCGATATGAACTACTACATATCGATATGAACTACTACACACAAAGTAATTGGGAAACGCATCGAGCAAATTAATTCCTTTTGGCCGAAATCTTTCTCTGGCTACGTTAGACTCCAGTCTAAGACGGAGGAGCACCAGATACCGCGGCGGTCAGTGGCGACAGACTCGGACAATGGCTGGGTGAGCAGGAAAACGCTTTCCACCACTTATTTTAGTCTCTGGACTGTGGGGAGATGCCCAAATTTGACCTGGGGGTGGCATATCCCTTTAAGATACATTAGTACAGTGTTTCCCAACCAGGGGTACAAGTACCCCTAGGGGTACGCGAGCACACTGCAGGGGGTACTCGGCAGTGTCGCTGCCAGGCGCAGGGGGAGATTTTTTTAAAATTCTAATTTGAATAATTTGAGTTAAAGAAAAGAGAGAAAATGCCTGAGAATTAAATTTTCAAATTAAGGAGATGAAATAAAATGATTTTCATTTAATAATCTGTTGTGTCACGTTCCACTTTTGGAGAATTATCAACACGTATGAGTGAGGGGGTACTCGAGGTAAGTCAAAAAGGCTCAGGGGGTACACAAGACAAAAAAGGTTGGGAAACACTGCATTAGTAGAACATACAAAATGTAAAAAAAATAAGTAAAAAAATGCATAAATAAAAAGAATGATAATAAAACATGCAGCGCAGATGAAATGTATTGAGAAGAGACACTTGTGAGTGTACTTCCCCAACTAAATCACCAAGTCTGCTTCAATGCGTCTGGTACTCCAGCTCAGCAGATTTGTGAGATTGAAGGAGAATGGAAAAGATGCTGCCGCTCCTTATAAAGCTAAAATATGTTGTCCTCTAGCTGCACAGGCGTCTTTGGCAGAGTCAGGCTGGCAGCTCCTCCTGTATATGAAGGCCGTGCTCATTATTGCAGAGCTGTGTGTGCATACCTGGGTACTTACAGAGCACTATCCGATACCAGCGCCAAACTATATTAGGAATCCACTCTTGGCGGTGATGTGACCTCAAACTGCACTTGTTTATGTAAGTCCAAGGATACGTTGTGAAGTTTGAAACAGCCAGAGAGACAGACACATATACAGCCGTAGGCCCTTAGTTAGAGCAATGCTTTCTGACAATTATGGCAACTTGGAATAGAATTTGGGGCAAGAACTAGAAATAAATAATAAAACAGAACACATGACATCTTATGGGCAGATGAAGAAATTCCACAAAAGCAGTGTATTATCTATAAATCTTATATCTTAACATATCTTAAAGGGCTGTTTTCTGATCCACGTTTTTCCTCATCACAAACATACCTGGAGTTGGGTTCTTCTCTCAACTGAAAACTCTATGTTTCACCTTGTGATGTCATGTGGTAATACAATGTGGTGGTCCACTGTGTTTTTAAAATACATACATCTTCAGTAGAATCATTTGTATAATTAATTAATTTATTTATTTATTTATCTAAAAAAGGAACAATGCACATTAATCAACATCAAAACAATGTAAATGTGCCTGAGTTAGCTGATAAGAGCTAATTTGGATCGGTAGTCCCTTTGCCAGATGTCAAAAAGGCATCCTAAAAGAAAATACACTTAAAAAGTTACACATTAAAAATTACACTTAAAAAGTTACACATTAAAAATTACACAAATGTACAATAACATTACAGAAATACAATAAAAGTTTTAGTGTTCACACATTTGTGTTTCTAAAAGCCAGTTTTTAGCATTCTTTTTAAAAGCAAAGAATGAGGGAGATGCATTTCAGCCCTGAAATTGCCAATCTCTATTGAACTAAATCTAAAAGGTAGTTGTTAACTTGAAAACATCCGCTTCATGACATCACAAGGTCGACTTCGCAAGCGTTTTGAGCTTTGGAGATGTAGACAGACTAATAATAAAGAGTTACTGAAATGTCTGAATGAAACAAAACACAACTCCAGGTATGTTTTGATGAGCACAGTGACCCAGCAGTATTTTAGGGTGAATATTCACTTTCATAGTTCATAGCGGGGAAAAAATTACAGTTACATGAATTTCAAACCCTTTAATCAATAACTGGCCCAGTTTTTACATTAAGCCTATTTTCTGTTAGTACTATTCTGCTCTTACAAGATAGCTGCCAAAATTGCCATGGCAACAGAATGTATGAACTGTCTTGCCTATTATAACTTCATGGGTATCAACTACCGCTGTGTTGTGCCGCATTTACTTTTGTCCCATGATCAAATGCACTTTATACTGAACAGAGGGCAAAACCATGACAGAGGAAAGTATGTTTACAAAAAGTCCCTTCACAGTGTGTCCAGTTATAAAGATAGCATTTTATTCAAATTGAGTGTATTGCAGTAATGATGGCACTCAAAATGTCTGATGTTACACCCCAGAAACAGGCATAGTTTTGCAATAATAGAGATGTATAGATAGATACATAGAGAACATGACTGGGCCAAGTATGGATCCCTGTGGCACACCAAAGAAACTACTGCAGGATAGAGACCAACCAATAGATGTTTCCTTATAAATTACACTACTGGCAATGGCAGTTAAAAAATGTAAGACTCTGTACCAGATTTTGAACCATGGGAGAGGAAAATTTTTCAGTTTTTGAACATTTTCACACTAATGATGAACCAGAACAGCTGCAATTGTCCCTGGCATTTTTCCTTAAAGGAGCATTGTGCAACTTTTCTGGTGGAGGGTCCGTCATCTGCTTATGTTCATGATGTTATCTATCTCAAGGGAAACAACTATAGGCTACATTACAGGTCAGATCCGTGGAGAGGCAACCCTATTCACAGAATGAATTGTTGTATTTTGAGCAATAGAAACACCTGTTATGAATAAGTGCTAGATAGGTGTATTTAATGTCATACCGTGGAACATTCCTGGCAAAGCAATAACATCACCATGGACAAAAGCAGCTGACAGACCCTCCACCAGAAAAGTAGCGCAATGGCATCTTTTCTGACACTAGAGTGGGTTAAAATAAGGCTGCATCCCATTACTCTGTCTAACCCCTTCCCCTACCCTTTATCCACGTCTTTGTCTTGCCCCTCGATACCGAGCTGAGAGGGATCGGGGTACGAATGTTCCACTAAGAAATAGGACACCACTCAATTACCGTTTGCGTCATCATCCCTTGTCTCTACCTGGCTGCTACGTCTACAGAGGCGACAACAATTGATGCAAACAAACATAAACAAAATGTCAAGGATTATCTGGTACCTCAGCTCAACAAAAAAACAACCTTGTTTATACATGAAAGTTTGATGAAAACGATAACGATCTTGAATCTTGAATAATGTTGGCTAAACAGACATCGCTACAATTAAAACTTCAACAACAGTTCACTAAAAGCAGTGCTTCTCAATTATTTTCTGTGACGCCCCCTCTAGGAAGAAAAAAAAAATTCACGCCCCCCTCCCTGCGCGCGACTATAAATATTATTATTTGTCTAGATATTGTTATTAGTACACCTCTGCATAACATTGTATCCTTTATTAACATTAAAAACAAAAAAGAAACTTACAACAAAGACTGCACTGTCTTTTTGCACTGAGGACTCAAATATTAATGTGTTTTTAATGCAGCTTTGCACACATTTGTTTACGTTTTACAGAAGCGAAACTTAAAACCACATGCCATTTGCATAAACTAAAGGCGCTGAAAAAAAAAGAGCTTATTTTGTTTCAAGGGGTATGTACAGTAGCCCTCGGTTGTGGCCCTAGCCCTTGATCAAAATTAGAATCGGGACACCCCTTGCCCTCAAATGAACACACAAATCCAAGGGGTAGTGGTAAGACGAAGGGGTAAAACAGAGAAATGGGACGTAGCCTTAGTCTCACTTCTTTCCACTTCATTTCAAGCAACCATCTTTCATTTGTTTGAGTCAATCTTGGACTCAAATTATACAGATTGGATTCATCTCTATTCCACCTTCTGTTTGTTCTGATATGACATAACACAACACGAAATAAAGAAAGATTGTCAGTTGCTCCCATATGGCTCTCATCCAACAATATGCTTTTACAGGCGATATTCTTCTTCTTGTATTCTTGTCATTTTGTTTCGCCAATAACTGCATTTACAATACAATGTAAAAAGTGTAAAGGGCCTTAAAATATCATACAGACTGCAGCCTGAAGTGACCCAAATCCGATTTTTTTGCCTCTATGCGACCTGTATCTGATCTTCTAATGACAGTCTGAACGACACAGATCTGATTTTTTCAAATGTGATCCAGGCCTAAAACCGATGCATATCCGATCTTTGGCATGCGACTTCAGTCTGAACGGCCAGGTCGCATTCATCCGACTTACACGTCATGAACAAGCGAGAGTGGTACAAGTAGGCGCTCACAAATGTACACAATCATTCTTCTTCTCATACGAAAATTGTGTATGAAGTCCATGTCAGTGAAGCAGCAAAGCACATAGCAATCCCACCACTCTCAGCACCAACACGTTCTTTTCTACGGACGTTGCTTCCACTGCCCCACAAAGCGCCAAGGCTAAAAACCTTCTCCTCCTCCTTCTCAATCTCCTCCTTAAAACAAATAAGTTGTACATGTTCTGGCTCCGGTACAACAGCAACTTTAAAATCTCCAGGTGCTCAATGTTAGTATGAATGTTTAGGCGACTACCGTAAACACTGAGCAAGCTCGCTGTGATGTCATCGTGTCCTCCAATGTACATATGCGGGACACTTTTGGAGCGTGTAAAGTTCACACTGGAGATCAGATACAATTCACATTTAATTGGAAATGTGAACGACGTCGCAAAAAAATATCAGATTTCACCAAAAAAATCTGAAAGCTTTAAGCCCTGCAGTCTGAACGTAGCCATAGCTTTACATTTACCCTTATATTTTTTTAGAGTCTAAAGTCATTCTAAACAAAGCCGGGTTGACTGTGAGTTATGGCTTCTGTCTTTTGAGCTGAATAGTGCACCTGCTCCACACACTACACTGCTGATGTACACACACACACACACTCTGTCTCTGTCCTGGCTCCATATGCTCTATATAGTCAGTACAGGAGACGCACAGATGTTGGCTTCACTGGAGAAAATAGGAGCCCTTTGTGACTTTCAATTGCTTTGCTAATATTAAAACTTTTATATAATTCTTGCTCTGTGTGGAGGATGTGGTTTTATCTGGCTATGCTGAAATGCTTTGTTGGATACTAAAGCCCCAAGATCCTTTTTGATGTCCCAACATTCAACAGGCCTGTATAATATTCAATGCAGAAGGTACATTGAGGCTACATTTATATGACGACAGTCTGAACAGAAGACCCAAAAGTGGCGTCGCGTCTTCACTTTTTATTCCGTGTTTAGACGAGCGTTTTTGGGAGGAAATCTGCGTGCATACGGTGACGCAAAAGTGTGTGGAATTCGATTGGGTATGCATGCCAGGCGGCTAGGTGGCGCTGTGATACATTATCACTGTGTCCAAGCGAATGTGTAGAATGTGTGGTCAGACGAAGAAGTTCAACTATTGCTCCAGACCACATTAGACAGACCCCCCAGGATTTCGCGGGCATTTTTTGTGATTGTTGCGGGCTAAAATGCCTGAATTTGCGTGAGCTTTTCCAAAAAGTTGCGATGAAAGTTGCGGCGCTTTTAAGGTTTTTGTTGCGATTTTGTTGCGGGAGGAAGTGAAAGTTGCGATAAATAGTTGCGATTTTCCCTTTTTGTAATTAAAATTGAGTAATATTTTGAATACTGAATTATTACTGACAAAGAATAATACAAAGACACAGAGATCACAGATATGGTCCTAAAACAACCTTACCGACATCGAAAATAAATTACTACTAGGAGGGGAACTGTTTCGCGCGGTCTTTTGCTGTTATTTTTGTGGGCAAATGGCGCCGCAGACATGTTTCTTTGCCATTAGAAGCCGTGTCCCAATTCCCAGAGCGCGCGGCTCGGAGCGTGGCCCGAAGGGCATGTGCGTCATTTCTTTTTTTGTCCCATGCGCAGTTAACACGCGTTCGCAGACCGCAGTCGTTTCCATGGAAATCGGGGCGTGGACCAAGCGCGTGAAAATGCACGCTTCGCACACTTATATATCCCAGCATGCACTGCGCGCTACTTCTTCTACGGGACAAAATGGAGTCGGCGGCTGCTTCCCGTAGTTGCGAGACCTGTCGCATTTCGCAGACGGCCATGCGGTCCGCGGAGTGCACTCAGGGCTGAGCAAGTATGCACAGTCTTGACTGCAGTCTGAGCCCCCTTCAAACCACGCTCCGAACTGTGGACACGGCCGCAGTTTCGTTTCGTCACACGGAAGTAAGGCAGAAGGAAGTTGGTCGACGTGAGTTCAGTACGTCGCCAACGACTGGTCAAAATTGGTAAAAATTGCGGGAAATTTGCGGTGATTGGTCAAAATTGCAACACCGCCCTGAATTCACGGGGATTAGCTGAAGTTGCGTTAAAGTTGCAAATCACAACATCGCAAATTCCTGGAGAGTCTGGTTAGACTACAAAGCAACGAAGGCACAACAAAGTGTGGACTGGGAGTCCTGCCAAACAAAGTACACTGATATATGGACCGATGTGATGTAAATATCGGCCGATACCGATATTAACCAATACCGATATTTTTATTTATTTATTTTATTCTGAGATAACATTTTATACAGACTGAAAATCATGCAAAATGATTTTTTGAATGTCTTCTTTTATTTTCAAAACGTGTTTTGACTACTGATTTTTTTTTTTTCAAATTTTTTTATAGTGTAACTTTTTTTTTTTTATAGTGTAAGATTGTGTTCTGCGTCCTGATTGGCTAAGGGACCTTTGCCGATTGATGTTATAGATGGGGGACGCGGGGGGGCCAGACTGGAACTAGACCAGGACTAAACGCGGACTAAACCAGGTCTAGACCAGGTCTAAACAAGGTCTAAATCTGGACTGGACCAGGACTAATTCTGGACTAAACCAGGACTGGACCAGGTCTAGACCGGGACTAAACCTGGACTAAACCGTGGGATGCGCGGTCTCGCCCCGGTCATGCCGCTCTATCACGGATTTGAGCACAATAAACGAGTGCACGTGTCCGCGCACCCCCCCCCCCACGCTTCACTGTTAATACATTTTGTTGAAAATCTACGAAAGTTTGAGTGTTTAAACGAGAGAGAAATGTGAGAAAACATTAATTACTGTACTGACAAATATCGGTCGTTAATATCGCCCCACTTTTACACATCGGGCCGATATGTTAAAAATTGGGCAATATCGGCCGATACCGATGTTAATGCCGATATATCGTGCATCCCTAAACAAAACACAACTCCAGGTATGTTTTGAGGACAACAATATAACATGTCTTAAAGCTCACAAGAGTCGGTTGTGTGTAATTTAGGACCTTATTACTGTAATTATTTAAGAGAAATTAGAAATCTTTAAAATCACTTTTGCCATGCATGTATCAAAATACCAAGTAGCTCAATGCCTTGATTCAGAAATGTAAGAACAATATATTTAGAAAAAGCCACACAGTAGTAACTTGTCTGTGTGTATCTCCTTCCCTCTTTTCCTCACCCCTCTGTCCTCGTCCAGGGCAGTAAATGTGGTCTGTGACAATAATTCTCAGTGACAGGCCTATTACACATAACACACTGAGTCTGGAGTCACCACAAACTCAGAGGACAGACTTTTACGTTGTCTGACTGAGACTGAGAGGCAGTTTGTTCATCTGCTCTATTCACTGTAACTGCACTAACTAACATACATACTAGTATTTATTAAATCCTGTGAACAAGTCCTTTTTAATGTTATTAAAGGGGCATATTATGTAATATAGACTTTTTATGAGTTTTTAATGCACATTAACAGTGTTCCATCATCATATTATATTCTGACTGATTCATGCGTGTTTGAGTAATCCTATATTGTCTGTATTGTTTCTGTGTTCATATTTAGAGACGAACACGGTCTAAATATGCAGGGTTTGTGTATTAAAAATGTGTGAATGAAACAAAACACAACTCCAGGTTGCTTTTGATGGTTATAACATAAATCAGAAAATAGCGTAAACCAAGCATATAGAGAGATTATTTGCTTATCAACACAGCGAATGTGCACGGAACGGAGTGCAGAAAGCTCCGCCATCTGCACAGTTAACATGAAGTTGCCATGCTAGCTAGCGATGTTGTCAGCACTTTATCACCGTGTGATAAAATAAATGATGGTGTTAAATTATAATTAGTGAGTGGGATACATCTTAATGACATGTATGCATTAAATGCTGGTAAATGCATAAATGACGAGATGAAATGTCTCAAACCTCAGTAGCTGGACATCGACTCATACCTGATCGATACAACTAGCCCCGCCCCCTGGGAGAGCCTGATCTGCTGAAATCCTATGAGACACTGACATGATAACGGAGAGGACAGTAGCTCTTTCTACAGGAAACATGCGCAGTAGGCTGGTTTACCGGCTGGTTAGCTCAGCTGGTAAGTCACTGACTTTCCCTGGGGGGACCTGAGTTCAAATCCCCCTTGGCAATGAGCAAACCAGTGTGGGTCCTTGGGCAAGACCCTTCACGGTACTGCCCCCGGGTGCCAAAAGATGGCTGCTCACTGCTCCTGAAAAGGATGGGTCAAATGCAGAAGTCAAATTTCTCCCATGTGTCACTGTGTGTGAGACCAATAAAGGCTTAATCTTAATCTAGAGCATGAAGTGACGCAGTCTGATAATCCCCCTATAAAAATCTATGAAAGCCAAGCCGGATTTTTCACACTATATCTAATTCTCTCTTTCAAACTTTCAAACTAGGGACAGTTGCTCGTATGTTTTTTTTTTCCTGCATTATCTTGTGACTGGTGGTAATCTGTGGCCCTGTGCTGTTTGGGGACTTCATTGATTCACGATGGAGCAGTGGGCTGGTTGCGTGTTTACTGGCCTTCACGCGACATTACCATTCGTCCTAATGAGCGCAGTAAGGCACGAGTGATGAGAAAAACAAGCCTCTCCAACAGAACCACTCATAGCAACAGTGCATAATGATCAAGAAAGGACTGCGGCAAGTGCAGGGCCTCACAGAGACTACACTTTCAGAGGGCTGGCATTGTGCTGGTGAACATTTGAGTCATAGAATTGCACTGTCAGAAAAAGTGTGTATTGTTCTATTTTAAGTTGTGCATGAACATCAAAGAAATTTACTAAAAACTTTAACACAATTGGAAATCACATAGAAATGGTTGCCATGAAGTTTGAATCCAGCTTACACAATAAACATCTCTTTGCATGTACATGTGTATTTGGGTTTTGAGTGGCTGCAGAATCACATCCCCACGGTCAGTGCTTGTCCAGCCCCAGAGGTTATTGCAGAGTCCAGGTGGGTAGGTTGTCTGTTGGTTCTAGCTATTTTACATTCAAATACAGGGGTTGTTCTGGCTCAAAATGGCTTGAAAACATCACATGCACAGATCTGACCTGTATATTGGCCTGGTGGCATCACCCCCTTGTGTCCATAACCAAAAGTACACAGTGTCACACTGTGGAATAGGGCCTGATTGATATTATAGGCCGATGTGGAAGTCTGAATAAACAAGCACACATAAACTGCCTGTTTGTGACAATAGTGGCTGTACACATGTTACTGGACCTGCGATGATATACTAGTATGTGAATGTGGGCCAATTAAACCAAGTATTTAGAGCTTAGTAATCAGTTGAAGATTTACGAATATTTTTTTACATCACTAAATATGTAAATATATACTAAATATACACTAAATACAGTATATACAGCTCTGGAAAAAAATAAGAGACCACTGCAAAATTAATTTTCTGATTTTACTACTTATAGGTATGTGTTTGGGCAAAAGGAACATTTTTGCTTGAGTCTATAAACTACTGACAACATTTCCCCCAAATTCCAAATAAAAATATTATTGTTTAGAGCATTTATTTGCAGAAAATGACAAATGGTCAAAATAACAAAAAAGATATATGTTTTCAGACCTCAAACAATGCAAATAAACAAGATCAAATTCATTTTAAAACAACATAATACTAATGTTTACGCTTAAGAAGAGTTCAGAAATCAATTTTTGGTGCAATAACCCTTATTTTTAATCACAGGTTCCAGTCTTTCACATTGTTCTTGGGTGACTTTATTCCACTCCTGGTGCAAGAACTGAAGTAGCTCAGCTTTGTGTTTGTGTTGGAATTCGACAGACGCTGGAATGGAATGTCTGTAATACATGTAGAGATGCTGATTTCAGAAGAAAAAAAATGCAGAGCTGTAAATATACTGGCAATCAGCACCCATATCTGTATTGGTATCTACTCCAAAAGGTCTGTATAGTTTGGGCCCTACTGTGGAACATTCCAGGCAAAGCAATAGCATCTCTGTGGTGGTGACAAGCACACACACACACACACACACACACACAAAGCAGTTGTTGAAGGTGGTTTGTCTCCGCCGCTCTGACAGACAGTGCCACTACAAACTGTTTTCAGAGAGTAGAAGCTGCTGTCACTGAGAGCCACTCCACTGACTCCACGCTCTAATTGGAAACCTGAACCATCCAGAGCGTTTGAATTGACCTACACCAAGGACATTTCACATCATAGAGGAAAATAGAAAAGATGTCCAACTTTCAGGACGACTGTTCATATCCAGTTTTTCTCACGTGGAACGCCAATCAAGTCCTCGTAATTGTGTGTTGCATCACAGCAAGAGGATTCTTGGTTTGATTTCCGAGCTGCACGGGCTTTCTGTGTGGAGTTTGTGTGTTTTTCTGAGTAGGTTTACGTTTCCTCCCGGGATGTCAGTTTCTCCCATAATCCAAGAATTTGGATAAAAGCTGAAATCCACCAGCTAAAGTAGACCTGATCAAGGCTGCATCCCATTACTCTGTCTTACCCCTTCCCCTTTATCTACATCTTGTTCTTGCCCCTCGATAATGAGCTAAGAAGGCTAGAGGTACGAATGTTCCATAAAGAAATGGGACACCACTCGATTACCGTTTGCGTCATCATCCCTTGCCTCTACCTGGCTGCTACGTCTACAGAGGCGACAACAACTGACGCAAACAAATGTAAACAAACGTTAAGGATTATCGGGTACCTCAGCTCGACAAAAAAAACTAGCTTGTTTATATATGAAAGTTAGATTAAAACGATAACGTCGGCTAAACAGACATCACTACAATTAAAACCGCAACAACTGTTCACTAAAAGTAACATAGAAGCGTCATAATTGTAAACCTGCTAAACTGTTAATCGATAATTACAACTGCTGAAAATACATTTGTGAGACTCCTTGGCTGGTCGATGTGACGATGCCATCCTGATCCCAAAACCTGCCTGAGCTTGTAGGCGTACCCCTTCGTTTCAAGTCTGGTTGAGGGCTTATTTAGTTTCAAGGGGTATGTACAGTAGCCCTCGGTCGTGGCCCGAGCCCTTGATCAAAATTAGAATCGGGACACCCCTTGCCCTCACATAAACGCACAAAACCAAGGGGTAGGAGTAAGACGAAGGGGTAAGACAGAGAAATGGGACACAGCCTAAGACTCAAGAGAGGTGAGATGAGATGGTTCTTCGTAAAGGCAAGGTACCTGATTTATTGTCTGTTAACTGTTCATTTATAACAGTTTACAGTGGTGCAGTTATCCTTTACTAACTTTATGCATCCTACTTGTAGCGTGATGAATTTATGAGAGCTTTTCAGAACTGTCAAGGACCAGAGGGCATACAACTAGCATGCTAACACACACTTCCTGATGAATGGATAATAGAATGCTTCATAATTAGGTGCAGACAGCATGCAGCTCAAGAGCAGCTCTGGAAAAACATAAGAGACCACTGCAAAATGATCAGTTTTTCTGATTTTACTACTTATAGGCATGTGTTTGGGCAAAAGGAACATTTTTGTTTGAGTCTATAAACTACTGACAACATTTCCCCCAAATTCCAAATAAAATATTATCGTTTAGAGCATTTATTTGCAGAAAATGACAAATGGTCAAAATAACAAAAAAGATACATGTTTTCAGACCTCAAACAATGCAAAGAAACAAGATCAAATTCATTTTAAAACAACATAATACTAATGTTTACACTTAAAGGAATATTAACTTTTTTTACAATCTGAACCTTATTTCGGTAATAAAACAAGTTGTTTTACTCACCCATAGTACCATGGTGTCATTTGGAGCAGTTTCGTAGATGTTGTGGTGTAGCGATATCCGAGTACTTGTGGCAGGCAATTGCAGTCACCAAATAACACAAACTTTATAACTTTTCAAATTACAGAAGCTCAATGTCTTAGTCTACACTTTCGTTTGAGTCAAAAGTGGCCTCTAATCCGAGATTTAGCCATAGTTTCAAGTAGATGAGGAGGCCAGTGCGCATGCGCTCATTCACAGCTGATTTGCAGATAAGAAGACGCTCCTGTGTGAGATCAATAAAGTCTTATCTTATCTTGTTTTATAACTTTTCTGTTGTGAGCGACACATGGCAGAAGATTTGGACTTTGAGGACTGAAGAGGAGTATACGGGTGAGGAGACAGAATGGATACAGAAATAATGAAGCGGAGACAGTTTGAGGAGCACCAGAGAACAGCCATCGGTATCGCATTACGTCTCAGAATCGTGAGCTGAATCCGCTGGCCTTCTTTCTTTTCCTTTGCTGGTAAAAAATCTGAAGTGGGTACTGCAAAAACGATGGTCCAAACGTCTTACAGCTTTGCCTTTCACGTTTGGGTCCCGAGAGCTGAGAGCGAAATAAGCTGTGACTGTGCACATGCGCACTGTCCTCCTCATCTATTCGAAACTATGGCTAAATATCGGATTAGAGGCCACTTTTGACTCAAACGAAAGTGTAGACTAAGGTCGTTTTCACACCAGGAAAGTCCGATAGTTCACTGGTCCGGACCAAATTTTTTATTTTATTTTTATTTTGGTGCGGTTCGCTTTCACACTGCAGTTTTTCCCCAAGCGAACTAACGTCTATAAACAAAACCACATGTGCTGAGGTCGCTCAGCCATTGGACAGAAATGAGCCGTGTCAAAACGCCGTGTCCAAACCCGGAAGGAGGAGAATAATGGTGTTACGTGCTGTTTTCAATCTAGCCTTAGCGATATGGTTTGCTCAGTTTTTACAGTTCTCACAAATGTTTGAGCAGCATCGTGAGGTTTACACTATTTTACAATTAATTTCCAAACGATGAAGGCACAGGGCAAGACGACTACGGAGGACAGCGCTCATGTGCGCGCATCAATTCTGACTCTTGCTCTTCACGCAAAACGTAAGTAAGCCTTGTAAGTTTCGTTTTGTTTCGTTTAGTTTCGTCAGCGTCGGTTTCCCATAATGCTCGACATACGATGGGAGCTTGTTAAGTACAAAAAGCCAACTTGTGTCGGATCGAGTCCGGTCTGCATTCTCACCTCAAACGAACCGCACCAGAGTTCGTATGGAACCGGACCGAGACGGACCTTTTTAGGTGGTCTCGGTTCGCTTGTTTGCTCCGAATCGAGACTTTTGTTTTTTATTCACACCAGCCCAAAAGGTCCGAATCAAAGGAGCAAACGAACTCTGGTTCGTTTTAAACGAACCAAACAAGGCAGGTGTGAAAACGACATAAGACGTTGAGCTTCTGTAATTTGAAAAGTGATAAAGTTTGTGTTATTTGGTGACTGCAATCGCCTGCCCCAAGCACTCACGTTAATGGATATCGCTAAACTATGCAACTGCTCCAAATGACACCAAAGTACTATGGGTGAGTAAAACAACTTGTTTTATTACCGAAATAAGGTTCAGATTGTAAAAAAAACTTTAATATTCCTTTAAGAAGAGTTCAGAAATCAATATTTGGTGCAATAAGCCTTATTTTTAATCACAGCTTTCATGTGTCTTGGCATGCTCTCCACAAGTCTGTCACATTGTTCTTGGGTGACTTTATTCCATTCCTGCTGCAAGAACTGAAGTAGCTCAGCTTTGTGTTTGTGTTGGAATTCAACAGACGTTGGAATGGAATGGGTGTAATACATGTAGAGATGCTGATTTCAGAAAAAAAAATGCAGTGGTCTCTTATTTTTTTCCAGAGCTGTAGTATTACAATTGTTGAAAATCTGACTACTCTTCACTGGTATGAACTTTGGATCATACACACTGGAACTCCTCATCTTTGTCCCTTGGATGAGCAATGGCATTGTTTTCAACCAAGATACAACTATGCTAGTCAGAGATAATAATTCACCAGTCAACCAGAAAATTAAATAGTAAAAGCACCAGTGGGTAAATATGCTGTTATATCTTTGTTAAGACATATTATCTATAAAAAACAATTTATACTTCAGTCTTAGCTCCCATAATTAACTTGTGCACTTACAAAATCACGCAGTATAGCTGAGCCCTTTTCTCATTTCATCCCTGTGTGATCCGGTACATTTGATTTTAGGCAACTTTGGACGCCCCAGGGGAAGAGAATGCCTCCCTTTGCTGAAATCTCATTGCAGGAGAATTTACTTGAATGCCCTTCTATCTGAGGAGGCTGGGGTCCCCTTGAACATTGTGAAATGGTGGAATAGGTACACGTTTTGAATTCAATCCAAGGTCAAGAGCGGGTTATTCTGAGGAGTTCTCATTTGGAGGAGCTGTTATCCGCGGAAACAAAAATAAGGAGACAGGGAAAGGTGTGAGAGAAAGGGAAGAAAGGATTCAGAATGTACCTAAAGCCAAAGATAATCCAAGAGGAGTTAATCTTTTCCATGTGAGACAGTGAAGCTGAAGAGAAAAATAGGGGGAAAAAACATGACCTGGCAAGTGAAGAATGATATCTCAATTTAAAGGAGCATTATGTAACTTTTTGGTGCTTGTTTCTATGGATATGTCATTGCTCTACCTTACATTTATTTAATTACAAGTGCCAATTGAACAATAGGCACTCTGATTGTGAGTGGGATTGCCTCTTAACAGATCTGACCTGTAAATTGGTCTGATTTGGTCTCCATGAAGACAGAAAGGTTTAATGCCATACTGTGAAACATTCCAGACGAAGCAATAACATCTCCATGAAGAAAAGCATTTGACGGATCCTCCACCAGAAAATTTACACAATGCACCTTTAAAGTTGAACTATGCCACTTTTCTAGAGAATCCTACCTGGTTGTCTTCATGTAGATGCCAGAATATTCCACAGTATGGCATTAAAGGTCCCATCACATTCTTTTTTTTAACGTTACTGTGAGCTCCTCTACCCTGTTTAGGCCCTCCCACATGCCTAAAAGTTGCGAAATGTGTAAACTGAGCATTTGCGATCCTTTTCCGCGTTTGAAAAAAAGACAGCCCAAATGGGAGATTCTGAACAAGGGAACTTTCTGACGTCACACTCGCGGAAAGGTTTCCACCCCCCGTCTGGATGTCTACCCACCGTCTCTGGAAATCACGCCCAGAGAATTTGGACCGCAAACGAGCTACGAAATGCGAGATGCGTTTTTTTATTTGCCTGGAGACACGTGAGAGTGTTTCCAGGCTCGGATGTCCTTCATCCGAGTCTCCGAACCTCTGAAACAGCAGTGGTTTAATTTTAGTTTCAGTGGAAATGTGTGTGTGTGTTTTTTTTTTAAATGGAAAGCGTTTCATATCTTGCTAGTTAGCTCCTCCCTGCAGCAAGATATAAGCAAGTGTCTTACCAGTGTGAGGAAAATAATCTTTGTTATGTAATATGTCAAAGGTCGCTGATGTTCTGTTCTTGTGTTATCAATTGTTAGTTACCAATACATTGAGGTTTACGACAACTATGGCTGATTTATGCTGATTCAGTTAAAAACCTAGAGACGTGGTCTTTTAAACTGGACTTTGCCTGTGTTTTATTATCATGTTATGTATGTTTGCATAAGTTCATTACCTAAGGGTTACCTAAGGAGTTAATGGTTAACTACTCTGTAGGTTAAATTTAGCTCAGTTCTGCACCAAGACAGGAGACGAGGGGAGACGACAAGGAGATGGAGAATCATGTCTGTATCATCTGCTGTTCAACATTAAAGTGCCTGCATTTTTCCTACGAGGTCTTGAGAATTTCTTCCACACCAGCATTCTTATTAGAGCTGACGAAGCCTCTCGGATGAGCGGCAAAACGTTTTCGACCAAACATACTTTGTCCAGTTGACAAATTGAATTTCTTCTTTTATCACGTAACTTGGAAAAGTATGCTTTGCCTCCCCACAGAAATATATGTTGGCAGGGTGGTGTTGCTTGTTTGTTTTCACTGAGGTAAATAAGGTTAATACCATACAGTGAAACATTCTAGTCAAAGAATCTTTATGGAGACAAGACAGACCCTCCTCCAGAAAAGTTACGTAGTGCTCCTTTAATTTAAGCCAGGCTCAAAACGAAGGAGACAACTTCTCTGGTGGAGGGTCCATTAAATGCTTTTCTCCATGAAAATGACATTGCTTCATCTGGAATGTTTCACAGTATGGCATTAAACCTTTCTATCTTCATGGAGACCAAACCAGACCATATCTGTGGAGAGGCTACCCCGCTTACAGTCAGAATGCTTGTTTTTCAATGTATTTTTTAGCTATTTAACCACCTGTGAAACTGAAAAAATGTACGGTAGAACTGTTTAATGTCATACTGTGGAACATTCCAGGCAGAGCAATGCCATATCCATAGAAACAAGCAAGTGACGGACCCCCAATAAAAAAGTTACATAGTGCACCTTTAACAGATAGTAATGTTTTTCTCCAAGGACATCCTTAAATCTTTGCTTCTGTCTCTCTTAAAAGACTTTGTTGCTACCGGCGTATTTGAACGATCTCCCCCAACTCTAAAAAGCCCTGACAGTTTAAAAAGATCAATATGAAATCGCTTGTGTTATTTACTATTGAAAAGAAAGCACATTGAGAGGATTCAGCAGGTGCAAATTTCTGCTTGCCTCTGCTCCAAAAGTCTATTGAGCACCTGAATGTGTGCAGCCGTGTAGAAAAAGTTCAGATTGCTAAATGACTTCATATCTTGAATTGACAAGCCTAGTTTTTGAATTGTTGAAGTATTGCAAATTAATTCTGAAGGGGGCCCATGGAAAATATTAGCAGTAGGTTAACCAGCACTAGTGAATCGTGGAGTTTTCTCATTGGACATTGATGCAGCGTTATGGGTAGTGGTGATACATGCACCAAAACATACACGCCTGAGGGACCGGAGCTGTGCAGATATGTCAAACCCCACTTTGATGGACAGCTCTGGTGATCTGTTTTGTGAGCAAATGCTTGATAAAAGAGGGCTCAAGTCTGCTAAAAACAATTGTTATAATTGCTGCCCCTACTGGTTAAATAACATATGTGTCCGGCCACAGGAAAACCAGTCACAAGTCGTCCCAGAGGCATTTTGAGTTATTCACAGATTCTAAGTTTTCCAACGATGCCTTACACATGGAAATCTGAGAACATTGGAAGAATTTGTGGCCATTTGAAAGCAGCACATGGGATTTTGCTAAGCTGTGAAAACAGCTCTTGAAGTTTGTCTCACTCTGCTCTTACCTGCTTGTTCGTTTGCACACTTTGAAGATTATGTGTATAAGGATAAGTGCTTCAGAAACACGATGTTTCTGCTCCATTTCAACCTCTATTTTCTCTGGATTTTAACTTTTTCACCGTTGCTATGTGCGTTGCTATGTGCGCTGCGCGGCGCAGTTGTGCGCCGGAGGAGCTGCTACGAAGGCCGCGCAGAGGCGGACGTTACTTTTTTGTGCTGTGCAACACTGGAATTTCCCCACTGAGGGACTAATAAAGGCATATCTTATCTTATCTTATCTTATCTAGGCATTCTGGGCTCATTTGCATCACATTAAGCTAAGCCCTCCCCCTGCAGATCATCTATGACTGGCCAATTCTGAAAAAAAGACAAAAAGAGAAGTTACACATAATGAGTTGCCAGAATCTGGATGTATTGTGTTCCAAAATACTGCATTATACAGTACAATGCAGTAAAATGTATTTTTGATAGTTTACTGAAAATACTTGCTTGACATGACTGGTGCTTTTATGGTCACATCTTTATATAGCGCTTTTCCACCTTCAAGGCACCCAAAGTGCATTACAACAAGGAAACACTCACCCATTCACACACCAGTGTACGCAGACACTGGGGGCGAGGAGGGTTAAGTGTCTTGCCCAAGGACACAACGGCAGCATTCATCTGTGGGAGCTGGAATCGTACCAACCAACCTGTGGGTCAGTGGATCTGACCGCTCAACCACTGATGTTTCTTATGTCAAGAGCGGGATTTGAACCGCCAACCTTTGGATCAGTGGAGCTACTGTCGCCCACCCACTCAAGGTGCCTGTTAGCACTGCTTGAAATGACAGTGATGCTAATGATTTAGCAATAAGTACTGCAGTATCTGCACTCATTACTTAATCACTAGCACTTCACACTATTCAAGCACACTAGCTATTCAAGCATTCACATTAATCGCCCATCGCAAATCAAAAGTAGGCTGTAATGTGCAGTTTAGGCTAGAAATTTGATGCTAATGTTGACAATTACACAAGCCCCCTGCTTTCAGCTAAATATCTCCCTTTCATGCAGAAATAATATGACCACACGAAAGCTGAATTAGTATTTATGTCCTAAAGTATATAGTGTTAAAGTTTAGAGGCACTTTACTCATCCCATAAGAAAGAGAAATGTGTTCCTTTATGCTGGATATGGTCATCTCAGACGTAAATACCGTACGTCTGTTTGCCTCGAGATGTTCAATTATTCGCATATCCTGCCGCTGTCTTTCAGCAGCTAAAGAATCCAATCTCATTCTGTACATAAGCTCCGGAGACAGTTTGTGGCTCCATGAACGTGCCCCGAGGAGAGAGTTTTCCTTCCTTATTACACAGCATTTATAGTCAAAGTTACAGATTTTCTCCATTTCACTGTCCTTATCCTCTTCAAATGTTACTGTAGATATTGCATCTGATATCTTACGATCCAGCTCCTCCACTGCGGCGCTGACTTCTTCCTCGTCTTCATTATTGGCTAAGTTTAGCTGTAGATTAGGTATATTCGCCAATGTAATAAAGTCGCCTTCATCGTCAGTGCAGTCATTTTCAGAATCAGAGGAGAGATTGCCGTCCGATTTGTCGAAGAAGTACTGCCATACATCTGCACTAAAACAGCCACGATTCAGCTCATCCGCAATACATTTAGCTTGGTCCATCTTCATTCAGTGATGAAATCGCATGCAGCTATGAAGCTTAACTATGCACGAGTTTCCTTCTAGCTCACAGCTGATTGACTGAAGAAAAAAAAGCTAATCGTCACGTGAATGTAGCGCCAGTATGGTAATTATGGTAATTTACACACGCCCTGATTCTTTCCGAAAAACAAGCCAATTTCAAAGACAAAATGTATGCTTTTAAAGCAACTAATGCTGGAATCTGAAACATGGAGTGATCATGATCTCAACTAGCGCATTCTGCAAAAAAAAAAAATGAAAATCACAAATTTTGGGGGAAAAAAAGGCTTCTAACGTGATTTTCTCTCCTGAGTTATAACCGGTTTTCCTGTGGCCAGTCACATATTTCTTAACTACAGTAGTGTACGAATATCTTTATGTTAAAATATAAAACCATATGGCAGTATTTAAAGGTCTTATATTACACAGAATCGATTCTCGTGAGCGTTAAGACATGTTATAATATTGTTCAAATGTGTTTTGTTTCGTTCACACCTTTGAGTAACTTTCCTTTGAGTGACTTTCCGCTTTTTTCATGATTGGCCACTTCCATCCCTGATTCCACCTTGTGATGTCATGTAGTGTCAGTTTTCAAGTCAACAATTATCTTTTACCTTTAGGTCAGCAATTCCAGAGCTGAAATCATCCAAATGATTCTAGTGAAGGAGCATGGAGTTTAAAAACACTTCCTGTATTTCCATATGACATCACAAGGTAGAACAGAGTGTTTTCTGTTTGAGAGAAGAATTCAGCCTAAATATGCAGGATTTGTGTGTTAAGTGAATGAAACAAAACACAACTGTAGGTATGTTTGTGATGAGGAAACAACATTATAACAGATCAGAAAATAGCATAATACGGGCCCTTTAAGAACACAGGTGAGGTGATTTCAGAACAGTCACGGACATCATAATTACACTTATTGTTTATTAGTGATGCTCCCACAGCTTCTTCTATCACCCCACCTCGGAAATGCCAATGATCAAAAAAGCTCCAGCTCATATTGGCCTTCCAAATTAAAAAATAACGTGGCGGATTCCTACAGCGAAAGTTAAATAGATACAAAAGGTTACAGAGTGTGCAGGCGAGGTCTTGGCTGAATGACTGTTGTTGTGTGGGTCGATGGGAGTTTGGAGCAGCAGACTGAACTCTAAGCTATATCGATTTATCATCACAGAGATTCTTAGTAAAGCTACGCTAAAATATAAAATAAACAACAGGCCAGCTTAACTCTGAATGCCCCATAGATTTGTATTTATATGCTTTTAAATATGCAAATGTGCTCTGTTCATACCGTGAACAAAATGGCTCTAAAAGAATCAGTAATTTAAAGAGTAAAAGCAAAGTGTGTGTGTACGTGTGTGTGTCCAAATTCAAGACTCAAGATTCAAGATTGTTTATTTGTCATATGCAGGATCAACACAAGGTCAACAATGCAATGAAATGCTTAGGATCAGACGAACCGTAAACAATATTGTCCGAAAGGCTATATATGCACTCGATACTGACCTTTCACGCGCGTTGCTAGGCAACGCTCTGCTCTTAATTGATTTGGCTAGACCAGGGGTCGGCAACCTTTACCACTCAAAGAGCCATTTGGACCCGTTTCACACAGTAAAGAATACATTGGGAGCCACCAAACCCTTTTGAAATTTAAAATGAAATAACACTGCATATAACGGCTTTTTTCCCTTTGTGCCATAGAATTACATTTTGAAAATGAATGAACTAAAATAAAATACATTTTATTTAAATACAGTGGTCCCTCGCTTTTTACTTTTCGTGGCCTCGCGGTTTCGTGAATTTTTTTATTCTGAATTTTTTTTATAGTGTATCAACGTGCATTTCTGCGTCCCGATTGGCTAAGGGACCTTTGCCGATTCGTCAGTCATTCTCCTCCGTGTCTCCTGTACAGAATGCGTTCAGTTTGCCAGATTTATACAAATGTTGGATCGCAGTGTGACTCTGAAGTGCTGTATGTTTGCAAGTTTTCTCCCCGACAAAACCCGCCACAGCGAAGCGGTGCCAGGACAAAGAGGCTCGGTCATAAGAACTGTGAAATACACACGAAATACACTTTAGTTTCGTTCTCTAATACTGTGCTTTTTAGTTGAAAATCTACGAAAGTTTGAGTGTTTAAACAAGAGAGAAATGTGAAAAAACGTTAATTCCAGTCTGAGAAAAGTGTAGAATGTGTGTGGTGAGGCGTTTATAGCCTTAAAACATGGAGAATAATTGTAAAATATAAAGCTGACGACTTCGCGGATTTCGCTTATCGTGGGTTCTTTTTAGAACGTGACCCCCGTGATAAACGAGGGACCGCTGTTCTGAGCCGCATCAGAGGGATCAAAGCCACATGTGGCTCGGAGCCGCGGGTTGCCGACCTCTGGGCTAGACCAAAGATCAAGGATCAAAGATCAAAGTACACGCACACACGCAACATCTGAATGGTCACCTGTAAGATGCTCAATTGAAACCCGAATAAAGCTGATTAAAGATTCTCTTACCGGAGTCTGTCTGTAGTTTTCCCACGCAGCAAAGATCCACCCCATACTTTACATTGGTCCTTCGAGCCGGATCTGGGTTTCATCTTGACACTATGGAGTCAGCTTCAATCTACCGACCGCAGGCCTCTGACCAACCCGAGAGAGACTCCCGTCCACCCAGCCACCTGTCTGATTACGATGCTACTCTCCTTCCCCCTCAGCAGTCTGATCCCCAAGCCTCCTCACTTCCAGTGGGACAATGCGGTGAACTCAGACTCTCCAGAAGTGGGAGTGTGTCGGGCTACCAGTCCATTGCGAGTTCACGGAGGTCTGTTCGGAGTTCCCGAAGGAGCATGCCAGATGCAGAGACAGCCGTACTGGAGGAATACATGAAACGTATGGAACTGACTAACCTACAAGAGGAAATTGAGGAAGAGAGGGAAGCAGATTTGGAAGCTGCCAGGTTGGATGCACAGCTCAGAGAAGGGCAGAGACAACAGGAGGAGGCACAACAAGCTCTAGAGAGGGCGGCTAGAGAAGAGCAACAAGCTAGAGAGAGGATGGCTGGAGAAGAACAGAGACTACAGGAGGAAGCACAACAAAAGGTTACTAAGGTCTTACTAACTGGCACCAAATCTACAGTAAACAAAATAGACACCCTTTCAATCACTGTTGATAACTCCTCCATCTCTCCCATCCCTCAGGTAAAGAGCCTGGGTGTCATGCTGGACAGCACACTTTCATTCCAGTCACACATCAACAACATCACACGCACAGCCTACTTCCACCTCAGAAATATCAACCGTCTCCGTCCTTCACTCACCCCTCACACAGCCGCCATTCTTTTCAATAGCCTGGCCACCTCACGTCTTGACTACTGCAATTCCCTCCTGTATTGTCTCCCCCAAAAAACTATTCATAAACTACAACTTCTCCAAAACTCTGCCCCCCGGATCATCACCAGAACTCCCTCTATTCACCACATCACCCCGGTCCTGCAGCAGCGTCACTGGCTCCCCATCCACTATCGTATTCAGTACAAAATCCTACTCCGCACATTCAAGTCCATCCATAACCTGGCTCCTACTGATCTCACAGAACTCCTTCATGTCCCCACACACGCCCGCTCACTCAGGTCCTCCTCCTCCATCCACCTCACAGTCCCTCCGGCTCGTCTCAGGACCAGGGCCTTCAGCCGCTCTGCTCCCCATCTATGGAACTCACTCCCCACAGACCTCCGGAATGTTCAATCACTACCAATTTTTAAATCCAGACTCAAGACCCATCTTTTCAAAATAGCTTACCCCACTTAATCATTTTCTCTTTGTTTTATTTTGTATATACTGCCTGTTTTTAACTGTTTTTAATTGTTTTTAATTGATTGTCTTTGTGCGGTGTCCTTGAGTGTCTAGAAAGGCGCCTTGAAATAAAATGTATGATTATTATTATTATTATTAACAAGCGAAAGAGAGGATGGCTAGAGAAATGGGAAGACCTAGATGCCTCAAGAAATTGGAGAGAGAGATGGAAATTGCCAGAGTTGTTAGGACCTTGACCTTATCAGAGTCTGAGGATGATAAGCGACTAAACCAGCTATCTTCTGACACCCCATCGCCCACTTCGACAACTACGCGGCGGCCCCTTCCTCCACCACTAGTCCCGACTCAACCGCCAGCACTGTCAACCGCAACTGCTGTTCCTGTCCCCACACCCCCTCCTGCACCTGCCGCACCTGTCAGTCAAGACGCACCAGTCCTTCCCACACTTACCTCAACGCCTGCTCCAGTCATGCCACAAGGGACGCCGGCACTGTCAGCCGCCACTGCTGCACCCCCTCCTGCACAAAGTGTGTGTGTGCGTGTGTGTATGTGTCCAAATTCAAGACTCAAGATTCAAGATTGTAATTTAAAGGGATTGTGCGGGTTTTTTAAAAATGTTAATCTGTATGGGTTTCCTTCTAAAAGTTACGTGTGTTGACACCGGCTTACCTCTGACAGTCTCAGCTGATCCCGGTTCGGCTCGCTTTCTGGAGCCCACGTAAGTAGGTCCGGTAACTTCCCTGGAACATGAAATAAAGCTTGTTTTTCTTCTCAAAACAAAACATTTGTTAGAAAGATGATATATTTGCATCCGAAACAGTTGTCCATGAAACATCCATCAGCGTAGATTGCGTCCGCGTATTGTGTCTCTCGACTCATATTAATGCACGCATATTAGCTGTATGAGCCTGTTCACTTGTAAACTTCTCCTTACGGCGGACCGTATCTCCCGTACACTTCCGTTAAAGGTTAACAGGTTAATACAGCTAATATGTGCGCAGTGATACGAATCGAGAGACACAATACGCGAACGCAAGGTGATATATTTGCGTCCCAAACAGTTGTCCACGAAACATCCATCAGCGTAGATTGCGTTCATGTTCCAGGGAAGTTACCGGACCTATTTACGTGGGCTCCAGAAAGCGAGCCGAACCGGGATCAGCTGAGACTGTCAGAGGTAAGCCGGTGTCAACACGCGTAACTTTTAGTAGTAGTAATTTTTTATTTCGAGCATATGATACTTGTAGTGCACAGAAAATGTACAGTGTCATACAATTTAAATAAACAACAAAAAAAGAACATAAAAAAGAAAGAATATATAGACACAAATACATTTTTTTTTTTTTTTTTTTTTTGCGTATATGTACATGCCCGAAAAGGAGTGGGTAGAAGTAAAACTTATTAAATCCCACCCCTTCTCCCAAAGTTAGTAGTAATCCTTATTTTTGTGTTTTTACAGTTAACCGGTGACAGTGGTTGGCTGCCAATACTTGAATACTTGTACAGTGTAAAGCAATTACAATAAGACAGGAAAAAAATGAGAAAGAAAAAATATATCTTATCTTATTGATATCTTATTAGTATCATCATCATCGGCATCATTTTGCTCGTATGTTTTACCTCTGGTTATCACTATCTATGTAATTTCTTAAAGTGTTACTTATTATATCTGCATGAAAATTATGTTTATTGGAAGTATTGGTGCTGATGGTATTAAAACTTAATGTGAAGTTGTGTTGTTAGTGTATGTGATGCATTAAAAGTGGCAAGGTGTTTTTGTGAACCTGCTGCCAGAGAGGGACTGCCCCCGGACAACAGGACCACCCTTTGCCTTGTGTCTTCAGCTGTGCATTAAAAGAGACAAGGTCTGCTGCGAGAAGAGGAACATCTCCCCACACCAAAACCTCCATCTGCCCTGATCTGGTGATAATTGTGAAACAGACATAGTCATATGTATAGTATTACTTTTCTCGTTTAGTCATTCATTTATTACCATCAGCACAGGGACCTCCATCTGTAATCCAATTTGTCTATGTTCCTGTGAACAGAATTTAGGTTGTCAAAAAAATAACGATAATAATAATGATAATATCAATACAAATATCGATAATAATAATGATAATGATTAAAAATAACGATAATAATAATGATAATATCAATACCAATATCAATGATCAGTAATAATAATTATATTATTAATGGTGGTAATAACAATAAAATTAGCAACAATAATAATAATGATAACAATAATAACAACAATAACAGCAACAATAATAATCATAACAATAATAACAATAGCAACCGCAACAATAATTGAAGAAAAAAAAAATATATCAAGCAAGGGAGTTAGAAAATATATTCCACTACAATCATAATCAATTTTCATAATCCAATTATTGTTCAGTTTTTAATAAACATAATACACCTTTATAATATTGATTTATATTGTTCTATTATATAAGATTTATACACCTTTTTAAATCTTTTGACTGAGGTGCACTCTTTTAGTTCCTCAGTCAGGCTATTCCATAAATTTACTCCTGTAATTGAGATACAGAAGCTTTTTCTGGTTGTTCTTGCCTTAGCCTTTTGGAAAATGGCTGCTCCTCTGAGATTATATGGACTCTCTCTAGGCTTGAACATCTCCTGGATACTTTGTGGGAGCATGTGGTTGTATGCCTTATACATCACAACGGCAGTGTTTAGATTGATCAGGTCATTTAATTTTAATGTATTTAGTTTGATGAAGAGAGGGTTAGTTGGTGCATAATATTCAGCATGATTGACAATTCTTATTGCTTTCTTTTGAAGTAAAAATATAGGGTTAACGTTTGACTTATAATTATTCCCCCATGTCTCCACACAATAACTGAGATATGGAAGAACAAGAGAACAATACAATACATAAAGTGAATTCTGGTTTAAAAAGGTTTTTATTTTACACATTATGGCAATAGTTTTAGCTAATTTAGTCCTTATATTATTTATATGTGGTTTCCAACTTAATTTACTATCAATAATAATACCCAGAAATTTATTTTCATATACTCTTTCTATTTCTGTATGATTGATTCGGATTTTAATTTGTGTATTTATTTTTCTATTTCCAAAGATTATATAATTTGTTTTATTTAAATTGAGTGATAGTTTATTGATATCAAACCACTTCTTTAATATTTTGAGCTCATTCTCTACTGTGTGCAGGAGCTGATCTAAATCTCCTCCAGAACAGTAAAGACTGGTATCATCTGCAAACAATATACACTTCAATTTTTTTAATATTTCACAGACATCATTTATATACAATATGAACAATTTAGGTCCCAATATAGAGCCTTGTGGAACTCCATGTGTAGTTCTCCTTATATCGGAATCAAAATTGTTCATATGTACAAACTGATGTCTGTTGCTAAGATAACTATTTAGCCAAGCATGTGCAATTCCTCTGACACCATATCTTTCCATTTTTCTCATGAGTAATTCATGGTCGATGGTGTGGAAAGCCTTGCTTAAATCAATAAAAACCCCGACTGTATAGTGTTTTTTATCTATTGCTGTTGTTATCTCTTCAACTAGTTCCATGACTGCCATTGAAGTGGACCTGTTTGATCGAAACCCGTACTGATGGGTGCTTAATAAGTTGTTTTTCTCTTTTAGAAGGAAATCCATACAGGTTAACATTAAAAAAACAAACAAAAAAAAACGCACTATCCCTTTAAAGAGTTAAAGCAAAGAGTAAAAGCAAAGATTAGGCTGGTCCCTACAGGGTCCCTCGGACGTCATGCCAGTCTCTTCTAACCAGTCTTGCCTCCACATTGCCACAGAGTATCCTTACATTGAACCCATAGATTTGTATTTATATGCTTTTAAATATGCAAATGTGCTCTGTTGATACCGTGAACAAAATGGTTCTAAAAGAATCAGTAATTTAAAGAGTAAAAGCAAAGTGTGTGTGTACGTGTGTGTGTCCAAATTCAAGACTCATGATTCAAGATTGTTTATTTGTCATATGCAGGATCAACAAAAGGTCAACAATGCAATGAAATGCTTAGGATCAGAAGAACCGTAAACAATATAATTTTAAAAAATGTAATAAAATATAATACAATACAAAGGTACAGGTAGGATTAAATAAGGTGTAAGTAGAGCATTTCATAGATTGCACATAATATAGTATAAGTATTGCACGTGGGTTATTCCACAGATTATCGCACAGGTAACAATAGTTTACAGTGAGGTAGTGACACACATGATACATTCATACAGAGCAGCAGCAGTAAACATATTATGCATAATGAAAAGTAGTTTAGTGCAGTATTATTGAGAGTTCAGTATTTAGAGTATTATCCAGAGTTCAGTAGTCTGACAGCTTGGGGGTAATAGCTGTCTTTGAGTCTTTTTGTGCGTGCTGGCAGGCTCCTGTATTGTCTACCAGAGGGTAGCAGACGGAATGAGCATGTGCCGGATGAGTATGGTCCTTAGTGACGCAGACCCCTGCTGTGGTAAATGTCCTGGATGGAGGGGAGACTGCTGCCAGTGATGTCCTCTGCCGCTCGCACCACCCTCTGTAGTGCTTTGCGGCTCTGAGCGGTGCAGTTCCCATACCACACTGTGATGCAGCCCGTCAGCAGGCTCTCGATGGTGCACCTGTAGAAGTTTTTGAGGATGCTGGTGTCTTTGTTGGGCTTTCTTAACCACAATGTCTGTATGTAGTGTCCAGGACAGATCCTCAGTGATGTGTACCCCAAGGTGTGTGTGTGTGTGTGTGTGTGCGCGTGCGTGCGTGCGTGTGTGCGTACGCGCGTGTGTGTAGTGTCCTATACTATATTGACCTATATACTGCAATTTTTTTAAATGTATTTTTTACTTTTATCTTTATTATTTCTCTCTTTTTCATTTTACATTATATAATACATTTCATATTGTATTGTATTAAATTGACAATACAGGTGACTTTGACTTAACATATTATCCTGTGTTTATTGAATTTTTGAATGATTACATTGACTTTTTGTTATAAAAGTATTTCCATTTTAACAAAGTACCTTCTAATTCTGCCCTGTCCTGAAACACCACACCACAGTGATAGTTTTAGCTTAATGGAAGGGCTTAGCTTAATGTCATGCAAATGAGCTCTGAAGGCCTGGAGTTAGAGAATCTTTAGAGAAACCATTCTTAGCTTGTTATTTTCAGATGTGCTGCTTTCAAATGACCACAAATTCTTCAAATGTCCTCAGATTTCCATGTGTAAGGCATCATTGGAAAGCTTAGAATCTACACTTTCAGTGTAGATTCGCAAATGTGAAGAAATCTGAATATCACGAGAAACCATAGTGGCAGTTGGTAAGTCTCTCTTTTGTTGCAATGGGCAGATCTTTAGTGAACAGTGGCTGAGTTGGTAGAGATTTTTTCCACTAATCCGAAGGTTGGTGGTTCAAATCCCTCTCTCGTCATGTCATTGTATCGTTGGGCAAGACACTTAACCCACCGCACCCCCGTGTCTGCGTACGCTGGTCTATGAATGTGTGTGAATGGGTGAGTGGTTCCTTGATGCAAACTCCCTTGAGTTAGCCTGGGAATTCCCAGACCGCTTCCGTTCGTTTCGAACTGGAAGGCGGCCTGGAAACTCGTCTAAGCGAGAGTCCCAGATTTAGGGCCCCAATCAGAGAGCGGGGGAGGTGTGGCAAGACGGTGACGCGTACTACATGACAAACGGAAGCTTGTAGTTTGAACTGACAACTGACATGATTGGCTATGGACTTACGTATACGCTCAATGATAGACATTCATAACGCCCAATAAACGGCCGTTGGCAATCGCTAACCACACCTCCGCTACGGGATTTTTCGAAGCGAGTTTCCAGACCCATATCTCACTTGTGATATGGTCAGGTGTTAACCAGACTACCCTTGAGTGTCTCGAAGGTGAAAAAGCGCTATATCAAAATCCGACCATTTATCATTGAACAATTGTGGACAAAAAAATTTAAAATATGCACAATAAATGAAGCTTCGGCAGTAAATGTAGGAAGTCGCCTACACACATACCACAGACAACAGTTACAAGGATAGTAAATATCAACAAACATTATAAAAACTGTACACATAGTTAGAAAGTGGGATCCAGAATACTAATTCTCTAAAGTGAGTCTGGTCATTGGAGAATCTCCCCAAGTTCAGATGAGTGTGGTTGAGGGGTGGATTGGCCAGTCAGGTCCATTTTACGAGTTTACGAGAGAAGAATAAAGGAAAATAAATATCACAAGGGACTGAAAAACATTGCAGATTTCTACAGAATGAACGAGTGAAGCACTACACTAATTCCCTGGAAGAATCCATGACTCATTGCTGTACCAGCGGCGAGTCTGGTAACGCTTGGTCCAGAATGCGCTGCCGTTGCGCTTAGACAGACAGCTAAGTGAACCAATCAGAGAACAGTTAACGGACAGCGACGTGAACCAAGCCGGTAGGAAGCAATGCAAAAACATCTTTTTTGAAAAGAAAGGCCTCTAGAGCTGTCAGCTGCTGGAAGGAATCGATGTGTTTTAGGTCATTTAAGACCAATTTTACAGCTGAATGGAAGGGACGTTGCGGGCAAAGGCGGGTGCACTGACGTCACCATCTTTGAACGAATCAGAATCGCGGAGTCCGTTGTTAACCGCGGGAGCGAGAGTGGAGCGAGGGTGTCCAAATGGTATCGCGCTGTATAGCAAATATAGAGAGATATTATTTGGCTGGCCAGGTAACTACACTAATATAACATAATCAAATATACAGATATCACAGCAGGGGATAACTCGGGATGTCAAAAATTTATACAAAAATGTATACAAGGCAATATACAAAAAGCAATTATACTAGAGTAAAATATACACATATACTTAAATAAAATAAAATACAGGTGGAAAAAATTATAGATATTTCCTGTAGATATTGTATGTTTTAACAACTTTTTTGTTTTTAATCTTTTTTATTGTTCAGAAATATTGGTGTATTTTGTTACTGTGATGCCCATTTGTTTTATTTTGTGTCCATTTTGTTTTGTGTATATGATATTTGGCCAGCATGAGGAGAGTCTGAATGAGGAAGCAAAGATCTTTGGGAATGGAGGGGTTGTTGAAGAAAAACAGGATGTCACTTTCCTGGATGCTGACCACATGTCCTTTTTTCTTTAAACATTTTCACACGTGTCGCTGAAATAAACAAATCTTACTGCGTTGTAGCACAGCCCTGTTTGGAGCCGGGCAGTGGGAACAAGACTGACAAAGCTCTATCTAAAAAAACAAAACAAAAAACAGTTATCATTCTGGACTTGTAAGCCAACAAAACAAAGGAGTGTGCTTGAACAAACTCACTATTTCCTTCCATCCTGCCTTATGCTCTTCTGAAATGTTACTTTTCAACTTTTATTTATTTTGATGTTTTGGTGCAGCCAATTAAATTTTTCCAACAAATCCAACTCCAGCATCATTCACCTCGTCCTCGTCCTGCTTTTTGGTGACATCATTACATCCTTCAGCTCCTGTGCGGTGTGAATGCTGCAGCCCCGGTTTGCTCTTCAGAACTGAAGGTGTTTTGTCCAGGAAACTCACAAACACTGACCACAGACTCATTATGACTCTGATCACAGACACTGGGCTGGCCGAGTGCTGTAATCGCTCTCATTCTGTGTTCATCGCGGACCCCCAAATAAAACTCAAACAGGAGAGAGACGAGTGCAGATGTCACGGTCGTCGGAAATGTGACCACTGAAAAAGGTACAATAAAATCTGTGAATAAAAAGAAGTGAAGTAATTAAAAGCGTAAAAGCAAGGACTGCAAAATTAAAGCAGAGAAAATTACTATACAAGTTATGACTTGAATATTTATTGTGTGGTTTCTGTTTGGTTACCTTGCTGTGATAAAACAAGACAGCGGAATATAGCTTGGTTAAAAAACTCAGACATAAAACTTTCTAAAAGGAAAATAACACCTCATACACCGTTAATAAAGTACCACCTTTATAACACAACCAGCCCGTTCTTCAAAATAATGCCGTATAATCATGTAGTGATCTAGTGATCCCTTGTATTATGCCATAACAGGCAAACAAGGCTGGGCCCATGAGTCCATGTAGAACATGTAGAACATGTCGAACATGCAGAACATGCAGAACATGTAGAACATGCAGAACATGTAGAACATGCAGAACATGTAGAACATGTAGAACATGCAGAACATGTAGAACATGCAGAACATGTAGAACATGTAGAACATGTAGAACATGCAGAACATGTAGAACATGTAGAACATGCAGAACATGTAGAACATGCAGAACATGCAGAACATGTAGAACATGTTGGCTGCACACACAGGCAGTAGTACTGCAGAAGTACACACTTTACTGCAGTATTACACACTATACTGCAGTAATACACACTTTACTGCTGTAGTACGCACTTTACTGCAGTAGTACACACTTTACTGCAATAGTACGCACTTTACTGCAGTAGTACACACTTTACTTCAGTAGTACACACTTTACTGCAGTAGTAATTCTCCTCGCTCAGTCACAGCCCATGGGACAGTCCCGTCAGCACATTCTGGGCCCTCCTCTCACACATCCATCTCTGAGACAGCTGTGGCCCACTCAGCTCCACCCTGAGGAGCCTCTGCACTTCAGTTTAGAGGTAAAAGTACACAGTATGTAGGCTAGTTAGTGTCATCTCTCCTGGGCTTCAGCCTTTCAAGATTCAAGATTGTTTATTTGTCATATGCAGGATCAACACAAGGCCAACAATGCAATGAAATGCTTAGGATCAGAAGAAGCCTTGATTCACGAAGATAGTCAGAAGTACTAATAGCATGCAATAATAGTACCTGGTAAAAAGTGTATAAACAATATAATACAAATAATTAATAAAATGTAATAAAATACAAAGTACAATGTACAGAGGTACAGGTAGAATTAAATAAGGTGTAAGTAGAGTATTTCACAGATTGCACATAATATAGTGTAGTATAAGTGTTGCATGTGGATTTCGTATTACACATAATATAGTATAAGTATTGCACAGATTATTGCACAGGTAACAGTCGCATTTACAGTGAGGTAGTGACAAACATGATACATTCATATAGATCAAGCAGCAGGTCAAGTGTTTCTAAACATGCACTTTATAATTTACATATTAGAAAAAAATTAACTTCCGCAAAAAAAAAAAAAAGAGAGAAATGAAATGAAATAGACATGTGTGTCCCTGATGTAAACTGCCCGTACTTGTTGAGAAATGTACATTGTGCCATATAAGATACTGTTTTTTGTTTATCACTTCCTCAGTTTGGTTACTATAGCCACAGATAGCGTGTGTACACACTACACCACTCTGTGTGTGTCATCATCTTTAGGCCGATATTAAAGATGTTGTGTACTATTAACTTGGAAAAGTGAAATAAACAAACGTTTGTTCCTGAGCTTTTCTCTGTAGGTATGGCAGTACCCAGTGCGGCAGACTGAAGTGCTCTCAGAGGAAGCACTCAACAAAATGAAATGCTGACTTGTATTATATCATATTGTATATTATGTCACCTATTATGAGAGCTATTTCAAATACACACGTTCATTAACACACATTGTTTGTCATCATAACATCTGAACAGTAAAAAACACTCATATCTGACCATATTACCTCACACTATTGGACAGCTGGAAAGATTTTACACAATTACGGATGTGCAACTTCTTCTTTTTCAAAAAACAGTTTTTCCTTCCAATTTTGTTAAAGTTACTGAGGAAGTTTGATTCATATTTGGAAGGTCATCAAATATTAGTTAAAGTAATGCAATACAGATAATCAGACTTGGACCCTCTTGTCCCTGAGCAATACTCTGCAATGTTGTAATGAGTTTTAATCTGGCAGAGGACTGATTTAGAAAATAATATAAGGGTAGATCAAGGCCTGGAACTTGACTTATTCAAACAGTCTTCTATTAAAAATGCACCATAGCTAAAAATCCTTCATATAATCCTTCAAAGCTAAGGACTGAGCCGTTGAAGGCTGGGTCAAATACAGAAGACAAGTTTCCTGAGGACATCAAAGTGTACCATAACCATATCTTCTGTAAATAACCTAACTCTGCTCTATGAAAAGCCTCATCAAGCTATAAGTTTGAATTCTTCTAAGTTACAAGCCTGTACATTAGCTCTTTTTTCCCACCTGTTCACAAGATGGAACACAGTGTTTTCTATTTGAGAAGAGAACTCAGTCTAAATATGCAGTATGTGTGTGAATTAAATAAAACACAACTCCGGGTATAATTTTTGACAAAGAATTATTATAACACAGATCAAAAATAGTGTAATATTGGCCCTTTAACTATCTCCATGTATGTATCTCTGTCAGTATGGTGTGATCATTAAAGGCAGGTGATGCCGTGCTTCACCTGTCATCACAGAGAAAAAAAAAGTAAAATGAAAAAAATAAATAAATGGTTATATTTATCCAGTGATTTGTACTATAAAGTTATCTAATTAACTTCACCATTTAAATTTTTTTTTTATTCAAAATCGCTGAATTTTCACTTTTACCGTTCAAATACTGAGGAAAAGACGTGTGGAGAGGCACCAGCCATTCACGCCTCACATGGATGGTGCTGTAGCTCAGAAGTGACAGATTCTGCGCTAAAGCGGCGGTGAAAAGGCACCGGGTGAGGCACATAGTTACCTGGCCTCATGGTAGAGGCACTCGTAAGCCAAGGGATTCTTCTGCAACTCCTGGAGCAGCAGATTAGAATAAGTGACAGCAAGATACAATTTAGAGTTAGCAAGTCAAGTTTAATAATCTGTTCACTTTTTTCTTCTTGTCTGGCTCGACTTTTTAAATGGAGGAAGATTTCATATTAAAGCAGAAGCAGTTTTCGAAACTGGACTTTCAGTCAAAGCAGGAGGTTTCCCGTGTGACCCTGGGAAACATGCTTTTTTGCCATACTGTACTACACACATCAAAAAGAGTAGTTGGCAGTGATGCTCTCATTGTCGCTCTGAGCCCCAGAGCGACAATGAGAGCGGGTGTACGGGTCTTTAGCTTTGAGCAAATGAATTGTAGTAAACAACTCCTCAAGAAAAATGGACAAATTTCTAACAGGGATGAAGAGAAAGGTGGAGTGAGACGGAGATAATGCAAAAGAAAGTCATCCGAAAGCTAAGCTGAGGAAATAGACCCCTTTACCGTAAACAGACGTGACGTCACCGGCATGTGCACGCATTGTTGACCCAGAATCAACCATGGCGGACCATAGCGGAATATCTGAACGACAGGGAGAGTTACATTCAAAAGCTCACGTTGAGCAGCGGGGTTTGACTACCAGATCCTTATGCGATCACGGAGTGGCAGTACGACCGCAAAAAGTGGTCAGATTTACAGTGGCCAGATATCCACTGTTATTTAGTGGAGAAGCCCAGCATGTATACAAGAGAGAAAGTGCGCACATACGAATCCATGGATGCCTACCAGTTTGCCGTGTGTGGCCATGTACAGGAGGTAAAATACCACGATATCGATGGGGAGTTTTGCGTGTTGGCATCTGATGTTCTCCCCAGTCAAAGACAAGGCCACAAGACGACCATGTACAATGCTTGGGCTATCATCAACAAGTGCGATAACTACGTTCTGACCGCCAACTGCACTTGCGTTGCGGGGTAAGTAACATACTACGACTTAATTTACGAGTCACAGATGTGATCTCAGTCATGTCAAATGCCATTTATGATGGTCGTGCGAAAACTTGTCATGCATTTTAACAAAGTTATTCGTGTTCGTTTACATGTGTCTGTCATAGAGGTTACCCGGTTAATATGTCTGTGAGCTTTGCGGTGTCCTGTGCTTGCTAGTTAATCAGCATGATTAAACACCATTCTTCACCTGGGCAAATTACCCTAAACAAGCAGCAGGTGTTCACTTGTGTGTATGTCATGAACTATCATTTATTCCATCCGTTTCTCTTTATTTGACGTCGAGTTCTTCTCTTCTCTTCTATATCTTCGCTGGGGGTTTTATAGCAGCAGTGGCTTTGTTTTGAGTCAGCACTGCACGCGCATTCAGTGATGACGTAGCTTTGAAACTGGTCTATACGACGAAGCCTATTTAGCCTTCAGCTTCACTGTGACTACGGTGGAAGACAAGGAAAGACATTACACCCTAGTCACGCTGATAAGCCGCTGGAGTTTTTTCAGCGTAAACGTGCCGAATATCACCAACAATCATCCCGCTTTGCTGTGAGTTTTTCTTTTTTTGTTTTTAATGTTAATAAAGTATACAATGTTATGCAGAGGTGTACTAATAACAATTGTATAGACAACCCGGGGGGGGGGGGATTTTTTCTTCTTCCTAGGGGGGTGCCACAGAAAATAATTGAGAAGCACTGAATTAAAGGAAGACCAACGCCGGAGCTAAAGGGTTTGCTCCGGACTACAGGACGAAAGACTCGCTCTTTTCAAACAGCTGGTAAGAAATCGTCTTTTCTGCCTTCTTTTCTCAACCTGCTGTGACAATGTCTGGACTCAGATGGATATTGTGACCTGAAAAATTTGCAAAGAAGCCTCGTTAAACATGAGCTGTCCACCACTCACTTTCAGAGCCAGATCGCGCTAAAAACATTGCTATTTTAATTTATGACGCTACTCGGTGCACTCTGGAAAATGCACTGAACAATAATAATTAATTTTCAGCTTCACATCAACAATATTATGAGCTCCAGTCACTTACAGGGAGAGAAACTGGCCTGGGGCCAAATGTACTTGCCGACATCTGGTGACGTCAATAATGACGTCAGTGCCTCACCAGCCATGACTCTCACCACACGTCACTGCTATGTATGTATCTCTATGTATGTATCTCTATGTATGCATCTCTATGTATGTATCTCTGTGTATGTATCTCTGTGTATGTATATGTATGTATCTCTATGTATGTATCTCTGTGTATGTATCTCTGTGTATGTATCTCTGTGTATGTATCTCTATGTATGTATCTCTATGTATGTATCTCTGTGTATGTATCTCTGTGTATGTATCTCTATGTATGTATCTCTATGTATGTATCTCTATGTATGTATCTCTATGTATGTATCTCTATGTATGTATCTCTGTGTATGTATCTCTGTGTATGTATCTCTGTGTATGTATCTCTGTGTATGTATCTCTATGTATGCATCTCTGTGTATGTAATAATAATAATAGTAATTCATTGCATTTGCATGTTCCGCCTTTCATAACACCCAGCGCACTTTACAGTTCATTGTTCACTCCACACTTGGTGGTGGTACGCTACTGTTGTAACCACAGCCGCCCTTTCTTTTTGTTTCTGTGTATGTATCTCTGTGTTATCTCAAAGGACCAAGGGGTAATCTTTGACATTATTAATGCCCCACACACAAAAAGGAACTTGGTAGAGCCTGGGGTGGTGGTTGAATAACAGTCACTGTATATTGAGTTTGTGTCCTTGGGCAAATCACTTAATCTGTCTTGCCTCCAGTGTCCATGTACATAGTGTGCAAATGAGTAAGTGAATGACAGAAAGTCTACCCAAAAAACTGCAACCCTTTCACGAAACCGCAGTCAAGTATTAAAATGTTCAAATGCAGTTTTTCATTGTCATTACAGGGGGTCCTCGGGTTACGACGGTCTCGGGTTACGACGTTTCGTGGTTACGAACGCGCCCCCATTAAAAAAAATATGTATATATTACGCGTCATTCCGTCTTACACGGTTTAGCGTGGTAAAAGATGTAAACAAACGCACGCGGCGCGCGGCGCACGGCGCAAGAATACGCTCTGTTGTGGTTGTAGGGAGAAGAAGACGGCCTCGTGTGCGTGCCCAATGTGGGCGGAAGTACCTGATGTGGGCTCTGATCTGCTCCTATGAAAGCGGCAGTGATAAACAAGCATCGTAGTGGTCTAATTATTGAGATGGAAAGGTTATTGGTGCTTTGGTTGGAAGATCAAAGGCAAAATCCGGTTTACGACGAAATTCGGGTTACGACGCGTCTTAAGAACGGATCAACGTCGTAACCCGAGGACCCCCTGTATTTGTTTTATCAAGTACACAAGGACGTTTCATTTGAGGAGGCTGCCTTTCCCAAAGATATTCCCTAAGGACTAATATCTGTAAGTGCTGGGTGAGTGTAAAAAACAACAGAAGGTCAATGAGAAGGCTTCACATCTAATAGATCCTCTGGTGGGTGTCCTCATGTATGATACAGGACAATGTTTTTATATATCTGTGTAACCTAGAATTTACACCAGGAGGGACATGTAACGTAGGCAGCGCTGCATACGTGCATACTTTTAAAAGCTTCAGTTTACACCACAGAGCTGCTCCTGTAACGCCAGCCTCTGTGTATCCTCACGTTTAAACACTAACCTTTTTACATTGCTTACGTATTCATTGTTGATTGGATGAATTATGTTTTAAATCACAAAACAAAAGTTGACAAATAGAGAGATGATGCTTTGCAGCGATAACGAGCCATATCTGCGGTGCTCGCATTAATGAAACTACTCACCATTAAACTTTGGTTGTCTGAACCACGCTCCTGATGCAAATGTAGTGGTTTTAGAGAACGTATTTCGAAGAGCATTGTACGTTTATTTTGACATCACGTGCTTATTTCTTGTGTTGCCAATGATAAAAAGCCTGGAGATCCTCTGTTGACGCTGAAAAATTAGAATTCCAACCTAATTTGAGAGGTGCAAAGCGTAATGACGGCCGTTGGACGCGCGTATGACACTGCTGGTGTAAAAATGGAAAGATGTGATACCTGTGCATACCTGTGATGCTGCGCTTACGCCATTATGTAGTGAAAAATTAAGTGGTGGGACTTTTGATGTTATCTGCTGGTTTGTGTGGAGAAAGGCTGTCCGGAAAAAATAAAATAAATAAATAAATAACAATAATAATAATAATAATAATAATAATAATAATAATAATAATAATAAAACATTCTTCATATTTAGTGATAAACAATCCCATATAGATCACGATTTTACTTTTTCCTTAGAATAAACACTTTACATCTGCAGATCTGACAGAACTGTTTCTCTGCTGCTGGCTCCACTTCTTCATTGTGGCATTTCATTGCAGCAAGCTGTGGATTTTCATGTAGTGAAAAGTTTTGTGATGGGACTTTTGGCTCTTTAATGGGATCCGAATCTTTTGGATCTGTTCATTTCAAAGAGCCATTCAAAAGACTGGCTCTTGTATATCTATTTATACGACTCTGGAACAAACTGCCCCCTGATATGCCACTATCACAGACTTTCAGTTTAAATCCAGGCTCCAAACTCATCTATTCAGACTGGCTTTTGACACTCAGTAATGCAGTGACACTTTGCACAGTTTGTTGTATTTTGTGGTTTAATGTTCGGCTGTTTTTGTATTGTGTTAGTTTTATTGGAAAGCACTTTGGTCACTTTGAGTGGTCCATCAAATGCTCTTCTCCATGGAGATGTTATTGGTTTGTCTGGACATTTTGGACAGTATGGCATTAAACCTTTCTAGCTTCATGGAGTCCAAACCAGATCAAGGTACAGCTCAGATCTGTGGAGAGGCAACCCCGCTCACAGTCAGAATGCTGTTTTTTCTAGGTACAGCGCTGGAAAAAATAAGGCTACATTTATACGGCGACGATCAAAACAGAAGACGCAAAAGTGGCGTCTCGTCTTCAATTTTTTATCCACGTTTAGACGAGCGTTCTCAACAGGAAATGTTTGTTTATACGAAGACGCAAAAGTGGGCGAATTCGATTGAATATGCATGCCAGGCCGCTAATAATATTATATATATTAATAATATAATAATACACTCAACAAAAATATAACCGCAACACTTTAGTTTTTGGTATAAGGTACACCTGTGCACTAATCATGTCAGATCAGCATCTTCATGTGAGGTGGGATGGATTGTCTCAGCAAGTGCTCACTATCACACATTTAGACAGATTTGTGAACAATGTTTGAGAGAAATGGTAATATTGTGTATCTGGAATGAATTTTAGATCTTTAAGTCCATCTCATGAAAAATGGGAGCAAAAACAAAAGTGTTGCGTTTATATTTTTGTTGAGTGTAATATAATGCAGGTAATATATTGCGTGGAAGAATCCATGACTCATCGCTGTACCAGCGTGAGTCTGGTAACGCTTGGTCCAGAATGCGCTGCGGTTGCGCGTAGACAGACAGCTAAGTGAACCAATCAGAGATTGCGCCATCTTGATTCAAAACTGAGGAGGAACTTCCGCTGCCTAAGAGTGACTTTGCGGGCAAAGGCGGGTGCACTGACGTCACCATCTTTGAACGAATCAGAATCGCGGAGTCCGTTTTTAACCGGAGGAGCGAGGGTGGAGCGAGGGTGTCCAAATGGTATCGCGCTGTATAGGAAATACAGAGAGATATCATTTGGCTGGCCAGGTAAGGTAATATAATGTCAGAGCTACCTTTATCAGGACACCAACAGGGGCTCTCATTACTGTTGTTTCGCCCTCGATGTAGGGTCGGAGCTCTTCGCTTAATGCAACAAGAGCCTGTTTAGTCATTCTGAAGTTTTTTCAAGGTAATCAGACATGTTTGTTATTGTTTTTACCGGCTTGGCGCATCCAGTGTGACGTCAGGTGTATGCGACGTGAACATGTTTTGCGCTTCTTGCCGTTTAGCCGGAGACGCGACCCGGGCCGTCTTCAGAACTCCACACTCTGGAAGGAGTCTTCAGATTTTTGCGGTTTCAGAGCCCGACGGCGCCGTTGCCGTGTAAACGAAAGACACTTCCGATAGAATATTTTGTCATTTTCAATCGCATTCGTCCTCGTCTAAACGGCCCCTAAGAGACCACTGCATTTTTTCTGAAATCAGCATCTCTACATGTATTACAGCCATTCCATTCCAGCGTCTGTTGAATTCCAACACAAACACAAAGCTGAGCTACTTCAGTTCTTGCACCAGGAGTGGAATAAAGTCACCCAAGAACAATGTGAAAGACTTGTGGAGAGCATGCCAAGACGCATGAAAGCTGTGATTAAAAATAAGGGTTATTGCACCAAATATTAATTTCTGAATTCTTCTTAAGTGTAAACATTAGTATTATGTTGTATTCAAAGCATTGACCAGAGGAGACTGTGACATACAGAGACGCAGGACCAAATTTGGCCAAATGGTGACGTCTTTCAGAGGATCACAGTCATGAAACAAATTACATGTCAGGAACTGTGGATCCTTCTCAACCTTCAAAAACACGCTGAAACAATGGTTGAAAAATAATCAAACATGCTCACACAGGTAGATTTTCTTCTTCCTGGGGCCTTTTAAACTCAGAGAATGGTCTACTGTTGTTAACTTGCCGTCATGTCTATGTGCACTTCTGTTTCTTTTATGTGTTTCTTTTATGTGTTGCCTTAGGACAACGGATATAAAGTAGGATTAAATCACTCCGTGCGGCTCTTGTGTTCGTTTGTGTGTGTTCGGTTTGTGGCTCGGGCTGAGAGCATGCGGTCCGGGCGCCGCAGTTCTATCTCGTGCTCGCAGCCCCGGTGTACGCGCGACATGTGCTGCTCTGTCACGGATTTGTCCACGATGAACCCCTCATCGTGGACAAATCCGTGACAGAGCAGCACGTGTCGCGCACTTCTCCAAGGGGTTGGTGCGCGTCTCGTCCAGGGATGTGGCAGTGCTCCTCGCGCGTCCGGCGGGGCTCCCGGGGCCGTGTCTCCCCCCACGCGTCACTATTAATACATTTTGTTGAAAATCTATGAAAGTTTGAGTGTTTAAACTAGAGACAAAGTGTTTAAACTGTGAGAAAATGTTAATACCAGTCTGAGAAAAGTGTATAATGTGTGTGGTGAGGCATTTACAGCCTTAAAACATGTAGAATAATTGTAAAATATAAAGTTGTCCTACTTCGCGGATTTCTCCTATTGCGGTTTATTTCTGGAACCCAACCCCCGCGATAAACGAGGGATTACTGTATTTACATTGATGCTTTTTGTTGTCATGTTGATTAATGTGCATTGTCTTAATTCAAATAAATAAATAAATAAATAATAAAATAATAAAAATTAATTTGATCTTGTTTCTTTGCATTGTTTGAGGTCTGAAAACATGTATCTTTTTTGTTATTTTGACCATTTGTCATTTTCTGCAAATAAATGCTCTAAACGATAATATTTTTATTTGGAATTTGAGGGAAATGTTGTGAGTAGTTTATAGAGTCAAATAAAAATGTTCCTTTTGCCCAAACACATACCTATAAGTAGTAAAATCATAAAAACTGATAATTTCGCAGTGGTCTCTTATTTTTTTCCAGAGCTGTATTTTATATCTGTAATTTAATAAAGATAGAGCTGTAAAGTTATACAGTAGAACATTCCAGACAATAAAGAAACGGCATATGCATACATGTGACAGACCCCCAACCAAAAAGTTACATAGTGCACCTTTAAACATTACATTTGACATTAAAACTTTGGCCTGATGTATTATGTGGATTGAATTAACAAAATGTATACTTCTAATCACTCATTGTACAAAATGGTTTGCTAATTGACTGTTATCTGTCCTTTGTTCATGACTGTGAGTCTGAATACTGAGTCCCACGAAATATGCCATTCTTCTCCCTTTGACAGCTCCATACATCTTCACCTCGAGACATTTCAATTATGGTGATTTATCAGCATCAAGCCCAGATGAATGAGCTAATGAAGAGGCATCACTTACCACATCCAGCTACATCCATCTGTTTGAGAGCTACATTTGAGCTACGTGTACAACAAGAACTACAACTCTTTACTCCATTAGTTAGTGTTGGCTTAATTACATTACACGCCATTCTTTTAAAATACACTTTTCTGTTGGATATGTTTTTGCTTGGGCTGTTCCGAACTATCTTTCCTGCATGTATTTTAATGCACAAGTATTTGAAATGCGTTCTTAGTGTGAGGGCAGTCGCCTCTTCACAGATCTGACCTGTAACTTGGCCTGGCATCAGCTGCTTGTTTCCATGGAGTTCAAGGCCATACTGTGGGGCAATTATGGCACAGCAATAACATCTTCTTGGACTCAAGAAGGTGGTGAACTCTCCAGCTGAAAAGTCATTTTTTTCCACTATGAGAAAAGACTAGCAGCATTCATATTTACTTAAAGGGACAGTGTGTAAGATTTTTACCCGTTACAGTGAACCCTCGTTTATCGCGGGGGTTAGGTTCCAGAAATAGCCCGCAATAAGTGAAATCCGCGAAGTAGGACAATTTTATATTTTACAATTATTATACATGTTTTAAGGCTGAAAACGCTTCACCAGACACATTATACACCTTTCTGAGACTGGTATTAACATTTTCTCACATTTTTCTCTTGTTTAAACACTCAAACTTTTGTAGATTTTCATCAAAATATATTAATAGTGACGCGGGGCTCCCCCACGCGGACACGTGCGCGCTGACACGTGCGCGCGGACACGTGTGTTTGTTTTGGTACCACATATCCATGCCATGTGCGAAAGTCGAGTGGAAAGCGACCTGGATATCATTTTGGGCAAGACTCAAGCCAATGCTAACAGTGCAAAACCGCTAACAGACGCCTCTGAGCACCAGTCCTCACCACAAGACCAGGTAAGACTAACCTGCGCTCACAAGAGTTGGTTGCATTTCACCCCGGCTCCAAAATCAGACCGCTATCAATGCGTCGCCAATACTCCACAGCTCTCTAGGACGGGGTCGGGTTCGTGACGGGGAAGACCCACTGTCTCCTCTCTGCGCGCGAGTGTCCTCGCCCCGCTGCCTCCCCCGGCCGCGCGGCGTCCGGGCCATGCCCGTCCATGTTGATTCTTGGCTCTTCCATGGTCCGACTCGCACTCAGTCTATTCAGTGGCTCGTGCAAGTAAACAAAGGCCACACCTCCTGTCACCCAGGCGCTCTCGTGAAGGACATCAGAGACTCTGTCCCTATCACCCTGCGTGACCATCCCTGGTCTAGACCTGGTTTAGTCCTGGTTTAGACCTGGTTTAGTCCTGGTTTAGTCCTGATTTAGACCTGGTTTAGTCCTGGTTTAGACCTGGTTTAGTCCTGGTCTAGTCTCTTAGCCAATCAGGAAGCAGGACACAATGTTACACTGTAAAAAAAAGTTACACTATTTAAAAAAAATAAAAAAAAAAATTGGAAAAAAAAAAATTGGAAAAAAAAATCTGCGAAACAGCGAGGCCGCGAACAGTGAACCGCGATACAGCGAGGGTTCACTGTAATTACCGAAATTAAAGATACCCATTTAAAAATACAGTGTTTTCCAAGCATTTTCACTTCCATCATGAAATCAAAGTATTCTGTTGGACTTAGATCTACCTGCATAAAAGGGGGATCTTCCCCATATAGAGGCAGCCATTTTGATTACGAGAGCCGCAGAAGGACATTTGGGCTCCGCCTTCGGCAAGGCTCGTGGTTTTCACACAACAAGATAGTATGCGTTTGGATAAACGACAAGCATGTTGCCGGATCACACGTCGTAATGGATCTAACACGTGTTTTGGACTAAATTGTTTTTCTGGATTTTATTCGCTGGATCCTTACGGACAGATTGAGACCAAGCTTATGGTGAAATACTGAGTTTGACCTGTCCAGAGCCTTCAAAGGTAAGCTAAGTAACAAACCTCGTTTTGTGCTTTTCCGTATAAAAGCCCCATGTGCTCGGGGAGTGATTGTTGTGCCGGGAAATGAATTGCATAGTCAAAAAGATGAGACTGTAAGGTTTCATTTGATGTGTAGATTGTCATGGTACACGATCGGGAATGTGTGCTCTCATGCGAGAAGAAAAAAAAACAGTGAAAAAACAGTGAACGGGACCGGGTTTTATTTATACAGTAGCGCCGGGTGCGCTTCACGTGTTCGTGCGCGGGTACGCAAGCTGTCTGCGTTACGGTGCGCCCGGGTGACACACGAGGTCTGCCGTAGCTAAAACAGGAAGCGCAATAGCCACCATCCACCTATGCGCCACGAATCCTACACACTGTACCTTTAATATGTACTGGGTGTTTTAGAAAGGATGCTCATGGGTGAACGAAAAGGATTACACAAAAAATGTAGGTTTTCACGATAGACTAAATACATAAATGGACATATCTTACCCACTAGCCGCTGTGTTCCAAATAGGAAATGAGCCTGGGGGCGCCTCCGGCTAAATCAACCTAACTGATTTAAAACTTCCACCTCTCTCTGTAACTGCTGCAGTGAGCCTCGTCATTTTGGTCTTAAAATGTTCATATTAACCCGCTCTGCATGATCCTGGTGTTTTTATTTTGCTATTTTTTGTGAAGAATCCCTCAGTCATCCAGGTAGACGTCCAGGTTTTGCTATTTTGTCCGTAAAGTCCTACTCCTAATATGGAACTCCTACAACTGCTAGCCTTGTGAGCTTCATTTGACTGGAGCCGAACATTATGGGTGACGTCACACTCCCTTAGTCCACTTCTTTATACTGTCCACAGTTTTGACTAACCACAAAAGAAACACAAAATTACACACACGCACAGCACGCCCCCCTCACCATCAATGGGACTGCTGTGGAGAGAGTGAGCAGCACCAAGTTCCTGGGTGTGCACATCTCTGAGGACTTCTCCTGGTCAAAGAACACTGCATCACTGGCCAGTAAAGCCCAACAGCGACTCTACTTCCTCCACAAGCTGAAGAGAGCCAGAGCCCCAGCTCCATCATGAGCACCTTCTACAGAGGCACCACAGAGAGCATCCTCACCAGCTGCATCACTGTGTGGTATGGCACATGCACCATGTCCTGCCGGAAAAAGTTACACCGAGTAGTGAGAGCAGCTGAGAGAATCGTGGGTGTCTCTGTCCCCTCCGTGCAGGACATCTACCGCACCCGCTTCACCCGCAAAGCCCTCTGGGTGATCCCAACCACCCATCCAACTGCCTCTTCAGTCTGCTGCCATCAGGAAGGAGACTGAGGAGCCTCAGGGCAAAGACCAGCAGACTGAAAGACAGCTTCATCCACCAAACTGTCAGGATGCTGAACTCTCTCCCTGCCCTGCCCTCCCCCAATGACACTGCTGCTTAAATGACACTTAAATGACACTGACACTGCTGCTTAAATGACACCATTTGAGCTTTATTACACTATATATTGTTTGTTTTACCTATTTGTATTATATACAAGTTTACTGTACTTTTGCAACGGGTATATGTGATGTTTTAGTCATTGCGTTTATTGTCTTATCAGATCTTTTATGTTCACTGTGGGCCTAGGGGGCACTGCAATTTCAAATCCTGTGTGTGCAACCTGTACATATGGTTTTTGACAATAAAGCTGACTTTCAAATTTGAAAATGACAATTACTCAACTGGACACTTACCACCAAAGCCTTAGTGGAGGCCTTAGTTTTATTTTGTATGATTTGCATGTTCCCCCTTCTAGTTCACCAGAGATTCATTAACTCCCAATGCTATGTGAAACCTCAAGGACAATGTGAAAAGTTGATATAAATACATGCACACCATGCACATACATTTAAAGCTCCTATAGCACAGCCCCTGATGTATGTGTGTATGAGCCCAGAACCTCTGGGCTGATGTATAGACAGTCAAAACTCCCTTCTGGAGCTCTCCCTCACCACAGACAGATGCTGCACCATAAACACGATTAATACAAGCGTGCGAAGCCATCCGAAGTGCTCAAACATGTTCAACAAAAAACTGAATCTAATCTGAATTTTGTTTAATACAAATTGCCTGTCCCCTCTGGAGTACACGTACTTACAGATGTTTTTACAACTTTACTAGATTGTGATCATGTTGGTACTCTATTTGCCCCTACAGTGCAGTTTAGCAATTTTCTGTTAGCTGCCACTGTTTTGGACTTCACCATAGACTGTACAAATGGGCATAGCTAACTTGCCAGCTTCCACGTTCCAAGTGATTATGGGCGTGCTTCCAGCTCCATCGACTCCAGCTCCACTTCACTTTGTATTGAGAAAACGTTGCCGTTCTCTCTGTAACTGCTGCTGTCAGGCGCCTCATTTTGGCTTTAATATGTTCGTATTATCTTCTCTACGTGATCCTGTTGTTTTTATTTTGCTGGTTTGTCTGTAAATCAATTCCATCCATCCATTTTCTTCCCCTTATCCGGGGTCGGGTCACGGGGGCAACAGTTGAAGCAGGGACTCCCAGACTTCCTTCACCTTCGTCACTTCCTCCAGCTCCTCCAAGGGGACTCCGCTGCTCCGCTCGACGTGGAGGAGCAGCGGCTCTACTCCGAACTCCTCCCTCGTGACTGAGCTCCACAGCCTATCTATAAGGGTGCGATCTTGTCCTTTCGGTCATTACCCAGAGCTCATGACCATAGGTGAGGGGAGGAATGTAGATTGACGGTAAATCGAGAGCTTTGCCTTGTGGCTCATCTCCCTCTTCACCACAACGGTCCGGTACAGTGACCGCATCACTGCCGACGCTGCATCATCGTAATATAGAAATTGGCTCAAAATTTGCCTTATAATCACTAGCATCAGTGAGATTCATCAAACTCTCTTAGTCCACTTCTTTATAAAATCTATGGACTACGTATTCACTTTTTAATATGCTGTCAGATGCAGTGATAGCGCCCTCTGCTGGTGTTTCTGTACAGCCAACTGTGACAATGTTGAACCCAGCATGTACGACCTGGAGTTGAAAATGTTTTAATAATCACAGGTATGTGCAGAGATGTGGGTGGTGTAGGGTGTAGGTGATAACTCACATTTTCAGTGCACTCAAGCCTCACATGCAGGATGACAGCAGAACTCAAACTTTCCTCGATAAGCTAATGATGTGAGAACACTTACAGATTGGTTAAAATCTTATAAAAGTACATTTTTACATAAACTGTCATCCATAATAAAGGCTATAATTAAAAGGTTTGTACATGATTTTTTCCACCTCTCAGTCGTCCAGGTTTGAGCTATAAGAAAAATTTGCTTCTGTCAGCTGGACACAAGTTTTAGAATGAAGACGTTTCTCTGTTCATCCAAGAAGCTTCAGTTTTATTTCTGCAATTAAGCAAAATCTGTCTTGCACGGATATTGTAAGAGCAACTTGCAAGAGTGAAAATGAACTAACACTTAAAGGGATATGCCACCCCCAGGTCAAATTTGGGTATCTCCCCACAGTCCAGAGACTAAAATAAGTGGTGGAAAGCGTTTTCCTGGTCACCCAGCCATTGTCCGAGTCTGTCAGCACTGACCGCCGCGGTATCTGCTGCTCCTCCGCGTTAGACTGGAGTCTAACGGCGCCAGAGAAAGATTTCGGCCAAAAGGAATTAATTTGCTCGATGCGTTTCCCAATTACTTTCTGTGTAGTGCGCATTCATATCGAGTGCAAATAAATGTGCAAATCAACACGGAGAGCTTGCCTTGGTCATTTTGGGTGGGAACTATTTTTCAGTGCGGAAAAACAAAGCCGAATCACACAGCACGCTGCCAGGGGAATCCCAGTTACGCACCAGGAAGGGAGTTCCCCTGTTGCGCAGCTTTGTTTTTCCGCACTGAAAAATAGTTCCCACCCAAAATGACCAAGTCAAGCTCTCCGTGTTGATTTGCACATTTATTTGCACTCGATATGAATGCGCACTACACAGAAAGTAATTGGGAAACGCATCGAGCAAATTAATTCCTTTTGGCCGAAATCTTTCTCTGGCGCCGTTAGACTCCAGTCTAACGTGGAGGAGCAGCAGATACCGCGGCGGTCAGTGCTGACAGACCTGGACAATGGCTGGGTGAGCAGGAAAACGCTTTCCACCACTTATTTTAGTCTCTGGACTGTGGGGAGATGCCCAAATTTGACCTGGGGGTGGCATATCCCTTTAAATGACACTGACACTGCTGCTTAAATTGACACTTAAATGACACTGACACTGCTGCTTAAATGACACCATTTGAGCTTTATTACAATACACCTTGTGTGTTTTACTTATTTGTAAGTCTACTGTACTTTTGCTACAGGTATATGTGACGTTTTAGTCATGGTGTTTTTTTGTCTTGTTTATCAGATGTTGCAGCGCTCCCCAGCTCCCCAGCCCTGCAGCATTTGTATATGGTTTTTGACAATAAAGTTGACTTTTAACTTTTGAACTTTCAATCAATGTTTACTCATTTTACAGTATTTTAATCCTAGTGAAATGGGAAGTGTGGTGGAAAGTGCATGCTAATGTTTGTTAGCAAAAACTTGTGTTAAATGAACTAGTTTTGTCCACTTTTAAGACAAAAATCAGGTACAGAGTCTTACAGAAAGTAATGAGATGAGATAGATGACAAATTACCCAATGGGCTACTCCAGTACACACTTTGAATTAGTTTCCCGTGCTGTTATAGTGTTAGAGACTGGAAATTCCTATTGCCTGGACTGGGATGTTCTGAGAAATGAGATGTGAATACAAAAAGCAGAACAAAGCAAATATCAGGTCGTGGGAGAAATGTATCATAAATATGTAAAAGACATGTTTGCTGTGGCCATTGTCAACTACAGAGCACAACGTGACTGCCTGAATCCTCTCCCTTATAATATATTCATTCAAATTCAGTCTATGGAGATGTTTGTAACAGTGGTGGGACTGAAAGTGAACCACGAATGAAATGAAAACACCCATTGATGTATTCAAAATATGAAATTAATATTTACCTGAGAAACCCAGAACGAAACGCGATTGAAAGGGAAACGATAATTCCATAGATGAGATGAGTCAGGTTTTTCAGGGAACAGGCCCCATTGGTAGTCTGCCATCGAAATACCAACACATGGATTCAAATGAAACAATAGGTCTGTGCTCATGTGGGATCGCCGCATTCTAGTTTAAAGGGCCCATATTACACTATTTTCTGATCTAAAAATAATAATAATTAGTGCTGTCAGGTGATTTAAAAAATTAAGCGTGGTTTGTTGAAGTGTGCTCACGCTTGCACTATCACCGGTAACAGTTGAACTTGTCCGGACGTTTGTCGTTCAAATGATCCTTCAGGCTGGAGTAGCTTCAGTGATTGGCAAATTCTTTTTTTACAAAAGCTACAAATCACAGCGTTCTTGTTGACAGTCCCGTCTTCATTCTTTTTATAAATAAACTTGCCGTTCAAAGGCCCTGGCAGCAATTCGCTCGCCTCGCCCCCTGAGTCAAGTCCATGTCAGTTTCCACCAGGGTTTATTTGTTTGATTAGCGATGTCTGCCAAGTCGCCTACAGGTCATTCTATGGGCCAAATTTAAAATGTGCACGCATTGAATTGCCACTCATAATTAATTGCGTTAATTTTTATAACATGTTAATTTGCAGTGTAATCAATTAATCTAATAAATGCGTTAAACTGACAGCCATAATAATAATAATAATAATAATAATAATAATAATAATAATAATCATCATCATCATAATGGATGAGTTTTATGTAGTGCTTTTCTGGACACTCAAAGACACTTCACAATTCATTGTTCATTCACTCCACGCTCAGTTGTGGTAAGCTACTATTTGTAGTAGTACCTGTACCTGTGGAAAGTGATGACAGCTGTCTCAGTGACAGTGGGGATGATGATGAGGACTACACCAGACCAGGTGATGAAAATAGCAGTAATAATAGTGCTGTCACTGACTTTATATTTATAAATGTAACCATGTGTACATGATTTTATTATGTAGATAAATTTTCACCTTTTTTTAAAGTATTTTTTTCCTACATCAGGAGATGACAGCAGCAGTAATGAAGACAGGAGCAGCAGTGATGAAGATGCCAATGAAAATGGCATTGATGCCCTTCCTGCAACCAGTGCTGCTGCAGCAAAACGGGGATCAGCTTGAGATATGAGATTATTTATAAAATTTGGTGTTATAGTGTTACAAAACCAAAATCCTGTTAATTGTTAAATTGTATGGTTTGTAGTTTGAATTTTGTGATGATGTACTTGTACATTCATTTTGTAATTTTAAATATATTTACAATTTTTACCCTAAGTGCCTGTTGTTGCTTATTAGCAACGTACCCAAAATTATATTTACAATATGTGCTATGGATAAATTAATAATCTGCACTTCATTTAGCATCAGTTAGAAAGCAATAACACTGATAATTATTATTTTTTTAAGATTTGTAAATAAATTCAGGCGTCAAGGGGTTAATATCAGCCTGACCACATCTCCGCTCAAAATGCTCTGTTCCACCTTGTGATGTCATGTAGTAATAGTTTTCAATTTCAACAGCTGCTTTTTACCATTAGGATTAACAATTCCAGTTCTGAAATCATCCAAATGCCATCACAAATTGGAGAGTTTAACGTTTGAGAAAAAAACCTAGCTTAAATATTTAAGGTTTGTTTGTTAAACGTGCAAATGACACAAAACACAACTCCAGGTATGTTTGTGATGAGGAAACATCATTATAACAGAAAATAGCCTCTTATAGGCCCTTTAAATCTAGCTTGGAACATGTGAGCATTATACATTCTGCCTCTTTACTGTTTTACATTATCCGTAATAATAGTCCCATAATATCAATAACTTGGTCTTATTATGGATTGCTTATCACGTAATCTATTATAATTTATTCAAAGGTTGTTGTGGTTCCCTTAACCCTGCGTTGGTTAGTAGTGTGGTCTGACCATTGTCCAGCCCTGCAGCCATGCCTCCAGCGCTGTATTTTAACTCTCCTCTGCTGCTGGGAACAGAATAATAAGGTCCTCTATTACACATAATTGATTCTTGTGAACTTTAAGCCATGTTATACTGCTGTTACCTCATCAAAACACACCTGGAGTTGTGTTTTATTTTACTCACACAAATAAAAGCCTTTATTATTAGTCTGTCTACATCTCTAACTTAAAATGCTCTGTTCCACCTACAGTAATGTCATAGAGTGGTAGTTTTCCAGTTAACAGCTAACTTCTACATTTAATTCAGTAGACATTGGTAGCTACAGGGCTTAAATTATCCAAATGATTCGTCTGATGGTGCGTAGAGTTTAAAAACACAGTGCAGCACTTCCTGTATTACCACATGACATCACAAGTGTAGAACCCAACCTAAGGCTATGTTTATATGATGACGGTCTGAACAGAAGACGCAAAAGTGGCGTCGCATCTTCACTTTTTATTCTGCGTTTAGACAAGCGTTTTTGGGAGGAAATCTGCGTGCATACGGTGACGCAAAAGTGTGTGGAATTCGATTGGATATGCATGCCAGGCAGCTAGGTGGTGCTGTGATACATTATCACTATGTCCGTACACATGTGTAGAATCTTCCTTCTTCTCATCTGCGCCGCGAAAAGCAAAACAAAACATGGCTACTGGTAGCAAAAAAAATGTGTGAGGTCAGACGAGGAAGTTCATCTATTGCGTCAGACCACATTAGACTACAAAGCAACGAAGGCGCAACAAAGTGTGGACTGGGAGTCCTGCCAAACAAAGTACATGGATCGATGTGACGTAAACATGTACGCAACGTTAGCAGATTTGACCAGTTTTGCATCTTGGGCAGTGTAGACAAAAACGCTACGGTGGACATATTCAAGTTTTCCACTTTGGAGTGCGGTTTCAGTTTTTTGCATTTTTAAGCCCCCAAAACGCCGTCACCATCTAAATGAAAGGCACTTCCGATAAAATATTTTGTCATTTTTACCCATAAGTGTTCTCGTGTAAACAGGCCCTAAATATGCAGGATTTGTGTGTTAAACATGTGTGAATGAAACAAAACACAACTCCAGGCATGATTTTGACGAGGAAACATTATAACATAGATCATAAAACGCCGTAATATGGGCTCTTCAATACATATCTGTGTGGATCTTTCAGCTTATAAATGGTACAGTTTTATTTGCACTACAGCAGAGTTTGTGTCCTGTGAAAGAAGAATCTCCCCCCGTGACTGTGGTTGACCCTGATAAATGCAGTGCTTCCACCTCAGTACAGAAGAGGAGAAGAAGTTTAGGATTTACACTGTCCTGTCAGCTCTAACTTACAGGGCCTTGCGTCTCCAGGGTAACACATATTTTTATGTTTCGCACCACACTGGTCATAAGTTTAAATGTCCCAGTTAAATAGAGAATTGACTTTGCAGAGTCTGTTGTGGCAGTGTAAGGCCCCAGGTGCTCCCAGCAGTGTTTTAAAGCTGACTCATGATACACACCTGAAAATACTTTGCACTTGTATTCTTAAAACTGCACTATGTAACTTTTCGGGTGGGGGCCCTTCACCTGCTTGTTTCTATAGATATGCCTTTGCTCTGGTTCAAAAGTTCCACAGTGTGACATTAAACAGCTCTACCTTATATTTATTAAATTACAGGTGGTTTTATAACTCAAAAATACCTAGAAAAACAGGCATTCTGACTGTGAGCGGGGTTGGCTCTCCACAGATCCGAGCTGTTACTTGGTAAGATTTCCATGAATATAGAAAGGTTTAATGCCATACTGTGAAACATTCCAGACAAAGCAATAACATCTCCATGGAGTCAAGGGTCTGAAAAAGGACACAATAGAACACTTATTTAATTTCATATCAGAATTAAATAAGAATTAATCCAGCCATCGCATTAAAGGTTTTTTTTTTTTTACACTATTTTCTGATCTACAGCTCTGGAAAGAAAAAAAAAGAGACCACTGCAACATTATCATTTTTTTCTGATTTTACTACTTATAGGTTTGTGTTTGGGCAAAAGGAATATTTTTGTTGGAGTCTATAAACTACTGACAACATTTCCCCCAAATTCCAAATAAAAATATTATCGTTTAGAGCATTTATTTGCAGAAAATGATAAATGGTCAAAATAATAAAAAAGACACAAGATCAAATTCATTTTAAAACAACACAATACTAATGTTTACACTTAAGAGAAGTTCAGAAATCAATATTTGGTGCAATAACCCTTATTTTTAATCACAGCTCTCCACAAGTCTTTCACATTGTTCTTGGGTGACTTTATTCCACTCCTGGTGCAAGAACTGAAGTAGCTCAGCTTTGTGTTTGTGTTGGAATTCAATAGACGCTGGAATGGAATGGCTGTAATACATGTAGAGATGCTGATTTCAGAAAACAAATGCAGTGGTCTCTTTTTTTTTTTTTTCCAGAGCTGTATATTATAAGGTTGTTTGCTCATCACAAATATACCTGGAGTTGTATTTTTGTTTCATTCACACATTTAACACACAAATCCTGCATATTTAGGCTGATTTTTTCTCTCAAATGGAAAATACTTTGTTCCACCTTGTGATGTCATGTGGTAGTACAGGAAGTGCTTCACTTTGTTTCAAAACTCCATGCATCTCACTCCATCAGTAGATCTATTTGGATGATTTCAGCTCTGGAATTGCCCATTTCTACTGAATTAAAAGTAAAAGGAGCTGTTAACTTGAAAACTACCACATCATGACATTACAAGGTGGACCAGTCCATTTGGAGCTTTGGAGATGTACACAGACTAATAATAAAGGATTACTCAGTCAATTTTGTATAATATAGGACATTTACAGGACACATATGTATTATTTGTATTGTTTTGGCCTTTAAAATTCCTGTTCTTTGGCATCTTATATTTTAGAACTGAAAATAATCCCCATGTAGAGAATAAGATGTTATTTCCCAGTTTATTTTCCTCCTTATACAGGAATCTAGGGTATAGCTCCATCTAATGAGGGAATTACCATGGGGAAAACTAATCTTAGCTAATAATGGGCATGACCCAATATACTGATGTAAGCACTTGTAATAAATATGATATGACGACAGAAATGGGATAGAATAGAAGGTGTCTGCGAATGACCTAAAAACTGCACAGGGTTTCTACCTGTGATGCAACAATTCTGGGGAAATTTAGACTGCATATTTTCTGAAGCTCACAGGGAAAGGAGTTTTTACGTAAGTTTACTAAATTAGTTTAGAAGATACATAAAAGATTGAAAGCAATGGGCAAACCTAAAAAATGTTTTTTAAAAATCCATTTGAATAATTGTAGACATTTTTGTCCAAAAGTTTAAAAAAAAAAAAAAAAAAATATATATATTTATTTATTTATTTATTTATTTATTTATTTATTTATTTATTTATTTTTTAATCATTTTTATTGACCATTTCCTTGCGGGTGCCAGGTTTTGCAGCAGCTGAAAATAAAATCATATTAGCGCTACATTGTATACAGACATTTTATGCATGTGAGGTTTTCAAAAAAGCATTCTTGACATTTTGATAAGATAAGATAAGATAAGATAAGACTTTACTGATCTCACACAAGAGAAATTCACTTGCCACATCAGCTCCAGGCAGTTTAGTGCAAAAGAAAGTTAGAACAAAAAAAAAAGTGCATGCAAAAAAGATAAGTAATAATAATAATAATAATAATAATAATAGCGGTGGGGATGAAGCATCTTTTGTTGACGTTTCTTGGTGTTTCCTTATATTTCACATATCCATTTGACCAGGGCATTGCCTGTAATGACTCAACCTGATCCATGTTCCTCTTATCGTCTTCATTATTAGGCTGGAGTGTGTAGTTTGGTGAACACAAGCCCTGACTGATCACTAGCGCCTGGATTCTCTGTCAATCATTATCACAGTTGTAAATCTTGTAAATCTTTTATATTTCCTTGGAAGAGTTGATTGCTATGTTCAGAATTGGTTTCAGGTTCAGGTTGGTTATTACTTGGTTGGTTTTACTTGGAATGTTGTACAGTATGACATGAAGCAACTCTATTTTACATTTATTAACATACAGGTGGTTTTGTATCTCAAAAATACCTAAAAAAAAAACAGGCATTAAGACTATGAGCGGGTCTGGTTTGGTCTCCATGAAGATGGAAAGAATTAATGCCATACTGTGAAACATTCCAGACAATGGTGAAAAGCATTTGAAGGACCTTCCGCCAGAAAACGTTACACAGTGCACGTTTAAATTCAGTAATTCTTGAGGTTGGCTACGTAGAAATTTGTGTTTTGCACTCAACCCATTCTCCAGTGCTACTACAACTTCAGATCTTGGCATATCTCGATGAAGGATTATGCTACAAAGGTGAAACACAAGTCAGAAAGCCCTGAGCTTCTTGCAGTGAAGCAGCAGCTCTGTCACATTTGTTGGTTGTTTTTATCAAAGTAAATGCAACACTGTAGCACTGGAAAAAGAATAAGTCCTGTAGAAATGCTAGGTTTTGTGCAGCAGTATGAAAGAGCCCAAAGTTAATCTAGTTGTAACTTTTTGGTTGGGGGTCCGTCACCTGCTTGTTTCAATGGATATGATTTGGATATGGTCTGTCTGGAATGTTCCACAATATGACATTAAACAGCTCTACTTTACATTTATTCGATTACAGGTGGTTTTACAGCTCAAAAATACCTAAAAAAAAAACATTATGACTGTGAGTGTTGTTGCCTCTCTACTGATCTGACCTGTAACTTGGTCTGGTTTGGTCTCTATGAAGAAAGAAACATTCCAGACAAGGCAATAACATCTCCATAGAGAAAAGAGTGTGACGAATCCTCCACCATAAATGTTACAGAATGCACCTTTAAATGTAGCGTGTAATTTAACATTAGAACACTGTATTAACACTACGGAAGCCGACAGAGGCCATGTTGGTAATGATTATTTTCCACCTTAATAACGAGAAAATTAACTCGAGATTTTGAGAAAACGACACAATTACTTTGTGATCTTGAGAAAACAAAACTGTTATCTCGAGATCTCGAGAAAACAGCTACTGCTACGCAGTGGTGTAGTGGGGATTTTTTAAGTGGGTGTACGCGATTTGTGACGTCATGGATGTGAATCTCCCATCCCCCCGGAAAATTTTAAATTTCTGAAATTTTGATTTCTATATGCTATATGTTAGCAATAAAGTAAAACTGTACATTAAAGTACAAAAAAACAACAACACACATTTTATTAACAGGCCTACTAGTAGTATATATTGGATTTGTTTTTGCTTTGCACTTCGTCTAATCGGACCGCATTGAGGAGGAGCTTATGCGCGCTAAAAGGCGCAGGTGAAAAAGCGAGGAGCGACGCGTGAGACACGGGCAGGTAGGATGAGGTATAGGATGTTTTATAAAGTTTAACCTGTGTACACGCAATGGTACACACTGTTGCGAGAGCTGCGCTCACTCGCTCAGTCCACGGCTCCAGACACGGGCTCGCGCCCGTGTTTAATACGAACAGTTTAATACAAAGTTTAATACGAGATACACGTACTTATGTTCTGAATACGAGACGATTCTGTCATACATATATGTATACACCCAAAATCTTTCTCAACCAATTTGCACAGATGTAAAAAAAAAAAAAAAAAAAAAAAAATCGGCTGAAAAAAAACCGGAGATCCGCTAAAAAGCGGAACTCTTTCATCCCTGAATTTATATTTGTTATTTTTTTATATCTCACGTCGGGAGAAGTGGGTGGACGGCGTACCCCCGCGTACCACGCCCACTACACCCCTGCTGCTACGCCCCCTTGTAGGCCAGACAACAAAGGCGGGAGACGGCACGAAGACGTAGCTACGGACAATGTAAAAGATAGAAATGGCTTTTTACGATGCCTTGAGAGAGAGGGGGGTCCCAGAGGAGAACATCACCCGGATGATAGAGGACAAGAATGAGAAATAGCCCCGAAGTCAGCCTGTCACAACATAGCGGTAGACGTTTCAGTTGTTTTCTCGAGATCACAGAACAATTGTTTTGTTTTCTCGAGATCACGGAATAACTGTTTCGTTTTCTCGAGATCCCGAATTAATTGTGTTGTTTTCTCGAGATCTCGAATTAATTATCTCATTATCTCGGGATAGCAAGTAAGAAAAAATATTGCTTATGAATATGGCCTCTGTCAGCTTCCGTATAACAATGTATTTACACTGTATTAACAATGTATTTGTGTATAATTGTGAATAGTGAAACTAAGTAGTGATCGTGACTGGGACCAACACACTGACACACAACTGCACCTCAGCTCATTAGTGGGAGAACTTTTTCCATTCCAACGATATAAAAGAATGACAGCTTCACATATCAATTTCTTAAAGCGGGTGCACTGGAGGAGAGGGAGCAGCCCCAGAACATATGAGGAAAAAAAATCCCGTACTCTGTCTTACCTGTCAAATGTAAGATTTATTAGGAGATACAACGTATCGGCACATATAATTAAAACATAATTGAAAAATAAAACTGATTAAAAATAACATTTTTCTTTTTCAATAATTTTTTCAAAGTTCAAAAAGTTCAACCTTATTGTCAATTCTGCCATATGTGTTCAACATACAGTGAATCGAAATTCTGTTTCTCTCTGGCCAAGAAGTGCAAAAAGACAAAATACAATATAAAGACAAAATAAAAACTAAGACAAAATCTAAAGTCTAAAATTCAAAAGCAGTGCAAAGAATAAATAAATACCTATTTACAGATTTAGTAAAATGTGCAATAGAATGTGCACTGAAAATAAGGTAAACGTAAATGTGCAACAGCAGCATTTTTCTATTAGTATTAGACTTAGACTTAGACACTTAGACAAACTTTATTGATCCACAAGGGAAATTGTTTTGGGTACAGTAGCTCACACATCAAATATAATATATAACAGAGGGTAACAAAAAATAGAATAGCAAAAAAAGAGCAAGAGACTAGTGTCAAATGAGACAATAATAAAAATAAACAAAATTATAATAAATGTATATGTATATATGTTTCTCTCACTGTTTGAGTGGAACTGTAGGAGCCTGTTGGATTATTATTATTATTATTATTATTATTATTATTATTATTATTATTATTATTATTATTATTATTATTATTATTATTACACTGTATATGTGTTGATTGCCTTTGGATTAAATAAGAGACCGCTGCATTTTTTTCTGAAATCAGCATCTCTACATGTATTACAGCCATTCCATTCCAGCGTCTGTTGAATTCCAACACAAACACAAAGCTGAGCTACTTCAGTTCTTGCACCAGGAGTGGAATAAAGTCACCCAAGAACAATGTGAAAGACTTGTGGAGAGCATGCCAAGATGCATGAAAGCTGTGATTAAAAATAAGGCTTATTGCACCAAATATTGATTTCTGAACTCTTCTTAAGTGTAAACATTAGTATTATGTTGTTTTTAAATGAATTTGATCTTGCATTGTTTGAGGTGTGAAAACATGTATCTTTTTTGTTATTTTGACCATTTGTCATTTTCTGCAAATAAATGCTCTAAACGATAATAATAATAATAATAATAATTTTTAGTTGGAATTTGGGGGAAATGTTGTCAGTAGTTTATAGACTCCAACAATGTTCCATTTGCCCAAACACATACCTATAAGTAGTAAAATCATAAAAACTGATCATTTTGTAGTGGTCTCTTATTTTTTTTCCAGAGCTCTAAGTAAATTCAGTTTGTTTCCCAATAGCTGTTACATTGCATAATTACAGTCTTCATTTCTAACAGAGATTGCACAAGATAAAACCATCCGCTGTTGTTTACTTCAGTGCCTATGTAAGGTCAGTGGAGAGGGTACACACTTGAGCAGTAAATACTTGAGTTTCCATCACCGGTGCAATAATATCCAGTGTCGCGGCACCTGTACGCTGCTCCTCACAACTGTGACGAGCGGTTCTAGTCCAGCTCACTTGTACTTGTACTTTACAGAGAAACCCACGAGTTCACAGCAGGTCAACACTGGCTTACGAAACATGTTTTACAGCTATACAATGTCTCTAGTCGTATAAACTACATCAAGTGTATGTGCTTTTCTGATAGCTAGGCTTGTGTTTGGAGAGGTAACAATCTCTCTCACACAATAAAATCAGATTAGATCAAAGTGTATCTGGAGGGGGAAGTGGGAAAGGAAAGGAGAGACTGCCAAAAGCTACTCGGAAAGCCAGTTATTTTGTTTGGGGCTACTTGGTGTAAAAAGGAACCACTGCTATAAAAAGTGTATGGTTTTAACTTCATGTTATATTTTAAAGGCATAAAATATTTTGTCGTTTTTACCCGTAAGCATAAATCTCATTCTAAGTCTAAGTTAGCTAATCTTCCAGTCGATTTTGAATAATAACACTGCTGTAATCTTCTTTTGCTAGGGTTTAATTTAGACCTGGTATAATCCTGTTTTAGTTCTGGTTTAAATCTGGTGGTACTCGGAAAGCCAATTATTTTCTCAGTGGGTACTTGGTGTGACAAGTTTGAGAACCACTGGTATAAAATATATATTCATGGTTTTAACTTCATTATATTAATTATATATTAGTACAGATTTGAAGAACCTCTCAATAACACAATATTCCACCAACATAAGGGTGATTCTCCAACTACAGTCAAATTTTGTCATGATATTTTTCAGAAAATCCAACACATATTTTTAGAATTATTTTGATTTGTTCTACTTCATCACAATGTGTAGAAAATAAATAAATAATAATAAACAATAACAATAAAAGTGACTGTTGTGGAAATGACAATGTTTACCATTTCTGTTAAAATCTCATGACATATTAGCATGCTAATCTCTGTTTTAGAGTTAGCATAAAATATACTCAAAATACACAATATAAAATGGTATTTTTCTCATTATTTGTACATTCAAAGAAAATATGAGGTGTTTGCAAAAGACGACCAATAAATCTACTCTTGGTTTTGCAAAACTTGACCTTGATTTTGTTCTTGTTTCCCTTCCTTTCATGGAGCTAACGCTGCTATGCTAACATGAGCTCCTGTCACATCACAACTGATGTGGTTCAAGGAGACAAAGGTTTAAAAAAAAGTTAAAAGTTACATTTTGTGGTGGTGGAAATGACAGTGATCCCTAGGGACAGGTGTTCTTATTATGAAAAATAAATAAAATGCTAATATATCTTTCAAGCACATGATATTTTTCATTAAAATAAGGAATTTCTGTGCCATTTGTCTATGAAGTTACTGTTGAATCTTATGAATCAGTCTTATGAGGGACTGAGAGCCCAAAACCTGGCCAAGGGACAAAGGAAATCGCAAAATATAATATAAAAATATAAAACCATATAAAACCATATTTTATATAATAAAAATTGTAATTTATCTATCATAATTTTTTTCTTATTTCTGCCTGGGACACAATTTCTTTGATAGTTGTAGAATCACCCTATTTTCATGCTATTCTTTCAAAAATATCTACATTTAAAAAATAAATAAATAAAAATAAATAAAAAACATGTATCCTAACACTGCAGCCAGTTTTTGATAAAAGTGCATTTATAAAACACACATAAATCTTTTTTTGTGCAAATATATGTGCGTTTGGATTCTGCTTCACGCCGCTCTTTGCTTCTCTCTCCTCCCTCACTTCTTATAGGACCTGGAGATTAAAAATGACCTGCCACGCTCAATACTGCCCTTATCCATCTTTAGCCCCACTTTTTACAAAACCGCACCTAGAAGTGAATTTTCCTTTTTGCATATAAGCACTTTTTATTTATGACTGCGAGTAAAACCAAAAATATTTTCAGCCAGCCCTTTGAGCTCGTCTGTGGGATAGTGATTGTCTGAATGTCTGCTGGGTTAAGGAGCCATTAATCAATACGGATTAGAGAGGATGGAAGGGGGATTGGATTCAGGCACTTCCTCCAGGTCAAATTCCTGAACTGGCATACCCTTTAGCTTCCTCTGAGCTAAACTCACGAGGACAAGGAGGATTTGACCACTTTGGCAGGATTTGGATGTGGCCCTTTCATTCTGATCTATAGGCTCATTCTACTGTGGGCATCTGTGAGCTGTTGGGACAGGATTCAGTTAAGACCTTTGGATCTGAACCATGGCACTGGGCTATTTACTGTAAGTCTCCCAAAGTCGATTCAAGCTGGCACTGATTAAGTTTACTCATTGAGAGAATGTGTAGATTCTGTAGTAACTATTGTTTTGGGTCAATAAAGTACTCTTTAAAGGGCCCAACATATCTGGAGTTGTCCATCCATCCATCCATCTTCTTCGTTGTGTTTTGTTTCATTCCATTCACATATCTAAGGCTACGTTTATACTGTATGATGACAGTCTGAACAGAAGACGCAAATGTGGCGTCGCATCTTCACTTTTTATTCCGTTTTTAGATGAGCATTTTTGGGAGGAAATCTGCGTGCATACGGTGACGCGAAAGTGTGTGGAATTCGATTGGGTACGCATGCCAGGCAGCTAGTAACCTGGGAAATCCCAGGCTGCTTTTGTTCGTTCCGATCTGAAAGACAGCCTGGCAACTAGGCTAAGCGAGCTCTCTTGATTCTGGGAGCCAATCAGAGAGCGGGAAGGGGTGGAAAGACGGTCACACATTCTATGAGACAAACAGAAACTTGTAGTTTGAACTGACAACTGACATGATTGGCTATGGGCTACGTATACGCCAAGTGATAGACATTCGTAACGCCCAATAAATGGCCGTTGGCAATCGTAAACCACACCTCCGCTATGAGATATTTAGTAGGTGGCTCCCAGACCATATATCACTTGTGATATGGTCTGGTGTAAACCAGGCAAGGCGGCTAGGTGGCGCTGTGATACATTATCACTATGTCTGCGTGCATGTGTAGAATCTTCCTTCTTCTCATCTGCGCTGCAAAAAGCAAAACAAAACATGGCTACCGGTAGCAAAAAAATTGGGGTGATCAGACAAAGAAGTTCAACTTTTGCTTCAGACCACGTTAGACTACAAAGCAACAAAGGCGCAACAAAGTGTGGACCTGCCAAAGTCCTGCCAAACAAAGTACACTGATATATGGACCGATGTGACGTAAACATGTACGCGACGTCAGCAGATTTGACCAGAGTTTTGTGTCTTGTGCAGTGTAGACGAAAACGCTACGGTGGAGCATATTCAAGTTTTCCACTTTGGAGAGCGGTTTAAATTTTTTGCTTTTTTAAGCCCCCAAAATGCCATCACCGTCTAAACGAAAGGCTATTCCGATAAAATACAGTGGTACCTCACCTTACGAATGACCCAACAAACGAAAATTTCAAGTTACGAAACGCCTTCACGGTAAATTTTTGTCTCTAGATACGAATGAAATTTCAAGTTACGAAACGCGAAATCTCAAAAATTCAAATAATGCGCGTTCAGCCACACACATTATACGCTTTTCTCAGACTGGATTTAAACTTTTCTCACATTTGTCTCTGTTTAAACACTCAAACTTTCATAGATTTTCAACAAAACGTATCAATATTGAAGTGTGGGGGGAGCGGGAGGGGGGAGAAGACTGCGCGGACACGTGTGGGCAGCATGACCCCGCGCGGGGCTGACAGCAGGTCTAGACCAAGGTCTAAACCTGGACTGGACCAGGACTAAACCTGGACTAAACCAGGACTAGACCAGGTGGATTAAAGCGCCGCGTGCGGGTCTATTTCCTGGTTTCTCACGAGTCAAAGCTGAGGGGAGCAGCGAGGGGGACCGCAGGCAGTCTGAGCGCAGGTCTAGAGGAGGTCTAGAGGAGCCGCGGTGGTCTGGACTAAACCAGGACTAAACCTGGACTAAACCAGGAGGAGCCGCGCTCACATGCGCTCAGACTGCCTGCGGTCCCCTCCTCCCTGCGGTCCCCTCCTCGCTGCTCGCCTCAGCTGTGACTCGTGAGAAACCAGGAAATAGACCCGCACGCGGCGCTTTAATCCACCTGGTCTAGTCCAGGTTTAGTCCAGGTTTAGTCCTGGTCCAGTCCAGGTTTAGATCTTGGTCTAGTCCTGCTGTCAGTCCTGCTCCCGCTCCCCCCACACTTCAATATTGATACGTTTTGTTGAAAATCTATGAAAGTTTGAGTGTTTAAACGAGAGACAAACGTGAGAAAAGTTTAAATCCAGTCTGAGAAACCAATCAGGACGCAGAACACATTGTTACACTATAAAAAAAAGTTACACTATAAAAAAAAAAAACTTGGAACGAATCAGGCTTTTTCCATTGAAATAGCTACTCAACTTATGAATTTTTCACGTTACGAAACCACTTCTGGAACGAATTAATTTCGTAAGGTGAGGTACCACTGTATTGTTCTTGTGTAAACAGGCCCTAACATAGAATTCCTGCATATTTAGGCTGAGTTCTTCTCTCAATCAAAAAACACTCGCTTCCACCTTGTGATACATGAGGTGTGCCGCTGTGTTTTCAAAGTCCATACACCTTCACAAGAATCATTCGGATTATTTCAGCTCTGAAACTGCCAATCTCCACTGAACCAAACTTGAAAATTACCACTTCATCACAAGGTGGAACAGATCATTTTGAGCTCTTGAGATGTAGACAGACTGATAATCAAGGGTTACCCAAACATGTGTGAATGAAACAAAACACAACTCCAGGTATGTTTTTGATAAGGTAACAACAGTATAACAAGGCTCAAAGCAATCTGGTATCTAAGAGAATCTAAATCCTTTGCAGCTGGTTTTGTTATATGATCTATTCACAGGTTTCAGACAAATAATTCCTTCCTGATTTGAAGGACTTTGTGAGGACCCGATGAGGACCTTTCCCCATCCAAAAGATTTTGATTTGAATTGCTTAATTGCTATGACTACACAAGATAGTTGCCATAGCTTGGAGCCTATTTATTGTATAACCGGACTTTGCACTACTTGTTTCCGTGGAGATGTCATTGCTTTGCCTAGAATGTTCCACAGTAAGACATTAAACATCTCTCTTGCATTTATTTAGCTTGGAGAAAAATGCAGAGTAGACCAGTGGCTTCTTCTGCTTGTCTCCATGCAGGTAGATTCACTGACCCCTTGTGGTTGGAGTTAGTATCTCCTGCCCGACTTTGAAATAGAAAAAGACCTGAGCCACAAAACCATAGAAAAAATCTGGGTAGAATCCCTCAGTCGTCCAGGTAGAATCCACGGCAAAAGGAGAAATTCAATTTGTCAACTGGACAAAAGTTTATTTGGACAATTAGAAACTTTTGTCCAGTTAGTCCTGACTTAGTCTTGTTTAAGTCCTGGTTTAGTCCTGTTTTAATCCTGTTTTAGTCCTGGTTTAGTCCTGTTTTAGTCCTGGTTTAGTCCTGGTTTAATACTGTTTTAGCAGGGCTCTCAAGTCTCACGCATTGAGAGTGTGACACACGCAATTCGACGTGTTCACACGCTCACACATTGCATTTCTCACGCTGAATTTTTTATTTTTTTTTTGTGCCCAGAAAATCGGTCTGTGTGGCTCAGTTTATGCAGGCACCGCGCGTTTTCAGCAAAAAAAAACTCCCTCCTCCCCGCCCCGCTCCCCGGAAAAAAATCTCAGTTATCAGGCGCCGCGCCCTTTTCTGCCAATCAGAAAATAGATTGTTCTGTTGTTGGGCAGACTGTAGAGTGGGCAGGCCGTAGAGTGTAGTTTCAGCTGCTAAGCGCGCACAGCGACTGAACGACAAAATGGTGATGATAAAACAAACTGAGAACCATCAAGTAATAACTTCATTTATATAACTCTCATTAGTTGCTTTGTAGTTTAAGTTTGCTCTTTAGACAAATTCAACGCAATTCACATGGCATTTCTCACACAATTCAAGCGCCCACCCCCCGCTCCTCGGAAATTACGCAGTCTCATGCACGACCCCGCTCGAGAGCCCTGGTTTTAGTCCTGTTTTAGCCCTGGTTTAGTCCTGGTTTAATCCTGTTTTTGTCCTGTTTTAGTCCTGTTTTAGTTCTTGTTTAGTCCTGTTTTTTGTCCTGGTTTAGTCCTGTTTAGTCCTGGTTTAATACTGTTTTAGTCCTGGTTTAGTCCTGGTTTAATCCTGTTTTAGTCCTGTTTTAATCCTGGTTTAGTCCTGTTTTAGTCTTGGTTTAATCCTGTTTTAGTCCTGTTTAAGTCCTAGTTTAGTCCTGTTTTAGTCCTGGTTTAATCCTGGTTTAGTCCTGTTTAAGTCCTGTTTTAGTCCTGGTTTAGTCCTGTTTTAGTCCTGGTTTAGTCTTGGTTTAATCCTGTTTTAGTCCTGTTTAAGTCCTAGTTTAGTCCTGTTTTCGTCCTGGTTTAATACTGTTTTAGTCCTGGTTTAGTCCTGTACACACACTCTGGATGTTTTCTGTTCACGTTAATCTCTTCACGTTCACGTTTCTTTGATGCAGAAATAATATGACCACACAAAAGCTGAACTATTTAAACATGTCCTAAAGTCTGTAGTGCCACAGTTTAGAAGAAATTTACTCACCCCATAAGAAAGAGAATGCGGTCACCTCCGTTTGCCACGTTTTTTGATAATTTGCGTATCCACTGTCTTTTTTTTTTACTACTATCTGATCGTATTCTGTACATGAGCTCCGGAGAAACGGACGTGTCCCGAATGTGTCCCGTGTCAAAGTAGTATTTACAGTCCATTTTCATTGTCCTTATTCTCTTGAAATGCAGCGTACATATTCACGAGCTGCTAGGCGGAAAAAGAAAACAAAACAGCGCTACTCGTCATGTGAATGGGCAACTGCGGTAATTTATGGTAATTTATGCACGCCCCCGTTTCCTCCCCAAAAACAAGCTAATTTCACAGACAAAATGTATGCTTTTAAAACAACCAATGCTGTTATCTATGGCTTCTTCATGATCTCAACTAGCACATTCAGCAAAAAAAAAAAAAAACACAAATTTTGAAAAAAACAAAACAAAACTGCTTTAAACGTGATTTTAAAGTGAGTATATGGTGGTTAAAATGTGCATAATACTTTCTGACAGGTTTAGTGCAAACTAGATTTGCAGCTTGAGTACATGAGGGAGGAAAGGCTTGTGATTGGATCATCTGTGCAGGTGATGTGTGACGGGGCGGTGAAGTGAAAGAGGAGGAGGAAGGAGGAGGTGGAGATGATGAGGCTGATGACAGGGAGACGAAGAATCTCAGACCTGTTCTTATCTCACGGTCTTAAGTCAATGCACCACAAAGGATTATGGGGGAGTTCTGTGAGTTGGAATGTGACACTTCTGCTCATGTGGCGGTGAAAAATTAGGATCACATGATTTATTTGCAGCAGCGCCTTTTCACATTCTCACTTTAAGCTTTGAAATGATCTTGCAATAATAGCAATGCATGAACTTTTTTAAAAACAGAAATTTAGAAATCCCAAGTACCTCACTTTTTTTTTTAGCTTCCAAAATATCTATGTCCTCACATACGAGCCCATGAATTTAAGTAAGTCTTTTCTTTTCAATACATTATACAGTTTTGTTTTGTTTTTCTTCAATAGTTTTGACACTAAAGTCTAAATTTCGGCACACAATTTGAAAGGTTGCCACTGAAGGAGCATCTTGGCACAGCCTTATATCCATGTTCAAGCTTTATCTCTCTTATCAAAACTAAAAACACTTTCTGCAGAATCTAAATATAACTAGCTATTTAAAGTACTATTATTGTTATATAATATTACACAAAACTAAGCCATGTTAGAATATTGTTCATACCCAGAGTTCTGTTTCAGTCTGTTTATATCTCCAAAGCTCAAAATTCTGTGTTCCACCTTGTGATGTCATCAAGTTGTAGTTTTCTTGTTGACAGCTACCTCTACCTTTTACCTATTGTTTAGTAGAAATAGGCAATAGAAGTGGCTGAAAGTGCCCTGCTTTAGGTTTGTGGAACTTCCGGTTAATGGTTTTCTATGGCAAAAATGTCTGTGGAATGGAATGTGCAGTCGAATGTCTTGCATATTCTCCACCATCTTCATAAATCTGCCTGTTCCATCACCAAAACTTCAACCATCAAGGTCCACAAAGGATAGACATTCTTACATGAAGAATTTATCCACAACTATAGACCTTTTTCACAACGGCCAGAAGTGCCCCGCTGCAGGTTTGCCAGATTTCTGCTTAATGGTTTTCTGTCATGGTTTTCTACAGAAATGTCTCAGGTATTCTCTGCCAGTTTGATTCATCTGCCTGCCATCCCGTTTGAGAATGTGATGGCCATCACCACATCCAAGTCATCAACCAACAAGGTCGACAAAGGATATAAATTCTCTCGTGAAGAATTTATCCACAACTAACAAGGTAAAAAAGACAAAAGCTTAAAGGCTAACAATGACTAGCATTAATGCTAGCAAACTACTCCTGAGCAAAACTAATGTTAGGATAATAAATAAAACATAAGTAACTTGTTAACTCATACTAATTATGTAATTAAAATTAAAAATCAATCTCATGATGTGGATGTTAACAGACTGGTAATGTATATGTGCAGGGCTCTCAAGTTTTGAGCGGGGTCGTGCGTGAGACTGAGGACGGGGGGGGGATTGAATTGCATGAGGAATGCTGTGTGAGCGTGTGAACACGTCGAATTGCGTGTTGAGAGCCCTGTTTGTCTAAAGAGCAAACTTAAACTACAAAGCAACTAATGAGAGTTATATAAATGAAGTTATTACCTGATGGTTCTCAGTTTGTTTTATCATCACCGCACTTTGTCAGTGCGCGCTGAGAGGGGCGGGGAGGAGGAGGGACCGGGGCGGGGGGGAGCGGGACATTTTTAACGGATTCATGTAAGAGTCTGGTTAATGCACCGGGCCCGCGTCTCACCGCGTCTCACCACGGGCAGTTCGGCTCTGCGCCGCGCGTATTCCGCGCGTAAGCCGTCGGGGAGGACACGTTACGCACAGACGGAGACACGGGGACCGGAGTCGGTGCGTCTCAGAGGAGACGTGGCACCGGGACTGAGGCTCAGGACGTGCCCGGGGGACGGCGCCTCCTCCTGCTCCCCCGGAGCAGGGGGAGGGGGGACGGGGGACGGGAAGGGGGGGGACGGCGCTGAAAACGCGCGGAGCCTGCATAAACTAAGCCACACAGACCGATTTTCTGGGCACAAAAAAAACAACAAAAAAAAAACAAGAAATCAGCGTGAGAAATGCCATGTGTGGCGTGTGTGCGTGTGAACACGTCGAATTGCGTGTGTCACACTCTCAATGTGTGAGACTTGAGAGCCCTGTATGTGCAGGGCTCTCAAGTCTCACGCTACACGCCACACATGGTATTTCCAGGGCTCTCAAGTTTTGAGCGGGGTCATGCGTGAGACTGCGTAATTTCCAAGGAGCGGGGGGGGGGATTGCGTGAGAAATGCCGTGTGAGCGTGTGAACGCGTCGAATTGTCTCTCTCAATGCGTGAGACTTGAGAGCCCTGCTGTAAATGTTTGTCTAAAGACCAAACTTAAACTACAAAGCAACTAATGAGAGTTATATAAATGAAGTTATTACCTGATGGTTCTCAGTTTGTTTTATCATCACCGCAGTGTGCGCTTAGCAGCTGAAACTACACTCTACAGTCTGCCCAACAACAGAAGAATCTATTTTCTGATTGGCTGATTTTTTTTCGGGGAGCGGGACGGGGAGGAGGGGGAGAGTTTTTTTTCCGCTGAAAACGCGCGGTGCCTGCATAAACTGAGCCACACAGACCGATTTTCTGGGCACACAAAAAAAAAAAATCTGCGTGAGAAATGCCATGTGTGGCGTGTCACGTCGAATTGCGTGTGTCACACTCTCAATGCGTGAGACTTGAGAGCCCTGTATTTCTCACGCTGAAATTTTTTAAAGCAATTCAAAACTGTAGCCACTGTTCACCAGTACTCGAGTTGAGGGGGGATGGGGGGATGGCATCCCCCTGTGGGAAAAAATAGTCAAAATCATCCCTCTTCTAAAACGGTCATCCCTTCTTCCATCCCTTGTGGCATTTTATCAATCAGGCATGAAAATATGTCACCTTTTGGCAAAATGTGCGTCTTTAAGTCTAAATAGCCAGTGCCAAGAGCCAATCATAGGCCGAACTGCGCTCCAGCTTCCAATCATGTTGCAGCATAATTACGCACCGATACACGCTCCCGCCAATCATGACGATTACCGCTGTTGTGTTTGCGCCTGTTCGCCGATCAGCTGTGAGCGAGCCGCGTGATATTTACGCGGCATTTCCAAGAGAAGAAGAATCCTTAACTTGCTACTTTGTTCATTACACCTCTACTGTCACAACCAGACCCACACGCGCCTCCACCAGGGGGCAGTGTGCCATCCCAAAGCGTAAAACATCATTTGCACAAACAGCCTTCTCCTGTAACACCATTAAAGACTGGAACAACCTTCCAAATGAATTAAAATGTCAGGCAAGCTATACAACTTTTTCAAGCTTGTAAAGTGGCTGGAGAACAATCAAGCCTGTCAACACTAGTTTTTATATAACAGCATCTCTATTGTTACTTGATATACAATAGGCTATGTAAAGACTGATATAAACGAAATGTAGAATGGTAGGTCAGTATGAATTTTAAAAGATGAAGATTTTGTAAATACTTGTAATTATTTTTAAATGTGTGCCTTGTATGGTATTTTGCATTGAACATGTGTGTGTGACTATGCGAGAGTGTGTTTATCTGTGTTCCTGTGTGGTGTGAGAATGTGTCAGTGTGAATGTTTCTTATTGTTGATTGAGATTTTTACTGTAATTTTTAATGCAATAGGGACTGCAGATGGAAACTAGCTATCATCTGGTGCAGATCATCTTTGTTTTTTGAGCTTAATGTCTCTGTACATTGTCCCTTTTCAAATAAAGACTAAACTAAACGTTAATGCTACGTAAGAAGGAACTCTCGCCTCGGGACACGGGATAAGTCCTTTTATGTCATATGTCCTTTTCTCCGGAGCTCCGGATTATTAAAGACCGTGACACGTGCATACATGGATACGCAAACTATCGGGAGTGACCGCGTTCTTATGGGTGAGTCATATTATCAGATTATTTCTGCATCTATTTCGGCACTAAACCAGGACTAAACCAAGACTAAACCAGGTCTAAACCAGCACAAAACCAGGACTAAACCAGGACTAAACCAGGTCTAAACCAGGACTAAACCAGGACTAAACCAAGACTAAACCAGGTCTAAACCAGCACAAAACCAGGACTAAACCAGGACTAAACCAGGTCTAAACCAGCACAAAACCAGGACTAAACCAGGACTAAACCAGGACTAAACCAGGTCTAAACCAGCACAAAACCAGGACTAAACCAGGACTAAACCAGGACTAAACCAGGTCTAAACCAGGACTAAACCAGGTCTAAACCAGGTCTAGACCAGGTGTAAACCAAGTCTAAACCAGGTCTAAACCAGGACAAAACCAGGTCTAAACCAGGACTAAACCAAGACTAAACCAGGTCTAAACCAGGACAAAACCAGGACTAAACCAGGACTAAACCAGGTCTAAACCAGATCTAAACCAGGACTAAGACAAGACTAAACCAGGACTAAACCGTGTCTAAACCAGGATTAAACTGGGACTAAACCAGGACTAAACCAGGAAAAAAACAGGACTAAACCAGGACTAAACCAGGTCTAAACCAGCACAAAACCAGGACTAAACCAGGACTAAACCAGGTCTAAACCAGGAAAAAAACAGGACTAAACCAGGACTAAACCAGGTCTAAACCAGGACTAAACCAAGACTAAACCAGGTCTAAACAAGGACAAAACCAGGACTAAACCAGGTCTAAACAAGGACAAAACCAGGACTAAACCAGGTCTAAACCAGGTTTAAACCAGGACTAAGACAAGACTAAACCAAGACTAAACCAGGTCTAAACAAGGACAAAACCAGGACAAAACCAGGACTAAACCAGGTCTAAACCAGGACTAAACTGGGACTAAACCAGGACTAAACCAGGACTAAACCAAGACTAAACCAAGACTAAACCAGGTCTAAACCAGGACTAAACCAGGACTAAACCAAGACTAAACCAAGACTAAACCAGGACTAAACCAGGTCTAAACCAGGTCTAAACCAGGTTTAAACCAGGTCTAAACCAGGACTAAGCCAAGACTAAACCAGGTCTAAACCGGGTCTAAACCAGGATTAAACTGGGACTAAACCAGGACTAAACCAGGATTAAGCCAGGACTAAACTGGGACTAAACCAGGAATAAGGTGTGTGTGTGTGTGTGTGTGTGTGTGTGTGTGTGTGTGTGTGTGTGTGTGTGTGTGTGTGTGTGTGTGTGTGTGTGTGAGTGATAACATATATCCTGTGTATTATTGAATTATTGAATGATTATAATGACTTCCCCCTTCCCTGCTCCTCGGAAATCTCACTCCTACCAATCTTCAAAACTTGAGAGCCCTGATATGTGATTTGTGCAGTTGGTAGAGATGTTCACGGCAAGATTACATGTAAATAATAGGGGTGTAAAGATTAAGTAAGATTGTAAGATTTGGAGCGGTTATTGGTCTGTGACCTCTGCGATCTGAGTGTACCGATCAGCGGAGCCCGGATCGGTCCAAATGCACTACGAAAGGTCCGATGCACCGGATTTACAGCCAAGAATCGGTTTGCTAGCTCCTGAGCGGTCTCTCTCATGGCGCAGCAGCCGCGCTCTGTGTGTTTGTGTTCTTTCGCGAACGGTGGGTGGTTCGCTTACCTGGGGTTGAAGCTTATTGGCTGGTTAACTGCCAATGATGCGAGCGGCACGGGCTGTATGCGGAAGCGAGCACAAAATGTTTGCACTGTATAGCCGTGTCCCAATTCACGTTGTGCGGAGGGCGGGTTTCCCGCCGCCTCGTCTCGTCAGGAGATCTACTCTATCAGTAAGCTAAGCTAAGTTTCCTTTTATTGAGCTGTTGTTTAAGTTAATTTGGTGCACTACCGCTATTTATGGACATGGTTCCTATGTGTAGTTAAGTAGTTAACTTTTGTGCCAGTGTTGTGTCGCGTTGATATCAGTCTGATGTTTCACTGTCAGCTTGATAGTTTCCATGGCAGCTATAGACCATAACAATTGTATGATACTAGCGTTTTTATTGTCACGGTTAGTGGATTGGGTGATTTATTTAGACAACATTCATGTATTGGCAATGTATATTTGATTTGGGCTAAAATTTACTTGGCTAATTTACTTTTGTGTGGAAAATACAATGTATAATCAGAATTGGTGCATTTCTGTATTTAGACATATGATTTATGTGTATAGAAATGTACTTCACACACACACACATGATTTTTGTCTCAAAGGAGACTAAGGAAATGTTATAAGATGGAGAGAAAGTATTAGTTATTCAGTGGATTTAACATGCTAGTGTTTTCTATAACTGCCTGGTAATATCTATCTTCTTGTCAGTGATATGTTACACTTTTACAGTTACTGAAACTCATGAGTGACTGAAGCACTAATTACTAACTAATTCTGATTCATTCTGATTTTTTACTTTAATAGGCAACTTGCTTGTTTTATAACGTCTTTTTTATTTTTGATATCTAACCTTATTGTTTTGTGTTGCTTGAGGGAAGGAATGTGTTGTATTTTAAGTATGAGCAGAGTTTTGCAAACCGGATTGCCAGTTTTTCAGTAGGCCTGGTGTATTGTCTGTTGGACACTAAATAAACAAAAGGATACTATTTTGAAATTTAAGTTCTGTTTCTCTCTTTTTCTTCTCAATAACTTTAAAGCACTTGGGAGTAAAGTTGTCAATTTGTATTGAATCGAAATTAACCGAACCGGATCGAATCGAATCGAATCGTACCGGATCGTTTACTAATTTTATGAATCGTCCCTGAATCGAATCGTAGCCTGTGAATCGAGATTCGAATCGAACCGTTTTATGAGTGAAAAATTCACACCCCTAGTAAATAACCTAACAGATTGTAACTTTTAGATGCCTATAGTATGAAATGTTGTCGAGGGGGAGGTAGTTGTAAGAGCTGCAGGAGAGAAAGCAGACTGGCTCATGTTCAGAAGTTAGCTATGAAATTTGCTTTCAGTGTCTTTTCTGCTGCGGTTGCAGCATATTTTGTCGATCTTCTTCTGCTGCCGTTGCAGTGCCTTTTTTTTTTTTTTTTTTACTTTAAATGCATTTTTTTTTTAAATTATATTATATTATCAGCAGTGTGTTATGGTAAAGTACTAGTCTGGTTAACACCTGACCATATCACAAGTGAGATATGGGTCTGGAAACTCGCTTCGAAAAATCCCGTAGCGGAGGTGTGGTTAGCGATTGCCAACGGCCGTTTATTGGGCGTTATGAATGTCTATCATTGAGCGTATACGTAAGTCCATAGCCAATCATGTCAGTTGTCAGTTCAAACTACAAGCTTCCGTTTGTCATGTAGTACGCGTCACCGTCTTGCCACACCTCCCCCGCTCTCTGATTGGGGCCCTAAATCTGGGACTCTCGCTTGGACGAGTTTCCAGGCCGTTCGAAACGAACGGAAGCGGCCTGGGAATTCCCAGGCTAGTAAAGTACATTTGTTTTACATTTATGTGCTCTAACACTTGTTATCTGTTAGATCACATTGGGAGCAGAAAAGAAATAATTGCTGACCTTCTCCTGTGGTTCTAAAGGGATTTGCAAACATGCAGTTGCACTTCTTTACCAGACTGTACACTACTCCCAGTTCCTGCTTTGGCCTGCACCAGGGACTTGCAAAGATGGCACAGACCAGGAACACAGGGAAGCTTAATATTTTACACTTCTCTTTTATCTTATGCTTTATTTTATATGTAACATTCACTTATTAACTTTGGTTCAAGATAAATAAATACATATCCTAATGTTCTTTATGTTTCAACTTCTAATTGTGAGACAACTTCAGAAAATATATTCTTAAAGTTACACTTATTACTGTCTCAAGGGAATCCATCCTGAGCCTGTGTGCGAGCTTGTGCGAAAGCCAAATACGGTTAGGAAAAGTAATCTTCCGTCCACACCAGCATATACTGGTACAATTTATTGCATTTTAAGGTGTGTTTTTGAGGTTTATTTAAATTCTGTCATGTGTTTTACAGACCCCCCCAGGATTTCGCAGGCATTTTTTGTGATTGTTGCGGGCTAAAATGCCTGAATTTGCGGGAGCTTTTCCAAAAAGTTGCTATGAAAGTTGCGGTGCTTTTAAGGTTTTTGTTGCGATTTTGTTGCGGGAGAAAGTGAAAGTTGCGATAAATAGTTGCGATTTTCGCTTTTTGTAATTAAAATTGAGTAATATTTTGAATACTGAGTTATTACTGACAAAGAATAATACAAAGACACAGAGATCACAGATATGGTCCTAAAACAACCTTACCAATATCGAAAATAAAATTACTACTAGGAGGGGAACTGTTTCGCCCGGTCTTTTGCTGTTATTTTTGTGAGCAGGTGGCGCTGCAGACATATTTCTTTGCCATTAGAAGTCGTGTCCCAATTCCCAGAGTGCGCGGCTCGGAGCGTGGCCCAAAGGGCATGTGCGTCACACATTTCGACAGTACACCGGCGCGACGACTGCTGTCCCACTTCTTTTTTGTCCCATGCGCAGTTAACACGTGGTCCGAACACTGCAGTCGTTAAGCGGTCCGCGGACTGCAGTCGGGGCTGAGCAAGTGTGCACCTCCTTGACTGCAGTCTGAGCCCCCTTCGGGCCGCGCTCCGAGCTGTGCGCTCTGGGAACTGGGACACGGCCGCAGTTTCGTTTTGTCACACGGACGTAAGGCAGAAGGAAGTTGGTCGGCGTTCAATACGTCACCGATGATTGGTCAAAATTAGTAAAAATTGCGGAAAAGTTGCGGTGATTGGTCAAAATTGCAACACCGCCCTGAATTCGCGGGGATTGGCTGAAGTTGCGTTGAAGTTGCAAATCGCAACATCGCGAATTCCTGGAGGGTCTGGTTTTAGGACCACTTCCTGACCCAGACATTCTCTCATCTGGGGACCACCTCTCATGACTCTTAATAATAATAATAATAATTCATTGCATTTATATAGCGCCTTTCATGACAACCAAAGCGCTTTACAGTTCATTGTTCATTCACTCCACACTTGGTGGTGGTAAGCTACTTTCTGTAGCCACAGCTGCCCTGGGGCAGACTGACGGAAGCGAGGCTGTCAATCTGCGCCATCGGCCCCTCCAACCACCTCCAACACTCACGCACACACCACTTTCATACTAGGCAAACGTGGGTAAAGTGTCTTGCCTAAGGACACAGCGACAGTTTTTTGCAACTGGCGCCCCACTTGTACTGGATGGCCTTTCTGAAATGGAACTGGTTACATTTAAATTTGCGCCTATGCCGCAGGAGCCTCCGATGTGGGCACTGGTATGACATCTTCCATCACATGGCTCCTGAATTTCCTGCTCTTCCCCTGCTGGAGTATTAGTTTATCTAGTTTTTGTTTTGTGCCCACCCTGATCCACCAAATGCATGAGGCACTTCAGGTATCAGAGTTTTCTCATGAAATTGAAACCGGAACTAGGGAACAGTCCAGATGTCCAGCATGGGCACAGCTTCTCCAACCAAGACTGACCGCTAGCCACTTCCGTGATTCATGTAAGGGAAGTGCAGAATCAGCACTTTCAGTTCTTTTGGTAAGAGGATCAACTTTTCAAACTTCTGCCATGAAGCGCGGCTGCAGGTGAAGTTGGAAGTGCTAGCAAACTATGCAGAGATGATTCAGCGTGTTCCCTGTGGGAGCAAGTCCAGATGGCAGGGTGTAGATCCATCTGAGTCCCCCAATTTGGACTGCAGCACCAATAATGACGTGTCCCAGGTAGCACACCTCAAGCTGGTTGATGGAAATGCCAATCTGAGGAGGTCACACACATAATACTGGCAGGTACAGGGTCAGCTGGCAATCACCGGGTTGGAATGGTGTGACTTTGTCACTGACACGCTGCTACCAATCACTGCTGAGCAACGTTTATTTCACAAATAAAACACATGTTTTTTACAATACTTTTATGGATGTGTGGTAAAAGGAGAAATTCAGTTTGTCAACTGGACAAAGTTTATTTGGTCAAAAACGTTTCGCAGCTCATCCGAGTTGCTTCGTCAGTTCTGATGGATGTGTTTATTTCTATGATGTGATAATCATGTAAAATATACCTGTTGCCTATTGTACACAATGTAAATACTTCTTGAATATCGAATCTATATAAATATGTCTATTTAATCCACAGAAAATATTAGCTCTGGTGTATATTTGACAACAAATATTTTGTTAAAATAGTATGGAAATGTCTGATGTATTTGCCTGTCAACAAATGTAGGGGTCAGGGCCCTTATGAGTGGGGGATGGACTGAGGTGTGGGGTCAGACTTTCTGCTTTGCCTTGCTGCTGCTCCTCTGCAGGTGTCTGTGCTGCCTCTCCTTACTCCACCCTGCTGCTCCTCTGCAGGTGTCTCTGCTGCCTCTCCTTACTCCACCCTGCTGCTCCTCTGCAGGTGTCTGTGCTGCCTCTCCTTACTCCACCCTGCTACTCCTCTGCAGGTGTCTGTGCTGCCTCTCCTTACTCCACCCTGCTGCTCCTCTGCAGGTGTCTGTGCTGCCTCTCCTTACTCCACCCTGCTGCTCCTCTGCAGGTGTCTCTGCTACCTCTCCTTACTCCACCCTGCTGCTCCGCCTCATCACTCAACATAAAATTGCTTGTGCTCAGACTATCTTTTGCCAGCAGCTATGGCCTCCATATGTACATTTAACTTTATCTTTGTTTTACACACTACGTACAGATCACACACACACACACACACGCACACACACACACACACACACACACACACACATACACACACACACACACACACACACACACACACACAGCTTTCACTCACCTCATTCACTGCATCACAACATTGATCTCCATGTTCTCACCTCATTCCTTCTTTTTGTAAATATTTTCCTTATGCATATGTTCTAGTTACTAAATATAATTTTGAGCATGTTTACCTGTTTGTTGTGTACTTGAGCCAAGACAACCCATAATAATCACAAAGTGAAAAACATATTTTGTTCAAATGTGTTTAATTTAAATCAAAAGTAAGTAAACTATGGTAATACATTATTCAATGATATGGTTTACTGTTCAAGAATTTATATAAGTAAAATGCATTTAAATGCTGCTGTGAAGTGAACAAAAGAAAACTACATATTTCATATACAACTAACTTATAATAAAAGTAACTCAAGTTACAAAGAATAAGGCCTTTGATAATTTGCCATTACACAACAGTTCCTGTCAGTGTGAGTGGCACAGGAGAGTCCCTTTACTCTGGAAATGACTCCACAATGATCCAGAGGCAGGTGATGGCTTAGGTCTCCTCTGTCTCCTTCTGGGTGAACTGGCCAGGGTTCCGAAAAGGAGGAATGGTGAGTTTGGCCACCACTTCATCCAGGAGTCCCTGGATGAGGAAACCTTTATCTGCATCACTTCATCTCCTGACTCCAGCAGAGGAAGGACGCTACTGATCTGTGGTATGTCTTTCTCAGAGATGCAGCCAGTGTACAGAGAAGAAATCAATGTCACCAGCCCACAGGGAGGGGAGGGTTCAGGACATGTTCATCTCCAGTCTTCTGTGCTCTGGTCCAGTACACAAGACGAGAGGCAGATGGTGCAATGGACTCCCAGAAGATCCTGAATACACTCTCAGATGGGAATTTAGTGTAAAAGTGGATCTGGCCATCTGAGGCAGCTGACGTTTATTATGAACCCTTTCAAAGGCAGACGGCCTTGTTGGTGGTTTAGTGAAATTATTCCACAGAAAAAGACTGGGAACAACTTCACTTTTAAGGCGGTTGGCTGATCCGCTGATGTCGGTGAAGTGCCGTCTGCAGACGTCGGTGCTCTGTCTTTTGATACAGAAATTTATACTCTCATCTCGTCTTATGGCTTGAATCCACTGTTTTCTTTGGTCCAGATCAATTGGAAAAGAATGACAGAGATATGGCTGTTTTGTGCACCACAAGAACAACCAGAACGCTACAAAAACATTTAGCATTTTCATGGAAGAATTTATATCTTTTGTGGACCTTGTTGGCTGAAGATTTGGTGATGGGGCAGGCAGATTTATTAAACCCACACCCCCGCAGGCTAACCTGGGCCTAACCCAGGACTAACCCAAGACTAAACCGAGTCAAATCCGGGACTAAACCAGGTCTAATCCAGGACTAAACCAGGTCTAATCCAGGACTAACCTGGAACTAAACCAAGTCAAACCCAGGACTAAACCAGGTCTAATCCACGACTAACCTGGGAGTAAACCGAGTCAAACCCAGGACTAAACCAGGTCTAATCCAGGACTAACCTGGGACTAAACCAAGTCAAACCCAGGACTAAACCAGGTCTAATCCAGGACTAACCTGGGACTAAACCAAGCCAAACCTAGGACTAAACCAGGTCTAATCCAAGACTAACCTGGGACTAAACCGAGTTAAACCCAGGACTCAATCAGGTCTAATCCAGGACTAACCTGGGACTAAACCACGTCAAAAACAGGACTAAACCAGGTCTAATCCAGGACTTACCTGGGACTAAACCAAGTCAAACCCAGGACTAAATCAAGTCTAATCCAGGACTAACCTGGGACTAAACCAAGTCAAACCCAGGACTAAACCAGGTCTAATCCAGGACAAACCTGGGACTAAACCGAGTCAAACCCAGGACTAAACCAGGTCTAATCCAGGACTAACCTGGGACTAAACCAGGTCTAACCCAGGACTAAATCAGGTCTAATCCAGGACTAACCTGGGACTAAACCAAGTCAAAAACAGGACTAAACCAGGTCTAATCCACGACTAACCTGGGACTAAACCGAGTCAAACCCAGGACTAAACCAGGTCCAATCCAGGACTAACCTGGGACTAAACCAGGTCTAACCCAGGACTAAATCAGGTCTAATCCAGGACTAACCTGGGATTAACCAAGTCAAAAACAGGACTAAACCAGGTCTAATCCAGGACTAACCTGGGACTAAACCAAGTCAAACCCAGGACTAAACCAGGTCTAATCCAGGACTAACCTGGGACTAAACCATGTAAAACTCAGGATTAAACCAGGTCTAATCCACGACTAACCTGGGAGTAAACCGAGTCAAACCCAGGACTAAACCAGGTCTAATCCAGGACTAACCTGGGACTAAACCAAGTCAAACCCAGGACTAAACCAGGTCTAATCCAGGACTAACCTGGGACTAAACCAAGTCAAACCCAGGACTAAACCAGGTCTAATCCAGGACTAACCTGGGACTAAACCAAGTCAAACCCAGGACTAAACCAGGTCTAATCCAGGACTAACCTGGGACTAAACCAAGTCAAACCCAGTCCTAAACCAGATCTAATCCACGACAAACCTGGGACTAAACCAAGTCAAACCCAGGACTAAACCAGGTCTAATCCAGGACTAACCTGGGACTAAACCAAGTCAAACCCAGGACTAAACCAGGTCTAATCCAGGACTAACCTGGGACTAAACCAAGTCAAACCCAGGACTAAACCAGGTCTAATCCAGGACTAACCTGGGACTAAACCAGGTCTAACCCAGGACTAAATCAGGTCTAATCCAGGACTAACCTGGGACTAAACCAAGTCAAAAACAGGACTAAACCAGGTCTAATCCAGGACTAACCTGGGACTAAACCAAGTTAAACCCAGGACTAAACCAGGTCTAATCCAGGACTAACGTGGGATTAAACCAAGTCAAACCCAGGACTAAACCAGGTCTAATCCAGGATTAAACCAGGTCTAACCCGGATTAACCCGGGACTAAAGTTAGATTGAAGAATATTGAAAAGCTCATCAATAATAACATAGAAACAAAAATATCAATGTGCTGATGACACAAATTTCCTTTTTTGCCCCAAGCCTCATTGTTTACAAAATCTATTGGACCTTTTGGAATCCTTTTCCCAACAATCTGGACTAAAGTTGAATTATAATAAGTGAAAAATGTTGAGGATAGGCCGTTTTAAAGGTACAATGTTTACTATGGTTGTATGGACTGATGAGCCATTAAATGCACTAGAACCTTGAAGACTTGTGTTCAGTTAATTATAGTAACAGATTGAGAAAAACTGATAAAATTCATACATGGAATTGACCTTATGTGGAAAAGGGGCCATTGTTAATTCTATTATCATTCCTCAATTTATATATTTGCTAATGTCATTGCCAGCTCCTTCTAAAAAACATCTTTAAAACTTATGAGAGAAGATCTTTGATTTTGTTTGGGATTGGAAAACCAGAACAGAGGGGTTTTATATATAATGTATACTGTATTATAACCACGGGGGCTTTAAACTCATTAACTTAGAAGCTTTATGTTTGTCCTTAAAAGCATAAATGGTTCCCAAACTTTATTTAAATACAGAGCCGTATACAAGTATGTTGTTGGATTAAAAAAAATAAATAAATAAATAAACATATAAAATATGGATAAATACAAGTCAGAAATTTAAAATTACTTAATCATAAGGACTTAAAGTAACAACCTAAAATATAGTTGGAAACAGAGGTAGTCCTTAAAACAAAAAACAATTCATAATTTACAATTTACAGTTAAAAAAAGATTATTTATAAAAATTACAATAATAAAATTAAAATAAATTGATGAATAAATTTAAGGGTGTGTATGTTTGAGGGGAAGGGGTGGGTTAGGGGTGGACAGTTTTTGTTGTTTACATTTGTTGTAGGTATTGTTCTATGTTTTGGTGTTTTGTCTTTATCTTTATTATTGTATTTTGTTAAATGTTTTATATATATATATATATATATATATATATATATATATATATATATATATATATATATATATATATATATATATATATATATATATATTAGGGCTGTCAAACGATTAATTTTCTTGATCGCAACTAATCTCAGAAATTTCATAGTTAATCGCGATTAATCGTGATTTATTTTGCATGTTTAAAATTGATATCTTGCAGTAAGACCGTTCGAATCTAAAGTTAAACTCACAATGCAAAGTATTTCTCACCATTTTTTTTATTTAAAAAAGTGCAGAGAAAGGAAAAAGTAACAATGAACCAGTAATAGTGCTTACTTTGAGAAATTGTAAATAAATGATTGAAGCCCGCTCGAGCTGCCTACGGATGCGTAGAAGGAACAAAATATTAGCAAACTCAAAATAGCGCGTTTAACCGACAATGAGTTTAATTAATACAACCAAATGAGCTGCATATGGATGGTAGAATTGCGGAAAATGCTGGCAAACTCTGATCGCGATTAAAAAAATTGTTCGCGATTAAAACTCTATCGCGATTAATCGCGATTAACGCGTTAATATTCCCAGCCCTAATATATATATATATATATATATATATATATATAGTCTTTGATTTACTGTTACTACTGCTACTACTGCGACTTCTGTTATTACTTCTACTACTAAAATATTTATTTATATCAACAGAAAGTGTTTTTACATATCTGACATACACTCAGAAGAGAAAAAGGTAAATGCTGTCCTCAAGGCCCTGGTGGAATTCACTGAGAAGCACCAGGTGGAGGTGCAGATGGATGTCAAAACGATGTGTTACGCCAAAGTGACAGCTGCAGCTACAGAAATGACCATGTCTGGAGCCACCCAGGAGGAGGCCTTAAAAAGACTCATTAGTCTGGCTCTGGAGAGGCTAAAGGAACAGAACTGATTCACATAGGTCTAGTGACCAGGGGAGTTCTCCTGAACAGACAGAGGGCAGGAAAGAGACCGTGGCTCAGGAAAGTGGAAGAACACAGTCATTTCCCTTTACCATGGGAGTGGATTTTTAAACTAATTTACAAAACCAATATTGATGTGCAAAATACATTTTTTCAAATCAAAATTATAAACAGTTTTCTGCCTACACGATTCTCACTTAATATGAATTATTTAAAAAAATATATTTGCCAATACTTAACCTGTCCACTACCTGCTAAAGAGCACTCTCCACTTCAACAAGAACGTCTCAGTGAAGAAGCTGAGGAGGATGGGGGCTGCTCAAGTCCAACAGTCCCCAAAATATCTACACACCAAAGGGAGACCAAGGATGATCTATGGAGTGAGGAGCAGAGGAAAAAAAAGCCAAAAAGAACACCTGTTTCGTGGTGAAGTGCTACTTCTCTGCACCCAAAGATCCCTTCGTGTTCTTGGGGCTGATGGAGAGAATCATGCTGAAGGCCACGGATGAGCTGTGGAATGAGTTTGAGACCCCAAGTGTACTGGAAAGAGCAATTACGCAAGCCCAAAACATTGCCTTCACTGAAGCCCTACCTGAAAGCTGAAAGTGGTACGACACTCAATTTGATTTCAATTTAAATGAGTCTGGTGACCAGGTGAGACCTTCCAGATGTCCCTCTGCCGCAGAGGCTCAGGAGCTGGAGCACAAACAAACACCTGAGGGAGGAGAGGCCAGGAGTCCAACAAGACAAGACCCCAGACTAGAAATCAAAAATAGGTAAGTCCAGGGTTAGTACCAGGATTGTCCTGGGTTACATATGGTTTAGTCCTGGGTTAGTCTCGGGTTAGTCCTGTGTTAGATCTGGTTTAGTCCCGAGTTAGACTTAGTTTAGTCCCGGGTTAGTCCTGGGTTAAGCTTGGTTTAGACTTGGTTTAATCTTGGGTTAGACAAGGTTTAGTCCTGGTTTAGATGTGGGTTAGGTATGGGTTTTCCATGATTTTTTGATGATTTGGCTGTTTCCCATTGATTTTATAGAGTAAGATAAGATAATGTATGCATCACATCAGCTGCAAGCTCTGTTCTGTAACTATGTCCGATTGCATTGTCCCTGTCAAATAAATAAAAAATAAAATAAAATAAAATAAAATAAGGGAAGTTAAAATTACTGCTAAAATGTTTATGTAATCTCTCAGTTGTCCAGCAAAGAAGAAATTAAATTCTGTCAACTCGACAAAATGATTGATTATGCTAATATGCTATAATGACTCATTGGCTCTTCCTCTCCTCAAAATGCCCTCATACAGATCTGCTGACCCCACCTGACCAGTCCTCCTATCAAACTGCTCTGAGACCTTTGAATGAGACACAAAGATGAATGAGAAGCGCAGTGTAAAACTGTAAAACTTGAATTTCCCTCAATAATAGTAGTTTTGTCTAGTGCTCGAGCTAACCTAACCAACTTAACCATGGAGCTATCCTAAATAACTTCAGTTATTCTGTCAAATAATTTTCCAGTGACATTATTTTGATTATATCCAGAATTCTAGTGTTTCAAACATGTAAATAAATGTATGTTTAATTTTCCTTGATGAAATAATCACTCCCAAGAATTTACTAAAACAAATATGGTGCACTGGCCCTGGTATATTTTATTTTTTGTATTTATTTGAATATACTTCTGGGCTGTTCTGTACCATTGCGTGTGTTTTGTCCTCATCAGTGTAGGATGTACACTCTTTATCCTTGCAGTGTTGTCCATGTGCAGGGCTGACTTTGCCTCATTATCTGTGATTAATGACAACACTCGTCATTAGTAATGATCAATGACAAACATAACATATGGCCGACTGCTCGCTCACTACAGCCTGTCTCCACAGATTTACAGTTACATAATCATAAGGCAGCTCCATCTTTGGGAAATCTGACTTGGAGTTAAATCATTGGGCAACACCAATATTAAAGGTTCATTGCGTAACATTGCTAGTGGAGGGTCCGCTTCCAGCAGCCTTGTACAGTCATGTGAATAAATTAGGACACCCTTTGAAAGCCTGTGTGTTTTTGGAACATTTTTTGACATTTGGATATTTATTCTTAATTTTACCAATACAGTCAGATTAAAGTAATATCATTCAACAATTAACACTGAAGAAAAGACTTTCCAAGATCATGTAAAAAAATAAAATAAAATGTAATTCCAGACAAATGCATATTCCAACTGAGAAAAAGTTATTAATTATTAAAACTTATTATAAAAGTTAGAGAAAGTTATTACACCCTACCACCTAATAACTAGTGTGACCGCCTTTGGCTGAAATAACTGCAGTGTGACACTTCTTGTAGCCATCTACCAGTCTCTGACATCAGTTTGAGGAAAGTTTGCCCCACTCCTCAATATAGAATTCTTTCAGTTGCATGATGTTTGAGGGGTTTCTTCACGTACAGCCCGTTTCAAGTCAACCCACAGCATCTCAATGGGACTAAGATCTGGGCTTTGCCTTGGCCATTCCAGGACTCTCCATTTTTTAGTTTTCAGCCAGTCCTTGGTAGATTTACTGGTAGGTTTTGGGTCATTGTCGTGTTGCAGGGTCCAGTTCCGCTTCAGCTTTAATTGTCTTACAGATGGTCTCACATGTTCCTCAAGCACCCTCTAATATATAGTGGAATTCATGATGGATTCTATGATGGTGAGCTGGCCAGCCCCAAACGATGACACTTCCACCTCCATGTTTCACAGTTGGTATGTCTTCTGTTCTGGTGTCCAACTAATTCAATTTTAGACTCATCTGTCCACAGAACATTATTCCAGAAGTCCTGGACTTTGTCTATATTCTCTCTGACAAACTTCAGTCTGGCCTTGATGTTTTTGTTAGAGAGCAAAGGTTTCCTCCCTGCACACCTCCCATGCACGCTGAAGTTGTGCGGTCTCTTTCTGATTGTAGAGGCATGCACTTTCACATCAACAGTAGCCAGAGCCTGTTGTAGATCCTGTGATGACGTTTTAGGGTTCTTGGAGACTTTTTTTTAACATCTTGCAGTCTGCTCTTGGGGTGAACTTGCTTGGATGACCAGACCTGGCCATGTTGGCATTTGTTTTGAAAGCCGTCCACTTGTACATGATTTTCCAGACAGGGGAATGGCTAATTGCAAAAATCTTTGGAGATCTTTTTAAATCCCTTACCAGACTCATAACCTTTTACAATTTTCTTTCTGAAGCTTCATATCCAGGCACTCCACCCACACACTGGTTCCGTTATGTTGATGATAATTTTACAAAAATCAAATTTCAAGATTTGGAACCTTTCACTTCACATATCAATTCTGTAGATCCGAACATCAAATTCACCCATGAAGATGCCAAGGATAACACATTGGCATTCTTAGATTGTGCAGTAACGAAAGGAGGAGACCGAGGACTCCAAGTAGAAGTCTTCAGGAAGCCCACACACACAGACCAATACCTGCTTTTTGATTCACACCACCCACTGCAGCACAAACTGGATGTTATTCGGACATTACAACACAGGGCCCAAGTGGTTCCCACAAGCACAGAGGGTAAGGAGAAAGAAGAACAACATGTGCAGGAAGCCCTCTCGGTTTGTGGGCTTTCAACAAAACCAAGAGAGACAAGGGCAAGAAACAAAACAACAGAGAATCCGAACCCAGGAGGAAAGGGGACAATATGAAATTCCAGTTTATTTCAAACCCACAAACACTTTAAGACAAAAACTCGTCCACCCAAAGGACAAAACACCGAGCCACAAACAAAGCAATGTGGTCTACTCCATTCAGTGTAGTGAAGACTGCAGTGAGCGCTACATTGGAGAAACAAAACAGCCACTTCACAAGAGGATGCACCAACACAGGCGGGCGTGCCAGAGCGGACCGTCATCTGCCGTACATCTTCACCGAGAAGCCACGGGCCATTCTTTTGAGGACAGTGAGGTTCAGATCTTAGCCAGGGAAAAGAGTTAAAGAGGCTATTTTTGTCAAAAAAGAGAATCCGTCATTAAACAGAAATGGGGGAGTTAGACATAACTTGTCTCCCATCTATAATTCCATTCTTAAACCACGTCAAAACAGACAAAGAAACATTAGGGCAGACGAGCCAGGGCAGAGGGGTGGAGAGGGTCGTTAGACTTTGAATAGGGGGTCGTAACTAGTCGCCAGAGTAATTTGGAAAACAAAGAGACAGATTAGGGGGGTTTGTTTTCAGAGTTTTTTCAGTGTAGGACGCGCCTCCTGGCAGCGAGATATAAGCAGTGTCTGACCAGTACAATAACCAGAGCTGACGAAGCCTCTCGGATGAGCGGCGAAACGTTTTCAACCAAACAAACTTTGTCCAGTTGACAAATTGAACTTCTCCTTTTATCTTCTTTCTGAAGGCTTCACCTGTGTGTGATTTGAGCCATTTTAAGTGGAAATAAGTGTGGCGGTGTCCTAACTTTTTCCTCAGTTAGAATATGCATTTTTCTGCAATTACATTTTACAGATGATCTTCAAAATCATTTCTTCAGTTTTTAATTGTTTAGTTATATTACTTTAATCTCTCAGTATTGTTAAAATTGAGGTTAAATATCCATAGATCCAAAAATGTTACAAAAATACACATGCTTTCATAGGGTGTCCTAACTTTTTCACATGACTGTAATTATGATGACCAAAAAAAAAAAAAGAATGAAAATCCATCCGCTGTGGACGTGGTGGGGCCAGATAAACATTAGCCAATAGATAACGAGGCTACCTCATTATCTATTGGCTGTTCGTCAATCAAACTCCCTACGCTTCTGGCATAACTGACTTGTCAGAGCGCTGGGATTACGTGGTTTACGTTGACCTCTCACGCACTCCACGCTGTTAACTAGACCAACACAGCGTTCTTAGCGGCTTTTTCCAACTGTAGCTTCATCGCAGTTTGCACAAAGCTTGTTACGATAGCAGACAAGAATCATCTACCAGTTATCCGCGAAAGAAAGTCCATTTTTGAGTCGCTGAAAGAAGAAGAGAAGGAGAAAAGGAGCGAAACCAAACTAAAGTGATTCTCGGAGATTCCTTCCAGCGATGGCGTGCGCTGACGGAGAGGGTCTAAAGACTGACGCGTTGGTCGCTACATTACTTCTGGACAGGAAACTTCTGCTTATCATTTGAAAACGTAAAGTTACAGCAGCAACAGTGGTTTTGAACGCACCCCGGCTCTAAACAAGCAGCGTAAGCATGAGGAGGAGGCGGAGTAGGGGGCTGGAGGGGGGTAATGCTAGCTAGCTTGTGATGGTAATGTTATTTGAGAGGGACTTCTTTAGCACAAATAACACAAATCAGCTCACCTATTGTAGTAAGTCAGTGCTTTCTAGTCAGATTTTGTGTATATATTAAAGCTCAGATTAATGTCGAATGGAGCTTCTGACAGAGCTATGCCTCTAGTTAGCATCACATACATGGGGAATGTTGATGATGTCTGCAAATGCGTGAAAAGTCCCTCAGTCGTCCAGGTAGAATCCATGATAAAAGGAGAAGTTCAATTTGTCAACTGGACAAGCACAAGCACAGAGGGTAAGGAGAAAGAAGAACAACATGTGCAGGAAGCCCTCTCTGTTTGTGGATATCCTAAATGGGCTGTCAACAAAACCAAGAGAGACAAAGGCAAGAAACAAGACAACAGAGAATCCGAACCCAGGAGGAAAGGGGTAGCGATTCCGTACCTGGCCGGCGTTTCGGAAAAACTACAGAGGATTTTCAGACAATATGAAATTCCAGTTTATTTCAAACCCACAAACACTTTAAGACAAAAACTCGTCCACCCAAAGGACAAAACACCGAGTCACAAACAAAGCAATGTGGTCTACTCCATTCAGTGTAGTGAAGACTGCAGTCAGACCCTCCAGGAATTCTCGATGTTGCGATTTGCAACTTCAACGCAACTTCAGCCAATCCCCGCGAGGGCGGTGTTGCAATTTTGACCAATCACCGCAACTTTCCCGCAATTTTTACTAATTTTGACCAATCATCGGCGACGTATTGAATGCCGACCAACTTCCTTCAGTGTAGGAGACATAACTGAGATGAGGTGCACGGTGCGTTTGTGTGTGTGTGTGCGGCAGAGGCGGTGGGTCACGTGAGTGTGGGTGTGTGCACGTACGGAAGTGTGTGCGTGTAAAAGCGCGCGCTCACCTGTCACACAGAGGAGAGAGTCAGGGTTGGGGTGTAGCCGTATTTTTTGTTGACCGCAAACCATTTATTCATCTTTCACGTTAATCTGTTCATCCTGCTGGTTTTCATGAGTTCCATTTCATCCTGCTGCGCTGTCATAGCTGTGTGCGCTCTTTTTGTAATAAATGCACAAAACATATCTGGATCTCAGCGTATCTGTCACCATAGCCTCCTCTTTGCGCGTCACAAATCTGCGAGCCATAGGACCCAACCTCATATTCTCGGCGGCTAAAAGGTTTGAGTTTGAAAGCAACATTCTGCTTTACTTCCGTGTGACAAAACGAAACTGCGGCCGTGTCCCAGTTCCCAGAGCGCACAGCTCGGAGCGCGGCCCGAAGGGGGCTCAGACTGCAGTCAAGGAGATGCACACTTGCTCAGCCCCGACTGCAGTCCGCGGACCGCTTAACGACTGCGGTCTTCGGACCGCGTGTTAACTGCGCATGGGACAAAAAAGAAGTGGGACAGCAGTCGTCGCGCCGGTGTTCTGTCGAAATGTGTGACGCACATGCCCTTCGGGCCACGCTCCGAGCCGCGCGTTCTGGGAATTGGGACACGGCTTCTAATGGCAAAGAAACATGTCTGCGGCGCCATTTGCCCACAAAAATAACAGCAAAAGAAACAGTTCCCCTCCTACTAGTAATTTATTTTCGATATTGGTAAGGTTGTTTTAGGACCATATCTGTGATCTCTGTGTCTTTGTCAGTAATAACTCAATATTCAAAATATTACTCAATTTTAATTACAAAAAGCGAAAATCGCAACTATTTATCGCAACTTTCACTTCCTCCCGCAACAAAATCGCAACAAATCCTTAAAAGCACCGCAACTTTCATCGCAACTTTTTGGAAAAGCTCCCGCAAATTCAGGCATTTTAGCCCGCAACAATCACAAAAAATGCCCGCGAAATCCTGGGGGGTCTGTGCAGTGAGCGCTACATTGGAGAAACAAAACAGCCACTTCACAAGAGGATGTACCAACACAGGCGGGCGTGCCAGAGTGGACCGTCATCTGCCGTACATCTTCACCTAGAAGCCACGGGCCATTCGTTTGAGGACAGTGAGGTTCAGATCTTAGCCAGGGAAAAGAACTGGTTTGAGAGGGGGGTTAAAGAGGCTATTTTTGTCAAAAAAGAGAATCCGTCGTTAAACAGAAATGGGGGAGTTAGACATAACTTGTCTCCCATTTATAATTCGATTCTTAAACCAAGTCAAAACAGACAAAGAAACATTAGGGCAGACGAGCCAGGGCAGAGAGGTGGAGAGGGTCCTTAGACGTTGAATAGGGGGCCGAAACTAGTCGCCAGAGTAATTTGAAAAACAAAGAGACAGATTAGGGGGGGTCGTTTTCAGAGCTTTTTCAGTGTAGGGAGCGCCTCCCGGCAGCTAGATATAAGCAGTGTCTAACCAGTACAATAACCAGAGCTGACGAAGCCTCTCGGATGAGCGGCGAAACGTTTTCAACCAAACAAACTTTGTCCACTTCTCCTTTTATGATGTCTGCAAAGTTTCAATTTTGCGTGGCATAAAATGTGAAAATACAACATGACCATTTGACAAAGCAACAGTGGAAAGAAGCTCCACATAAATCAGGTGGTGATATTTCTTTTGCCCAGATCAGCGTAAAACCACAGAAGTATATTAATGATTATAAATTTTCCCTTTGTGCTCCTTTTGAATAAATTAGCTTAAGTTATAGTTTTAAAAACTCAGCAGGGATGGGGCCTCAGGCATTGGGCTGGTTTAATAAGATTCCCTCCTTGCAAATGATATACTATAAAACAGAAAAAATATATACAGCTCTGGAAAAAAAATATTTTTTATTTTTATTTTTTTTATTTATTTTTTTATTTATTTTTATTTTTTCTGATTTGACTACTTATAGGTATGTGTTTTGGCAAAAGGAACATTTTTGTTTAGAGTCAGAGTAGAGTAGTTATCAACTACTGACAACATTTCCCCCAAATTCCAAATAAAAATATTATCGTTTAGAGCATTTATTTGCAGAAAATGACAAATGGTCAAAATAACAAAAAAGATACATGCTTTCAGACCTCAAACAATGCAAAGAAACAAGATCAAATTCATTTTAAAACAACATAATACTAATGTTTACACTTAAGAAGAGTTCAGAAATCAATATTTGGTGCAATAACCCTTATTTTTAATCACAGCTTTCATGCGTCTTGGCATGCTCTCCACAAGTCTTTCACATTGTTCTTGGGTGACTTTATTCCACTCCTGGTGCAAGAAGTGAAGTAGCTCAGCTTTGTGTTTGTGTTGGAATTCAACAGACGCTGGAATGGAATGGCTGTAATACATGTAGTGATGCTGATTTCAGAAAAAAAATCCAGTGGTCTTTTCCCAGAGCTGTATATTCAACTACCATGTGTTACTGCAAAATATGTAAACCACTAACTGAACAATTAAAGGACCCATGTCACATCATTTTCTGATCTATGCAATAATCTTCATTCCTCTGAATTGTGTTTTGTGTTTTCACATGTTTAACACAACTTGTGATGTCCTGTGGTAATACAGGAAAATTGTTCACTGTATTTTTTTTTTAAATACACCTATACTGTCATTTGGAACTAAAGGTAAAGGGTAGCTGTTACCTTGAAAACTACTGTTTCATGACATTACAAAGTGAAACAGAACATTTTGAGTGTTGGAGATATAAACAGATTACTCAAAATGTGTGAATGAAACAAAACACAACTCCAGGTATGTTTTTGAGGAGCTAACAACATTATAACATGACTTCAATTTTGCCTAATATACTGTAGGACATTTAAGTGATTTTAAATGTATTTACACAGATGTTTACCTTTACAGGAAAGTAAAGTGTCTAAAAACATATAAACTGTTAAATACAGAAGTCTTCACTTAAGCATTGATGGGTGATTTGTTATCTGACTAAATAGTCTCACAACAATAGGCACTTTCAAAAAATGGTCAATTCTTCTTACTCATTACTTCCATATTAGCATCATTTATTTTAGTCCTGCAGGCATTCATTTAACATCACTTTTATGATAATCTTATGCATAACCTTTCCTTTCTGTGGGTCACTCAATTACAGGGTAAAGGGCCTTCATTAACCAGGATGCCCTGCACCTAATTCTCATTTCATTTGTGGAACAGGCAATGAGCGAGTTTAGCATTTCATCTGACATTCACAAATCTGCCCGAGTGGCTCTTTCATAAGGGCAGTACTTCAGGAGCAAGTCACCATGAGCAGTTTTATGTTAGAACTATGGGCTGTATTACATGGTCCTTCTATTACTGCTTAAGGCGACTTCAGAGATCAGCTATTCTAGATAATCATCAGCCAAGTTGGCTAGGTGGGATTAAAAGACCGATTAAACAGAAATGTTTTGAGAAGTGATTAGATCGGTGCTTTCAGCAGTTTGTATGTGAAGAGGAAGTGTTTTCCAGAGTGCAGAGGACTGGACACTGAAGGCTCTGTCTCCCATGGTCCACAACCTGGACTGTGTTTTTCCATTGTGAGGCCACAGTCTCATGTTGTTAGGGGTCTTAAACAAAATAACTGCTGTTTCATAAAGTTTTTCTTTTTTTTTCATGATAAAACATGTGAAAGAAGTAAGTGATGGGTTCTGTCCTTCAGATATTTCAATATTTGAACATACAAGTGAACAGGTTGTGTTACCACTAGCCTCAGCTTGTGTGTGAATTAAACATGTCTGCTTCAAAGATACCAACAAGATAAATAATGATTGTGTATTTTGGAGCAGCTCTTGGCAGAGTTTTTCTGCCAAGAGCTTGCAAGGCTAATTTGACCTTTTAGTTCTACAGAATTATTGACTGAGGTGTGGTTGTCTGCTCCCTGTGTTAAATACCCATGTGAACTGTAAAATGCACTGCATAATTAAACATCTTTGGTCAATAGAAATACATTTTTTGTCTCTCTCCTAATTTGGCTGTTCCCCTGACCTCCTCCTTCAGGGTAATGAACTGACTGATGGGAAATACTAGTGTAATGTTGTAACAGGCAGCTGTAAAACAGCTGCACTATGTAACCCATTCAGGGTTTGTTCTTCTTTTTACCTTTATTCTGCTGACACAGTGTTGTGGATTTGTCATTGTAAAACATTATAGTATAATTTGTCCTCACCTTGATCTTTGCTACATTGTCATTTATCCCATTGTGGGAGTCAGTGACGTGCAGTCAGGGGAAGCAGGTAAGGCCGTGCCTCACCTGTCATCACAGAGAAAAAAATGAAAAAATAAATGATTATATTTATCCAATGATTTGTACTATAAAGTTATTTTCTATTTAACTTTGCCATTTTAATTCTTTTTTTATTCAAAATTGCTGAATTTTCACTTTTACCGTTCAAATACTGAGAAGACGTGTGGAGAGGCACCAGCCGTTCGTGCCTCACATGGACTGACTGTGCCGTCTTCTGCAACTCCTGGGGCAGCAGATTAGAATAAGTGACACAAGATACAATTTGGAGTTAGCAAGTCAAGTTTAATAATCTGTTCACTTTCTTCTTGTCTGGCCCGACTTTTTAAATGGAGGAAGATTTCATATTAAAGCTCCAGCAGTTTTCTAAACTGGACTTTCGGTCGAAGCAGGAGGTTATAATTAAAGGAAGACCAGCGCAGGAGCTAAAGGGTTTGCTCCAGACTACGGGACGAAAGACTCGCTCTTTTTAAACAGCTGGTAAGAAATCGTCTTTTCTGCTTTTCCTGCCTTCTTTTCCCAACCTGCTGTGACAATGTCTGGACTCAGATGGGATATTGTGACCTGAAAAATTTGCAAAGAAGCCTCGTTAAACATGAGCGGTCCACCACTCACATTCAGAGCCAGATCGCGCTAAAAACGTTATCGTTATTTTAATTTACGGCGCTACTCGGTGCACTCTGGAAAATGCACTGAACAATAATAACTCATTTTCAGCTTCACATCGAAAATATTATGAGCTCCAGTTACTTACAGGGAGAGACTAGGTCGGGGCTAAATTTACTTGCAAACATCTGGTTTACATATTTGTAAGTCTGATTGTGATTTCGTCAGTGCCTCACTAGCCAAGACCCTCACCGCACATCACTGTGTGGGAAAATAAATATTCAGGTTATCTGATCTCATTGTATATAAACAATGTCCATGCACCATTCCCTGTGAACAGAGAACAGTTTAAACAAGTCCAAAGATTAGTCATCACATCTTCTCCTTTAAAACACGCCCCTTTATTTGTGTATAAAAAGGAAGTCTGGAATCAGAAGTGGCACTGCAACTTTTCAGTCAATAACAGGTAAGACATTTACAAATGATATCTGATTTTGTTGCTTTTTGGGGAGGATGTTTTGATGAGGATGTAATTATACGCATCTAATCTAATCTAATCTAATGTCAGAAATCTATTGTGATTCCCACTGTGAGAGAGAAAAAGGAGTTTTCTGAAGATGGTGACGTATAAAGTGAAAGTCCAGACTGGCAGTAATTTCAATGCCACTACTTTAAACATGGTGTTCATCAAACTAGTGGGAGAGCAAGGAGAGAGTGCCCGGACCACACTTCTTGGTCTAAAGGGCGCGGCGTCCTTCTACAAAGGAACGGTAAGTGTGATATATGGAATCATTTTGTTTATTAAAGACCTTTATTATGCAAAATTGACTCTTGTGAGCTTTAAGCCATGTTAGAATGTTGTTAGCTCATCAAACATAGCTGGAGTTGTGTTTTGTTTCATTCACACATGTTTGAATAACACTTTATTATTAATCTGTCTACATCGCAAAAGCTCAAAATGCTCTGTTCCAGTTTGCGATGTCACAGAGCTGTAGTTTTCAGGTTCACAGCTACCTTTTACCTTTTGTTCAGCAGAGAGAGGCAATTTCAGGTTTGAAATGATCCAAATGCTTCTAGTGGAAGGTGCATGAAGTTTACAAACACAGTGGAGCACTAACTGTCACAATGTGGAACAGAGCGTTTTCTGTTTGAGTAAAGAGCTCAGCTAAATATGCAGGATGTGCGTGTTATAAATGTGTGAATGAAACAAAACAACTCTAGGGAAGTTTAAGTGATAAGGAAACAACATTACAACATACAATTCTGGAAAAAAAATAAGAGACCACTGCAAAATGATCGCTTTTTCTGATTTTACTACTTATAGGTATGCGTTTGGGCAAAAGGAACATTTTTGTTTGAATCTATAAACTACTGACAACATTTCCCCCAAATTCCAAATAAAAATATTATCGTTTAGAGCATTTATTTGCAGAAAATGACAAAGGGTCAAAATAACAAAAAAGATACATGTTTTCAGACCTCAAACAATGCAAAGAAACAAGATAAAATTCATTTTAAAACAACATAATACTAATGTTTACACTTAAGAAGAGTTCAGAAATCAATATTTGGTGCAATAACCCTTATTTTTAATCACAGCTTTCATGTTCCATATTGTTATGTTTCATGCTTTCATATTTTTTTCCAAAGCTGTAGATCAGAAAATTGCGTAATATGGACCAGTTCAATGCATCTTCATTGATTTGCACCCTTTTTTGACTGTCTTTAATGTTGTTTAATTGGGAGTTGTGCTTTTGTTTCCTGTTTCAGACATCCAAATTCTATGTCTCCACTAAGGCTGACATTGGTAAAGTTGTACTGATTGAGCTGGACAAACAGCCAATCCTCCTGTCACCGCACGATGCTTGGTTTGTGGATAAAGTCACTGTGAAGAGTCCGGATAAGAAGGTCTACATCTTTCCCATTTACCGCTGGATCAATGACACCAAGGTGCACCGCTTCAGAGAGGGCACAGGTAGGCTTGGAGTACTTTTTCAAATCGCAGAAAGACCAAATTACTACAAGTACTAGTAAATATTGTGGCTTTTCCATAGCTCTGAAAGTCACTGACGACACTCACCATCTTGGTAGATATAGTCGTGAACAGGAGCTGAGTAAAAGAGGGGAAGATTACAGGTAAATCAGACCAAATTTTAAGTTAAAGAATACTGCAAAGAGTGTGCAGGGTTTGAAAATAACTAAGGCTGACTCTTGTGAGCTATAAGACATGTTAGAATGTTGTTACCTCCTCAAAAACATACCCGGAGTTGTGTTTTGTTTCATTCACACATGAGTAACATGGCAAAAGGACAAATTCAATTTGTCAACTGGACAAAAGTTTATTTGGTCGAATACGTTTTGCAGCTCATCCAAGCTGCTTCCTTATATGTGCCTGAAGGGAGAAGCTAACTACAATGAAATTATTCTAAGATTGCCACACCTATTTGTTTAGTTTCTGTTAGTTAGGTGAGCCTATTCAGTATGCAGTGAGAGTGTGGGGTCTTGTTAGCAGAACCATTCAGGGCCATAATGGGTGTTTTCACACCTCTGGACCTGACCTGCTGCCCTATTGTTTTCTTTGTTTTGATTTAGGTTTGAGGATAGAGTTATAAATGGGAGATGATAAAAGAAGAAATTCAATTAGTCAACTGGACAAAGTTTGTTTGGTCGAAAATGTTTTGGCCGCTCATCTGAGAGGCTTCGTCAGTTCTGGTTAGAGTGCTGGTAAGACACTGCTTATATCTCGCTGCAGGGAGGAGCTAACTATACTGCAGTTTTTCCGAAACTATCTCGCCTATTTGTTTCTGTCTTTTGTTTCTCTGGCGTCTAGTTTAGCATACCTATTCATCCCTACACAACTGTTTTTCACACCTCTGGCCCTGACCTGGCTAGCCCTATTGTTTCTTTTGTTTGTTTTGATTTAGGTTTAAGAATGGAATTATAGATGGGAGACAAATTATGTCTGACTCCACCATTTCTGTTTAAAGAAGGATTCTCTTTTTTGACAAAAAATAGCCTCTTTAACTCCCCTCTCAAACCAGTTCTTTTCTCTGGCCAAGATCTGAACCTCAGACGGAGGAGTGGCCCGTGGCTTTAGGCTTTTTTAAATCAACCAAATAAACTTTTGTCCAGTTGACAAATTGAATTTCTCCTTTTTGCTATGGATTCTACCTGGACATTCTACACACATGTTTGAGCAACACTTTATTATTAGTATGTGTACATTATTATAATACTAATACATTTTATTTATTAGGCACCTTTCTGGACACTCAAGGTCACCTTACAACAACTATAAGTCAGGGCTTTCAAGTCTCAGGCTTTGAGAGTGTGACACACGCAATTCGACGTGTTCACACGCTCACACGCCACACATGGTATTTCTCACGCTGAAATTTAGTTACGCAATTCAAGCGCAGCACACAGCGCTTATGTGCCCAGAAAATCAGTTAGATAATGCAGGCGCCGCGCGTTTTCAGCGAAAAAAAAAAGTCCAAACTTGAGAGCCCTGCATAAGTTAAAATACAAACAGTTAAAAACTAACATTTAAACATTCAAACAATAAAAACATTTAAAACATTAAAACATTTTACAACACTTGTGCAGTTATAGTTATCTTTTTATCTTGTTTTATTGCATGCTACATTTTCCTGCTGTTCTTATCTGTGCGTTGCAACCACTGTTCCCTCTAAGGTGCGCGCGTGCGCAATTGCGCACTCCCCAGACGTTCAGTGCGCGCATCAAATCCTTTTCAGCGCATAAAATAAAATCTAACCTGAACTCAGCGCTGGTTTGACACACAGAATCCAGTCTGATAGATTCAGTTTGCACATGCGTTAGGGACAAGCCAACTACAAACAGATTCATTTCGATCGCATTTCGATCGCTTCCTTCAGTAAGAGTTGTCGTGCGCATCGCCGTGGGTCAGAGCGGCGGGTCCGCACCAGCCGACGGGAGCGCCGCCCGCACAGAAGAGGAGACAGGTAGAGCCATAATGTAATCCTCGGCTGTTTTCTTTGTTTCTGTCCAAGCCATAGGTTTTTGTGAGCAAAAAGATGGGACTTTCTGTGTGAAGTGTGAATCCTCTCCCCAGAGCGTTAAACCACAGAGCTCTGTCACTCTCACAAAATTACTTAAACTGGGTAATGATTAAAAAGCAAGATATAAACTGATAAAAATTTATACTTATTTTGGAGATCATTATTTTGAGAAAGACCCATCTTATAGTGTCCTATAGGTCCTACAATCATCCCTAAAAAATCTGCAGCTACATGTAGGCTATATTTATCAAGCTGAAAAAATCTCTCTTCATGTGGTTTTACAGGTTTATACACAGGTATATACACAGGTTATTTTTCAAAATATTGTAATGTTCAATGTTTCACTGACCCTCACACTGACATACAACATGTACAAAGTTCATGAACAGATTTTTGAGAAGTGGACCAAAAAAAATCAGTTATATTAAAAGTAATCTAACAGAAATAACAGCAGTGATTTGATTCATAAGCTGTAACTTGCCATGATCTCAGGTGTGATACTGGTGTGGCCACAGTGTGCATGTCGGATGTTGCTCACAGGAGTCCAAGGAACGCTCAGGGAGTTAGTGTGTTTGCTCAGACACATGAAAAATTAGGGGGAACATTGGTTGCAACACTGGAATTTCCCCACTGTGGTACTAATCAGACCCTCCAGGAATTCGCGATGTTGCGATTTGCAACTTCAACGCAACTTCAGCCAATCCCCGTGAATTCAGGGCGGTGTTGCAATTTTGACCAATCACCGCAACTTTCCCGCAATTTTTACTATTTTTTTTACAATTCTGACCAATCATCGGCGATGTATTGAACGCCGACCAACTTCCTTCTGTCTTACTTCCGTGTGACAAAACGAAACTGCGGCCGGGTCCCAGTTCCCAGAGCGCACATCTCGGAGCGCGGCCCGAAGGGGGCTCAGACTGCAGTCAAGGCGGTGCACACTTGCTCAGCCCCAACTGCAGTCCGTGGACCGCTTAACGACTGTGGTCTTCGGACCGCGTGTTAACTGCGCATGGGACAAAAAAGAAGTGGGACAGCAGTCGTCGCGCCGGTGTACTGTCGAAATGTGTGACGCACATGCCCTTCGGGCCACGCTCCGAGCCGCGCGCTCTGGGAATTGGGACACGGCTTCTAATGGCAAAGAAACATGTCTGCGGCGCCATTTGCCCACAAAAATAACAGCAAAAGACCGGGCGAAACAGTTCCCCTCCTAGTAGTCATTTATTTTCGATGTTGGTAAGGTTGTTTTAGGACCATATCTGTGATCTCTGTGTCTTTGTATTATTCTTTGTCAGTAATAACTCAGTATTCAAAATATTACTCAATTTTAATTACAAAAAGGGAAAATCACAACTATTTATCGCAACTTTCACTTCCTTCCGCAACAAAATCGCAACAAAAACCTTAAAAGCACCGCAACTTTCATCACAACTTTTTGGAAAAGCTCCCGCAAATTCAGGCATTTTAGCCCGCAACAATCACAAAAAATGCCCGCGAAATCCTGGGGGGTCTGTCTAATAAAGGCATATCTTATCTTATCTTATCTTATCTTACATCTCCAAACTGAAAATGCTCTGTCCCACCTTGTGATGTCATGAAGTGGTAGTTTTCATGTTAACAGCTACCGTTTACCTTTTGTTCAGTAGGGATTGGGAATTTCTGGGCTGAAATTATACAAATGATTGTAGTGAAGGTGTATTGAGTTTACAAACACAGTGAAGCACATCCTGTATTACCACACGACATGTGTTTTCAGTTTGAGAGGAGAACTAATTCTAAATAGGCAGGGTTTGTTTGTTAAACGTGTGTGAATAACACAGAACACAACTCCAGGCATGGTTTTGATGAGGAAACAATATTACAACATAGATCAGACAATTGCGTAATATGGGCACATTGGGAACATTAAAAATACACATATTACATAATACACATATTGTCTACAGTTAAGTTGAGTTTCCACCACCGTCTCAAGTCCATTTTTTTTTCTCGCTTTCTCTTTACGAATGAAATCTCAAATCTTTCTTTTCAGTTGGCACGAGCACGCCGATGGGCTGCCTCATTGTGTCAAAACGTCAGGCCTCCTCTCTCTGCCGTGCGAGGTTCAGTTCTCCTTCACAAAGACCTCGGAGTTTGTGTACACGGCTGCCACAGGGTAAACGAAACTTCCAGATATGCCCTTACTTGTCTTTTCGCAGGCTTCACCGTATCTCAGCTATTGAATATGCTGAAAGTATGGATTAATAGTGGCTTGATTTCCGCAGGGTAACAGAGCTGAGCCTAAAGGGGTTGGACAGTAAAAGCACTCCGTGGAAAAATTTGGGGGAAATTGAGAAAGTGTTCTGCAAAAAGAAGACTAATATATCAGGTAAGTGCGGCATTTATGTTGGGTTACTAGTCCATCACAAATAATTAGCATATCTTGAAAATTTCTATACTTTTTGTCACTCATTTCAGAAAGTCAAACACAGAATTTATTTTTTTTAATTATCTGTAAGCCACAATCATAAAAATTCAATAAAGAAACTCAGACAGACTTTCTAATATTCTTATAATTTGTCATGGACTAGTACCAGTGGTGGAAGTTAACAAAGTACAAAAGTAAAAGTGCAATACTTTTAGGTATCTGAACCTTACTTAAGTACATTTTACTTTTATTTCACTACATTTGAGAATGTGTATCTGTACTTTCTACTCCACTACATTTTAGATCTGGACTGAAAAGTAAAAAGTACTTTTCTTTATGGTTTGAAACCTGCTGAAAAGCCTGAGACTTTTAATTTGAGTTAACATCCCAACTTTGAGCAAACAGCTAGAACAAATAAGAATCAACTGAATCACTTGCCTGGAAGAATCCATGACTCATCGCTGTACCAGCGAGTGAGTCTGGTAACGCTTGATCCACAGAATACGCTGCGGTTGCGCGTAGACAGACAGCTAAGTGAACCAATCAGAGATTGCGCCATCTTGATTCAAAACTGAGGCGGAACTTCCGCTGCCTAAGAGTGACTTTGCGGGCAAAGGCTGGGGCACTGACGTCACCATCTTTGAACGAATCAGAATCGCGGAGTCGGTTTGGAACCGGAGGAGCGAGAGTGGATGGAGAGTGTCCAAATGGTATCGCGGTGTATAGGAAATACAGAGAGATATCATTTGGCTGGCCAGGTAACTGAATCACTTAAAATCTGAAAAAAAAAAAGCAGTACATTTATCCTTTAATTTTTCTACTTCTAAACTGTTTTACTTTTACTTTACTTTTTACTTTTTTTTTTTACTTTTTCACTTTTTAACACTTTTACTTTTTACTCTTAAAGGTACAGTGTGTAGGATTCGTGGCGCATAGGTGGTGTAGGTACCATGCACTTCCTCTTTTGGCTACGGCAGACCTCGAGGGTCACCCGGGCACGCCATAATGCAGACAGCTCGCGTACCAGCGTGCACCCGGCGCTGTGCGAGCTCTCGCCGACAACTACGGTATAAATAAAAAGCGGTCCCGTTCACTGTTTTTTTTTTTTTTCTTTTCGCATGAAAGCACACATTCCCGATCGTGTACCATGACAATCTACACATCAAATGAAACCTTACAGTCTCCTCTTTTTGACTATGCAATTCATTTCCCGGCACAACAATCACTCCCCGAGCACATGGGGCTTTTATACAGAAAAGCACAAAACGAGGTTTGTTACTTAGCTTACCTTTGAAGGCTCTGGACAGGTCAAACTCAGTATTTCACCATAAGCTTGGTCTCAATCTGTCCGTAAGGATCCAGCGAATAAAATCCAGTAAAACTATTTAGTCCAAAACACGTGTTAGATCCATTACGACGTGTGATCCGGAACATGCTTGTCGTTGTTCACCCAAAACCACGAGCCTTGCCGAAGGCAGAGCCCAAATGTCCTTCTGCGGCTCTCGTAATCAAAATGGCTGCCTCTATATGGGGTCGATCCCCCTTTTATGCAGGTAGATCTAAGTCCAACAGAATACTTTGATTTCATGATGGAAGTGAAAAGGCTTGGAAAACACTGTATTTTTGAATGGGTATCTTCAATTTTTGTAATTAACGGGTAAAAATCTTACACACTGTCCCTTTAAAGTACCTTTTAAACAGGTAATTTAATACATTTATTTCAGTAGATTTTTTTCATGTGAAACTTTTACTTTTAAGTAATGTTTTACCTTTGTATCTGTGCTTTTACTTAAATAACAAAATTGAGTGCCACATCCGCACACTTTGTACAAACAAACTGCACTAGGGATAATAGTTTCAAATGACTGACCCAAGAGCGTTTCAACTGCACAGTCTTTTAAACACTGTAAACCAGCTCTCATTCACACTGTACAGTCGCTAGCACCACATGGTATACACTTAGAAAAGTTAACTAATCAATGAAAGTTAATTAAAGCAGACTCACCATTTTTATTCACGCTGTACACCAATGACTGTGTGAGCCGTGAGCCAAACCAGCACATAATAAAATTCTCGAACAATACTGTTATTCTTAGCCTGCTCACTAAGGAAATCAACCCAAACATACACCAAGAGGCAGTCGACAGGTTTGTCAACTGGTGCGACTCACATTTGTTCAGGGCTCTCCAATCTCACGCATTGAGAGTGTGACACACGCAATTCAACATGTTCACACGCTCACACGCCACACATGGCATTTCTCAGCCCTGCATTTATTACACAGCAACATAATAAAAACAGTAGAGATGGTGGTGGACCCCAGATCTGTCAGTGGTCAGGGCACAGTGGCCATACATGGACAAGCCATTGACCAGGTGAAAACCTTTAAAGGAGAATTAACATTTTTTTTTACAATCTGAGCCTTATTTCGGTAATAAAACAAGTTGTTTTACTCACCCATAGCACTTTGGTGTCATATGGAGCACTTCCAGAGATGTTTTAGATTAGCGATAGATTAGCGATTAACTTTAGCACTTTTCAAATCATAGAAGCTCGATGTCTTAGTCTACACTTTCGTTTGAGTCAAAAGTGGCCTCTAATCCGAGATTTATCCATAATTTACAGCTTTGCATTTCATGTTTGGGGCACTGGAGCTGAGAGTGAAATAAGCTGTGACTCTGCACATGCGCACTGGCGTCCTCATCTACTCGAAACTATGGATAAATCTCGGATTACAGGCCACTTTTGACTCAAACGAAAGCACAGACTAAGACATCGAGCTTCTATGATTTGAAAAGTGCTAAAGTTTGTTATTTGGAGACCGCTCGGGGCATATAATATTTGCGAACTCGCGCTACGGCTATCGCTAATCTAAAACATCTCTGGAAGTGCTCCATATGACACCAAAGTGCTATGGGTGAGTAAAACAACTTGTTTTATTACCGAAATAAGGCTCAGATTGTAAAAAACGTTAATTCTCCTTTAAGTATCTGGGAGATGGACAAGGATCTCAGCTGGAGCACTCAGGTGGCCAATGTTTGCAGAATTAACCAACGCTTTAATTTTCTCTTTGGTGGTTTTCTCTTTGGTGTCTGTAAAAACATGATGTTAATTTTTTACAGAGCGACAACTGAGTCAGTTCTCTGTTATGGCATAACAAGCTGGTGTGGTAATTTAACGGTAAAATCTAGAGCAGAGATCTCTGGCCTAATTAGAACGGCAGGTAAGATCATGGGTGTGATGCCCCCTCCTCAGTCCTCAGAATCTTTTTGAGCAGGCAACCTTGAGGCAGGCAAACGCAATTCTTGACAACAGTTCTCACGTACTGAACGGTGAATACGTCCTCCTAAATTCTGGAAGGAGATTCAGGCTTCCTCTGTGCAAGCACAACTGTTTTAAGTACTCCTTCGTCCCCATATCTATGAAGCTACTTAATAAACAGAGAAGATAGGTGAATACCTGGAGCGATATGGATGGACCCTCGTAGTTAGGGTTTCGGGGGGGTATTTTTATTTTTAGTGAATTTTAGTGAATGAATGTGTCTGACTTGGGGACTGATTTTATATTTATTTATGACAGGATGAATGTGTATATGTACTTTTTATATAGTGGTGGTGTACGGTTTGTGTGAAGGGTAATGATGGTGGGGATGGGGAATGATGTGAATGTTAGTGGGGATGCTGGAGCGGGTGATGGTTCGGGGGGAGGGTCGGAGGCGGGGGTGGGAACACCCAATACATCTATGTCTGTGCCAACACCGTTATCTTTTATCTGATGTCGTGTATGTATATTGTATGTATGTATGTATGTATGTATGTATGTATGTATGTATGTATGTATGTATGTATGTATGTATGTATGTATGTATGTATGTATGTATGGCAACCTTCCCTTACCTCCAAGACAAATTTCTCTCTGGTGGAGACTAATAAAGAAACCTAACCTTATTGTGCACTTTTTATGTTATAGTTGTTTGCCCTCACCATTTACTCAGCTGAAGGTGTATTTGGAGTGATTTGTGCATGTCTGAGCAAGCTTTAATCTCTTTTTGTCAAGATGCCAGGTTACAGAGCAACCCGTTTTTTTGTTTTGTTTATTGAAACTCTACAGCAAGAGTAGGACTCATTGTTTGACCAAGATTACAAAATCCATAGCCATCCACTTTTGACATATTATTAAACTAAGGGTGTTTTCACATATAGTCCCCTTTAAGCGAACCGAACTCAGTCCCCTAAAAGTGGACCAACAAGAGGACCAAGAGAACACAAACTCAGTTCTGTTTGTGTTCACATTGTGAAAGAGGACCGAGTTCTCTTTCTGGTCCACTTAAGCTCTGATGGAGCCTCAGTCCTCTTTCTGTTCACACTGTAGCTTCTCTAGAGCTCTGAGACCTGGTTTAGTCCTGGTTTAGTCTTGGTTTAGTCCTGGTTTAGTGCCGAAATAGATGCAGAAATAATCTGATAATATGACTCACCCATAAGAACGGTATCCATGTATGCACGTGTCACGGTCTTTAATAATCCGGAGCTCCGGAGAAAAGGACATATCCCGAACTTATCCCGTGTCCCGAGACGAGAGTTCCTTCTTACGTAGCATTAACATAGCAAGTTAAGGTTTCTTCTTCTCTTGGAAATGACGCGTAAATATCACGCGGCTCGCTCACAGCTGAACAGGCGCAAACACAACAGCGGTAATCGTCATGATTGGCGGGAGTGCGATCGGTGCGTAATTATGCTGCAACATGATTGGAAGCTGGAGCGCAGTTCGGCCTATGATTGGCTCTTGCCGGCTCTTGGCTCACTGGCTCGTGGTGGTGCACTGCACAAAAGGCGAAGTGAACCCGGAGCGTTATGTGTACACACTGCGCAGGTTAGGCGAACCGTACCGCGGACCTTTTAGCGAACCGTACTGAGACCACCTCCCGAGATGGTCTCAGTTCGGTTCGTTTTAAAGGGGTCTGAGTGCGCTTAGAGTGTTCACATATAAACCTATAATGCTCAGTTAGCGATCTGAGTTCGCTTTAAACACTGAAAGGGACCAAGTGTGAAAACACCCTGAATTTGACTTCAATTTGGTTTGACTCAAAATTCTTTTTAGATTAGAGTTCAGTGTGTCTCAGTTTTGGATGAAGCCGAAGAAGCGACTTTGACTTATTCCCGTATGACCCATGTCCAGAGTATGTGAAGGAGCACTGGAGAGAAGATGCTTTCTTTGGATACCAGTACCTGAATGGAAACAACCCCATAATGATTCGGCGCTGCACCTCTCTGCCCAAGAACTTCCCCGTCACTGAGAAAATGGTCTTCGTCCATGGTTGCGAAAGCCTGTGTGAAGAGATGAAGGTGAATTTCAACAACAGTCGGCTAAACAAATCTTATGTTCTTAAATAAATTCTGTAAACTGTTGTGTATTTATGTTTTAAACAGAATGGAAACATTTATTTGTGTGACTACAAGAACTTGGATGGAGTAATTACCAACGTTATCAAAGAGAAAAAGCAGTATTTGGTGGCTCCTCTTGTTCTTCTCCACAAAACTCCTGACGATGAGCTGAAGCCTATCGCCATCCAGGTAATGGTTTGACAAATCACTTTAATCTCATTATAGATCAGGCCTGGACTGGTAATCGGGCATGCCGGGCATTTTCCTGGTGGGCTGACAGTCCTAGGGGCCGATGCTGTTGGTTTTTTTTTATTTGTTTTTGTTTTTTTTAATTGTTTTTTTAATATATACTTAGAGACCGACCCACAGTTTAGAGGAGGCATCCGATTGGTCCATCTTCAATGTAGACAGTGGATTAAACTAATCAGGATATAGTAGTTTATGAGAGCGGTCCCACTCCTTTCTCTGCACTGATCCCTGCCAGTTTCAACGTTGAGTGTGGAAACATGGAGAAGCAGCAGAAAGGGGGTTCAGAGAAGTTGCGGGCTAAAAGATTAAAAAATCTCACTATAGACGCTGCAAAATGTTCTAAAATAAGAGACATATTCTCTGGAGGGGCTGCTGGAGCCTCCACGTCCTCTGCAGCCCAGGCTGAAGGTGGACAGGGAGAGGAGCAGCCAGAGACTGTGGACAGGGAACCCGAGGGAACCCGAGGGAACCCGAGGGCCAGAGTGACCAGGAAGTGTCGCAGAGGCACAGCAGGTCAGCAGGTAGTAATGTTAGGATAATACCGGGACTTTTAGGTGATGGACAGCCATGAAAATCACCTTTCAGCGAAATTCGCCGTTTTGAAGCCAAAACAAGTGACCTACGTGTTCAAAGTTCAAAGTGTTCTTCAGCGCTTTGCCTGGGAGCCATCGTGCTTCTGACCTTGTGTACAAGATGCATTTTAAATAAACCATTGAATGTGTAGTTACTGCAAGTTTGCTGGTGTTTTTTGGGGATTTTTCCTTTAAATGTTGCGTCCTGGTTTCCCCTCGGCCAAGACGTAACGATAGTAAAATACTTTGCTTCGGGGAACACAAACATAAATTAGTCTGTTATGCTCCACTAATTATGAGGGGCCGGTCTAAGCCAAAAATGCCAGGGATGTTTTTTTTGTCCCTGTTATAGACACTTTGCAGCTGATGTCATCAACTTTGATGCTAACTAGAGGCACTGGTCTGTCTGAAACACTGTTAATCAAGTTTGATTTAAATCTGAGCTTTGTTTGAACACAGTCTGACCATAAAGAAGAACTGATGTATGTAGAATTACAACACATGAGCTAATTTGTGCTGTTAAATAAAAAGTCTCTTTCAAACAGCATTACAATCAGTTTTGTTGAAAATGAAACCTAACTGGACCATAAATGCTTGTATTGTATTGATCAGAGACTCGTGAAAATGTCTAAGTTAAATTTGTATTTTTCTTGAATTTTCAGACCATCTCATGTGTGCTTTGTGTCACCATGGCAACTGCTGAACACATGCAGACTTTATTTTATGCAGAACGTAAAATTACTCTTCTTTCTGGTCCTTTTCATTAATTTCTTGTATGTTTAATCTCATGACACCGTTGATGTCTTTTTATATTTTATAAAAGAAACAAATAATAATAAGAATACGAATAATAAACTACTGAACATTACACCCCAGCATGATGATTGCAAACAATCAACAGAAATGGAAAATAGTAGCGGATATTCACCACTTTTTCTTAAATAAAACTCACAGCTCAAACAGACTCCATCAGAAGACAACCCCATCTTTGTCCCTGCTGACTCAGAGTACGACTGGTTACTGGCCAAGACCTTTGTGAGGAGCGCAGATTTTAATGAACACCAACTCAACGTGCACCTCCTGCGCACTCACCTGCTCGCTGAAGTCTTCTCCCTGGCCCTTTTGAGAAACATGCCAATGGTCCATCCGCTGTACAAGGTAACATGATTCAGGAATAGTACAAGGCGAGATGTTCAGTATTTTAACTGTTATCTTCCGTGGTCTCGTCCGCCAGCTCCTCATCCCCCACACACGTTACACTCTTCAGATCAACTTCTTGGCCAGAAAACTGCTCATATCAGCGAATGGAACCTTTACAAAAGTAGGTGGTTGTGGTTAAAATGCACATAACAGATTAGACTACTGCTTTCACTAAAATATAATTAACATAGCCTGATTATGTAAAAAAAAAAATGCTAAATTGACTCTTGTGAGCTTTAAGCCATGCTAGAATGTTGTTATCTTGTCAGAAACATACTTGGAGTTGTGTTTTATTTCTTTCACACATGTCTGAGTAATCTTTTATTATTAGTCTATCTACAGCTGCAAAGCTCAAAATGCTCTGTTCCACCTTGTGATGTCATGTAGTGGTAGTTTACCTTTTGCTCATTAGAGATTGGTAATTCCAGGGATGAAAATATCCAAATTATTCTAGTGAAGGTGTATGGAGTTTAAAACACAGTGGAGCGCTTCCTGTATTACTAAATGACACCACAAGGTGGAACACAGTGTTTTTGGTTTGGTGTGAATGAAACAAAACACAACTCCAGGTGTGTTTGTGATGTGGAAACAGCATTATAACATTGATCAGAAAATAGCGTAATTATGGCCCCTTTAACACAGGTACTATCTCACCAAAAAGGTATACAGTGGTCCTTCGCTCTATCGCGGTTCACTGTTCGCGGCCCCGCTGTTTCTCGGATTTTTATATTTTTATTTTTATTTTTTATAGTGTAACATTTTTTATAGTGTAACATTGTGTTCTGCGTCCTGATTGGCTAAGAGACCTTTGCCGACTGATAGATGGGGGACGCGAGGGGGGGAACCAGGACTAGACCAGGACTAGACCAGGTTTAAACCTGGACTGGTCCTGGACTAAACCAGGACTGGACCAGGTCTAGACCTGGACTAAACCGGGACTAGACCAGGTCTAAACCAGGATTAAATCACCCCGTGCGGCTCTTTGCTGATTTCGTGCGGCTCTTGCGTTCATTTGTGCGTGTTCGGTTTGTGGCTTGGGCTGCGAGGACGCGGTCCTTAGGGGGAGGCATGGTCCGGGCGCCGCGGTTCGATCTCGTGCTCGCAGCCCCGGCCTTGCGCCGGTCGTGCTGTTCTGTCACGGATTTGACCACACGCACTTCTCCAAGGGGTTGGTGCGTGTCGCGTCCGGATCCACTGACTCATGTCTCCGCTCCCCTCACGCTCCCGGCGGAGCCCCCACGCTTCACTATTAATACATTTTGTTGAAAATCTACGAAAGTTTGAGTGTTTAAACGAGAAAGAAATGTGAGAAAACGTTAATTCCAGTGTTTTAAGGCGTTTACAGTCTTAAAACATGTAAAATAATTGTAAAATATAAAGTTGTCCTACTTCGCGGATTTCACTAATTACGGGTTATTTCTGGAACCTAACCCCCGCGATAAACGAGGGACCACTGTAACTAAGAAAAACATGAAAATCTGTCACATGTACTTTAAATACTAAAGTAAGGCTGCATAGCATTTCTCTGTCTTACCCCTTCGTCTTACCGCTACCCCTTGGTTTTGCGCAATTTTGATCAAGGACTAGAGCCACGACCGAGGGCTACATACCCCTTGAAAAGTAAGCTCTCGACCAGACTTGGAACGAAGGGGTACGCCTACAAGCTCAGGCAGGTTTTGGGATCAGGATGGCAGCGTCACATCGACCAGCCAAGGAGTCTCATAAATGTGTTTTCAGCAGTTGTAATTATCGATTAACAGTTTAGCAGGTTTACAATTATGACGCTTATGTTCTACGTTACTTTTAGTGAACTGTTGTTGCGGTTTTAATTGTAGTGATGTCTGTTTAGCCGACTTTATCGTTTTCATCGAACTTTCATGTATAAATAAGCTAGCTGAGGTACCCGATAATCCTTGACATTTGTTTACGTTTGTTTGCGTCAATTGTTGTCGCCTCTGTAGACGTAGCAGCCAGGCAGAGGCAAGGGATGATGACGCAAATGGTAATCGAGTGGTGTCCCATTTCTTAGGGGAACATTCGTACCCCGAGCCCTCTCAGCTTGGTATCGAGGGGCAAGAAAAAGACGTAGATAAAAGGGAAGGGGTAAGACAGAGTAATGGGACACAACCTAAAGTGTTGTCTGTATGTTGTAGTTTGCATCATCTGGTGGAGAGGGTATGGTCACCATCTTGCAGAGGTCCCTGTCCTCCCTGACCTACCGCTCCCTGTGTATCCCTGACGACATCAAGGACAGAGGAGTGGAGTCTGTGCCCAACTACTACTACAGGGACGATGGACTCAGGCTTTGGGACATCATACACAAGTAATCTTTCCTACATTGTATTCTTTATTACAGTGAGACGAAACACCTTAACTCCAAACACATCCAGAGGAGGGGTGGGGTCTGGAGGTGTAAGGAAAAGTGTGATTGGACTGACAGGTCATTCTGATCATCTAACATTGCAAACAAAGATGACTATGAATTAGGAATGTACCAGCTTTTACAGTTCCGATACGATACTTTGACTTGAAGTATTTGCTGATATTAGCTAATACCAGTGTAGCGACAGAGAATGTCTATTTCCTTAAAACGTACATGAACATTCACACAGTCAGTGGCTTCCTCTTTTCTGCATCACTCGAGGAAAAACAAAAGCTAAAACACAACACTACCCACTCCAGTCCATCTTTCCCACAATCAGGGAATAATTTTGAAAAGTTTAAAATGCTTCTTTAACTTATTACAGATATCCAGCTGTCTTATGCAACTGTAACTTATAGTTCAAATCACTACTGAACAGTTTAGTAAGAATAGAAGTTCAAACAGTTTGCCTTATTCATTAATCTTTTCTTAAAAAATGTTCTGTAAACTTCCACTTTAAGAAGATGCCGAGAGAACTCTGTGCCACATTCACAAAGTGTTCTGAAGCAGCTGAATTCCTTCTTAAGTGGCACCTTCAAGGTCATTTACATCTAATTCATCGAATTTAAATAGAAAATGAACATGTATTTGGTTAGAAACGCCGTCTGAACATCCAAATATGGCCAGTCTGGGTTATTACGTGTGAAACATTTCAGTAAGTCAAAAACTTATTGAAATATATGTGGGCACTTTTATTGTATTTATCACACTTTCGCAAACCTGTGGTAAATAACATGGGAGGGGGGCCGGGGTAAGGGTTAGAGTGCCCATGTGGGTCAGGGGGTGATGGGGGTGAGTCCGGGATGATGACCAGGCACAGGGCTGTGATAGTGGCCCATCTGAAGAGCACTGGGGCTGGGACAGACCGAGGCTCACTGCCGCCTGGATAAAGTCTGTTAGACCCAAAAGACCACATGCTCAATAAAATGCATCATTATTGTTATTGGGCTGGATAATAATATGTTTATAGGAAATAATTTAAGAAAATATATAACTTATAATCATGGAGGAATTCAATTTTTGTGTTGCATTATCAGAGTGATAATATTCTAAAACAGTAGAATTTTTTTGTTTTTACAAGTGCTCCTGAGGGTTTGTTCTTACAGAATATTTCCAGTTAAGAAAAAGTTTTGTAAATGCCAAAAGTGTTCATAGAAGGCCTTAAGTACAAATTTGTTTGTAAGAACATTTCATGAACGAGGCCCATTATTATCAAAATCAGTCTTTAAATATTCTTATTACATCCATCCATATTACATCCCAACTAGGATATCAGCTGAACCGATATTTGGAAGCCGATATACACAGCTACACAGTGCTGGTGCCAATATTTGATACCAGTATCGGTATCGGGGCATCCCTACTAAGAACTGTAGACTGTAATGATATTAAAATAAAAATGTACAATTAAATGGCAAAACGGTTAATTTAGTGTTAAGTCACACTAGGTGGGCAATCTTTGGGTCAAACTATCTTTTCTTTGGAATCTTTCTGTACTTCCTGTTTAACTGAGTTCAATCCAGCAACTAGCTGGTGATCGTCAACAACCAAAAGTTACATCATTAAAGGTGCTGATAATAAACGTTGGCCATTAATAGAAAGATAAATGAGGGAAAACTGGAATAACGCCTTTGAACAGGTAAGTTAAAGACATAGTTCTGTCATGTTTACCAAAACTTTGCGTTGTCCCCCAGTGTTGTTTTTGTGGAGATTACTACACGCTGCATGATGCAGCACAAAAAGACATTGATCAGTCTGTTATAAAGTGTAATTAAAAAAGCTGAATGCATAATTGGCAACAACAAGCCAAGCGTACACCAGAGAGTTGCCAAGTTTGTATCTCTTAAGTAGGAGAAAGGAAAATACAATAATTCAACTAAAAAACAGGTATTTCAGGAGAATTCTTTATCATGATATTGATAATCTAGTTTTGGAATAAATGCTCTAAAAAAAATCTACCCTTCGTAATAATAACTTTTCCGTCAAATGTTTTTCTTCATGGAGATGTTATTGCTTTGTCTGGAATGGTTCACAGTATGACATTAAACTTTTTTATCTTCATGGAAACAATACCAAGTTACAGGTCTGATTTTTATTTATTTATTTATTTATTTATTTATTTATTTATTTATTTATTTATTTATTTATTTATTTATTTATTCATTCATTCATTAATTAATTTATTTATTTATTTATTTATTTATTTCATCTGTAGTCCCTGGACAGGTGTAAAGTGTCAACCTACAGGAAGTAAAATACAATAGAATAAAAACAAGGTTATTATTTACACTCTAAAATCATTCTTACATACAGTTATATACAGTCATAAAGCCACATTTAGGCACATACATTTCAGCCATTCATTTTCAGCCACAAATCACCACATACCGTTGAATGCAGACACATACAAACTCATAAAAACAGTCACACAACAGTAACACACAAGAGGCAGGATGGTGACAGGGGCGTCGGGAGGTGGATGTTAGTGGTGACAGGAGTCTCAATTAACCATTTCTTGAACTGGAATTTAAGTGAGATGTAATTGAGGAGGCTTCTGATTGTGGTGGGGGTGGTGTTCCAGTCATGGGCAGATTGCACAGAGAAGGAGGTTTGGCCAAAGATACTTTTTCTGAGGGGGATGATACAGCCCCCTCTCGATGCCCCTCTGGTTTATTCATTTATTTATGTATTTATTTATTTGATAGGGACAATGCGCATTAATGAACATAAGTATAACAAATGTAAATATGTCGAATTTTAGCTACAAAGCTAATTTTCATGCGTAGTCCCTAGGCAGGCAAATACATAAAAATACAACATACAAACAAAAGTCTAGTGGTCACATGACTGGTTGGTTTTCAGCCTGTGTTTTCTGCTGTGAATTATTGAATTATTTTAGACACAGATGAGCATATTTGACCATGTTTTCCCAGGTAAGTAGATTGTGTTTTTGCAGGATTGGACAGTGGTGATAAGAGTGGGGTTTCCGGTCGAGAGTTTTGATGGTGCGTTTATAAAGAGAGTGGATGGGCTTTAAAGCTGTAGAGGTTGAGCGAGACCGACAGTTAGACAGTAAGTGATATGGGAAAGTATCATGGAATGCATGAACAGTTTGGCTGACTGTATGGACATTTGAGGTCGAATGTGTCGAAAGTTGCTGAGATACTGACCATTTTTATGTGAGATTTGAAAGTGAGTTTTGAATCAAGCATGACACCGAGGTATTTGTATTCTGGAACCACCTGGAGCCGTTCACCGCACACAGAGAGATCAGGATCCATGGAGGGGCTGTTATGAGATTAGGTGAAGAACATTGCGACTATTTTGGATGTGTTTAGCCGTAGACATGAGTGCTGTAACCAATCAGTGATGTGAACCAGGGCCTGTGAGAGTTTAACAGATACGGTGGAGATGTTTTTACCATCGACATAGAGAATTGTGTCATCAGCACACATCTGGACGGAGACATTTGGACAAGCAGATGGGAGGTCGTTGATGAATAGTGAAAATAATAAGGGACTTAATACCTTGTGGGACACCAGTGGAGAGACTAAGGACGGAGGATAGATGAGATTGAATTCTAGCGTACTGGGAGCGGTCTGTTAAATAAGCCTGAATTCATTTTACAGTATTGGCAGAAAAATTAAAGTGTTGCAACTTACTCAGCAAGATGTTGTGATTGACTGTGTCAAATGCTTTTCTCAGATCCAGGAAAACAGTGCCAACGACCCCGCCCTTGTCCAGTAACTGACGAATATCTGTGGAGAGCCAGCCAGAGCTTTTTTTTTTTTGCTCAAATACAGGCCCTTTAACATTGTGAATCAACCTCTGATGGTCTACATGTTGTGTCCTTGAGCAAGACACTTAAGAGTCTGAAAAGGAGAGTTGCAGTGGCGGCTGGTCCATAGGCGCCGCCCTTCCCAAAGAGGAGAGGAAAAATATGAAATGTATAATACTAAAAAATTTTTGTTTTTTTGTTTTTTTTAATCAATGTCAGTTTTAATTATTTGTGTGTCTCTACATATAATCTGAATTATTCAAACAACATTTCCACCAAATTACTCTTATTCAACAGTGAATTACATAGTTGATTCTCTCCTTGGGGCTCGCTCCAGAGCGCCCTCGAACTCTAGCGAAATAGCCAATCGTGTGTGGTTGCTAGGGGAAAATTTTAAAAATTCCTATCAGATTCCTATCAGCCTATCAGCACCGCCAAATAAAATGGTTTTGGGGCACCCGTGTGCGTCGCCCCTGCTACAGAAAGTTTGGATCACTATTCGCCCTGTCCCAGACTGATTAGTCACGTGATAGGCGTATCCACATATTAATCCACAGGGAATACGCGGATGAATTATTGTGAAAGGACGTCTGAATTATTGTTTTTAATTTATTTATTTTCTGTGCCATCTGTGAGAAGATAATCACGACCAAGTTGAAAGGTCAGTCTGGACTCAGGAAGTAATGCAGGGGATGAGCACGGGTTTTATTCGGGAGATGCATTTTGGAAGAAGTCGCGTTTTCAGCTTGTCCCAAGTCTTAGTAATTAAACTGATTCGCGGAAGGTGAATTTGATGCTTTATTGCCAGATAAGTTAAGTTTTCGGTCTGAAGTGGCTTGTTAATGGACTTTGCGAGTAAGTAACGTTGCCCGAGGGAGAGCGGAACGACGGTAACTGGATTTCACTGCCGCTGCCTACGATTTCTCAACTCACGAGTGGCGGCGGTACGGTACCTTTTTCCTGTTTGTTTGCCATTGCGGTGAAGGAGCCAGTTCCGTACCCAAGCTACGAACCAGGCCTGCAACGGTAGAACTTGGGGTTGGAGAATTATATTTGAGTGTTTTGCCGGCTATAGGATAAATTGTTTATTTGGGCCCATTAGAATATTGTGACTGTTAAACATTTTGTGTGTTGAGGTTTACCCTTGAGATGTTTATCTAAATGCTTGAAAGCACTTTTTTCATTAGATGTAATATAGTTCATATTTACTTTGTTGTGGTCATTGAGTGTCATGTTTGTTTGAGGTTAACCCTTTAAACACAAGACATATAGTACAAAAGTAGTTCATTTAAGAGTTTACTCACATTATACTAATAAGAATCATTTCATGTGTACTGTGCATTTTAATAGCCATAATACTGTACTAAAAGGTGTAAGCACACTAGTATAAATGTGTAATAAGAACTCAGGTTAGTCTCTCTCACATAACAAACACAATAATAGGCAGGGAAATCTATTGGCACATCAGCCCCACCAAGATTTTTTTTCACCAGCCGCCACTGGAGAGATGTATTACTAACTGTGGTTTTCTTTGATTAAAAGCAGTGATATTTCTATTTCTCTCATACATTTTACACAATTAATCTGCTTTAAATAAAGCGTGAGTTTAAAAATATATATACAGTATACGAATAAATCTGTAAAACACTATTGCACTATTTCAGGTTTGTGAAAGGAGTGCTGAGTTACTACTACACGAGTGATGAGGAGGTCATATTGGACACAGAACTACAAAAATGGATCCAGGACATTTATGAACATGGATTTCTGTCTCAGGCCTGCACAGGTGAGCAGCTTAATAATAATGTAAGGAAAATGCTAAATACTAATGCAAATACTCTGCAGTGGCATCATACTGAGGGTGTTGTACATGTTTGTGAATTGGCGGAATGTTCACCAGTTACCATGGCGACACGAGGCCCCCATTAGCAAACACAGTCAAATAAGTTTGAACCTCCTATGACTCATGCTTTATTGATTTCTCTTTGTTATTTGGGCTGATTGGGACCTGATGAGTGCAAAAACAAAGAATTATTTTTACATGATGTAGTTTCTGAGAAAAATGATGTCCACATGAGGACATTCACAATTGAATAAAGATTTGCAAAAAACATTTATTAAGTGCACGAACACAACAACATTTTTCCTGAGTGTAAAAACAAAATGAAAAACAACAATTGTGGCTCATTTGATTTGCTGCTAGCAGGTGCAGAAAGACATATGCCTTTAACAAAGTAAAAAAAAAAAAAAAACCTCTTAGCAATATTTTAAATTGAACATTGCATTGTTGCTGTTCTAAATTGTCCACCTGTGTGTGAAAGGAGATTTATAGTCTGAAGACTCTTTGCAGATGATGCCAAGGACGTTGCACTATGTAACTTTTATGACGGTGGTTCCATAATCTACTTGGAGATTATATAATAATAATAATAAATCTTTATTTATAAAGCACTTTTTAAAACAAGGTTTACAAAGTGCTGTATAAGCCACAAAGAACAATACAAAAAGCATAAAAATAGCATACAGAATGCATACAAAAACAGACACAAACAGTTCAAGTAATTATGACAAATAAATAAAATAATAATAAAAGGAATAAAATCAAGCTAAAACCAGTTAAAGGAAGGCCAACCAATAAAAATTAGTTTTAAGAAGTGATTTAAAAGATGATACTGATGGTGCAAGCCTTATTTCCTCAGCCAGGTCATTCCAAAGCCGAGGCGCTCGGACTGAAAAGGCTCGATCACCTTTAGTCCGGAGCCTGGACTTTGGAACAGCCAGGGACCTGCCTGAGGATCGAAGGAGGGCTCGTACAGGGTAAAAAGTTCTGAAATGTAACTAGGTGCAAGACCTAAACAAGCTATCAGTAAAATCTTAAAATCAATTCTAAAACACACAGGCAGCCAGCAAACGGAAGCTAAAACAGCAGTAATGTGAAGTCTGTGAAAAACAGTGAGGAGCTGAGCTGTGGCACCAGTTGGAGGCGGGAGATGGATTTGGAGTCAAGGCTGGAGAGGAGGGAGTTGCAATAGTCTACAGAGATCAGGGCGGGAGAGGATAGTTTTGACTTTGCTAATTGTACGGAGGTGGAGAAAACAGGATTGGGTGACATTTTTTATGTGAACGTGGAAGTTGAGGTAAGAGTCAAAAATGACTGAGGTTTTTGGCAGCGGGGTGATGTTGGGAGCGAGAAGACCGAGACTATTGCTGATACTAGAGGTGGACTGGGGAAGATTGATTAAAATGATTTCGGATTTGGAGCTGTTGAGTTGTAGGAAGGAAGATGTCACTGAAGCACTTTAACACAGCAGCCAGACTTCGGGGTCGTTTGGTCTCAGCGGGGAGGTAGGTCTGCATGTCGTCAGCATAGCAGTGGAAAAACACGTTATGGTGGGCTATAACGTCTTAAAGGTACAGTGTGTAGGATTCGTGGCGCATAGGTGGATGGTGGCTATTGCAATTCCTGTTCTAGCTACGGCAGACCTCGAGGGTCACCCGGGCTCGCCGTAACACGGACAGCTCGCGTACCCGCGCACGAACCACGCGCACTCGTGAAGCGCACCCGACAACTACTGTACAAATAAAACGCGGTCCCGTTCACTGTTTTCTTTTTCTTTCTGCATGAGAGCACACATTTGTGTGTTGTGTACCATGACAATCTACACATCAAATGAAATCTTAAGGTCTCATCTTTTTGACTATGCAATTCATTTCCCGGCACAACAATCACTCCCCGAGCACATGGGGCTTTTATATGGAAAAACACAAAACGAGGTTTGTTACTTTGCTTACCTTTGAAGGCTCTGTACAGGTCAAACTCAGTATTTCACCATAAACTTGGTCTCAATCTGTCCGTAAGGATCCAGCGAATAAAATCCAGTAAAACTATTTAGTCCAAAACATGTGTTAGATCCATTACGACGTGTGATCCGGCAACATGCTTGTTGTTTATCCAAGGCGGAGCCCAAATGTCCTTCTGCGGCTCTCGTAATCAAAATGGCTGCCTCTATATGGGGAAGATCCCCCTTTTATGCAGGTAGATCTAAGTCCAACAGAATACTTTGATTTCATGATGGAAGTGAAAAGGCTTGGAAAACACTGTATTTTTGAATGGGAATTGAATATCTTCAATTTTGGTAATTAACGGGTAAAAATCTTACACACTGTCCCTTTAAGGTGAACAAATAAATAGAAAATAAAATGGGACCTAAAATAGAACCTTGTGGCAAACCACAAATAATGGGGGCAGGGGAGGAGATAAAATGACATGCTTATGGCAAAGGTTCTATCTAAAAGATAGGAATAAAACCAATCCAAAGTAATTGTGTATTTATTATATTACAATTACATGAAATATTCAAATGTACTTTAAAACACCTCTACACAGACCTTTCCTGTGACCTAAGTTGATGATGTCACCTCCTGTCTGAGAGATAGTCCCTCACCCCACAGGCCTACTCACACTTCAGATGTGGGTTCACATGTAGTGTGAGGGCGTCTCCATTCATTGAGTGCCGGTGACGAGTTTTCTCGTCATGTTGAAACCAAACGTTGAGTGCCGTGACGAATAAACTCGTCAAGGACGTTTTTCAGCGGGGATCGCTAGAATACGACCTGGAGCAACTTTGAAGGTGTAATTCACGTCTCCCAACCTGTAGGTAGCGATCTTGTATCATTATCTGCCGATCAGAGACGCGGAAGAGAGGAAGAGTGTAGTGTGTGTACTGTGTCAGACCCTCCAGGAATTCGCGATGTTGCGATTTGCAACTTCAACGCAACTTCAGCCAATCTCCGCGAATTCAGGGCGGTGTTGCAATTTTGACCAATCACCGCAACTTTTCCGCAATTTTTACTAATTTTGACCAATCATCGGCGACGTATTGAACGCCGACCAACTTCCTTCTGTGTAGAAGACATAACTGAGATGAGGTGCACGGTGCGTTTGTGTGTGTGTGCGGCAGAGGCGGTGGGTCACGTGAGTGTGGGTGTGTGCACGTACGGAAGTGTGTGCGTGTAAAAGCGCGCGCTCACCTGTCAGGAGAGAGTCAGGGTTGGGGTGTAGCCGTATTTTTTGTTCACCACAAACCATTCATTCATCTTTCACGTTCATCTGTTCATCCTGCTGGTTTTCATGAGTTCCATTTCATCCTGCTGTCATAGCTGTGTGCGCTCTTTTTGTAATAAATGCACAAAACGCATATCTGGATCTCAGGGTATCTGTCACCATAGCCTCCTCTTTGCACGTCACAAATCTGCGAGCCATAGGACCCAACCTCATATTCTCGGCGGCTAAAAGGTTTGAGTTTGAAAGCCGCAACATTCTGCTTTACTTCCGTGTGACAAAACTAAAATGCGGCCGTGTCCCAGTTCCCAGAGTGCACAGCTCGGAGCGCGGCCCGAAGGGGGCTCAGACTGCAGTCAAGGAGGTGCACACTTGCTCAGCCCCGACTGCAGTCCGCGGACCGCTTAATGATTGCGGTCTCCGGACCGCGTGTTAACTGCGCATGGGACAAAAAAGAAGTGGGACAGCAGTCGTCGCGCCGGTGTACTGTCGAAATGTGTGACGCACATGCCCTTCGGGCCACGCTCCGAGCCGCGGGCTCTGGGAATTGAGACATTCTAATGGCAAAGAAACATGTCTGCGGCGCCATTTGCCCACAAAAATAACAGCAAAAGACCGCGCGAAACAGTTCCCCTCCTAGTAGTCATTTATTTTCGATATTGGTAAGGTTGTTTTAGGACCATATCTGTGATCTCTGTGTCTTTGTATTATTCTTTGTCAGTAATAACTCAGTATTCAAAATATTACTAAATTTTAATTACAAAAAGCGAAAATCGCAACTATTTATCGCAACTTTCACTTCCTCCCGCAACAAATTCGCAACAAAAACCTTAAAAGCACCGCAACTTTCATCGCAACTTTTTGGAAAAGCTCCCGCAAATTCAGGCATTTTAGCCCGCAACAATCACAAAAAATGCCCGCGAAATCCTGGGGGGTCTGCTGTGTATTGTGCGAGTGGAGCAAGATGGTGAGGCGAGGGGAATCCGGAAAAGCAGATAGCTGTTGATCAGCGCCTATGGAGCGGTCTGATCGCTCTTGGGACCCAGGATCCCGGATCAGAGGACCGCAGAGACACACCGGATCAGGCCGCGAGGTCGGAGCCGAGATCTGCTGTGCCCGAGGCAGACAATGTGCCGTGCGCGAGCTGCGCGGAGCAGGAACTCTGATCAGAACTACAACAGCGCAAAAGAAGAGGATTACTGACTGGGAGCACTAGATCCTGGTCTCCAAAGAGGCATGAGATGAGAAGAATTAAGTTTACATGATGCTGCTGTGTGGTAATTGTAATGAATGAAGTTATACGTGTGTACGTGCGCGCGTACGTGTGTACACGCGCGTGTGTACGTGCACGCGTGTGTGTGAGTATAGCTGTGTGTCTGTAAAGGTTTATGCATGGGCTTGTGTGTATGTACATATATATGTGTGTGTGTGTGTGTGTGTATGTGTGTGTGTGTATATGTGTGTGTGTGTAGGTGTGTGTGTGTGTGTGTGTATATGTGTGTGTATGTGTGTGTATGTGTGTGTGTGTGTGTGTGTGTGTATATATTAGTTTTTATTATGGGTTTGTACTCTGAGCCTCAATATTGTTGTGAAGTGACAAAGTTCTATTTTATATGAAAAGATATTATTATATCCTGTAAACATCTCTTGGCACAATTGATTTGAAGGAATTTTCAATTCACAGAGCCTTATATTCTTATATTTGTAAATAAAAAATGTACTTTGTCATCAAAAATCTCTTTCTCTGTTGTTTTAGATGTTTGAGGTGCCACTAAATCAATAAATATTGACGTCAAAAACACCGATCTGCTCGAAATGACTCTTTTTACAAAATGCTCGTTTTCTCCATTTTATGGTCAAAAAACAGCGTTTTTGCTGAAACTTCCCTATGTTCTACTATCAATTACTTGAGAACCGAAAAGGATGGAAACAGAATTTTTATCTAGGTGAAAGAAGAGAGTCTACACTTTATTTTGATGTGTGCCATGTTTATATAGTCAAAGAACTCAGTATTCTGTGGGTCTTGGAAAATAAGTGAAAATAGATTAAAACCTCCGGCACTCTGGGGTTGGAATTCTGAAAACAGGCCGGCAGTGAATGAGTTAAGAATGTTTGGACTTGTACTTCCAGAGAATGTGGAGCAACTTCAGCCAAGTACATTCCCCAAAATAATTTCACCGGAAAGTTTTCAAACAGCACAGCGCTCGTATCTTAGCAAGGAAGTAGCATCTTGGCAGCGAGTGCTAACTGGATACAATAGGAAGGAATGGAGTAACAGTTAAAGGTGCACTATGTATCCTTTTAGTGTGTGTGTGTGTGGGGGAGGGGGTCACCTGCTTGTTTCTATGGAGATGTCATTGCTTTGTCTGACAGGTGGCAGGGCCGTTGCTCGCCATTTGGATGCCCTAAGCACCACCCCGCCCCGCCCGGAACAATAATTCAGAATTTATTTATACACCAAACATAAAAGATTAAATAATAATAGTAAAAAGGTTAATAAATAAATAACACCATCATAATTATAAATTAAGATTTGTACAATGACTGCAGACTGAATATTGAACTGAATATTGTAAACACAGAACAAGTATTTACCCTTGTAAGCAGTGGCAGCTGGTGGTGTCATTTTTTTTTTTTTTTAATGAATATATATTATAAATATATGTATTACCTATAGGTTATATAGGTATTATAACACATGCCAGAAACATTTTGGTCACTATTGGCTGAGCTGTATCTATCAGCACAATGTACAGCCAAGCGTTTTGCCTCTCCACAGATCTAACCTGTAACTTGGCCTGGTTTTGTCTGGTTTGATAGAAAGATTTAATACCATACCGTGAAACATTCCAGACAAAGCAATAACATCTCCATAGAGAAAAGCATTTGATGAACTCTCCATCAGAAAAGTTACACAATGCACCTTTTAATGATATTCTGTCTGTCCAGGTAACGCTAGTGTAAAAACGTTAATACAGACCTGACTTGTTTATGATCAGTTAAGCAAATGATTAACAGGGCTGGAGGCTGTGGATTTCTGGTTAACAGTTCTGGTTAAACCGTATCGCTGACAGCTGTGTTGGCAGCTTGGAAGTTTACTCTTTCAAGCCAGTACGGCAATCATCTGAAGTGTCGACTGTTCCAATCCTCTTTTTTCACCCCTTCTGCACTGACGCACTTGACACACTTTCAGAAAATGCACACGTCACTGCAGTGAGGAGTGCGTAATGGGTATTGGGAAAGGGCCTTAGATATATTTAAAGCCATACTTGGGAGCATTCCAGGCAAAGTAACATCTTCATTGAGACAAGTGCCAGTGACTCTCAGAAAAGTTACATGGTGCACATACTGACTCAATCAATCAACCTTATAGTTATTTACTGTAGAATTACTTTATATCAAAAATGCATACAGATGCAAAATGCATTAATACCAAAAGTATAATATGTGTGTTGATGATTTTGTAACATTTTTCATTCTGCCAGGTATTCCTCAAAACTTCGACACTGTGGAGGAGATGATCAAGTTTGTCACCATGGTGATCTTCACCTGCTCAGGCCAACATGGAGCTGTCAACACTGGACAGGTAAAGGTCATTGTATTAATACTTTGCAGCTGATGTCAACACTGTTCTGTCAGACTTAAATCTGAGCTTTGTTTTAACACAGTCTGACCAGAAACAACTGATTTAGCTGGAACAGATGAGGTAATTTGTGCTCTTAAACAAGTACATCTCAAATAACATTACAATCACAATGTAGCTAGCATTAGTCAACAGTTTTTATATATATATATAAAAAAAAGTGCTCCTCACTTTCCACGGTGGTTGGTCTCTCACTCTCATCCAGCTCGGGTCCTCCAGAGGCCTGGGAGCTTGAGAGCTCTGCGCAGTATCTTTTCTGTTCCTAGTACTGCGCTTTTCTGGACTGAGATGTCTGATGTTTTTCCTGGGATCTGTTGTAGCCACTCCTCCAGTTTGGGGGTTACAGCCCTGAGTGCTCCGATCACCACGGGCACCACTGATGCCTTCACCTTCCAGGCGAAATGGGCGAGATGCGAGAACAAGGCTCTGTTGGAGATATATATATATATATATATATATATATATATATATATATATATATATACTGTATATATATATATATATATATTAGGGCTGGGAATATTAACGCGTTAATCGCGATTAATCGCAAACGATTAATGATCGCGAACAATTTTTTTAATCGCGATCAGAGTTTGCCAGCATTTTCCGCAATTCTACCATCCATATGCAGCTCATTTGGTTGTATTAATTAAACTCATTGTCGGTTAAACGCGCTATTTTGAGTTTGCTAGTATTTTGTTCCTTCTACGCATCCCTAGGCAGCTCGAGCGGGCTTCAATCATTTATTTACAATTTCTCAAAGTAAGCACTATTACTGGTTCATTGTTACTTTTTCCTTTCTCTGCACTTTTTTGAAATAAAAAAAATGGTGAGAAATACTTTGCATTGTGAGTTTCACTTTAGATTCGAACGGTCTTACTGCAAGATATCAATTTTAAACATGCAAAATAAATCACGATTAATCGCGATTAACTATGAAATTTCTGAGATTAGTTGCGATCAAGAAAATTAATCGTTTGACAGCCCTAATATATATATATATATATATATATATATATATATATATATATATATATATATATATATATACACACACACACACACACACACAGTGGTACCTCACCTTACAAAATTAATTTGTTCCAGAAGTGGTTTCGTAACGTGAATTTTTCGTAAGTTGAGTAGCTATTTCAATGGAAAAGGCCTGATCCGTTCCAAGGTTGTTGTTTTTTTTATAGTGTAACATTTTTTTTATAGTGTAACTTTGTGTTCTGCGTCCTGATTGGCTAAGAGACTAGACCAGGACTAAAATTGGAATAAACCAGGTCTAGACCAGAACTAAACCAGGTCTAGACCAGGTCTAAACCAGGTCTAAACCTGAACTGGACCTGGACTAAACCAGGACTGGACCAGGTCTAGACCTGGACTAAACCGGGACTAGACCAGGATTAAATCACCCCGTGTGGCTCTTTGTTGGTTTCGTGCGGCTTTTGCGTTCGTTTGTGCATGTTCGGTTTGTGGCTCGGGCTGCGTATTCGCCGCGGTTCTATCTCGTGCTCGCCGTGCTCCTGTCTCCGCGCTCCTTGCGTGTTCGGCGCTAGAGCTAAGAAGCCGAGAAAGGTGCTCTTTGAGCGGGCACGGCCGCAGGGTTTTCCCTGGGGCTGGCTCTGGTTCTATCCGACTTCCAGAGCCGGGGGGCTGACACTGTGAGCTAAGAGGCCGAGAAAGGTGCTCTTTGAGCGGGGATAACAGCGGGGCGTGCATCTGAGCGCGCATTATTCGAATTTTTGAGATTTCGCGTTTCGTAACTTGAATTTTTGAATTTTTCTTTCGTATCTAGAGACCAGAATTTAACGTGAAGGCGTTTCGTAACTTGGATTTTTCGTATGTAGGGTCTTTCGTAAGGTGAGGTGCCACTGTATATAGTGTCACTACAATGTAACTTCTAAATATTATATCATAAACATACAGGCAGAACAATCATCATGACCACCTTTTACCGAGGCACCATTGAGAGCGTCCTGACCAGCTGCATCACTGTGTGATACGGGAGCTGCACTGAACAGAACAGGAAAGCCCTGCAGCGCACAGTGAATGCAGCTGGGAGGATCGCTGGTGTCTCTCTCCCCTCCCTCCTGGACATTTTTAACACCCGGCTCACCCACAGAGCGTCCAGCATTGTGGGTGATCCAAGCCACCCCTCACACAGCCTCTTCAGCCTCCTGCCCTTGGGGAGAAGGTACCGGAGTCTCCGGGCCCACTCCACCAGACTGTCAAACAGCTTCATCCACCAGACTGTCAAACAGCTTCATCCACCAGACTGTCAAACAGCTTCATCCACCAGACTGTCAAACAGCTTCATCCACCAGGCTGTCAGGAAGCTGAACTCTCACCTTACCCGTCTCCCACTTCCCCCATATAAAAGGACAAAACACCGAGCCACAAACAAAGCAATGTGGTCTACTCCATTCAGTATAGTGAAGACTGCAGTGAGCGCTATATTGGGGAAACCAAGCAGCCACTTCACAAGAGGATGTACCAGCACAGACGGGCGTGCCAGAGTGGACCGTCTTCTGCCGTATATCTTCACCTAGAAGCCACGGGTCATTCATTTGAGGACAGTGAGGTTCAGATCTTAGCCAGGGAAAAGAATTGGTTTGAGAGGGGAGTTAAAGAGGCTATTTTTGTCAAAAAAGAGAATCCTTCTCTGAACAGAAATGGTGGAGTCAGACATAATTTGCATCCCATCTACAATTCCATTCTTAAGCGTTCCCAAACAGGGAAACAATAGGGCTAGCCAGGTCAGGGCCAGAGGTGTGAAAAACAGGCGTGTAGGGATGAATAGAGATCGTTAGCTAGACGCCAGAGAAACAAAAGACGGAAACCAATGAGATAGTTCCGGAAAGTAGTTAGCTAGGTAGCTCCTCCCTACAGCAAGATATAAGCAAGTGTCTTACCAGTATTCTTATTAGAGCTGACGAAGCCTCTCGGATGAGCGGCGAAACGTTTTCAACCAAACAAACTTTGTCCAGTTGACAAATTGAACTTCTCCTGTTATCATGGATTCTACCTGGACGACTGAGGGACTTTTCACGCATAAAAGAGATATCACTTTAAACACTTAAAAAAAAAAAAAAAACTGCTGCTAAGAACTACTGTTGCACTGTTGCACATTTACTACTGGAATTACTACTGTTGCACATTTATTTTTATCTTTATTTTCAATGCACATTCTATTGCAAATTACTGCATATTTCACTGCTCCATCTTCCATTGCACATTTTCAATGCACACTGCACATTTTGGACAAAGAAATAGGTATATTGTAAATAGGTATTTATTCATTCTTTGCACTGCTTTTAAATTTTAGATTTTAGATTTTGTCTTAGAAGTTTTTGTTTTGTCTTTATATTGTATTTTGTACACTGTCTTTTTGCACTACTTGGCAAGAGAGAAACTAAATTTCGATTCACTGTATGTCGAACACATATGGCAGAATTGACAATAGAGCTGACTTTGAACTTTTGAACTTGAGAACACCCCCAGCATGATGTCACTTCAAAGTATATGATCATTTAAACATAAAGGTTATAATATTAGTATGTTTTGGTGAATAGTGTTCTTGTGTATTGCAGTATGACTATGGCGGCTATATGCCCAACACCCCCATCACTCTACAGCAGCCTCCCCCGACCAAAAAGGGCACTGCTACTGAAGCCTCTCTACTACAGACTCTGCCCAACGTTGACACCACTGTCCAGGGCATGGCAACGATGTGGCTACTCAGCAAGCAGTCTTCAGACTTTGTAAGTATCAAAACGTCACCAACCAGAGTAGAAAATCTTATTGTTTTTCAAAGCTTTGATCAGAACTCTTTACAATGACACGGCACAATAGGCTGCAATGCATACAGCTCTGGATAAAAATAAGACCACTGCAAAATTATCAGTTTTTACTACTTATAGGTATGTGTTTGGGCAAAAATAACTTTTTTGTTTGAGTCTATAAACTACTGACAACATTTCCCCCAAATTCCAAATAAAAATATTATCGTTTAGAGCATTTATTTGCAGAAAATGACAAATGGTCAAAATAACAAAAACGATACAAGTTTTCAGACCTCAAACAATGCAAAGAAACAAGATCAAATTCATTTTAAAACAACATAATACTAATGTTTACGCTTAAGAAGAGTTCAGAAATCAATATTTGGTGCAATAACCCTTATTTTTAATCACAGCTTTCATGCGTCTTGACATGCTCTCCACAAGTCTTTCACATTGTTCGTGGGTGACTTTATTCCACTCCTGGTGCAAGAACTGAAGTAGCTCAGCTTTGTGTTTGTGTTGGAATTCAACAGACTCTGGAATGGAATGGCTGTAATACATGTAGAGATGCTGATTTCAGAATTTTTTTTTTTTTTTAAATGCAGTGGTCTCTTATTTTTTTCCAGAGCTGTATATGTCATGGTTTAGTCCTGGTTTAATTGCGATCCTAGACTGGTAGTGCTGGCATATAGTCAGTGTTGGCAAGATACATTTTACAGTGGTACCTCACCTTACGAAAGACTCTACAAATGAAAAATCCAAGTTACGAAACGCCTTCACGTTAAATTTTGGTCTCTAGATACGAAAGAAAATTCAAGTTACGAAACGCGAAATCTCAAAAATTCAAATAATGCGCGCTCAGATGCACGCCCCGAAACGTAAATACACTTTATCAACACACACGGGGTTAGGTTCCAGAGGTGGCCCGCGGTGGGAGAGGTCCACGAGGTAGGATAACTTTGTATTTTGAAATTGTTCTACATGTTTTAGGGCTGTAAATGCCTCACCACACACATTCTACGCTTTTCTCAGACTGGAGTTGGGCTTTTCTCACATTTTTCTCTCGTTTGAACACTCGAACTTTCATAGATTTTCAACGGAATGTGTTTATAGTGAAGCGTGGGGGGGACACGGCTCAATATAGCGCCGAACGCGCGAGGGGAGCGGAGACACAACGACACATCATCAGTAGGGTAAAACTAACCTGTCTCACGACGGTCTAAACCCCGCTCACGTTCCCTATTAGTGAGTGAACAATCCAACGCTTGGTGAATTCTGCTTCACAATGATAGGAAGAGCCGACATTGAAGAATCAAAAAGTGACGTCGACACGGCGACACTGGGGCTGTGAGCGCAGGATGGAGCCGCGGCGCCCGGGCCGTGCCTCTCCCTCGGGGCCGAACACGCGCGGGCTGAGCGCAGGAGCCGCGCGAGGCCAGCGGAAAGCCGCACGGGGTGATTTAATCCTGGTCTGGTCCCGGTTTAGCCACGTTTTAGTCCTGGTCTAGTCTCTTAGCCAATCAGGAAGCAGAATACAAAGTTACACTATAAAAAAAAGTTACACTATAAAAAAATAACCTTGGAACGGATCAGCCCTTTTCCATTGAAATAGCTACTCAACTTACGAAAAATTCACGTTACGAAACCACTTCTGGAACGAATTCATTTCATAAGCTGAGGTACCACTGTACTGCGATTATTTCTGTTGATTTTTGTAAAGTTATTGTATTTTGAATAGCGCCAGAGTAACTGTACCATAATACTTGCCAAATCCAGACTGATCTCTGTAATTTTTATACAGACTTAACAGTCTGGTCCCCATGTCTTTTGTCTCAAACCTGGCCAAACCTGATCGTCCAATCAGATTATTTTTTTCAGTGAAATGAAGGAGCTCATTGGTCACCATTGTTTACAAATAATTACTACTGTTGCACATTTACTACTAAAACTACTACTGTTGGATATTTATTTTTATCTTTGCACATTACTGCTCATTTCACTGCTGCATCTTCCATTGCACATTTTGATGCACACTGCACATTTTGGACATCTGTAAATAGGTATTTATTTATTCTTTGCACTGCTTTGAAATTTTAGACTTTAGATTTTGTCTTAGATAGTTTTTGTTTTGTCTTTATAACACCGTCTTTTTGCACTGCTTGGCCAGAGAGAAACGAAATTTCGATTCACTGTATGTCGAATACATATGGCAGAATTGACAATAAAGCTGACTTTGAACTTTGAACTTTGAAATAAAATCAAATTTATCTCACCTCAGATTCACAGAGTTTAGTTCTGCAGAAATATACAATGTTTTTTTCCCCCTTTATTTCTTGGCAGGTGTTTTTCCCAGGCAACCAGAACTACTCAAAATGTATAATCTTTAGTATATCCAATATTTATTTACTTCCCAACACTGTCCACAGTCCAGGTTTAGAACTACACTGTCTTAGCATTCCCTTGAGGCTGACATAGTTTCTGGTTCTTTCTGTCAGGTCCGTCTGGGGGTCTACCCGGATGTCCATTTCTTTGAGCAGACTCCACAGATGCTCATGCAGGCCTTTCAAGAAGAACTGCTCCAGCTCAGTGTCAAAATCAAAGAACGCAACAAGAGCCTGAAGGTCCCGTACACGTACATGGACCCCACAGAGGTGGAGAACAGCGTGGCTATTTAGTCTACTGCACAGGGTTTTTATTGACATTTATAATGTGTATATTTACTGTTTCATGTACTAATCAACTCATATATACAAATCAATGTTAATTTGACAAGAAAGTTAATGTTTACCATAAAGTATTTACTTCTAAAATAACATCCCTCCTAAGTCACCTTAGGAGTGATGAAGGAGGGAGGATTATACTGTACATACTGTACATCTGTAGTCAGGATTGGTCAGATTTGCTTAGTATATCCATGGGTATCAGAGGGATGAAAAATTAGCAATAACAATTCAAAATAAATCTTTTATCTTTTGAATGGTGAATAGTCCTTATAACAGTAAGCCAGGAAAACATGCAGCTGTAGTATATTTTATGTCAAATTTAGTGACGTAGATATGAATAAACCTGATAAAGTCCAATACTGATTTGACTGAAAACTGTTATCGTATTGATTTTTTCATCTGAAATCATTTTATTAAATATTTTTTAATGTTAACATGTTTCCATTGTGTGTTTTGATGCTAAATCTGTTTTAGAAAGTGAATGAGCTCTTTACTTTGGCTTTGCCAAATGGAACAGATTCTCCCACTCATATTTGTGTCTTTGGTATTGGCAGTCAGTGACAGCCCAGTTTATGCGATGGATTTGCAACTGTTGTTGCATGATGTTCAAATATTATTCATGTCAGTTTGAGTCGGCTTGTATTAAAGGCTTACACATGGCATGACAAAGTGTTGTTTTGGTCCTGGCTTCATTTTGGCTGTAGACTGTATATATAGACTATAGACTGTATATATACAGTGTATAGAAGTGACAGCAGCTGCACCCTGCACCACAGCCCTGTGTCAGGGTGAGCTCAGGACGTACTGTTCACACTTTGTGCAGGTGTCAGATGAGGGAACAGCCAGAGCAGTGTTCTCATTACAGGGGGTCACTTTTTATGTGTGTTTGTGTTTTAATAAACTGATTTTTGTTTGGTGTAAACATAACATAAAAAAGAAATAAACTTTAATACACCATTTATTTAACCCAAGAGCCTATATTAATTTATTTTTTGATCCATTTTATAATGTTGTTTCCTCATTAAAAAAACAAGGTGGAACAGAGCATTTTGAGCTTTGGAGATGTAAACAGATTAATAAGGCAGACTTACTCAAACGTGTGAATGAAACAAAATACAGTTCCGGATATGTTTATGATGATGTAAAAACAACTTTACTAAAACCACAGATGAGCGCTGCCGTTGTGTCCTTGGGCAAGACACTTAACCCCACCTCGCCCCCAGTGTCTGTGGACACTGGTAGCCCCCATGGCAGAAGATACATCAAGGCCTGTTGTGACGTGAGCCGTCCTCCTGTGGACCCACCACCCGCGGAAGGATTCATGGGGGCTGGTGCATTGTGTTCTGGGCAGCAGAACACTGCTTTGACTGCTGCCCCCGCGACCCAGAAAATGGAAAAGCGGAAGAAAATGAATGAATGAATGAATAAAAACAACTTTACTAAAACCTCACAAGAGTCAGTTTTTTGTGATATAAAAACTTTAGCACTACTCTGAATTGTCTTTCACAGTGATACCCTAGATCCACACAAGATCATTTTTGAAGCTTTATAACAACTTTTCCTGAGGGCATCAAAGGTTTTTTAAGGAAATAAAATAGCAGAATAGAAATTACTTTGGTTGGAATATGGCCGTGTAGATGTGACCTTGTGAGCCAGTGGAAGGGTGGGTGCCCGTGGGCAGCTGGGCTGGTGCAGGGAGCATAATTAGCCTGACAGCTCATTGGACTGTCCACCCCTGATGACTTGTTCCATTGTTCTGTACTACTGCAACTGCTCAAAGTTCATTTTTCAAAGCCACTGGACAAACGGAGATTTCATTGGTATTCAGAACACAGCCATGCTGGTGTTAAAAAAGCCAGGGCAAAGCTTTGACAGGTGATTTTTATTTTTTTATTTTTTTTTTTTTCAGGAAAAGTCCAATTAAAAAGCATGTATACAGTCATACAATGTTAAAGAAGGTGCACTGTGTAACTTATCTACTCACCACCTGCTTGTCTCCATGGACATTTTACTGTTTTGCCTTGATTCTTCTACTGTATGGAAATAAATATGGTAATCACAATGGAGACAGACTAATGGTGAAGCAATGGAGAAGCAAGCCTGAACATGGTAAGAATTTGTGTTTTTTAAGGCATTTTTTAGATGTATAACACCTGTAATTGAACAAATATAAGGGAGATATGTTTAAGGCCCTACTGTGGGACATTCCAGGCAAAAATATAATATCTCCAGCGGACCCTCCACGGCATGGCGGCACGGTGGCTGAGTAGCTAGCACTCACGCTAGGTAATGTTTTAAAGGTGCACTATGTAACTTTTTGCTTGTTGTTCAGTCACTTGCTTGTTTCTATGGATGTGATTCCTCTGCCTGGAATGTTCCACAGTATGATACCTTAGATTTTAGATTTATTTTTATAGCTCAAAAATACATAGAAAAACAGGCATTCTGACTGTGAGCGGGGTTCCCTCTCCACAGATTTTTTTATTTATTCTTTATTTAATAGGGACAGTGCATATTAATGAACATCTACAACACTGCAGTGTAAATACCCCAGATTATAGCAGAAATGCTCATTTCCATCTGTAGTCCCTGGGCAGGTGACACCACAGCAAAAACAACAAAAACAAGTGACAATAACAGCAGTTATACATAAAAGTGTCCACAAGTCTGGTTTTCCTTTAGCTGTTTCAAGTGGGATTTGAAAGTGTCCAGTGTTGGAGTCTCTCTTATTGATGATGGGAGAGAGCTCCAGAACTTAATGCCTCTGACTGAGAAACACTTTGTCCCAATGTAGAGCATCTGTGTGGGACCTCACAGTTCCCCCGGGGACTGTGTGGGACCTCACAGTTCCCCCAGGGTCTCCGTGGGACCTCACAGTTCCCCCGGGGACTGTGTGGGACCTCACAGTTCCCCCGGGGTCTGCGCGGGACGTCACAGTTCCCCCGGGGACTGTGTGGGACCTCACAGTTCCCCCGGGGTCTGTGTGGGACCTCACAGTTCCCCCGGGGTCTGTGTGGGACCTCACAGTTCCCCCGGGGTCTGTGTGGACCTCACAGTTCCCCCGGGGTCTGTGTGGGACCTCACAGTTCCCCCGGGGTCTGTGTGGGACCTCACAGTTCCCCTGGGCTGAGGCCCTTGTTCCCATCCCACTGACAGTCTTTGTTTTAATAAAATCCTGTAACAGAGGGGGGCAAGACCATGCAAAACTTTATATATAAAACATCCATATTTGAAATGAACAAAATTATTCAAATTAAGCAAGTTGTACTTGTCTAAAATAGTGCACTGGTGAACTGAGAATGGTTTCATGTCCAATATTTTCACAGCTTTTTAAAAAAGTGATTCAGTTGGTTTGAGTGCTGTGACCATGTGGACCATAATAATAATAATAATAATAATAATAACAATACATTTTATTTATAAAGGGCTTTTCAAGACACTCAAAGACGCTGTACAGAAGGTAAAATCAGAGCTGTAGCTCAGTTGTTTTTTACTGAACATCATGCAGACCATTTTCTTTATATTGAGTTGTAGACATAAGTTCTTGACCTACTTTTGAACATGACTCATGGCTGATGTTAACTTTTCTGAAGCTTCCTGTACCGTTCTGACATGTGTAAAGATTACAGCATCATAAATAAAATAGGTCCCAAAATGCTACCTTGGGGGACCCCTGTTGGACAGTGAAGGGCGATCTGACTTGTAACTTGGTCCAGTTTGGTCTCCATGAACATAGAAAGGTTTAAGGCCATACTGTGAAACATTCCAGACAAAGCAATAACATCTCCATGGAAAAAAATATTTGACGGACCCGCCACCAGAAAAGTTCCACAATGCACCTTTAAGGTATTTTTGAGCCATAAAAACATCAAAAACAAATACACTTTAGTCTGTTAACTGGTTTAAATATTGCATGATGGAACTTTATCTAATAATCTGCTTTTTGTTCAATTACTACATAGAAAAAAGTTTGTTAAAAGTTATGGTCATGAAACACCACATGTTGCAAGTGATTACGTTTGTTCACAAAAGAGGTATTAGTGTCCGTGCTCCGTGAAATGTCTGTCAAACACTATGCTCCCTCCTCCTCTGTGGATCTCCTTGAAGCCTTCTCCTTTATCTTAATAAAAGTCTTGTTTGCGCGCCCTCTTTGTCCCACATAAACAGGCCTGCAGCAAAATAATGATTCTCCAGGCATTTTATCAAGTCTCCGAGACAGAACATTGGACAATCATCGGTTTCATCTCCCCGTATGAAAACTGCAGCCCATATGAGTGCCAATAAAAGTTGATTCAGTAGACATGTGTGTATGGGTAATTTGTGTGTGTCTCATCTGGTGGCCACAACATGGAACTTCTCTGAAAAGAAGATTTACTGGGGTTAAAGGAGGTTTTAGTGTTTCCATGTGTGATGTATTTAGGTCCTGTATTACACAAAATGGATTCTTTTGAGTTTAAGTTCTAATGCTGCTAAAAAACTGAAGTTGTGTTTTGTTTCTCGGTTTAATCTCAAATAGAAAACACTACCTGATGATGCCATGTGGTAATACAGGAAGTTCTCCACTGTGTTTTTAAAGTCCATCCATCTTCACTTGAATCATTTGGATCATTTCAGCCTTGGAATTCCCAATCTCTACTGATAAAAGGAGAAATTCAATTTGTCAACTGTCAAGTTAAAAAGGCTATTTTTGTCAAAAAAGAGAATCCTTCTTTAAACAGAAATGGAGGAGTCAGACATAATTTGTCGCCCATTTATAATTCCATTCTCAAACCGAAATCAAAACAAACAAATGAAACAATAGGGCAGCCAGGTCAGGTCCAGAGGTGTGAAAACAGCCATTAGGGTTTGAATGGGTATGCTAAACTAGACGCCAGAGAGAAACTGGGAATACAAAAGACAGAAACTCAAAACAAAGAGGCGGGATAGTTTCAGAATAATTTCAGTATACAGTCATACCTCATCTTACGAAATTAATTCATTCCAGAAGTGGTTTCGTAACGTGATTTTTTCGTAAGTAGAGTCGCAATGGGGGATTCAGGCTGCTGCGAAGCCGAGCGCGCATCCAAGTGTGAATTATTTGAATTTTTGAGATTTCGCGTTTCGAACTTGAATTTTCTTTCGTATTCACAGACGAAAATTTTACGTAATCGCGTTTCGTAACTTGGATTATTCGTTAGTTGGGTCTTTTGTAAGGTGAGGAATGACTGTAGTTAGCTCCTCCCTGCAGCTAGATATAAGCAGTGTCTAACCAGCACTCTAACCAGAACTGACGAAGCAACTCGGATGAGCTGCGAAACGTTTTCGACCAAATAAACTTTGTCCAGTTGACACACTGAATTTCTCCTTTTATCATGGATTCTACCTGGACGACTGAGGGATTCTTCACACATCTTAACAATCTCTACTGAGCTAAAGGTTAAAGATGTACTAGATAACTTCTAAGGCGGCTGTTTGCTTTCTCCATGGAGATGTTATTTCTTTGCCTGGAAGGTTACGCAGTAAGGCATTAAACATATCTCCCTAACTTTTGTTGAATTACAGGTTTTATAAATCAAAATACCTTAAAAAACATGAATTCTTACCATGTGCAGGCTTGCTTCTCCATAGATCTGATGATTAACCTGCCTCCATTGTGATTAGTTTATTCCCATACTGTGGAACAATCAAGGCAAACAGTAATATTTCCACCACAAACGTGCACTTTTAAGTTAAAATCACTTCATGACATCACAAGGTGGAACAGCATTTTGCACAGATGTAGACAGACAAATAATAAAGGGTTACTCAAGCGTGTGCGAATGAAACAAAACAACATTCCAGATATATCATCCTAACATGACTGAAAGCTCATAAAGGTCAATTTTGTGTAATATAGGACCTTTTTAAAGGTGCACTGTGTAACTTTTCACAATCTGTTTTGTCTCCATGGAGATGTTAATGCTTTGGTTTAAATTGTCCACTAACCTGTCTTGGATTTCTTCAACTACACGTGTTATTTATTGCTCAAAAATGTTTTCAAACACACACTCTCCACAAATCTGTAAATTGGCTTGCAAGTTTCCATAGAGATTCTTACATTTATGGCCATACTGTGGAACATTCTAGAAACATCTCCATGGAGACAAGCAGGTGACAGGCCATCCACAGGACTAGTTACACAGTGCACCTTTAAGCATTTATGGTTGTTTTCAGTGAGTTTGCACGATCCAGCTACTTCCAGGATTGATATAAGGTCAGTTAACATCTTCTTTCGCCCAAATTTAATCTAAAAGCCACATTTTAAGGAAAAATTGTTTCGCAGAATTTATAAAACACAAGGTTTTTGGTTGAGGGCACTGCTGGCATCGCTCCCTTGATTGTATCCGAGATGAGTGACGTCCTGCTGTGCACACGGCTCTGTCTCCTGTTTACGAGGGAGAGTTTGATAAGAAAGAGGAAATGAAAGCACCGGTGCTCCAGTCTGAGCTATGAAACTCCCCACACTATATTCTGTCCTCAAAATGGCCCACGTGGCTCTGTTCGCAAAATCACTTCAAATAATAATGGTAATAATAATTCATTGCATTTATATAGCGCCTTTCATGACACTCAAAGCACTTTACAGTTCAGTGTTCACTCCACACTTGGTGGTGGTAATGTACTTTCTGCAGCCACAGCTGTCCTGGGGCAGACTGATGGAAGCCATCGGCCCCTCCAACACTCACATACTAGGCAATGTGGGTAAAGTGTCTTGCCTAAGGACACAACAACAGTTTTTTTTGCAACTGGCACCCCGCTGTGACACCTAGAATTCCCAGCAGGCTCCCATCCATGTACTGACCAGGCCCTGCCTTGCTGAGCTTCTGAGATCTGACGAGATCAGGCTTTGACAAGCAGGTATGGCCACAAATGATCCAACGCTGCAATTAATTCATCGTCTTAACAAGTCTGAATGTAGAAAACGCTAGATGTTCATTTGTTATAAAATATAAGGGTGATTCTCCAACTATCAAAGAATTTGTGTCCCAGAAAGAAAAACAAAAACACATTTATCATTTTTTTATTCATGCTGCACTTACTAGACACAAAGACAAACTTAAATTACTATTTTTACTATATAAAATATGGTTTTATATTGAGTGTTTTTGCTGTATGTCCTTTGTCCCTTGGCCAGGTTTTGTGCTCTCAGTCCCTCATAAGACTGAAATTGAATTTGATTCAACAGTAACTTCATTGACAAATGGCACAGAAATTCCTTATTTTAATGAAAAATATCATGTGCTTGAAAGATATATTAGTATTTTATTTATTTTTCATAAAAAGAACACCTGTCCCTAGGGATCACTGTCATTTCCACCACAAAATGTAACTTTAAACTTTTTTTTAAACCTTTGTCTACTTGAAGCACATCAGTTGTGATGTGACAGGAGCTCATGTTAGCATAGCAGCGTTAGCTCCATGGAAGGAAGGGAAACAAGAACAAAATCAAGGTCAAGTTTTACAAAACCAAGAGTAGATTTATTGGTCGTAATTTCCATAGACGTCATATTTCCTTTGAATGTACAAATAATGAGAAAAATACCATTTTATATTGTGTATTTTGAGTTTATTTTATATTAACTCTAAAACAGATTAGCATGCTAATATGTCGTGAGATTTTAAAAGAAATGCTAAACATTGTCATTTCCAAAACATTCACTTTATTTATTGTTATTGTTTATTATTATTTATGTAATATTTATGTAATTTCATTACAACCACTATCAGTTAATGTTTCTACACATTGTGATGAAGTAGAACAAATCAAAATATTTCTAAAATATGTGTTGGATTTTCTGACCAAATTTGACTGTAGTTGGAGAATCACCAAAATACATTGACTTGTTTTTCCAGCGTGAAATTAAGCAGGGAAGTGCACGACAAAATGAATACAAAAGAAATATTGTACTAATGAGCAGACTGACAACAATGGAGGGTGTGTATTTTGAAGCTCAACTTTTGCAAAACTGCTGTGCTTTTGAAATGAAATGTGTCTCTTGCAAATGATTGTACGTTTTTATTCTGATGCCATATTGACTTAAAAATACAGAGGTGGAAGAAGCAGGCAAAAGTTGTGCTGAATTTAAAAACAATGTGAGATTGTCGTATGAACTAAGAACTCCTTTGTGCCAGGCTCTCAGTGGTGGAAGAAGTATTGGATTTTGTTACAGATACCGGGGCAAATAAAGTAAAAGTATCACATGAAAAAATGTAAAATAAATGTTTTAATGTATCTGTTTAAAAATGTACTTAATTAACACTAGAAGTCCCGCGGAGGGGTCAATTGACCTTTTTACCTAAAAGACCCACAGAGGGGTCATCTGACCCTTTGGACCCCCTGTGGACACTCCTTTTGTTGTGGAAATGTGGCTGTTAGCGGCTCACAGCAGTCGCTTGAGTCACAGAGTCGCTTGAGCCTGTGTGGGGGAGGGGACCACCAGGCAAGCGTAGGTAATGCGTGTTTTTGCATGTGTGTGTGTGTGTGTGTGTGTGTGTGTGTGTGGATTTTTATGCAGTGAATCATCAGGATCAACGAGAATTTGGGATCAAAAACTCTAAACATTTATTGTTAAAAAAATACAAAACAAAACATATTTACAATGAATGCAAAAGCAACTGTTTTCCCAGTTTTTGTGTGGAAGGTTGTTGCAGAAGTAACTTATTTTTGTGTGCCAAAAATAGAAGAAAAAAAATTACAAAGGAAAAAAGCATATTTACAAAGAATGCAAATGAGTGAAATACATTTGAGCAGTCACTAACAATTCTGGCACTGCCATTGCTCCTTTCGGCATTTCCCACATGTATATTTGTAACAGTCATCACAGCGCACTGTTGCACGATTGTCCTTGCATTTGATTTTAGCCTGACACTTGGCTCTTTGTCTGAGTTGTGGTGTGGAGGGTTGTTGCCGAAGCAATTGCTCCTTTTGGGCCTTTTTCATACCCACGTGGGAGTGAGCCAACTCTCTTGCCAGTTCAAACAGGAAATCCACCCGTCTTTCCTTTCTCCCAGTGCATAATTGATAGAGCACGTGGGCATTCAGTGCTGCAATGTCTATCATGTTGTAGAACACTGCTACTGGCCAGCGCCTTGTTCCTGTGCGGACAGTGTATTCCCGCACCATCTGGTCCATGATATCGACGCCGCACTTTGTTGTGTTGTAGAGTGTGATGGTGTTTGGCTTCTTTTTGGTGGTTTCCTGTGTCTGAATCGTGCTGTGCATGCTGCTGAGAATATACACAGTAAAAGGTAAAAGTATTTCTCACAGATTTTAAGATCTAATAAAGCTTCAAATACTGGTTTTAATACAGATTTGCACTGAATTTTGGTGAACAGAAACAATTCAATCAATGTTCTTTTACGAGCTGTTTTTATTTTATTTATTTTTTTTGTCAAAAATAAACCCTTTTCAGCAGATCTCAGACAGTAATAAAAATAAAAAAAAACTTTTCAGTCCAGCTAAAAAATGTAGAAAGTAGATACCTGCTCTCAAATTTAGTGAAGTAAAAGTCAAATATCCACTTTGTGTAACTTTTCTGGTGGAGCGTGTCTGGAATGTTTCACACTATGGTATTAAACCTTCATGGAGACTAAACCAGACCAAGTTACAGGTCAGATCTGTGGAGAGGCGACCCCTCTCACAGTCAGAATACCTGTTTACCAAGGTATTTTGGAGCTATAAAATTACCTGTAACTGAATAAATGTAAGGTAGAGAGAGCTGTTTAAAGTCATACTGTGGAACATTTCATATCCATAGAAACAAACAGGTGACGAGCCCCCAAACAAAAAGTTACACAACACACCTTTAAGTAAAGTACAGATATCTAAAATGTATACTTAAGTACTGTACTTTACTATTTTTACTTTGTCTTTCCACCACAGCAGTGTCTGTTAGGCTACTGTATACAGCTCTGGAAAAAAATGAGAGACCACTGCATTTTTTTTTCTTCTGAAATCAGCATCTCTACATGTATTACAGCCATTCCATTCCAGCATCTGTTGAATTCCAACACAAACACAAAGCTGAGCTACTTCAGTTCTTGCACCAGGAGTGGAATAAAGTCACCCAAGAACAATGTGAAAGACTTGTGGAGAGCATGCCAAGACGCATGAAAGCTGTGATTAAAAATAAGGCTTATTGCACCAAATATTGATTTCTGAACTCTTCTTAAGTGTAAACATTAGTATTATGTTGTTTTTAAATGAATTTGATCATGTTTCTTTGCATTGTTTGAGGTCTGAAAACATGCATCTTTTTTTGTTATTTTGACCATTTGTCATTTTCTGCAAATAAATGCTCTAAACGATAATATTTTTAGTTGGAATTTGGGGGAAATGTTGTCAGTAGTGTATAGACTCAAACAACCTTTTTTTGTCTTTTGTACCCCCTGAGCCTTTTTGTCATACCTGGAGTACCCCCTCACTCATACGTGTTGATAATTCTCCAAAAGTATATAAATATATGGGTTAACTTGGGCTAACCAATCAAGACAGTGGGGTTTTAAGGTTGAAACCAATGCCAAACTGTACCCATTATAATAAAACATCTGTAAGTCAACATAATGGAATTACTTAAATAAGCCCCCATATGGTACGATTTCATTGACTATGCGCATTTTATCGCATGACCACGAAGTGCCCCGGTTTGGCCCCTGCCCCAGAGAGCAGCGTGGAGACAGAGGATGGTAAAGAGAGCTTGTGACTGTCACATGTTTCTCAATATTTGAGACGGACTTCTTCACGAAATGGAAGTACACATAGGCTAAACTCGGTCTCCCCGTGCGCACACTTAAAAAAAATCTCCCCCTGCGCCTGCAGTGACACTGCCGCGTACCCCCTGGAGTGTGCTTGCATACCCCTAGGGGTACGAGTACCCCTGGTTTGGAAACAATGCTTTAAACTATGTTATTTTTATTTGGAATATGGGGGAAATGTTGTCAGTAGTTTATAGACTCAAACAAAAATGTTCCTTTTGCCCAAACACATACCTATCAGTAGTAAAATCAGAAAAACTGATCATTTTGGAGTGGTCTCTTATTTTTTCCAGAGCTGTAGTTGATCTGCATACTGTACTTTATCATGGACTGATGAATTGTACTTAATGTGTAGTTTTAATGTGTTTTTTATTCTCTATTTATGGACTATATTTTTATCTATTGCACAGACAAGCCAAATTTTCCTCTCTTTGGACAATAAAGTTAATCTTGAATCTGGAATCAGAAAAGTTACAACATGCACCTTTAAATTGCCTTATTTCTGGTGCAAAGATGGATGTGAAGAGAATATTGGCTTATTTCCAGCTCGTACACTGCTGTACTGACCTGGAGCTGTGAAAATAAGGGACAAGTCTGATATTTTGCAGCCTACTTGACGTATTACGTTGTCCTGGTTGTATGGAAGTTTGATAAAAAGGCTTCTAAACAATGAGGTCAGCTGTATGTAAGTGTATCTGAGTTAAAAATAAGTCATGTTTTGGAGTACAATATGCTAGTGTCAACATTTAAAAAGACAAAAGATAGGAAAACAAAACAAAGCAAACTGGAATATTGTGAACACATACACCAACAGTTAAAAGTATGGACACACCATCTCATTCAATGTGTTTTATTTCTTTATTTTTAATACTTTCTACATTTGATATACAAACAGAAGAAAAAAGTTTCTAATATATTTTTATATGTACATTTTATAATCAAATCCTCATATTAGTCACCCTTTGCTTTGTCTTTGTCCGGAAAAAGGTGGTTTGCCCTCTCCAGGTGGGTGGAGAGTCCTTGCCTCAAGTGGAGGAGTTCAAGTACCTCGGGGTCTTGTTCACGAGTGAGGGGAGGATGGAGCGTGAGATTGACAGGCGAATCGGTGCAGCGTCGGCAGTGATGCGAAGGCAAAGCTCTCGATTTACCGTCAATCTACGTTCCTCTACTCACCTGTGGTCATGAGCTCTGGGTAATGACCGGAAGGACAAGATCGTGGATACAAGCAGCCGAAATGAGTTTCCTCCGCAGAGTGGCCGGGCGCTCCCTTAGGGATAGGGTGAGGAGCTCAGTCACACGGGAGGAGCTCGGAGTAGAGCCGCTGCTTCTCCACGTCGAGAGGAGCAGCTGAGGTGGCTCGGGCATCTGTTCCGGGTGCCTCCTGGACACCTTCCTGGGGAGGTGTTCCAGGCATGTCCCACTGGGAGGAGGCCCCGGGGAAGACTCAGGACACGCTGGAGTGTCCGGGTGAAAATATTTAGTAGGTTTGTTTACTTTTTTTTCTTCTTTACTACATAATTCTAAATATCTTACTTCATATGTTTGATGTCTTCTGTATGTGTAAAATGTAGGAAGCAGTAAACATAAAAATAAAAATAGTGAGTGAGAGAGTGTCCAAACTTTGGACCGGTAGTGTACATTAGTAAAGTAATGCGGTAATACTGAAAATCACCCATAAGCCTTTTTGATTTTTTATTTATTTATTTTTTATTTACATAGGAAACAGTGTATCTTGAATGTGGCGAATAGCCCCATGCATACAGAACCTTTGAACTCCTAGGGCCTTCACTAGAACAACATACAAATGCAACTATGTGCTCTGCAGGTCACAAGCGGTACTGCACCATAACGCGGAGATACGCCGTCTCCAGTCCACAAGGTTCAACTGTAGCAAACACTGCCAAGAGTCCAATGAATATTCATCGAACGAATACTATAGAAAACACAGCACAAGAGTTATGTACAGACACACAACATTACATGACATTGTACATTTCGTGATAGCCTAAAAAGTGGTCTTTATAACAAACTTCACTGAATATAATAAAGCACATACGGAGCTGTAAAAGGAACAAAAGGTGTCTTCGCAAAGTGTCAAAATTATGTTTCGAATGTGACATTTTTCAAGTATCTGAAAAGTGTTGAAAAGAGCAGAGGAGAGTTGACAGTTTGGTGTGAGATTTCAGTAAAACACAATGAAGGAGAATTAGCTATTAGCTATGATTCAGTGTTTTTTTGCTTTCAAATGAAAAACTAGGGCAGCCGAAAGTTACCCCTGTCCCAAAAAAAAAAAAAAAGGGGGAAGGGTGCTGAGCTGATTTTTTCTTTTTTTTCCTTTAGTTTTTATCCGATTTGAGGATAAGACAAGGAGCGAAGAATCCTTTACATATGTATTAGTCTTATCCAGTCTTAACACTCGCCATCCTTATTCTGCTGATAGAGAAACCCCTCTAGTCAAAGATTTTTAGTCAACCAATTAAAAGGACATGGCTTCAGGGTAAAGAATCAAAGGCAGTGCTGACGCCTCAATGTGGCTTTTTCTGAGTGCGAATAAATTATGTGCACAAAAACAAAAAAGTATGACTGTTAGGACTGCCGTAGATACAGCTGGCAACGCGTCACGGTAGGATCCTGGTCTGAGTTTTGTGGTCATTTATGCTCCATTTTCCTACGTAAACAGATCCGAGTTCAGTTCCAAGCGTAGTAAACCACATTAAGGCTGCGTCCCATTTCTCTCTTACCCCTTCTTCTTACCCCTACCCCTTGGTTTTGCACGTTCATGTGAGGGCAAGGGGTGTCCTGATTCTAATTTTGATCAAGGTTTAGGGCTACATACCCCTTGAAACGAAGTAAGCTCTCGACCAGACTTGAAACAAAGTTGTACGCCTACAAGCTCAGGCAGGTTTTGGGATCAGGATGGCAGCGTCACATCGACCAGCCAAGGAGTCTCATAAATGTGTCCCACCACAGAAGCTGAGGGCGCATGTCGGCGTTACAGATTCTCAGGAAATGCGTTTTTTGTGGGGTTTTTTTCCAAAATTTGCGATTTTCGTTTTTTTGCATAATGTGCTAGTCATGGAGAAGCCTCTCCATGTTTCAGATAACAGCATTAGTGACGTTAAAAACATACATTTTTAATTTAAAAAATGCTTGTTAGGCAAGGAGGGCTGAAGAGATCAAACTTTGAGAGGCTGTTTCTGGAATTTCTGGGATCTGCTATGGCTGCTTTCAAATAGAGATAACTTTTTAAAATATTGTTAGATTTTCACATGTAAGACATCATTGGAAAGCTTAGAACCTGTACTTTCAGAATGTGAATAACTCAAAATGCCTCTGCGACGACTTGGTATTGGTTTTCCTGCGGTTGGACACAAATGTATTTTCAGCAGTTGTAATTATCGATTAACAGTTTAGCAGGTTTACAATTATGACGCTTATGTTCTACGTTACTTTTAGTGAACAGTTGTTGCGGTTCTAATTGTAGTGATGTCTGTTTAGCCGACGTTATCGTTTTCATCGAACTTTCATGTATAAACAAGCTAGTTTTTTTTGTCGAGCTGAGGTACCCGATAATCCTTGACATTTGTTTACGTTTGTTTGCATCAATTGTTGTCGCCTCTGTAGACGTAGCAGCCAGGTAGAGGCGAGTGATGATGACGCAAACGGTAATCGAGTGGTGTCCCATTTCTTAGGGGAACATTCGTACCCCGAGCCTTCTCAGCTCAGTATCGAGGGGCAAGACAAAGACTCAGATAAAGACGTAGGGGGAGGGTTAAGACAGAATAATGGGATGCAGCCTTACACTTCCAAGCCTTTCTAATGTCAAGTTTGTGTTCTTATAAACAATACCCAGAGGGCGCTAAATGTCAGTTTGGGAATTGACCAAGACAGATGAAATACTGTAGAGCAACAAATAAACAATGTGGAGGTGCTAATGGCAGTTTTTCAATCACGTCTGTTGGAAAAGTGTCAAGAATCATTTATTTGTTTTGCAGCGCACTGTTTTAAAAGTTTAGTTTCCCTTGAGCTGTGTTCACTACTGCCCCCAGTGGCCAGCTCATGTACAGCTCCAAGTTGCTATGATTCGACATGTTCTGAAACGACGGACGAAATGACGGACAGAACAAATCCTCCACGCGTATCTGTATGCGTCTAGAACATATACAGCTCTGGAAAAAAAAAGAAACCACTGCAAAATGATCAGTTTTTCAGATTTTACTACTTATAGGTATGTGTTTGAGTCTATAAACTACTGACAACATTTCCCCCAAATTCCAAATTAAAATATTATCATTTAAAGCATTTATTTGCAGAAAATGACAAATGGTCAAACTAACTAAAAAGATACATGTTTTCAGACCTCAAACAATGCAAATTCAAATTAAAACAACATAATACTAATGTTTACACTTCAAAAGAGTTCAGAAATCAATATTTGGTGCAATAACCCTTATTTTTAATCACCGTTTTCATGCGTCTTGGCATGCTCTCCACAAGTCTTTCACATTGTTCTTGGGTGACTTTATTCCACTCCTGGTGCAAGAACTGAAGTAGCTCAGCTTTGTGTTTGTGTTGGAATTCAACAGACGCTGGAATGGAATGGCTGTAATACATGTAGAGATGCTGATTTCAGAAAAAAATGCAGTGGTCTCTTATTTTTTTCCAGAGCTGTATATGAGCCTTTAATCATATTTGGACCTTTTATTGGTTTGAAATAATATAATATGATAATAATGTGTAATTAGTTTCTGTTTGTTTTTGATGCTCTGAGTCCCGCGACCTCTTACTCCCCCTTCAGAGAGAGCTACAGAGAGAGCTTCCTGTGGGGTGAAAAGTGAACTCGCCGGTCTGCTGATATTAAATCAGCTACACTTAGCATTGATGAATATTTACACAAATGTTGGCGTATGTCTATGTAATTCCTCAGTCGTCCAGGTAGGATCCATTGCAAAAGGAAATTTCTATTCTGTCAACTGGGGAAAAAAAAGTATGCGTTGCCAAAATTGAATGTTTCTTTTGCTAAACGTTGGAGTACTTTATTATTCTTCATGTCTTTGTGTTTGTATTTGTCAAAATATAACTCAAAGTCTGCAAAAGAATGGTACGTTTCCCCCCTTGGATGCCCGCTGTACCTACTGAATCACTGCCAGACATCTCTTTGGGAAGTAGGTGCATGCAGGTTACAAAATGAGAAAATCAAAAGTGAGGGTGACCCGGTGGTTGAGCGGGGTAACCGTGGTAACAGGGGGGTAGTTGAGGAGACGAGGCAGGACCAGAGGGGGGCATCAGTACAGTCACGTGTCTTTGAGATTGCCCCCTCCTGATGTCTCCGGTCCATTGCGTGAGCCCAATCAGAGTCTCCTCAGATTGTGTTCCTCTGTGCACGAGCCTTTCCTCAGCGTGATGTCGTCCACGGCCATCTCGCCGCTCCGCCCGCGCCCACGCTCCCCCTTCAGGATGACCTGGGAACAGCAATTGTGATGTTTTAAATGAAGTCATAATTTAAAAAGGAGCAATGCATGACAAAAAGTGCGCAAAGAAAAGCATGATAAAACTACTAAAATACATTGTACACTGTAATATGTATGCACATGTAATCGGTTTGACTGGAATGTTCCACAGTATGGCATTCAATTTTTTTCCAATGATCAAAAAGTGCACATGGGTGATTCTCCAACTACAGTCAAATTTGGTCATGATATTTTCAGAAAATCCAACACATATTTTTAGAAATATTTTGATTTGTTCTACTTCATCACAATGTGTAGAAACATTAACTGATAGTGATTGTGATGAAATTACATAAATATTAAATAAATAATAATAAATAATAACAATAAATAAAGTGAATGTTGTGGAAATGACAATGTTTAGCATTTCTTTTAAAATCTCATGACATATTAGCATGCTAATCTCTGTTTTAGAGTTAGCATAAAATATACTCAAAATACACAATATAAAATGGTATTTTTCTCATTATTTGTACATTCAAAGGAAATATGAGGTGTTTGGAAATGATGACCAATAAACCTGCTCTTGGTTTTGCAAAACTTGACCTTGATTTTGTTCTTGTTTCCCTTCCTTCCATGGAGCTAACGCTGCTATGCTAACATGAGCTCCTGTCACATCACAACTGATGTGGTTCAAGTCGACAAAGGTTTAAAAAAAAGTTAAAAGTTACATTTTGTGGTGGAAATTACAGTGATCCATAGGGACAGGTGTTCTTTTTATGAAAAATAAATAAAATACTAATATATCTTTTAAACACATGATATTTTTAATTAAAATAAGGAATTTCTGTGCCATTAGCCTGTGAAGTTACTGTTGAAACCAATTTAATTTCAGTCTTATGAGGGACTGAGTGTCCAAAACCTGGCCAAGGGACAAAGGAAATAGCAAAAACACTCAATATAAAACCATATTTTATATAATGAAAATAGTAATTTATATGTCATACATTTTTTGTAAGTTTGTCTTTTGTTTCTAGTAAGTGCAGCATGAATAAAAAATGACAAATGTGTTTTTGTTTTTCTTATTTCTGCCTGGGACACTAATTATTTGATCGTTGGAGAATCACCCACAAATAGAAGCACAATACCTCTACTAAAATACATTTCAGTTTGGATGGAAATGTTATTGGTTTGCCTGGAATATTCCACAGTATGGCATTTAACTAAACTAAAGTCTTTTCAAGGAATACTGTAAGATAGACAAGTCGAATACCATACTGTAGCATTCTAGGCAAAGCAGTAAGATTTCCATGGAGACAAGCAGACAGTGGACCCCAGACCAAAAAAGTTCCATAGCTGATCTTTAAAAATGTCCTGTTCTGTGTTATAATGTTGTTTCCTTGTCAAAATCATACTCTGAGTTTTGTTTGTTTTGTTTCATTCAGACATGTTTAATACACAAACCCTGCATATTTAGGCTGTGTCAAACAGAAAACACTCTGTTCCACCTTGTGATGTCATGTGGTAATACAGGAAGTGCTCTACTGTGTTTTTAAACTGCATACACCTTCACTAGAATCATTTGGATAGTTATAAGGTGGAACAGAGCATTTTGAGCTTTGGAGATGGAGACAACGTAATAATAAAATTACTCAAAGATGTATAAATGAAACAAATCACAACTCAGTATGTTTTTGATGAGATAAAAACATTCTAACATGTCTTATAGAGTCAGTTTTGTGTAATATAGGATAGACATTAAGCACAGATCTCAATTGTGGTTCTCAAGGTTCCAAATTAGCATCAGTCAGTATTTGTGTGTGGAGGCAAACTCTCTACACTCCACCATAGGCACAGATGTTTTCCTCTTGTGGTATCGGCTGTGATCGAGTGCTCTTGTCTACTTGACTCGTCTCCTCTCTGATAACTCTGTTACTGTGTCTCTTTGGGGAGCCCTCACAGTCCTCATGCTGTCACATATCTTTTAGGGAGAGGTGAGATTTAAGAAAAACAAGGCTGCTATTTGGTCTCTATCTATATTTTATTAAAGAATAACTATATTTTATTAAAGAATATGGATAATTGTTCAAATCCTTTGCAATGCTGCTATTTTCATTTTTAATTAACACTTTTGTTTTGTTAGGAACAATTTGATTTGTGAGCTACTCTATCCAAGTAATTTGTCTCGTGAACGTTTGCAAGAACGTTGAATAATTGTATTGTGCAGAATTATATTACTACTATTCCCACTATATGTTTTTCTTGTAATTGTGCAAACTTTGTTTTGCCCTATTGTAAAAACATCTCTTTTCGTCAAAATGAGAATGCTCTGTCCTGCCTACATATAATTATAACTCAAAACATGCTCCAGGTAAAATCCTCCAGCTTAGGTCCTGACCAAGCCGAGCAATAAGATCATGGAGATGGTCCCCGGGCGCCTGAAAGACGAGCTGCCCACTGCTCCTGAAGGATGGGTCAAATGCAGAGAAATAATTTCCCTACAGGGATGAATAAAGTCTGTCTTCTTCTTCTTCTTCTTTCTGAGAATCAGGAAGGGTAATCTTAGCATGCTAGTTGTTTTTTATCATTACTGTGACAGCAAAACTCAACTATGGCTCTCTTGTTTTCTTTTGTTTCATGCATACATGTCAAACACACAAACTCTGCATGTTTACTTATTTTCTCAAATGGAAAACACTAAGGTCGTTTTCACACCTGCCTCGTTTGGTTCATTTAAAACAAACCAGAGTTCGTTCGTTCCTTTGATTCGGACCTTTTGGGCTGGTGTGAATAAAAAACAAAAATCTCGATCCGGAGCAAACAAGCGAACCGAGACCACCTAAAAACCTCGGTCTCGGCACGGTACCATTTGAACTCTGGTGCGGTTTGTTTGAGGTGAGAATGTAGACCGGACTCAAGCCGACACAAGTTGGCTTTTTGTACTTAACGAGCCCCAGTCGTATGTCGAGCATTATGGGAAACCGAGGCTGATGAAACGAAGCGAAACAAAACTAAACGAGGCTTACTTACGTTTTGCGTGAAGAGCAAGAGTCAGAAGTTGATGCGCGCACATGAGCGCTGTCCTCCGTAGTCGTCTTGCCCTGTGCCTTCGTCGTTTGGAAATTGATTGTAAAATAGTGTAAACCTCACGATGCTGCTCAAACATTTGTGCGAACTGTAAAAACTGAGCAAACCATATCGCTAAGGCTAGATGAAACAGCACGTAACACCGTTATTCTCCTCCTTCACGTGTTTGGACACAGCGTTTTGACACGGCTCATTTCTGTCCAATGGCTGAGCGACCTCAGCACACGTGGTTTTGTTTATAGATGTTGGTCCACTAGAAAAGTGTAGTGTGAAATCGAACCACACAAAAAAAAAAAAAAAAATTTTGGTCAGGACCAAAGCAAGTGAACTATCGGACTTTCCTGTGTGAAAACGACCTAAATCTTATGATGTCATGTGGTAATACAGGAAGTGCTCTACTGTGTTTTTAAACTCCATACACCTTCACTAGAATCATTTGGATGATTTCAGCCTTGGAACTGCCAATCTCTACTGAACTAAAGGTAAAAAAAAATAGCTTTTAACTTGAAGATTACCACTGCATGACATCACAAGATGGAACAGAGCATTTTGAGCTTTGGAGAGGTAGACAGATTAATAAAGACTTATTCAAACATCCGGTCTGTTTTTGATGTGTCGTGTAATATCACCTTTAAACATCATACACAGACACTGCAATAGTTCCAATACAGTTTCCTATTTTAAGCATTACCCATGTTGTACTTACACTTTCCAGTCCTGTTCCCCACAGAGTGATCTGCGTGTGCCTCCAGCCGTTCCCCCCGGTGCGTCCCCACACGGCAGGGCTGTACTGTTTGCCCTTCTTCACAAACACCTGCAGCATGCCCACGTGGTGCCCCGCCAGCTTGTGCCGGAACGACAGGCACAGGTTCCCATCGTCCCAGGGCGGAGTCAGGGGCAGCACCAGCCTGGCACCGCGCCCCGTCCTCTTATTGCCCACTTCAGGGATGGTGAGGTACCGGCCACCTACAAGACAAATATTATTTTATATTGGATTTCAGTACGGTTGCACAACATATCGCAAAAGTATAGAGCACGCAATACTGACCGATGCAAAAATCAATATGGCAAAATTTTCATTATGCAGTGGTCCTTCACTATAGCGCAGTTGACTTTTTGCAGCTTTTTTATTCACATTTTTTTTATAGTGCATCAACGCGCATTTCTGCATCCTGATTGGCTAAGGGACTATAGACCTTTGCTGATTTGTCCGTCATTCTCCTCCGTGCCGTGTGTCCTGTACAGTACAGAATGCGTTCACTTTGCCAAATTTATATAAATATTTGATCGATCGCAGTGTGACTCTGAAGTGCTGTATGTTTGCACGTTTTCTCCCCGACAAAACTCACAATTTTGACGAAGCATTCTCAAACATAATCGAAGGTGGCATGTCTGTTTATAAGAATCTTCTCGCCCAAAAGAAAAAAGAGCGCCAACAACTCCCCATAACCATGTTCTCCACTCGGAAACCAGGACGGCACCAGGACGAAGAGGCACGGTCAGAGGAACTGTGAAATACACGTGTGAGTTTTTTGTTTAAAACCTACGAAAGTTTGAGTGTTTAAACGAGAGAGAAATGTGAGAAAATGTTAATTCCAGTCTGAGAAAAGTGTAGAATGTGTGTGGTGAGGCGTTTACAGCCTTAAAACATGTAGAATAATTGTTAAATGCTGACTACTTCGCGGATTTCGCCTATTGCGGGTTATTTTGAGAACGTAACCACTGCGATAAACGAGGGACCACTGTGTCACAATAACACTTTTTCTCATTTCCAACTGACAAAAATGTCTGAAAAGAATTTGTTAAGTAAAGATGATTTTATTAATCACATTTCTTATTAGGCCAAAATTACCCTTGATTTAGTCCTGGTTTTGTTTTGACAGTCTCAGTAGTAAATTAAAGCAAGTAATTTTCTGTTTTATTAAGAGCTTTTAACCATATTAACATTGTTTTCCCTTCATTTACCCTCTTGAAGTTGTATTTGGAGTGATTTGAAAAATACATCTGCTGCTGGCTTGCGTGATCCGCAGCTATCCATCAGAGTTGCTGACTCTGTGTTTTGATGTTGTTGAGAGCCACGCAGCTGCACATCACACTAGCGAGCAGACATTGCCAAAATGACAATGCGATGCTGCCGAAACGCTGATTATGAAAATAACAAAGAACCAAATATGTAAACCAGTGGAAGTGAAAGCAAGAGCTGATCGGCGATATGGCATCTTGAAAATAAGCGATTAAAGATGCACGAATCACTCCAAATACAACTTTGAGTGAGTAAATGGTGAGAGCAAACAACTATAGGCTAAAAGGGCTCTTAAAAGTCAATTTTGCACAATTTGTCTGCTTTAACTGAAATGATCGAGGCAAAAAGCATATTAAAATATAGCAATAATATAGATATAGCCTTATCGCAAAAGTTTCCAATATCACGCAGCCCTAGGTTCAGTGTTTCACTTTTCTACCTCTGCCAGGTGAATTTGAATATTATTGGCGTCTGAAGTCTTTGCTAACTGCCTCTGCCTGACTTCCAAATGGATTTTAAATGTGCTTCAAATAGGTCTTCATGATTGATAATTAAGCTGTCAAGGTGTTGGGAAGATTCTAGTTACATTGTTCTGAGCCTGCACAATTTGTCCCAGTAGAATGAAATAAAATATTTAAAATGCTTTGCCTGGAATGTTGCACAGCATGTCATTAAGTATATCTGTCTCCATGGAGGCAAGAGGATGATGCCACCAGGCCGAGTTACTGTGGAAAGGAGAGCCCAGAGTTGTTTTTTTTGTTTGCTAGTGTGTTTCATTCACACATAATTAACACACAAATCCTGCATATTTAGGCTGAGTTCTTCTCTCAAACAGAAAACAATTTGGTCTCCACTGTGCTCCATGCACCTTTATTGGAATCACTTGGGTAATTTCAGCGCTGGAATTGCCTCTCATAAACGTAAATAGGAGCTGTTAACTTGAAAACTACTTCTGAGCTTTGGAGATATAAGCTATTTTTATATGATGACGGTCTGAACAGAAGACGCAAAAGTGGCATCGCGTCTTCACTTTTTACTTCACGTTTAGACGAGCGTTTTTGGGAGGAAATCTGCGTGCATACGGTGGCGCAAAAATGTGTGGAATTCGATTGGGTATGCATGCCAGGCAGCTAGGTGGCGCTGTGATACATTATCACTATGTCCGTGCGCATGTGTAGAATCTTCTTTCTTCTCATCTGTGCCGCGAAAAGCAAAACAAAACATGGCTACTGGTAGCAAAAAAAATGTGTGTGGTTCGACGAAGAAGTTCAACTATTGCTTCAGATCACGTTAGACTACAAAGCAATGAAGGCGCAACAAGGTGTGGACTGGGAGTTCTGCCAAACAAAGTACACTGATATATGGACCGATGTGACGTAAACGCGTACGCAACGTCAGCAGATTTGACCAGAGTTTTGTGTCTTGGGCAGTGTAGACGAAAACGTTACGGCGGAGCGTATTCAACAGACCCCCCAGAATTTCACGGGCATTTTTTGTGATTGTTGCGGGCTAAAATGCCTGAATTTGCGGGAGCTTTTCCAAAAAGTTGTGATGAAAGTTGCAGTGCTTTTAAGGTTTTTGTTGCGATTTTGTTGCGGGAGGAAGTGAAAGTTGCGATAAATAGTTGCGATTAGTTGCGAGTTATTAATGACAAAGAATAATACATAGACAGACCAATCATCAAGGCTTACTCAAACATGTGTGAATGAAACACAGCAAAACTCAACGTATTTTTTCAGGGAACAACATTCGAACATGAACGCTAAAAGCTCACAAGAGTCAATTTTGCGTGAAATAGAACCTTCACAAAAGCAGGTAGGCCTACCTAAAAGAAATAAAACCTGATCCACAAATAAATAAATCAATACACAAATAAATAAATCCATCATTATGAATTCAAATGTAAGTTTTAAATACGCTTTGGGGAGTTGAAGGAAACAGCTCTTGTGGTAATGCTGTTAGCACATAATGATTAATGGTGCAGTGTTTTGCTTACCCAGCAGCTTAGTGAACCACACGAAAGCCACCGCTGAGGCTTTCTGCATACGCAACGAGGCCGTGGTCTACATTAAACAGCAGTGTGGCCAAGTAGCTGTTAATCACACTACACACCAGGATAATATATAGAGACAGGCTTTCTACTGTATTTAGTGGAGAAATGCATTAAGGACCTGACAGACGGAGCCCAAGTATTTGTATGGATGACTAATGAATGACTGAGTAAGTTATTGGAGTGTTACTGTTATGTAGTTATGTAAGACAAAGTGGTATTCTACGTATTTTTGATATTCAATAGCAAAATGTTGGAATACATTTCATTGAAACATAGTTAACATACTTATATTTAAGATTTCGCAAATAAAATCTCATGTATGGATATGTCATTGCTCTGCCTGGAATGTTCCACAGTATGGCATTAAATAGCTCTGCTTTATATTATTCAATTACAGATGGTTTTATAGCTCAAAAAAGTTTTAAAAAACAGGCATTCAGTTTGTGAGCTGGGTCGCTTCTCCACAGATCTGACCTGCAACTTGGTCTGGTTTGGTCTCATGGAGATGTTATTTCTTTGTCTGGAATGTTTCACAGTATGGCATTAAATCTGTCTATTCTATCTTCATGAGGACCAAACCAGACAAAGCAACTGACTGAATTCTTGTTTTTCTTGGTACTTTTGAAGTATAAAACCACCTGTACTTGAATAAATGTAACGTAGAGCTGTTTAATGTCACACTGTGGAACATTCCAGGCAGAACAATGACATATCCATAGAAACAAGCAGGTGATGGACCCTTCACAATGCACCCTTGAAGGCATGGAGCACACAATGTGAAATAATGAAAGCAGAGGAGGGAGAACTTCTATATTTGGTCTTAAAGTTGTGAAATGAGTCTAGCATCACTTCTCACTGAATCCACGACTTCCAACACTTCTCTGTTTAGTCTGTACCCTCGCCCCTCTCTGGGCCTTTTCCTCATCTGAACCCAAACACTTGCACTTTTCACTTTAATCACACATGCATGTCTAATTATTTATTACTTCATGCACACAAAGACAAACAAACCTGCCACGTCAGTTCGATCATGACGTTTGAGAACAATGACATGGTATTTATAGGTTATGTAATGATACTGCTAAAGGTGCACTATGTAACTTTTCTAGTGGAGGGTCCGTCACCTGCTTATATCGTGGAGATGTTATTACTTTTCCTGTAACGCTCCACAGTAAAGCAGGTGGTGAAGAAGGCTAAGTTAGAGGTTAAATCTGTGGAGAGGCAACCCTGTTCAAGATTATTTATGTATTTATTTGCTGGCTGCTCTAGTGGCTACTTCACTCACACACGGAGCAGTTTGGAAATTTTTGGTTTTCGATGAGTTTTTGACACAACATCATGTGATTTTAACCTGCTAAGAAGTGCAGCACCTGCAGGTCAAAGGGAACAAGTAAGGGACTGTTGGATTGTGTGAAGTGAACTGTTTGTTTTTCTTGTATCCATGGAGACTGTGCAAGAGGAGCTTGCTAAAAAATCTCTGAGCTGCTACAGGCTTTTTACACCAAATGACCAGACCGCAGAGCTTAAAGGGATATGCCACCCCCAGGTCAAAGTTGGGCATCTCTCCACAGTCCAGAGACTAAAATAAGTGGTGGAAAGCGTTTTCCTGGTCACCCAGCCATTGTCCGAGTCTGTCAGCACTGACCGCCGCGGTATCTGCAGCTCCTCCGCGTTAGACTGGAGTCTAACGTCGCCAGAGAAAGATTTCGGCCAAAAGGAATTAATTTGCTCGATGCTTTTCCCAATTACTTTCTGTGTAGTGCGCATTCATATCGAGTGCAAATAAATGTGCAAATCAACATGGAGAGCTTGACTTGGTCATTTTGGGTGGGAACTATTTTTCAGTGCGGAAAAACACAGCCGAAGCACACAGGGGAATCCCTGTTACGCACCACGTTGGGAGTTCCCCGTTACGCAGCGTGATGTGTGCTTCGGTTGTGTTTTTCTGCACTGAAAAATAGTTCCCACCCAAAATGACCAAGTCAAGCTCTCCGTGTTGATTTGCACATTTATTTGCACTCGATATGAATGCGCACTACACAGAAAGTAATTGGGAAACGCATCGAGCAAATTAATTCCTTTTGGCCGAAATCCTTCTCTGGCGACGTTAGACTCCAGTCTAACGCGGAGTAGCTGCAGATACCGCGGCGGTCAGTGCTGACAGACTCGGACAATGGCTGGGTGACCAGGAAAACGCTTTCCACCACTTATTTTAGTCTCTGGACTGTGGGGAGATGCCCAAGTTTGACCTGGGGGTGGCATATCCCTTTAAAGTTCAATTCGGATTTTTTTGTGAAATATGATTTTTTTTGCGAGGTCGTTCACATTTCCAATTAAATGCGACTTGTATGTGATCTTCAGTGTGAAATTTAAACGCCCCAAAAGTGTCCCGCATGCGCCTGGGAGGACACGACGAGGTCACGTGCAGCGAGCGTGCTCAGTGTTTACGGAAGTCGCCTAAACATGGACGCTAGCATTGTGCGCCTGGAGATTTTAAAGTTGCTGTCGTACCGGAGCCAGAACATGTACAACTTATTTGTTTTAAGGAAGAGATTGTGAAGGAGATGGACAAGGTTTTTGGCCTTGGCGTTTTGTGGTTCAGCGGCAGCAACGTCTTTAGAAAGGAACGAGTTGGTGCTGAGAGTGGTGGGATTGCTCTGTGCTTTGCTGCTTCACTGACACGGAGTTCATGCACAATTTTTGTATGACGAGAAGAAGGTTTGTGTACATTTGTGAGCGCCTACTTGTACCGCTCTCGCTTGTTGATGGTCAGATGAATGCGACCTGGCCGTTCAGACTGAAATCGCATGCCAAAAGATCGGATATGTATCGATTTTAGGATTATATATCCAAGTGGTCTGGGTCATATTTGAAAAAATCGGATCTGTGCCGTCCAAACTGTCATTAGAAGATCAGATACAGGTCGCATAGGGGCAAAAAAATCGGATTTGGGTCACTTCAGGCTGCAGTCTGAACGTAGCCTCAGAGACTTCAGGAAATACTCAAGAGGAATGGACCGTTTCAACGGCAGAGCGGGGTGAGAGTGAGGCTTGGAGGACACTTTCCAGTTGTGCTCACCTAGCTCCCCCTGCAGGCTGCTATGATACTGCAGGAAACAGAGGACACTTTTGTCCAGAGCACTTTTGCCCTGACACAGGATCTCCTGACCCTGCCTGACCAGTTCTCCTGTTAAACTGCACTGAGACCTTTAACTGTCATTACCACAGATAAACGTGAAATAACCTTTGGATCAATAAAGTATCTCTCTCTTTCTCCCTCCTCTCTCTATTTATTCATTTTAGCAACAAAAACGCATTTAATATCTATAATAAGGACATGATTTTTTGCTACACACACCAGCAAAGTTACATACTGCATCAAGGACATAGGGTTTAAAATGAAGGAGAAGGTCACGCTGCATTGTTTTGACCTGGTTAATGGTTCACCTTTGCTCTTTCAACATAAAACAAAACAGCACAAAAATAACATAAAAAAGTGGTGGTATTTTTTGAGTCACACACCCATGACTGCTGGAAGAGGACTTAACAAACAATGAACATTTGTAAATTCGTGTCTGAAAACGTCTTCTGATACGTCTGTTGATATTTTGGCAACAGCAAATTCCAGAACGACTGAATTTCGTGATAAAGAAGTGACCTTTGACTTCACCTGATGGATCTGGCGTCGTCTCCCAGTGCACGTCTCCATCTTTGTCCCTGATCCAGCCGCACAGTCCGTCATCAAACGAGCAGCTGAGGAAGCCCGCACCTGAGACAGAATCAAAGAAGCATTTTTAAACCTGTTTTTGAAAGAGACTGTACCGAGAAGGCCTGAAATAGTGGTACATTTATGATAACAACAAAGCTTGGCCACATCCTCAAAACAGACAAAATAATCAGACTAAGAATACACACCCAGGACCCTGTGTTATTATGTTGTTTCCTCATCACAAACATACCTGGAATTGTGTTTTATTTCATTCACACATGTTTGACACACAAATCTTGCATATTTCGGCAGAGTTCTCAAACAGAAAACTCTCTGATCCACCTTGTGATGTCATGTGGTAAAACAGGAAGTGCTCCATTGTGTTTTTAATCCTAGATCCCTATCGCCGGGTGATTTTCACCCGAGCAAAGTATTTACATGATTTTCAATATGTTGCATTTTTCTGCGTGTCATGGGTCTCTGGGGAGCTTCACCATTGTTTTTGACATCTTTGAAGGTCTAGGTGTTTCCCTACCCCAAAGCCCACTTTTTCCTACAGGCTTTCAGGTGATTTTCACCCGGCAACAGTGAACAGTGAAAGAGGAATGTAAGAATGTAATGAATTTAATGTAAGAGGATGTAAGGAATAGATAATGGTCCTGGAATGTGTATCTATCCTTATTTAGTGCAGTGGTTATGAATAAATATCACAAAGTGGTGATTTCAAAGGGAATTCTTATGGTGAAAACAATATTTTAGTCAACTGGTCATTTTTACCCACCGTAAAAATACTATTTTTTGTTCCTCTCTCCTGTAAATGTTCGTGTGTCGAGGAGTCTGAGCTTCACCAGGGAAGTCTCACATGTCCCAGGAATGAGTGGACCAAACACCAAGTTTCCACTATTATTATTATTAGTAGTATTATTTATTTATTTATTAATTTATTTATTTTAGATTTTTTTTTTTTTGTTCTCAAATTCCTAATTTTTTAGTAATTTTGGAGCATGTTTTTAGGGTCTTTCTATGTTTTTTTTTTTTTCATTTTGTTACACATACCACAATTGAAAATAAAAGAAAACCACTCTAACTGATCATGTTTTGTCATATTTTGTTCTGTTTTTGTTGGGTATATTATATCGGGTAGAAATTACCTGCCAAAATGATGGTGTTACTTCTTATAGCGAAAGTGTTCTAGGGTTAAACTCCATTGTTACGTGTGCAGTTAGCCAATGCCCAACACAAAGTTAGAAAAACAGTCTCCGTTTATCTGGGATACAAAACTACACACGCACACAAAAAAAAAGAAACAAAACAACAGAATAAAGTTTACACAGGTATCCTACAGTCCTGCACCACTGGCGTGCGCACGTGACTTGGCCGTCCTCCCACCAGTCCAACTGCCCGTAGTCTCCAGAAGTCCCTGGAATACACGGAATCCTCTCCAGTGGCACCCTCGAGGCAGAGAGTCCGCAGAAAAACGTGTAATCCAAGGCGCTGGAGCAGCACCCACAACACAAATACAAGCTCACGGCACCGCCACCTGCCGTCCGTACCGAGCTTCTTCTTGCTTGGGTCCTTGACCTTCCGGTGTGTCTTCAGTGGTGTCTGTCCTCCCTCTGTCAGTGACCCCCTAAGGTCTGAATTTATAGCAGGTAAGACCACAGATAAAAGAACAAAGAATAAAGCTAGATCAAAGTCATCCAATCAGTAAGCATTCTCTGAACCTGAAGGCGGGACAAGAAGTGTCCCGCCCACATACATGGACCTTACAAAATGGCGGCACCCATAGAAAAACACAGAGAAATGGCTCATGTAACACAACACATTCACATGTACCAACTAAAATACAACAAATAAAATAAAATAAACAAAACGCTTGTCCGTAACACCCTCCTTAAAGTGAAAATTTTGATTTCAAAGATCAAAATTTTCATTCATGTCCCTCATTCAACCCACACCACCCCGAGTTCTCGGCAAAGGTCCCACACAATCCACAATCACCCTGGAGAAAGGTTCACCGAGGGCTGGGACGGGTTTCAGGGGAGCCACAGGAGGGTCTAGCTGATGCTTGCCAACCATCTGACAACTATGAGATGTCCTGCAAAAGTTACCCACATCCTTACGTAGCCAAACCCCATCTTTGAGGTCATCACCCACTGGCACCTTCACAATTTCGTCATCAGAGAGAGCCTTCTCCCTCAAACCAGCAATTTCTGGATCACTATTTTGCTCCTCGATTAGCTGTTTTCTTGACCAGGACAAACCGTCAGACACGTGAGGATCTTCACCCACTTCTACGGGTGAACTACCAAGATCCTGTTCAAACAATGTGCCAAGAAACGTACCTGACAATTCACCATGACAGCCACTCTTACTAGAGTCCTGGCTTACATGAAGTCCAGACTCATCAGTGTTCTGACCTAACACAGTGCTAGATTGCACATAGTCCTCCTCTTCTTTAGCCTTTTTGGCCACAGCTCGAGTAACTGCACATGCGGGAAAGACATCAGAGTCCACATTAGACTCTTCTTCAGTACTCGGCTGAGAAGTCAACTGCATAGAGGGGACAACTTTACCGCCAGCTAAGTCATTGCCGAGTAACAAGGAAATACCTTTAATAGGCAGACTGGGCATGAGGCCCACCTTAACTTGTCCTGTAACCAAGTCTGACTTCAAAAACACAGAGTGCAGAGGTACCATCACACCTCTACCCCCAATACCCTGGATAAGTGTGAAGTCACCGACAGCAGTGCCTTCACATTCACCGGAGGACAATGCCTCTTTCAACAAAAGTGACTGGGAAGTCCCAGTATCACGAAGGATTCGAATGGGTTGAGGAGCAGAACTCCCACTTGAGGACACAAATCCCTCTGACACAAATGGCAGGAACTCTTTCCTGAAAAGATCAGACGAGCCGACCTCTCTGGTCCCATACGGGCCAGATGGCTCAGTCGAACCAATATCCGTGGGCCTCTCTATCCAAGACACCACTAAACTATTACCACTAGCAGACACCTCTCTTTCCTTCCTCCTCTGAAGGCTAAAACACTCAGACATGATATGTCCTGGTTTCTTGCAGAAGTGACAGGTAGGACCTATATATGCCTCCTCTTTGGCATCGTAATTTCCACTCTTACCCCCAGCCGCCCTGGCTTTGGGTTCACCCCCAGTCTGTCTAGTAACAGCCTGCCGGTCTTGGAATCCAAACTCAGTCTTATGCGTCAATGCATACTCATCAGCTAACTTAGCCGCTTCTCGGAGTGTCGTGGCATCTTTTTCATCCAGATACGACTTAATGTCATCCTTGACACACCGTTTGAATTCCTCCACCAGCATCAAGTCCTTCACCAGCTTGAAGTCACCACCGACAGACTTAGATGTGCACCAACGTTCAAAGTACACTTCCTTATCATGAGCAAATTCAACATAGGTCTGCTTTTCATCCTTTCTAAGCCCCCTAAATTTCTGCCTGTATGCTTCTGGCACTAATTCGTAAGCAGTCAATATGGCCTGCTTAACCACATCATATATCGAGGCATCACCAACAGCCAAAGCTGAATACGCCTGCTGTGCCTTTCCTCTCAAGACACTCTGCAGCATCAAAGGCCAATACTCCTTGGGCCATTTTAAACTCCCTGCCACCTTTTCAAAATGTTGAAAGTACTTGTCTACTTCCTGCTCATCAAAAGGTGGGACCAATCTCACTTCTCTGCTAGCAACGAAGTTATCGAGGTGTCCTGCGGCGGTTCTCCCTAGCTTTGCCAACTCTAATTGCACCCCTAAAGCCTCTTTCTCCATTTGCAACCGTTCTCTTTCCCTGTCTAATTTCTCCAACTCAAAAAGTCTCTCCTTTTCTCTTTCTTCTGCCCGTTCTTTCTCTCTTTCCCTTTCCAACCGAAGTAACTGCAGTTGGAAAGAGAAGTCTTTCCCACTATCTGTGCTAGGTCCAGTTGGGGAGTCAGGCTCCACAAACTGAGCTAAATCGGCAATGCTAAAAATGCCCTCCCGATGATAATGCCGGGCAGCAGCCTGAGCCATTTTAACTTTTGTGCACTTTGCGTTTATACCAGGCAGGTTTAGAGACCTAGTGACCTCTAGCAATTCAGTTTTTCTCAAATCCTGCAGACCTTTAACAGTTGGATTTTCCAGAAAGTCAAGCGCTGCTTTCGCCATGATGAAGCAAAAAAAAAAACAACAAAAAAGAAGAGTCTCGATGCTAAAGTTGGCTTTCACGAATGCTAACAGGCTACAAACGACTCACTAACGCATGGCGTTCATCCCGGACGAGCCCCCAATTATGTTACGTGTGCAGTTAGCCAATGCCCAACACAAAGTTAGAAAAACAGTCTCCGTTTATCTGGGATACAAAACTACACACGCACACAAAAAAAAAGAAACAAAACAACAGAATAAAGTTTACACAGGTATCCTACAGTCCTGCACCACTGGCGTGCGCACGTGACTTGGCCGTCCTCCCACCAGTCCAACTGCCCGTAGTCTCCAGAAGTCCCTGGAATACACGGAATCCTCTCCAGTGGCACCCTCGAGGCAGAGAGTCCGCAGAAAAACGTGTAATCCAAGGCGCTGGAGCAGCACCCACAACACAAATACAAGCTCACGGCACCGCCACCTGCCGTCCGTACCGAGCTTCTTCTTGCTTGGGTCCTTGACCTTCCGGTGTGTCTTCAGTGGTGTCTGTCCTCCCTCTGTCAGTGACCCCCTAAGGTCTGAATTTATAGCAGGTAAGACCACAGATAAAAGAACAAAGAATAAAGCTAGATCAAAGTCATCCAATCAGTAAGCATTCTCTGAACCTGAAGGCGGGACAAGAAGTGTCCCGCCCACATACATGGACCTTACAAAATGGCGGCACCCATAGAAAAACACAGAGAAATGGCTCATGTAACACAACACATTCACATGTACCAACTAAAATACAACAAATAAAATAAAATAAACAAAACGCTTGTCCGTAACACCATACACCTTCACTAGAATCCTATGGATTTTTTCAGCCCTGAAATTGCCAGTTTCTCTTAACTATCTCCATGGAGACAAGCAAGTGACACCAGCAGTCAAAGTTTCCGGACACATCTGTGGAGAGGTGACCCTACTCACAAAAAGCAAACCATAGCAATAGCCTCACCATGGAGACAAGCTGACCTTGTAAAGCGATATGAAAGGCTACAATATAATGTGAGGCAAGAGAGTAATTTGTTATCATGGCAAGCTGACAAGAGTTTTAGAAAATCTATTATTTATTCCAAAACAGGACCTATGGCTATTCAAATAAAAAAAAAAAAATTTGGATCTTTCTTTTCAAATTTGTTATCTTGAAAATGTTGTTACTAATACAAAAAAAATGAATGTACTAAAATCTGACATAATGCCTCAGGTGGAGGAGTTCAAGTATCTCGGGATCTTGTTCACGAGTGAGGGGAGGATGGAGCGTGAGATTGACAGGCGGATCGGTGCAGCGTCGGCAGTGATGTGGTCGCTGTACTGGACTGTTGTGGTGAAGAGGGAGCTGAGCCGAAAAGCAAAGCTCTCGATTTACCGTCAGTCTACGTTCTTCCCCTCACCTACGGTCATGATATAATGACCGAAAGGACAAGATCGGCCAAATTGAGTTTCCTCCGCAGAGTGGCTGGGCGCACCCTTAGAGATATGGCGAGGAGCTCAGTCACACGGGAGGAGCTCGGAATAGAGTTCCTGCTCCTCCACATCGAGAGGAGCCAGTTGAGGTGGCTCGGGCATCTGTTCCAGGTGCCTCCTGGATGACTCCCTCGGGAGGTGTTCCAGGCATGTTCCACCGGGAGGAGGCCCCGGGAAAGACCCAGGACACACTGGAGGGACTATGTCTCCTAGCTGGCCTGGGAACGTCTTGGGGTCCCCTGGAGGAGCTGGAGGTCCAGGGTGAAGGAAGTCCCCGCTTAGACTGTTGCCCCACGACCCGGCCCCGGATAAGCAGAAGAAAATGGATGGATTTGACATAATATAAGCACAAATATTGAAATGAAATACTAAATGGAGCAACGCAGAAGTAACTGTCAAAGAAAAAACAGACTCCCAATTCCCATGAACTTTTGACTTGATACTACTGTGGTATATATTTACTTTGGATAGTTGTAAAGCAGACCTATTATTGACTTTTCAGAGCTTTTAACTCTGGAGTAATTTGTGATTTGGAGTGATTTGTGAATCTTTAATTGCTTATTTTCAAGACGCCAAACTGCCGACCATCTCCCCGTCATTCACATGCTGTTCTACATCGTTCTACAATTTTATCTTAATCTGTGATACACTTGGCATTCAGCATCATCATGTAGTTCTGGTACGAATAAAAAATTGGTACTCGCTAGTGTGATCTGCGAACAACTTCACCACGCTTTATTGTGATTGTGTTCACATCGACGTCCCATTGGGCACCGCAGTTTTCTAAAGTTTATTAAGATCAATATTGTGATTTAAAATGTCCAAATTATAACATAACGATCCACAAATGTCATGTATTATAACTATATATCAGGCACAAGCACAATAGGTCTTCTTTATTGTTTAGTTTTAAATTGTTAATCACTATGACAGCGGTTGCATTCTAAAACCCATACATAGTGATGATGTCTGCACAATAAAGCAGACACAGCCACAACAAATGCAGCTTTATCCATGCACCGCTTTACAAATGACTCCACATGAGGAAGAGCATCCATCATGGTGTCCCCAAAGCCGGAGGATTTACAGGAAAACTTGAGTTCATTTTCTGAGCCACTGACAACGCCGTCTCCCCTGACGCTGTCTAAAAAATGAGACAAGAAAATCTGAGTAAACACGCATCTAATTGGGTGATTTAATCTGCATCGCTCTGAAACTGACATCGATATACAGAACAAAATCAGAGCAGAGGACTATGCCAAGATACTGTCTCCGTGTGGACTCTATGAAACTAACATTAGATCAGTGACAACTGGAACACTGTTGATACTCTGCAGCTGATGTAAACAACATTTCCTGAGGGTGTGATGCTAACTGTAGGCTCTGCTCTCTCTGGGGCTTTATTAAACTTTAATCTGTGCTTTATTATAAGAAGGGCTTTAGCTGGAACTCTAACAGATGAGCTGATTTTTTGCTGTTAAAGGAGAATTAACGTTTTTTTTACAATGAGCCTGAGCCTTATTTCGGTAATAAAACAAGTTGTTTTACTCACCCATAGCACTTTGGTGTCATATGGAGCATTTCCGGAGATGTTTTAGATTTGCGATATCCGTAACCTGAGTTCTCGGGGCATATGTTTGTGGTCTCCAAATAACACAAACTTTAGCACTTTTCAAATCATAGAAGCTCGATGTCTTAGTCTACACTTTCTTTTGAGTCAAAAGTGACCTGTACAGTGAACCCTCGCTCTATTGCGGTTCACTGTTCGCGGCCTCGCTGTTTCGCGGATTTTTTTTTCCAATTTTTTAATTTTTATTTTCATTTTTTTCATAGTGTAACATTTTTTTTTATAGTGTAAAAATGTGTTCTGCGTCCTGATTGGCTAAGAGACTAGACCAGGACTAAATGTGAACTAAACCAGGTCTAGACCAGGTCTAAACGAGGTCTAAACCTGGACTGGCCCTGGACTAAACCAGGACTGGACCAGGTCTAGACCTGGACTAAACCAAAAAATTGAAAAAAAAAAAAATCAGAAACAGCGAGGGCGCGAAGAGTGAACCGCGATAGAGCGAGGATTCACTGTATTCCATAAACAAACCCCATTTCTGTTCAAATTTTTCTTCATTGCCCTTAGTTGCAATATTAATCTTTTAAAACAGGCATTTTGACTGTGAGGGGAAATGCCTCTCCACAGATCTGACCTGTAACTTGGTCTGGTTTGGTTTGAAAGGTTTAATGCCATACTGTGAACCATTCCAGACAAAGCAATTATTTCCATGGAGACAAACATTTGACGAACCCTCCACCAGAAAAGTTACACAATCCATTTTTGTTGAAATCCAAATGCCTAAACAGGACCATGAACTCTTATATTCATCACAAGCTCCTGAAAATCTTTTGTTCAAATCAATTTAGTATTTTTTCTTAAGTTTTCAGATTATTTTAAAGTCTTTTTTGCCAGTGTTTGCTAATATGTACACGTTTACATGATGTTTTTTAATTCCAAATTAATTGTTCTGAATGAAATAGTTCAGAATCGGCGGCACAGTGGCTGAGTGGCTAGCACTCATGCTTCACAGCTAGAAGGTTCGATCCCCGGGTCGCCCAGGCCTTTCTGTGTGGAGTTTGCATGCATGGTCTGGGTTTGATCCCCGGGTCGCCTGAGCCTGTCTTTGTGGAGTTTGCATGTTCTCCCCGTGTCTGGATGGGTTTCCTCCGGGCACTCCGGTTTCCCCCACTCAACTCAAAACATGCTCCAGGTAAAATCCTCCAGCTGAGGTCCTGACCAAGCCGAGCAATAAGATCATGGAGATGAGTCCCCGGGCGCCTGAAAGACGAGCTGCCCACTGCTCCTGATGGATGGGTCAAATGCAGAGAAATAATTTCCCTACAGGGATGAATAAAGTCTGTCTTCTTCTTCTTCTTCTTCTAAACTATTCTCCTTCAAGTTTACATGGAAATAATCATTTTAAATTGAGTTTTACATGGAAAAAAAATTCTGCTCCACATTTGGGGGTCGGGAATGGTTCTGATTGGACAGTTACACAAACCTATTTATGTCTACCGGAAGAAAACACACTCAGCTGCTACTGGCTTTTTGTCATCTCGTGCTAGTGTTTTTCTGTTTTTTGCCATCCACTCCTTTCATTATTTGTAGTTCTTCCAGTGTGCTTATTAAAATAAGTGTTTCAGTTCGAGACCAATGTTTGCTCCTGCCCGCCATCTCGCTGTGCGTCATCACGTCAGAAGGGCGACAAAACGAGCATGCGCCAAATGACTGGAATCATTTTTACATTTACATCATCGAGGAAAAAATTAATTCAGCTTTAAAATCTGAATAAACCATACATTAATTCATAATTAAAGGGATATGCCACCCCCAGGTCAAACTTGGGCATCTCCCCACAGTCCAGAGACTAAAATAAGTGGTGGAAAACCTTTTCCTGGTCACCCAGCCATTGTCCAGGTCTGTCAGCACTGACCGCCGCGGTAACTGCTGCTCCTCCGCGTTAGACTAGAGTCTAACGTCGCCAGAGAAAGATTTCGGCCAAAAGGAATTAATTTGCTCGATGCTTTTCCCAATTACTTTCTGTGTAGTGCGCATTCATATCGAGTGCAAATAAATGTGCAAATCAACACGGAGAGCTTGACTTGGTCATTTTGGGTGGGAACTATTTTTCAGTGCAGGAAAAGACAGCCAAAGCACACACCACGCTGCGTAACAGGGGAACTCCCTTCCTGGTGCGTAACAGGGATTCCCCTGTCAGTGTGGTGCATGCTTCGGCTTTCTTTTTCCGCACTGAAAAATAGTTCCCACCAAAAATGACCAAGTCAAGCTCTCCGTGTTGATTTGCACATTTATTTGCACTCGATATGAATGCACACTACGCAGAAAGTAATTGGGAAAAGCATCGAGCAAATTAATTCCTTTTGGCCAAAATCTTTCTCTGGCGACGTTAGACTCCAGTCTAACGCGGAGGAGCAGCAGATACTGCGGCGGTCTGTGCTGACAGACCTGGACAATGGCTGCGTCACCAGAAAAACGCTTTCCACCACTTATTTTAGTCTCTGGACTGTGGGGAGATGCCCAAGTTTGGCCTGGGGGTGGCATCTCCCTTTAAGTTTAATTCTAAATAATAATTTTCATTAGGAATGAATTGTTTACATGGTCTTTTTAAACCGGAATTATTTTTTATTCAGAATTAAAATACTTTTAATTGATATTAAAGCTCTCATGTAAACGTGGCAATTGTGTCACTATGGTAACGGATGAACATTTTGAGCTTTGGAGATGGAGACAGACTGATAACTCAGGATTACTCATTTTTATTGCGGTCATTCTCCCCAAACTGCCCTCATACTTGATCAACTCACAGCAAACTCCAACTGTTATGCTGCACTGAGACCTTCAATTTTGTCAAAACCAGTTTAATTTTTTTTTTTATCTCATATTTTATTTCATTGATTAACTGCTGACACTAAAACAGCTCCGTTCTGAAAGGCGGCTGTACAACATTATGCATTCATCCAGCGACGTGTATCTGACACCAATACATCAGCCCCATATTTCAAGACATTCTCCCATTTCCATTCTACATGAGATCCACATTAAATCTCAGGAAGTGCTCTCAACATGATCAATTAGTCATCGGGGCAGTGGAGCAATCAGGCGATCCTAATGTGAAAAGTGGAAGTGTCTGGCAGACGCTCTGGGCCTGGATCCATCACTCTCACAGAACACCAGCAGATGCTCTCTGTCACCTCCTGTTGCTGCCCTATCAAAACACATCTGGTCAGGCTCATCTCCCACCGCACATGATTGACACTTTTTTTACACCAGCAAACTGACTCTTTTAGGGGCTCCGAATCTTTTGGATCTGTTCAGAGCCAGTTCATCATTGCATCCCATGACAATGGAGTGGTTGGCTGCTTTTGTGGCTACCGTCGCTACAGTTTTTGAAAATAAGATACTGTTGAATTGTGTGAAATGAGCCGTTCAAGGGTACTGCAAGAAGCTAGCTAAGGAGCTAGCTATGAGATGCTACAGGCTTTTTACACCATATTTGGCAGCAAATGTGGCAAAAGATCTTCCAGAGGAAATACTCCAAGATTTTCCAAAGGAAACACTTTGAGGGAATGAATTATTTAATCAAAACAAACAAACAAACAAACAAACAAAAAACAGCGGAATAAGAACAAGGCCTTTCCTGTTGTGTTCACCTGGCTCCCCCTGCAGGCTGTTGTGATGCTGAAGGACGCAGAGGAGGGACACTTTTGTCCTGAGAGCTGCTCTGCTTCTCAAACTGCCCTGACCCAGGATCTGCTGACCCTACCTGACCAGTGAGACCTTTGACTAAGGGGCCGTTTAGACGAGGACGATTGCGACTGAATACGACAAAATATTCTATCGGAAGTGTCTTTCATTTACACGGCGGCGGCGCCGTCGGGCTCTGAAACCGCAAAAATCTGAAGACTCCTTCCAGAGTGTGGAGTTTTGAAGACGGCCCGGCTCGCGTCTCCGTCTAAACGGCAAGAAGCGCAAAACATGTTCACGTCACATACAGCTGACTGGATGCGCCACGCCGGTAAAAACAATAACAATACGTCGCAGGTGACAGAGGCGAGTTTGGACAAGACCGGGCAGAACCAGTCAGTGGTGGGACAATTTTGAGAATGGATTAGTTGATGACAGTGCTTGGGTGGAAAACTTCAGAATGACTAAACAAGCTCTTGTTGCATTAAGCGAAGAGCTCCCACCCTACATCGAGGGCGAAACAACCGTAATGAGAGCCCCTGTTGGTGTCCTGAAAAAGGTAGGTGTTTTTATTAGCGGCCTGGCATGCATATTCAATCGAATTCGCCCACATTTGCGTCTTCGTATAAACAAACATTTCCTGTTGAGAACGCTCGTCTAAACGGGGATACAAAATTGAAGACGAGACGCCACTTTTGCGTCTTCTGTTTTTATCGTCACCGTATAAACGTAGCCTAAGACACAAGGGCCACTGAGAAGTGCAGTGTAAATGTTGTTACAGAAAAACTTGAATTTCCCTCAGGATCAATAAAGTATCTCCCTCTCGCTCACACACAAAAAACTGTCTCTTTTACAATTTATTTATATGACAGAAGCCAGTGTTGATCTGCAAACTAATCAGAGTGAGAAATGATTGGAAATGAAAAGATTTGTTTAAAATTGTTCAAAGTGTGTTACCTTATCAAACGACACACAATCTAAATAAATTGCTGCACTACAATAATAAGAATTTTTGAAACTGACTGTTATTATGATGTCAAAATGTTTTCTGTGCAACTCAGCTCTTGTGTTGATCCTGCATTAATGAAGATGAAAATGCTTAAAAATTAGAAAGAAAAAGATGTGGCCTTTTCCAAAACTCAGATTTGCTGCTGCAGCTGCTCACATTAAAGTGTGTAAAACAGGTTTTGATGATTCTCTAATTTTGACTTAATTTGGTGGGGTAACACCTGCTGTAAATATTAATGATAGATAGACCAATCAAGATATAAAGTACAGGAATCAGAGAGCTCTACTTAAGAGAGTTCCATGTCGATGGCATCACCCCGGGAGAATTCTGCCCAAAAGTTTGGCACAATTTACACAAAAGAAACACATTTTTCTGATAATTTAAACATTATTTCAACAAAATAAAAGTGTTTTCTTCTATTTCTATTTGTTAAATAATCATTTCTGTGTACATTTCTGTATAACATGGTTGCTCGGTAACAGTTATGGATTCCCCTAGCGTTATTTTATGATTTCCAACCAGGAAGTTAAATTTTATACCTAAAAATGGCCAAGGATGGAAAAGAATTTTAACATTTTTTGTAAAATTTTAAATGTAATGACCTTAAGCGTGTTTTAGTAAAATCAGTAGTCCAACCCAGTCTATTGTGTAAAAGTGCATTGTCTAACTTTTTTTTTTTTTTTTTAAGATGTTATTGCTTTTTCTGGAAAGTGCCACTTGGTCTATATTCAAGGAGACCAAATCAGACCAAGTTACAGGTCAGATCTGTGGAGAGTCAACCCTGCTCACAGTCAGAATGCCTGATTTTATTTTATTTTTTAAGGTATTTTTGAATTATAAAACCACTTGTAATTGAATAAATGTAAGTTAGAGCTGTTTAACCTCATACAGCATAGAAAAAAGCAGGTGACGGACCCTCCACCTGAAAAGTTACACAATGCATCTTTAAGAAACCGTTCAAAAAGGCCCATTCATTCACGAACGCCACATCATTACAAGAAACCGTCATCGTCCAACCTGATTGGCTGCTGTTTGTGTACAGATTGGTTTACCTGGGTCGTCCTTGCTCTCGTCCGCCGTGTTGCCAAGCTCAATGTCAAAGTCGATCCCCAGCACTCCGTTGTGTCCGTGATTCCGCGGGACTGGAAAAGATGGAGAGACGGAGGGAAAGAGAGAGAAAAGAGAGGGTGGGGTTAAATAAAGGATTAACAAAGGTATTAGATATTAGATTGCCTTGGCCGACGTCGTTGCTCTTGGCTATTTCCTGGCGTCACTTCAAAAGCATAGTGCATACAAGGGCAAATGAATGTTACGTTTTGGAGTCAAGAGCTGGCAATGACAATTTTGAGAAGATAAAACACAGACTGAAGCCATTGTCGATTTGTAACTATGTCAACATTTCAGTGTGATGTCTGGTCTGTGGTCTGAGGATTAGCTGAATTTGAATTAGCAATCAATGTATTACGATCAATGTATTACGAAGGTTCTTGAGCGACATTAACAAAACAAATTATGGGGATGGTCCCCGGGTCAAATATAGAAACAACTTCTCCTGTGCGAGATCAATAAAGGTCAATCTTCTAATCCTTGACCACTGTAAGGCGCTTTGTGCTACAATTTTTGTATGAAAAGTGCTTTATAAATATTGTTTGATTGATTGATTGATATATCTGTACATATTTATATTACAGTTTTAATAGCGTCTTTGAGTGTCTTGAAAAGCGCTTTATAAATAAATGTATTATTAATAATAATGTTTACTTTAAAGGGCCTATATTATGCAAAACTGACTCCTGTGAGCTTTAAGGCCCCATTTAGACGTAGCCGGGTATTTTGAGAAACAAATATTTCTCTCCCTCCGTTTCCCAAAATAAGCCTCATTTACACGTATGCTGGTATTTTTAAAAACAGACATTTCCCTTCATTTGTACCCATCGTTTACACACAAACGGTGAATTCACCTCTGAAAACGAAAGCGAACGCTCTGCAAGCCAATCAGAATCGCACTTTTGGTGCGTCAGCTGCCTAAAACTCAGTTTTCCTCAGTTTACACGCAAACGTGAAACCGGAGTTTTCCAAAATCTCCACTTTTGCTGCAGTTTTTAAAAAGAATCATTTTCAGAGGAAAAATCTCCAATTGTGTGTAAACGAAAGGCACAAACGAAGGGAAAAGTCTGTTTTACAGATACCCGGGTATGTGTAAACAGGGCTTAAGACATGTTATCATGAGATGTGTTTTTCATTTACACATGTTTGAGTGTCAAACATGGAGATATAGACAGAGTTTATCATTAATCTGTCTATATCTCCAAAGCTCAAAATGCTCTGTTCCACTTTGTGATGTCATGAAGCGATAGTTTTCAAGTTAAGAGCTACATTTTACCTTTTGTTCAATGGAAATTCCAGGGTTAAAATCATCCAAATGATTCTACTGAAATCACAGTGGAGCACTTCCTATACAACCACATGACATCACAAGGTGGAGCAGAGTGTCATTTGAAGGATTTCAGGATTTGTGTGTTAAACATCAGCAGATGAAACAAAACACAATTCCAGATATGTTTTTGATGCAGAAACATTATATCTGAGGAATATGGGTCCTTTAATCGTCATATCCACTATTTTGAGGAATCATACCAACATTTTCAAAAGTGTATAAACATCTGAAAAACAATTTCAAAATATAAACAGAAAAAAATATATATTAGATTGGTTGTAAAGTCAAGCTAATTGTTGCAACATGCTTTTTATTTTAGATTTATTTATTTCAGAGAATAAACACACTGTATTAAATAAAATGTAAATATGTCAGTATAGTTAAGATAATTTAGGCAGTTTACAAAAGAGGTACAACATACAAACGGGAGATTAGCACAACCCGAGGAAAAGTAAGTTTTAGACTAATTGTCACGACACTGAAGTGAAATGTGTAAAAGTATGTATTTACAATATTATTCCACATCATTGTTCTAGTTTGTTATTTGAACTCTCCAGTCTGTATTTCCAATACTATTTTTGCTCCTGGCTATTTCCTGGCTTCCTCTCAAAAGTGCATCCATCGCAAAGACAAATTAACATCACCTTTTATGTTCTCCTTGCATTTATGACAACGACGACAATACGACTGCTAACATGGTCTCCAATGTAAGCTGGCAGGAGCCGGCAAGAATCTGATGCAATCTGTGCGAAAATGTTGACAACACACACGCACACGCACACACTCACACTCATCTGAACCTGAAATAGCCTCTCCCTGTGTCCAATGGGGTCAGGCCGCTCAAAATACTAAAGTTCAAGCCTCTTATTAAAGGTCAACTGACAAGTGTGGTACAGTGCAGTCTCCCTTGCAGAAACATAGCTATAATAAAACCTTCCTCGGCTCGGTGCACACCAAGGAATAAGTCATTTTAAAAGAAATTTAAAAGTAATTTGGAAATGCAACAGGATTATCAGCTCGTAGCCTGACAGTAATGTGCATGACTAATACGGAACAATGAGCTGGAGTCTTTAAACGCTGAACATATGCCGTGTGTCCCATCTGTCCATGAAGGAGGCGCAGTCTGGCTGTTGGAAGAATCCAAGAGCAAAGGGGACCACACTTTCACCAGGCTCTCTCAACATTCCACAGAGTCTTTTACCCTTCTTGTGTGGCAATGTTTGGGTGCCTGCGTACTCGACATGATAGTTATGCTATTACACATCAGTTGCATTATCTACATTGTTTGATTAAAAAAAAAAAAAAAAACGTTTAAAGGGTCTCACACTATTTTCTGATCTATGTTATAATACCAAATATACCGTAAATATATTACACAAAATTGACTCAAAATCGCATTGCAAGCTTTACAATACAGGGGGTCCTCGGGTTACGACGGTCTCGACTTACACCGTTTCGTGGTTACCAACGCGCCCCCATTAAAAAAAATAAAAATAAATTAGGCATCATTCCGTCTTACGCGGTTAAGCGTGGTAAGAGATGTAAACAAACGCGAACGGCGCGCGGCGGAAGAATGCGCTTTGTTGTGGTTGTAGGGCGAAGAAGACAGCCTCGTGTGTGTGTCCAATGTGGGCGGAAGTACCTGATGTGGGCTCTGATCTGCTCCTATGAAAGCGACAGTGATAACCAAGCAGCATAGTGGTCTAATTATTGAGATGGAAAGGTTATTGGTGCTTTGGTTGGAAGATCAAAGTCAAAATCCGACTTACGACGAAATTCGGGTTACGACGCGTCTTAAAGATCCCATGACATGGTACTTCTTGATGCTTTTATATGGCTCCTTAATGGTTCCCTAATACTGTAAATGAATCCTTCTTCAAAATCAACACTCAGTGCATGAGAAACAGAGATAAGATGAGAAAGAGTAATTTTTCTCACTCTGAACACTCCATAATGGGCGTTGTTGCTTGAATGCAAATGAGGAGAAAAGAGCTGGCCAATAGTAGAGGGTGGGGGCGTGGCCAAACGCTCCGCTCTCTGCTCTGAGCGCTCTCTGATCCATTTCCTTGTTTTTGGACGGGGGGAGAGATTTTAAGCGTTCCATTGAAAAATAAACACATTTCCACATAAAATAAAATGAAACCACTGCTGTTCAAAGGTCCAGAGGCTCAGATAAAGGACTTCCGAGCCTAGAAACACTCGGACGTGCCTCCAGGCAAATAAAAAAACGCATTTCGCATTGCCTAGCGCATTCGCAGTCCAAACTCTCTGGGTGTGATTTACAGAGACACTGAGTACAGACAGACGGGGGTGGAACTGCATTTGCATTTCTTTTTTTGATCTGACGTCAATAAGGTGCCTTGTTCAAAATCGCCTGTTTGAGCTCCGATTTTTTGTAATGCAGAAAAGTATCGCAAATGCTCAGTTTAGACATTTCACAACTTTTAACCATGGGGGGGGGGGGGCTAAACAGGGTAAGGGAGCTCACATTAACGTTCAAAAACCTCAGAAAGTGAAAATTTCATGCCATGGGACCTTTAAGAACGGATCAACGTCGTAACCTGAGGACCCCCTGTATATTATAATGTTGTTACCTCATCAAAAACATACCTGGAGTTGTGTTTTATTTCATTCACACATGTTTAACACACAAACCCAGTTCTTCTCCCACACAGAAAACAGTCTGTTCCACCTTGTGATGTCATGTGGTAATACAAGAACTGCTCCACTTTTTATCAATCAATCAATCAATATTTCTAAAGCGCTTTTCATACAAAATTGTACCACAAAGCATCTATTCAAACTCCATACACCTTCACTAGAATCAATTGCAGCCCTCAAAATTTGAAATCTACTATGCAAAAGGTAAAAGGTAGCTGGTGTTTTTAAACTACTACTACATGACATCACAAGGTGGAACAGAGCATTTTGAGCTAATAATAAAGGATAATTCAAACATGCGTGAATGAAACAAAACACAACTCCAGGTATGTTTTTGATGAGGTAACCACAATATATCTTAAAGCTCACAAGAGTCAATTTTGCGTCATACAGGACCTTCCACTCCGAGCTACATCTCCATACACAACAAAAGACTTTAACCTTAATGTTTTTAAAGTTTGAGAAGCGCAAGCTAAAATAACGCGATTACTGCAGACAGAAGAAGGACTAGTACTGTCAAGGAAACTGTAGAGAAACCCATCGTGGAGCGTTAGGGTATTTATGACGCCTTTGAAATTGAAGTCTTGAGCGACGCGACCCCTAATAGGTTTGTCTGGCGCTCGCTGTCGTCTGCTGCACACGATATACCTACCCCGACCTTGACCTCTGACTATTTTTGATATATATAAAAAACACAACCGCTCGATAAAATGCATTTCGAAATAGATATTGAGCTGCTGGGAGAGTAGCAGTGACATTTGTGTGGACGGATGGAGAATTGTGGCGAGTGGTGGTGTTGGAAGAAGAATTTGGCGCCCACTGTGTCCAAAATGGAGCTGCTCGGTGCCAGACAGAAAAACACAACAGAAGCATTCAGAAATATTTAACTGGAAACACACGCACTCTGGAAGGGACGAATATGGACGCAATGTGAAAGCATCTAAAGCAGAGTGATTAACTGAATCCACATTTTGTCGTCCTGCTTTTGAGCTAGTTGGTGACGAGACTATGTGGTCCTATTTCAGACCAGGTTTAGTCCTAGTTTAGACCTGGGATAGTCCTGGTTTAGATCTGGTAGTGGTACTCGGAAGGCCAAATATTTACATCTAGCTGTGTCCATGTATGGGCGTGCTTCTGGCTCCATTGAATCTAGCTCCAGTTCATTTTCTAGTGCATTTTCATGTCATAATGTGACGTCATAATCTGGAAGTTGGCCATGTTGGAGATATTCAAAACAAAGCAAACAGTGCACTTATGCCACAAAGTTTTTAAAAAAGCAAAAGGGTATTGTCGGGTCCTCGGCTGTCACAATAGATCGGACAGAGAAGAACACCTGCAGTTCTATCGTTTACCTAAAGTAGTGACCGACCAGGGTGAACAGACCGAGCGATTATCAAAGGAAAGGAGGCGATTGTGGATCGCCAGGCTCAAACAGAACTTGGATGGGAAAAATCACGACAACATTCGCATCCCATTACGCTCAGCTAATTTCGCAGCCATTATATATTTTATACTGTGCATTGTGATTGCTATCGTCATTTTTTTATTTGTCATTTTTTTATTTGTCATTTTTTAGGTCCATGCGTCAGTAACTTATTAAACTTTGTTAGTTGTAAATACTTGTACATGTTAATATGCTTCATTAGCCCCTACAGTAAATTGTATTATAATGTTAATATCTTAATCTTTGCAAAATATGAATAATAAAAAGCAATATACTCGTACTTAAACACGTTACACATGTGGGTCTACCTCACTTTTCACTTATAAGGACAATCAAATTGTTTACTTCATATAATTTGGCACTACCTCACTTTTCATCTGTAAGCTCTGTTTTGTCTAATGTGTGCACATTTTTGCCTTGTCTATTGTTGTTGTTGTTGTTTTTTTTGTCTAGTCCAGTATGTCTTTACATTTCGTTTTTTACTTGAATGTTTAATTGAATGTTTGCACTGAGGTGGGAGAGGACAGCAATTTCATCTGGGCTATATATTCTTGTATGTATATGCACATGTGACAATAAAGAGAAATTGAATTGAAGTGAACTGAATTGAATGTACTAGATACTAGATACGATAAGTATGCCGACCTTTGCCATCACAATATGTTTGTCTCCAGTTTTCCTCACTTTGTGCTTTTGTACCAGCCACAAACAAACTGGTTGTTGCCTCCAGACCTTTAGAACTCTGAAGGTCTTGTGCTGTATAAGGGCTTGAGGAGAAAAGCAGGTAGTTCACAATATCGGGATCGCTTACAGCAGCAGAATCCATCTCATACGGATCTTCTTGCCCAGTTAATTTGAGTTTGTTCATATAACGCTCCTTTCCTTTGGCATCCAACCTATCTCTATACAACTGGTCAACTGTATCTGAATTTTTGGATTCTGATGTGGAAGTTTTATCGCAAAATTTTGAGTTTTTCTGCACGGTTGCTTTATAAGCGTGTTTACTTTGAGCGAGTAATATCACCAACATGGCCGCTCTCTTGAAAAACTGTTGACCCTCTCACTGCAACTGCTGCTGTCAGACACTTCATTTTGGTATTAAAATGTTCATACAGTGGTACCTCACCTTACGAAATTAATTCGTTCCAGAAGTGGTTTCGTAACGTGAATTTTTCGTAAGTTGAGTAGCTATTTCAATGGAAAAAGCCTGATTCGTTCCAAGGCCCCGTTGCAAGTTTTTTTTTATAGTGTAACTTTTTTTTATTAGTGTAACACTGTGTTCTGCGTCCTGATTGGCTAAGAGACTGTACTAGGGTGACCATTCGTCCGGATTTCGTCCGGACAGTCCGGTTTTAGAGCTGTCTGTCCGGCCGTCTGTCACGTGTCCTTTTTTACATTTTGTCCTCCTTTCGGACCCTCGTCACCCACCGTTGCATAAATCGTCATAAATCCCCACCCATTATTTACACTTGCTAGTAGCAAGTATTCTTATTATTTTTTAACATATCCTAGATGAGATCTATGGTTATGCGGTGGCACAGAGTGAGACTTCATACAGAAACATCAACGCGTGCGGCATGACACACTATTGGTTAAATACACGGAAGCAGCTCGAAGCGCAAAGCGCGAGTACAGAGAGGAGATAAGAAGAGCGCTATAATGAGCACTATAAGAACGCTATAATGTTTGGCAAGTATGTCTGGGTCTGGAAATACTATAAAGTTGATGACAACAACATTGACATAGCAAACGGTGGGATATGTAAACTTGGGATTGCAAGGGGTGGAAAGGAAAGGGCGACATTTAACACAACAAACCGATACGGCACCTCAAAAACAAACACCCGACACAATACAGCGAGTTACAGGCAACCCAGCCAAAGACGAGTCAGCTCACGCTGCAGGAGAGTTTGAAAAGGAGACAAAGAAATGCCCCTTGACAGTGCGAAGGCCCAGGAGAACACAGCCAGGAGCACAAATGATCGCAATGAGTGACTTACCATTGGCCTTTGTAGAGAACCCTGGATTTCTTATGCTTATGGAGCACGTTGGACCTCGTTAATAACAATAATAATAATAATAATAATAATAATAAGCCCCGCGCCCGGTCATGCTGCGCTATCACACACGTGTCCGCGCGCAGTCTTCTCCCCCCTCCCCCTTCCCCCCACACTTCACTATTAATACATTTTGTTGAAAATCTATGAAAGTTTGAGTGTTTAAACGAGAGACAAATGTGAGAAAAGTTTAAATCCAGTCTGAGAAAAGTGTATAATGTGTGTGTGGCTGAGCGCGCATTATTTGAAATTTTGAGATTTCGCGTTTCGTAACTTGAATTTTCTTTCGTATCTAGAGACCAAAATTTAACGTGAAGACGTTTCGTAACTTGGAATTTTCGTTTGTTGGGTCTTTTGTAAGGTGAGGTACCACTGTATTAACCCGCCCCTCATGATTCTGGTGTTTTTATTTCGCTATTTTGTTTATAAATCAAGATATGAACATTAATAACAGACAAATCAGACGGCTTCTTTCCCCAAGGTCACTCCCATTAGCGTTAGCAGATTTTATTGACAGCGTTGCAAGCCTCACTACATTTGACTGCACTCCATTGTCACGCTCATTTAGTCCACTTCTTTATCTTTATACAGTCTGTGGGTGGTACTTGATGTGGAAAGTTTGGAAAGACTAATTTAGAGTTTGGTAAAATATGCAAAAACATAATGGGGTTTAGTCATTTGCAATGTGCCAAATTTATAACACAAAGGGCTTACTGTTAAAGGGATATGCCACCCCCAGGTCAAACTTGGGCATCTCCCCACAGTCCAGAGACTAAAATAAGTGGTGGAAAGCGTTTTTCTGGTGACGCAGCCATTGTCCAGGTCTGTCGGCACTGACCGCCGCGGATGCCCAAGTTTGACCTGGGGGTGGCATATCCCTTTAAAATTGAACTTTTCTTCCCATTTCAAATCATATTTGCTAAAATTAACAATAAGACAGCAAATTTGATGTAAATGTATTGCACAATTAAACAAAATGAGCACAGTAAAATGTTAAATATGAGCATATGGTAGAGCTGTTATAAAACTGGAAGAAGAAGCCTGTGGTGCATAAATAGGAAAATCTAAAAACCCACACTGGCTCTTTTTGAATGCACACCAGAAATCTGATCATTATCCGATTTCTGGAGTTATCACATTATTGAAATGTTATGTCATTGTTCACTGTGCAGATTTTTCAGGAAAATGCATGAGGACAAAATATGGACAATTACAAAAAAGAAAGAAAATAATGTTAAAGGGCCCATTCGTGCTATTTTCTGATCTGTTATAATGTTTTTCCTCGTCAAAAACATACCTGATGTTATGTTTTTATTGATCCACAAGGGAAATTATTTGGGTTATTAGCTAAATAATTTCCCTTGTGGATCAATAAAGTTTGTCTAAGTCTAAGGCTGCAGCCTGAAGTGACCTAAATCTGATTTTTTTTTTGCCTCTATGTGACCTGTATCTGATCTTCTAATGACAGTCTGAACGACACAGATCAGATTTTTTCAAATGCAACCCAGACCATTTGGATATGTTGTCCTAAAACCGATAAATATCCGAGCTTTTGGCATGCGACTTCAGTCTGAATGGCCAGGTCGCATTCATCTGATCATCAACAAGCGAGAGTGGTACAAGTAGGCGCTCACAAATGTACACAAACGTTCTTCTCGTTATGCGAAAATTGTGTATGAAGTCCATGTCAGTGAAGCAGCAAAGCACAGAGCAATCCCACCACTCTCAGCACCAACACGTTCCTTTCTACAGACGTTGCTGCCACTGCCCCACAAAGCGCCAAGGCCAAAAACCTTCTCCTTCTCAAGCTCCTCCTTTAAAGAAATAAGTTGTACATGTTCTGGCTCCGGTACGACAGCAACTTTAAAATCTCCAGGCGCTCAATGCTAGTGTCCATGTTTAGGCAACTACCGTAAACACTGAGCACGTTCGCTGCACGTGACGTCGTCGTGTCCTCCAAGGCGTATGCGGGACACTTTTGGAGCGTTTAAAGTTCACACTGGAGATCACACACAAGTCGCATTTAATTGGAAATGTAAACGACCTCGCAAAAAAATTGTATTTCACAAAAAAAATCTGAATTGAGCTTTAAGCCCTGCAGTCTAAACATAGCACAAGTTTTGTTTCATTCACACATGTTTAACACACAAACCCTGCATGTTTAGGCTGAGTATTTTTCTCAAACTGAAAACACCCTGTTCCACCTTGTTATGTCTTGAATAATTTGGATAATTTCAGTCATGAAAATTATAACATCACAAGGTGGAACAGAACATTCTGAGAAAGCATTTGAAGAGGTAGACATTCACTGTGTGCACATGGACGAGTGTAATCCGACTGCAAACGGATTGGGATCGTATTGAATTCATGTGCACAGACTAAGGATCGTAGGGATTGGTTTCCCGAATCTGATTGGAACCCTTGGCTTAGGCCAGTGCTTCTCAATTATTTTCTATGACGCCCCCCCTCGGAAGAAAAAAGAATGTCACGCCCCCCTCCCTGCACACGACTATTAATAGTATTATTTGTCTAGAAAATTATTAGTACACCTCTGCATAACAATGTATCCTTTTATTAACATTAAAAACAAAAAAAGAAAGAAACTTCCAACAAACACTCCACTCTTTTTTTGCACTGAGGTCTCAAATATTAATGTGCTTTTAATGCAGCTTTGTGCACATTTGTTTACGTTTTACAGAAACGAAACTTAAAAACCACATGGTCCATTTGCATAAACTCAAAGCTCAGTGGAATATAACGTGTTTTTTCTGTGACAGAGGATGTTCTGCTGATGGCAAGTCTGTTCTGTGCGTATATCGCGTATTTAAGGTCGCCGAACCCTGCCCCAGAGCGACAACGAGAGCGCTACTGCCAACTACTGTTGTTGATGTGCAATTATACTTTCGTTCTAGTACAGTATGGCAAAAAAGCATGTTTCCCAGGGTCACACGCGCCCCCCCCTGGCATCACACCGCGCCCCCCCAGGGGGGCCCGCCCCACTATTTGAGAAGCACTGGCTTAGGCCAATAGTAATCCGCTTGGTGCCGCCTTTGCACGATATCGGATTGGATTGGCGTGCTGTGCATGTGCGGGAATTTTCGCCAGGGATTTCACCCGGAAGTGGCAGAAGGCGCCGACACCGTCATAAGTAGCGATTGTTGCTGGAAAAGTCAGACGAAATCATGGCTGCGAAGAAAGAACGCACAACATGTACACCAATGCTGCTCCGTCAAATTCCTCAAGCTCCATCTTTGTATACCGCCACATAGTTTGTTGTGTTTTTATTGAGTAGCCATCACCCGGAAGTAGTTGGACTACAGCGCCAATTACACGCCAATTATCCAATTACATGAGCTTCATGTGCACTGGGATCTAAGGACAGACCACCCGCCGAGTAACGGGATCGGATTTGGACAAATCCAATCCGATCCTACCATGTGCACGCAGTGAATAATGCAGGATCACTCAAACATGTGTGAAAGAAACAAAACACAACTTCAGGTATGTTTTCGATGAGGTAACAACATTATAACATGGCTCACAGCTCACAACAGTCGATTTTGCATAATACAGGACCTTTCAGGTTATTTTAAATGAATTGTCTTCCCAACACAATCCCCCGATTAAGTGATGTGACCAGGTGTTTTCATGATCAGATTTCTCTTGTGGATTTCTCCATTTTTACTGGCCATACAAATGTACCCACTGTGCCCATACATCCACTTAATTGCGTATTCCAACAAGTGTGCCAAAAACACCACCAGCCTACGGAGCCCTGCATACGAGATAAGCCCACATTATTTAATTATCTTTGAAGCTTCGCAGAGGAGCCAATTTCTCTTCCCCTGATTCTGCAACAATAGCTCATCTCCTGACAGTAATAACATGCGTGATTCCTGATCTGAATGCAGAGTTAGCCCCACCTGTACTCCGCGTCTGAGTCCTCTGTCATTATTAGACCTTTCACTGAACACCTCCTCTCCGTCAAACCTCAGGAACCTGCTCGTGCCTGGCTGTGATTGATGTGAGCTTTGAACCCTGGCGACAGGTGTTAATGTAATCTTCCCCCACTTTTCCTATTCTAATTATGTGTTGCCATCTGGATAGGTGTGTTAGCAGTAGCATCGGACTCCTAGTGCCGCATGTTTCTGTTGGATCATACAGCAGGTCGGGTTAGCGTAATGATGCTAGTCAAACATAAGCCTATGACTATTAGGCACCACTTTATAATAACTACATTTAATTAGCCTTATTTTTTTTTAAATCCAGTTTATTAAAGGTGCGATATTACACAAAACTGACTCATGTAAGCTCTTAGCCAATGTTACTTCCTCAAAAACATACCTGGAGTTGTGTTTTGTTTCATTTACACACATTTGAGTGACCCTTTATTATTAGTGTGTCTATATGTCCAAAACTCAAAATACTCTGTTCCACCTTGTGATGTCATAAAGTGGTGGGTAGCACTTCCTGTATCATGACATCACAAGGTGGAACAGAGCGTTTTTCTGTTTGAGAGAAGAAGTCAGCCTAAATATGCAGGGTTTGTGTGTTAAACAAAACAAAACTCTAGGTTTGTTTTTGATGAGGAAACATTATAATAAATCTGGAAATAACAATATGGGCCCTTTAAAAATAATTCAACCTGAGGAACTACTTAAAGCTGCACCATGTAACTTTCTGGAGGTGGCAAATCACCTGCCTGATTCCATGGAAAGTAGAGCTGCAATGATTTGTTTGTTGTTGATTATGGGTTGACGCCTGTAGAGCGTGTCGATGCATCGGCGAGTCTTGAATTAATCAGATATAAGAGGAACAAGCGCGCTCCCAACATCTGCGCTGTATTTCCACACAAAGCAGCAGTGCCGACTGAGCGGGCGCACCTTGAACTGTACAGGTGCCGCACAGAACTTCACTGTCAGCTCTTCGTACAACACCCATCAGTGTGACTGTGGGGCTGTCCATAACTGTAGCTCTGTATTACAGCCTGTTTATTCGCCTATAGCCTTAAGCAGCATTTTATGTCCTTGTCTTGAATCCTGTAACTGTTTTGCACAACACAGTAACACAACATAAGCAATGTTCCTATAAGGCAAAATACAGTTTTTATTAGTCTAACTAATAAAAAAGTCGCCTGTAATCCGAGATTTATCCATAGTTTCGAGTAGATGACGCCAGTGCGCATGTGCGGAGTCACAGTTTATTTCACTCTCAGCTCCCGGGACCCAAACATGAAACGCAAAGCTGTAAATTATGGATAAATCTCAGATTACAGGCCACTTTTGACTCAAACGAAATCGTAGACTAAGACATCACGCTTCTATGATTTGAAAAGTGCTCAAGTTTGTGTTATTTGGAGACCGCACGGGGCATATATTATATGCCCCGAGCTACGGCTAGAACTCGCGCTACAGCTATCGCAAATCTAAAACATCTCCGGAAGTGCTCCATATGACACCAAAGTGCTATGGGTGAGTAAAACAGCTTGTTTTATTACTGAAATAAGGCTCAGATTGTAAAAAACGTTAATTCTCCTTTAATGATCTGATTAATGGAAAAAAATAGTCAACTAATTTTCAATTAATTGACTAATTAATTGAAAATTAGTCATTAGATGAATCGATAACAAAATAATCGTTCTGGAAACAGAAGGTTAAAACATACTTTGGGACCTTCTCCATGGAGATACATACTGTAGGTTTTCTGCCAGACTGTGGAGGATTACAGCCAAAGGCTCATGACTGTCATGGAAACAGGCAGGGGGAGGCTCTCGGCCAGATAAGAGTCAGTTTTTTATTTACATTTTCCAATCCAATAAAAACATGGTTTTACATTAGTCTGTTTTTGGCTACAAAGTTAAAGGAATATTAACGTTTTTTACAATCTGAACCTTATTTCTGTAATAAAACAAGTTGTTTTACTCACCCATAGCACTTTGGTGTCATTTGGAACAGTTTCGTAGATGTTGTGGTGTGGCGATATCCGTTAACGTGAATGCCTGGGGCAGGCGATTGCAGTCACCAAATAACACAAACTTTATCACTTTTCAAATTACGGAAGCTCAGTGTCTTAGTCTACACTTTCGTTTGAGTCAAAAGTGGCCTCTAATCCGAGATTTAGTCATAGATGAGGAGGACAGTGCACATGTGCTCATTCACAGCTGATTTGCAGATAAGAAGACGCTCATAACTTTTCTGTCGTGAGTGACACATGACAGAAGATTTGGACTTTGAGGCTGAAGAGGACTTATGGAGGACTGAGGTTGAAGAGGAGTATACGGGTGAGGAGACAGAATGGATACAGAAAGAATGAAGCAGAGACAGTTTGAGGAGCACCAGAGAACACCCATCGGTTTCGCATTACTTCTCAGAATCATGCGCTGAATCCGCTGGCCTTCTTTCTTTTCCTTTGCTGATAAAAAAAAATCGTCCTGACTGAAGTGGGTACTGCAAACACGATGGTCCAAAAGTCTTACAGCTTTGCCTTTCATGTTTGGGTCCCGAGAGCTGAGAGTGAAATCAGCTCCTCATCTACTCGAAATTATGGCTAAATCTTGGATTAGAGGCCACTTTTGACTCAAACGAAAGTGTAGACTAAGACATTGAGCTTCTGTAATTTGAAAACTGATAAAGTTTGTGTTATGTGGTGACTGCAATCGCCTGCCCCAAGCACTCACATTAATGGATGTCGCTAAACTACAACATCTATGCAATTGCTCCAAATGACACCAAAGTGCTATGGGTGAGTAAAACAACTTGTTTTATTACAGAAATAAGGTTCAGATTGTAAAAAACGTTAATATTCCTTTAAACGGTGAGGCTTTAATTGAGGGGTTCGGGTTAGAAATTAGGGTATTAATGAAATAGTCACTAAGTTAATAAACTATTTGTTAATTCAGTAATCAATAATCAGGTCTTTGTTCATATGTTACCGTTTTATTTAACATGGGTAAAAATGAATAATGAACACATCATCTTTGTTTTTTTGTGACAGGTAAATGGTTGGTTTCTTTTTTCTTTTTTTTTGTTTGTAGTTTTGTGTTTGATCCATTCAAAATACAAAGTGATGATACAATATGTGTGAAATCCATGCCACTTACTCATGTTATTATTATTTGTTGCTATATTCAGATTTACAGAATGCTGAAAAATGTACAAACATATAAAAATGTATGTTAAAAAAATAACTTCTACATTTTATTTATTATGACACAGACTATACTATACTGTACTTTTCAGCGAGTGGCTCTTCAAGGCCGTCTATATGATCTGTTTTATTACCCATTAGCTGCACACATTATAACATCTGATGATAGTAAACAATGAGGCGGCTAACAGAAGGTGCTGTATCTGTGTGTCATCAGTTCAGTTGCCAATGCACAAATGAATAATTGAATATTTTCCATGCGTGTCCTTGCTGTTTTGTTGTATGTTTTGTTGCATTGATAAAATATAGACCTATGTAAGAGTTGTTTGAAGGATGACACATTTCTACAGTGTATGTGATACAAAATCAGGGTTGGGAGGGTTACTTTAGAAATGTATTCTGGTACAGTTACTACAGTAGTTACCCCTGAAAATATGTATTCAGTAACATAATCCAAGAACCATAATATTAAAGTAATGAAACTTGATTACTTTCAATTACTTTTGAATGACTTTAACACCAAATATCCGATAACAACAAGAAAACAATGCAATATTGTGCATTATAAAGAAACTGAGGAAAGCTAATTTGAACAGTATCTTATAGTCCTACAGTGAAAGTGCACAAGTATTGACCACATAAAGTTTATTAAGAAAAAATCCCATTTCTTCTTTAAAAATAAAATAATGTTGAAATTTTCCCTCTGTTTAAGAAGGGGGACCGGAGGGTGTGTTCCAACTATCGGGGAATCACACTCCTCAGCCTTCCCGGTAAGGTCTATTCCAGGGTGCTGGAGAGGAGAATTTGACCGATAGTCGAACCTCGGATTCAGGAGGAGCAGTGTGGTTTTCGTCCCGGCCGGGGAACACTGGACCAGCTCTATACTCTCCATCGGGTGCTCGAGGGTGCATGGGAGTTTGCCCGACCAGTCCACATGTGCTTTGTGGATCTGGAGAAGGCATTCAACCGTGTCCCTCGTGGGGTCCTGTGGAGGGTGCTCTGGGAGTACGGGGTTCGGGGCCCTGTGATAAGGGCTGTTCGGTCCCTGTATGACCGGAGCAGGAGCTGTGTTCGCATTGCCGGTAGTAAGTCGGACCTGTTCCCGGTGCATGTTGGACTCCGCCAGGGCTGCCCTTTGTCACCGGTTCTGTTCATTATATTTATGGACAGAATTTCTAGGCGCAGTCAGGGGCCGGAGGGGATCCGGTTTGGGAACCACAGGATCTCATCTCTGCTGTTTGCAGATGATGTTGTCCTGATGGCTTCATCAAACCGGGACCTCCAGTGTGCACTGGGGCGTTTCGCAGCCGAAGCGGCTGGGATGAGGATCAGCTCCTCCAAATCTGAGGACATGGTTCTCGACCGGAAAAAGGTGGCTTGCCCTCTCTGGGTGGGGAATCCTTGCCTCAGGTGGAGGAGTTCAAGTATCTCGGGGTCTTGTTCACGAGTGAGGGGAGGATGGAGCGTGAGATTGACAGACGGATCGGTGCAGCGTCGGCAGTGATGCGGTCGCTGTACCGGACCGTTGTGGTGAAGAGGGAGCTGAGCCGAAAGGCAAAGCTCTCAATTTACCGGTCAATCTACGTTCCTACCCTGGTCATGATCTCTGGGTAATGACTGAAAGGACAAAATCGCGGATACAAGCAGCCGAAATGAGTTTCCTCCACAGAGTGGCTGGGCGCACCCTTAGAGATAGGATGAGGAGCTCAGTCACACGGGAGGAGCTCGGAGTAGAGCCGCTGCTTCTCCACGTCGAGAGGAGCCAGCTGAGGTGGCTCGGGCATCTGTTCCGGATGCCTCCTGGACGCCTCCCTCGGGAGGTGTTCCAGGCATGTCCCACCGGGAGGAGGCCCCGGGGAAGACCCAGGACACGCTGGAGGGACTATGTGTCCCGGCTGGCCTGGGAACGCCTTGGGGCCCCCCCGGAGGAGCTGGAGGAAGTGTCCGGGGTGAAGGAGGTCTGGGCGTCCCTGCTTAGACTGTTGCCCCCCGCTGTTGCCCCGTGGTCGCTTTGCTCGTTCGTTTCCCAAATTCTGCGAGCGTGATTTGTTGGTTTGGTGAAGTGCGCACTATCACCGGTAACGATGGAACTTGTCCGGACGTGTTTATCGTTCAAATGATCCGTCAGGCTGGAGCAGCTTCGGTGATCGGAAAATTCTTTTGACAAAAGCTCCAAATCACCGCGTTCTTGTTGACAGTCCCGTCTTCGTTCTTTTTATAAATAAACTTGCCGTTAAAAGGCCCTGGCAGCGAATTGCTCGCCGCACGCCAAATTTAAAATGCGCGAATTGAATTGCCGCTCATAATTAATTCCATTAATTTTTATAACGCGTTAATTTGCAGTGTAATTAATGAATCTGAGGTGTACAATGGCTTTGCAAAGTCTGGAGGTGTAAACAGATGCGAGGTTACTCAAACGTGCATAAATGAAACAAAACACAACTCCAGGTATGTTTTTGCTGAGGTAACAACAGAGTGTCACCTCATGGCCTAAAGCGTACAAGAGTCAATTTTGTATAATATGGGACTGTTAACAAAATACAATAATGAAAGGTGTTACATGGTGAATTTTCCACATAAAAGCAAGGAAAAGACAATTATTTTTCTAAATCTAATCTTGCTTTATAGGTAATACACGGTATTCTGGAACAAAGCAGGCAATTTTGCATATTCTTCATTAACTTTAACTTTCTTTCAAGCTTTAATTAAGTCCTTACTTGATCTGGTGTCAGATTCACAGTATGCCTGCCATGTTTGCCTAAAGTGATTAGAGGAGTACAGAATCTGGCAGGTGAACATAACTTCTGATTTATCCGTGTGGCATGTTCCATAATAAACAGTGTGTGAAGAGAAATGTAAATGAGCTCTAATGTAATGCAATGCGACTGATCTGATGAAGACGAATGCTGCTGTCGTCTCATGTAACCCTCTGGAAACAATCTACACTAAACACACAGATATTGGATTGTAATTTTCTGCGGACCCTTGTTTAGAGACGGAAATACAGCGGAGGTTAATGAAGTTTGCGCCTCATAAAACTCTGGATTTACTTGGCCGATCGGAACCACAGCTTTGACAAAACTTTACAGAGATGAGCAGATCTTGAGCCGTGTCGCCTCGCCGATTTCAGAAGGTGGGATTGACAAGCGGATTAACCAGTCAGAGAGACGCATGTTCCTTTTCCGTGGTCACGAAACAAGGCAACCGCGCACCGCGCTGCGCCAAGCTCGACTCACAGCCGGCCGCAGGCGCCAACAGCACAGCTCGCTCAGCAGCCCCCGCGCGTACACCGGGGCTGCTGAGCATGAGATCGAGCTGTGGCGCCCGGAATGCGTAGTCTCAGCCCGAGCCACAAACCAGCCGCACGAAACCAGCAGCGGCACGTGGTGGTTTAATCCTGGTTTAGTCCAGGTCTAGACCTGGTCCAGTCCTGGTTTAGTCCAGGCCCAGTCCAGGTTTAGACCTGGTTTAGACCTGGTCCAGTCCTGGTTTAGTCCAGGCCCAGTCCAGGTTTAGACCTGGTTTAGTTCTGATCTAGACCTGGTTTAGTCCATGTTTAGTCCTGGTCTAGTCTCTTAGCCAATCAGGACGCAGAACACAATGTTACACTATAAAAAAATGTTACACTATAAAAAAAATATATAAAAAAAATCTGCGAACCGCGATAGAGCGAGGGATTACTGTATTTTGTTATTCAGCATCAATACATTTGTCTGCTTTTTACGAAGGAATAATTAATTGAGGAATATACAATATAATAATACTATGATATATTTTTGACTCAGTGTTATGTTACTATAGCTTATATTCTTAAAGACCCTATTGAAACACTAGAAATTAAGGTGAAAAACGCCGCTTATCAGTTAATTGTTAATCGATCGATAAGGTCAATCAACTATCAATTAATGAATTAATCGATAATTTGCATCCCTAGTTTGTATGTGTCTATATGTGACTGTATATAACGGTACATGGTGATTTGTGGCTGAAAATGAATGTGCCTGAATGTGGCTTTATGACTGTATATAACTGCATGGAGCTGTATGCGACTGTATGTAAGAATGATTTTAGAGTGTAAATAATAACCTTGTTTTTATTCTATTGTATTTTACTTCCTGGTTGACACTTTGTGTGTGGTTGACACCTGTCCAGGGACTACAGATGAAAAATAGTCCTCGGGCTAATTCTGGCATATTTACATGTAAATGCTTTTTAATGTGCATTGTCCCTGAAATAAATAAATAAATAAATAAATAAATAAATAAACAAACAAGCTCTGTGAAGAGGCGACTGACAATGAGAGTACGTGTTTTAAGGTATTTTTGAACAGTAAAAATACCTCTAATTGATTTAATGTAATAGATATGTTTTATGGCATACTGTGGAGCATTCCAGGCAAAGCAGTAACATCTCCATGGAGACAATTACGTGGCAGGCCGTTTGCCTAAAAAGTTGCATAGTGCACCTTTAAACCTTTAAAATACTTGTTATAATCGTGCATAGAACTGTTTCGCTAAAAATCCTGTATAAACATGAACAATTTCCACACAGTTTCCACAAACTGCCAGGCCATTTGACTCAATAAAAAACACAATATGCACTATAAAATCAGCATCTCTACATGTATTACAGCCATTCCATTCCAGCGTCTGTTGAATTCCAACACAAACACAAAGCTGAGCTACTTCAGTTCTTGCACCAGGAGTGGAATAAAGTCACCCAAGAACAATGTGAAAGACTTGTGGAGAGCATGCCAAGACGCATGAAAGCTGTGATTTAAATGAATTTGATCTTGTTTCTTTGCATTGTTTGAGGTCTAAAAACATGTTTCTTTTTTGTTATTTTGACCATTTGTCATTTTCTGCAAATAAATGCTCTAAATCAGGGGTCTACAACGTTTTTCAGGCCAGGGACCCCCAAACAGATGGCGAACTGGGCCAGGGACCCCCTACTATATATACGGCATAGAATTGTGTTTTATATTAAATTGAGCTTAGTGTCATGTAAACATTGCTACTCTGTTATGGTACATCCAATACAAGGAAATAATACACAGGTTAATACTGTATTTTACACTGTAAAATATAAAATTATATTATTTTAAAGTCCCCCCTGCAGTACCTCTGTGACCCCCCTAGGGGGCGCGAACCCCCTATTGAAGACCTCTGCTCTAAATGATAATATTTTCATTGGGAATTTGGGGGAAATGTTGTCAGTAGTTTATAAACTCCAACAAAAATGTTCCTTTTGCCCAAACACATACGTATAAGTAGTAAAATCAGAAAAACTGATCATTTTGCAGTGGTCTCTTATTTTTTCCAGAGCTGTAGTATTAAAATAATGGTTCTTACTGTGCACGTCCCCCCTCTGCTTGGTGACCTCCTTGTTGATGGTATTGTCCACTGGCGTTACCGGGGCGGGTGGGGGTGGTATGAAGGGGCGTCTGGTGGGTGGTGGGGCAGGTCTGGGGGGTACATAGGGCTTGCGTGTGGGCACAGAGGGCTTCCTGGTCGGGACTAGAGGCTTCTTTGTCGGTACAGCTGGTTTACGCGGTGGTGGAGTGACCCTCTTTGGTGGTGCTTTGGTCGTAGAAGCAGTTGTAGTAGTAGTAGTAGTTGGCGTAGTAGTTCTGGGGATGAATACTCTCTTTTCCGTAACTGGGGGTCTAACAGTAGTAGTAGTAGTGGTCCGCCGAAAATCAAAATCAGGTATGTAGTTGTGGTGATGGTTCTTGCCTGGGTGAGGAGGTTCAATTGCCACTTTGGGAACGGCTAGAATGACAAGATAGAGTCAAATTAGAGGCACTTTAAAACAAATGAAGCTCTTAACTGTTATTATTTCTCCTTCCAGTGCTGCTCCTTAAATTCAAATGTTAAAAGCCTACTACAATTAGTTAAAAGTGCACTGTGTATAACTTTTCTGGTGAAAACTTGTCTCCATGGTGATGTTATTGCTTTGTCTGGGAAGTATAACAGTATAAACAGTTCTACTTTACGTTTTTTTCTAAATTACAGGTGGTTTTATAGCTCAAAACCTAGAAATACATCCATTCTGACTGTGAGCGGGGTCGCCTCTCCACAGATCTGACGTGTAGCTCGGTCTGGTTTGGTCTCCATGCAGATAGAAAGGTTTAATACCATACTGTGAAACATTCCAGACAAAGCAATAACATCTCCATGGAGAAAAGCATTTGACGGACCCTCCACCAGAAAAAGTTAAACAAAAATATATTGTATTTATTCATTTACAGGTGTTTATTTCTTAAAACTACAGCAAAAACACGCATTATAACGGTGAACGGGTCCACCTCTTCATAGATCTGACCTGAAACTTGCCCTGGTGATATGGCCTGTTTGTATTCATGGAGAAATTAAATTAAATACCATACTGTAGACCAGCCTGCAGAGCAATAAACCAGTGTAAGGACCAGAGCAGCACTGGGAATGTGTTTTTGGTCATTATTTTTCAAAGTGAACAGCCCCTTTAAAAATCCTATGTTATCAAAATGTTCAGAATTATGGTTTAGAGGCAGAATGAAGCTCACTTAATATATTTTCAATGATTTATTGAGTAACAGATGGCAATAAATGCTCATAGTTGCAAGACTTAAATAAAGAACTTTGAATTTAAACTGTTCTCTCCCTTAAGGATGGAATAAATACGGTTTTCTAGCCTCAAAATTGTATGTTGAGCTTGACAAAAAAGTATTTATAGTGAAATTTTGTTCAATTGTTTACTGTTCTGATTTCACTTCAAATGCATACACACACAATAAATATTCCCAGATCAAGGGTGTCAAACTCATTTTTGGTCCGGGGGTCGTAGCAAACCGACTTTGATCCAAAAGGGGCAGATCAGAAAAACTCATGGCATATATACCCCCAAAAATAGCAATAAGTCCAAATATTTGTGCAGGAAAACGCAAATCTATTACAGAAGTCTTTTTTATTTGATGAACTCTTTCTTTTATAAAATATTATAATATTATGAACAACCTGAAACTTTAAGAAAAATGCTATTTCAACACAGTTTTTTAACATTAATTTGTATGCATTTTACAGAATTTAGTCATCCTTTCGTCTTCATTTGTGCTGCTCTGGTGGGAGGGGCCACGCACAGAGGCGCTGGAGTAGCTGCTATGCTCAGCTGCGCAGAAAAGAGGCGCAGAAAATGACCAATATTATAATAGAAAATTAAAATATAATTAAAATATTTTAATAGAAAATCAGCCGAGGGCCAGATTAAAGGTCTTGGAGGGCCGGATCTGGCCCCCGCGCCGCATGTTTGACACCCCTGCTGTAGAACATTCCAGGAAAACACAACATGGAGTTAGGTGATGGACCCTGTACCAGAAAAGTTACACAATGCACCTTTAAGAAAAGTAATAAAAGAACACAAGCCATCTGCAAACATGCTACTATGTAAAAACAAAAAAGTCCCAGATCAGCTTCTAAATAAAAAGGTAAAAGGTGTATTTTATCTTATCCTTTCTTATCTAAATACAACCGAAAATGTGGCTACGACATGCAGCTAATTATAATTTGAGTTTTGCCCTTTTTCTGAGATCTAAAGTCTCATTTCTTATTCTCTTTCATCTGCAGTATTGTCTTATACATAGTGGGAACTAAGACGAGACTCTTGTTTTCCATTGCACAGCAGATCTAAGCGGCATTTTTGTTTTGTATTTAATTTTAAATGTCCATTATTATACAAAACGGACAGCTTTAAGTTCAGTAAGCAGGTGTTTTCAGTCAAGGGTACAGAAATCTGGAGCAACATCCAGCTGCAATAAGAGACTCTACCACATTCAGAACATTTAAAACCAATCTGAAGCGATGGCTTAAAAGAAATCAGATCTGTGGTCACTAATGTTACGCTTCTATGTAAATGTCAATGTTGTATGTCATGATTGTGTCTTATTGTGCTGTTTCGATCATGTTTGTCCTGTGAGTTTGTGAGTTTGTGAGTGTGAAGTTGTAGAGTACCTTCGGGCTAATTCTGGCATATTTACAAGTATACAGCTCTGGAAAAAAAATAAGAGACCACTGCATTTTTTTTCTGAAATCAGCAGATTTCAGTAATACATGTAAAGACATGTATTACAGCCATTCCATTCCAGCGTCTGTTGAATTCCAACACAAACACAAAGCTGAGCTACTTCAGTTCTTGCACCAGGAGTGGAATAAAGTCACCCAAGAACAATGTGAAAGACTTGTGGAGAGCATGTCAAGACGCATGAAAGTTGTGATTAAAAATAAGGGTTATTGCACCAAATATTGATTTCTGAACTCTTCTTAAAGGGATAGTGTGTTTCTTTTTATGTGAATCTGTATGGCGTCCCCTTCAACAGTGTCGTCCATTAACACTGGCTTACCGGTGACAGCGGTTCTGTAGCTCACGAAGGTAGTTCCGGTAAGTTAGCGGGGACATTTAATAAAGCTAGAAAAATTCAGCAGCCTAATTGGCATGGTGCTATTTTCTCTTGAGCCGTATCACTGCGCGCCTATTACTTAATATTAGCCTGTTCACTTGTAAACATCCACTTAGAAGTAATAATAACTATAGGTGCGCAGTGATACGACTCGAGAGAAAATAGCACCATGCGACTGTTTGTGACGCAAATATATCACTTTTTGGACAAATGCTGTTTTGAGAAGAAAAACAAGCTTTATTAAATGTCCCCGCTAACTTGCCGGACCTACGTTCGCGAGCTACAGAACCGGAGCAGAACTGGGCCCAGATGACGCTGTCATCGGTAAATCAGTTTTAATGTTGAAGGGGACGCCATACAGATTCACATAAAGAAAACAAAAAAAACAAAAATGCACTATCCCTTTAGTCATAGTTTGTTTTATTGTTGAAAACAATCATGTACATGTACATAGAGTGAATTCGAAATTTCGCTTCCCCACTAACCAGGCAGGAGTGGCTAGGGGAGGGGCCGCTGCGCATGCGCGCGCCGTCGACTTTAAGTGTAAACATTAGTATTATGTTGTTTTAAAATGAATTTGATCTTGTTTCTTTGCATTGTTTGAGCTCTGAAAACATGTATCTTTTTTGTTATTTTGACCATTTGTAATTTTCTGCAAATAAATGCTCTAAACAATAATATTTTATTTGGAATTTGGGGGAAATGTTGTCAGTAGTTTATAGGGTGTTTTCACATATAGTCCCCTTTAAGCGAACCGAACTCAGTCCCCTAAAAGTGGACCAACAAGGGGACCAAGAGAACACAAACTCACTTCTGTTTGTGTTCACATTGTGAAAGAGGACCGAGTTCTCTTTCTGGTCCACTTAAGCTCTGATGGAGCCTCAGTCCTCTTTCTGTTCACACTGTAGCTTCTCTAGAGCTCTGAGACCTTCACTCTTTGGCATTCTCTGTGACGGCCATCCCTCTTATGGGCCCAGTTCAGAGAAAACCCACAAAATAGAACCAGGGTCCTATTCCATTATTCCTAGCTGCAGTATTCAGGTGACCCTGCTTGCCTTGAACACTCTAATTTTTTCAAAGTAAACGCTTCGGACCCCGCAGGACACACAGCCAAGAGCATCGAGGGGGCACCAAGAGCCAGGGGCTGGGACAGACGGGGGCCCGCCTCGCGGCAGACCGTCAGCTCGGACAAGAGATCCAACTACGAGCTTTTTAACTGCAGCAACTTTAATATACGCTATTGGAGCTGGAATTACTGCTGCTGCTGGCACCAGACTTGCCCTCCAATGGATCCTCGTTAAAGGATTTAAAGTGTACTCATTCCAATTACAGGGCCTCGAAAGAGTCCTGTATTGTTATTTTTCGTCACTACCGCCCCGTGTCGCTGTCTACAGGAAGCTTAGAAGGTAATAAAACTGCACAAAAGGCGAAGTGAACCCGGAGCGTTATGTGTACACACTGCGCAGGTTAGGCGAACCGTACCGCAGACCTTTTAGCGAACCGTACTGAGACCACCTCCCGAGATGGTCTCAGTTCGGTTCGTTTTAAAGGGGTCTGAGCGCGCTTAGAGTGTTCACATATAAACCTATAATGCTCAGTTAGCGATCTGAGTTCGCTTTAAACGCTGAAAGGGACCAAGTGTGAAAACACCCATAGACTCAAACAAAAGTGTTCCTTTTGTCCAAACACATACCTATAAGTAGTAAAATCAGAAAAACTGATCATTTTGCAGTGGTGTCTTATTTTTTTCCAGAGCTGTATATTCATGAATATGCATTGTCCCTTTTAAATAAAAAGAATGTATTATATTATATTTATTTATTATATTTATTCATCAATAACACACCTGGGGTTGTGTTCTATTTCATTTACACACATTTTTATTAGTTTGTCTACATCCACAAAGCTCAAAATGCTCTGTTCCACCTTGCGATGTAAATCACAGTACTTCCTGTATAACTATATGAAATCAACATGGAACAGAATATTTTACATTTGAGAGAAGAACTCTAAACTAAATATGCAAATAATGTGAATGAAACAAAACACAACTCCAGGTACGTTTGTGACGAGGAAACAACATTATAATTTAGATCAGAAAATAGTGGATTATGGGTCCTTTAACATTGTAAAATATAACTTAAATAACATAGATTAATCCATATTTTACATTCATACACTTTTCCTTTCCACAGTTTTCCTGTTACTCTCAAGACCCATGAAGCATTTGTCTCCACTCTTGGTTTAAAATCTATCTCAAAAACTATTGATTTGCTCCTGAATTCCCTAAATAGAAAGAATCAGAGACAGATCATTGTTTTGGGGCTTTTTTAAATTATTATTATTATTACCCGAAACCTCCTCACAAAAATGAAAATCTTTGCATTAATATTTCAAGTTCCATTCAACCTGAAATATGTATGTTTGTCGCCTCCTGCTAGAAATGCTGGGCAATGTTGAAACAGGTTATTCGGAGCAGATTGGGTAAATAACCAGCTCCATATTAGGAATGCTGAATTATGCAGGATTGACACTCACGCGGATTGGTCTAGGAATGCAATTTGAGAAGTTTCCTCGCGAGCCGCCAGCGAAACCGACCGACTGCCTGACGAAGCGAAGGTTCACTTGGGTTTACAGATAATGGCGACGTTCTAACTTGTTCTAACACCTTCGTTATAACGCGGCTAATCTGGGCTAATGAGAACTTGTTTTCCATAAATGCGCTTCTATTTCCATCGACTCTTACACCTGCACAAAAGTTTTTTAGAAATGTAACTGTCTGCATAATGCCAGAGAGAGGACATGTCAAAACTTTCTTCAGCTTAATACAAACAAGACCCCAAAAAGTGTTTTTTTCCTATTTACATTTTTTCCAGCCACTTAAATCCTATTATTAAAATCTGCCTATTACCACATTAAAAATACAGTGGTACCTCACCTTACGACAGACCCAACAAACGAAAATTCCAAGTTACGAAACGCCTTCACGTTAAATTTTGGTCTCTAGATACGAAAGAAAATTCAAGTTACGAAATGCGAAATCTCAAAAATTCAAATAATGCGCGCTCAGCCACACACATTATACGCTTTTCTCAGACTGGATTTAAACTTTTCTCACATTTCTCTCTCGTTTAAACACTCAAACTTTCATAGATTTTCACCAAAATGTATTAATAGTGAAGCGTGGGGAAGGGGGAGGGCGGTGTGTGTGTGCGCGCGGACACGTGTGTGATAGCGCAGCATGACCCGGCGCGTGGCTGCGAGCATGAGACCCGTGCTCAAACCTTTAAACCAGGTATAAACCACCGCGGCTCTTGCATGCGTTCGTTCATGCGCTCGGACTGCGTGCGGGGAGGCACCTCCCCTCCTCGCTGCTCGCCTCAGCCGTGACTCGTGAGGTACACCGGCAGAGCTAGCACAAAACCAGGAAATAGACCCGCACGCGGCGCTTTAATCCACCTGGTCTAGTCCTGGTTTAGTCCAGGTCTAGACCTGGTCCAGTCCTGGTTTAGTCCAGGTTTAGTCCTGGTCCAGTCCTGGTTTAGTCCAGGTTTAGTCCTGGTCCAGTCCAGGTTTAGACCTTGGTCTAGACCTGGTTTATTCCACGTTTAGTCCTGGCTCTACAGTCTCTTAGCCAATCAGGACGCAGAACACAGTCTTACACTATAAAAAAAAGTTACACTATAAAAAAAACTTAGAATCAGGAACGAATCAGGCTTTTTCCATTGAAATAGCTACTCAACTTACGAAAAATTCAAGTTACGAAACCACTTCTGGAACGAATTAATTCCGTAAGGTGAGGTACCACTGTATAGCTTAAATTAAATATTTTCTAACTAAACAAAAATGGGACAGGTCTATTGTGCGTCTCAAGAATTTGGACCAAGCAGAGTGATGCAGCATTTAGGTTTTATGCTTCCCCAACACTTAAGATGAGCTCCAACTATAAATACTTGGCATTTATAGTTGATCTTGGCTTAAAGCAGACCTTTACAGACCTTTTAATCATGTTATAGCTGTTCCCCCTTTTCATTTACCCCACTGGAAGTTGTATTTGTAGAGATTCGTGCATGTTTGAGTAATCTTTAATCGTTTATAAGCCCAATGCTCTGTACTAACTTCATTCTACAATTTTATTTTCTCAATTAGTGAAAGCATTCGGCGGCGTAGAGTAGTCATTTTGGTACAAATGAAAAAAAAATACACTGCTCTCTAGTGCGATGTGCAGATATCCACAGGAGTTGCCGGTGTTACGGATCTGTTGGTGGAGATATTATGTCAACATGGAGCGATGTGGGTGTGGCCTTGCAAGGACCCAGCTTTAATAAACCTAATATTTAGTTTTAAATGTGGTATCCATGTTTCTTTTGAGTATGTATCATTTTATTAAATCATTTCAGTGGTTTCTATGAGGCAAAGCGGGCATGTCCACTCGTTTGTGCGTGACTGTCCTGTTTGCCTTGACTCTAATGGAGACACAACAAACTGTCTCATTGTTTTTCTTTAGGCTCAAACACAATATTATGGGATCTTTAAAACATTATTGTTTGCTTCAGCATTTACATGAAATTATGAGTGGTTGTATTTTAAGGCAGAGGTCTTCAACAGGTACTGCAGGGGGGTCGCGAAATCTTTTGATTTCACTTTAAAATAATATAATTTTATATTTTATAGTGTAAAATACAGTATTAACCTGTGTATTATTTCCTTGTATTGGATGTACCATAACAGAGTAGCAATGTTTATACATGACACTAAGCTCAATTTAATATAAAACACAATTCTATGCCGTATATATAGTAGGGGGTCCCTGGCCCAGTTCGCCATCTGTTTGGGGGTCCCTGGCCTGAAAAACGTTGAAGACCCCTGTATTAAGGTATTTATTCTGTTGTTATCTATTCATTATGAACTATTGGAACTATTTGTCTTCATCCATCCATCCATCTTCTTCCGCTTCTCCATTTCCGAGTTGCGGGGGCAGCAGTCCAAGCAAATCTGCTGCCCAGAACACAACGCACCAGCTCCCACCCGCAGGTGGTGGGTCCACAGGAGGACGGCCCACGTCACAACTGATGCCTTGGGGGCTACCAGTGTCCGCAGACACTGGGGGCAAGGTGGTGTTAAAGGGATAGTGCGTTTTTTTAATTTATTTTTTTATGTTAATCTGTATGGGGTTCCTTCTAAAAGTTAAGTGTGTTGACACCGGTTACCTCTGACAGTCTCAGCTGATCCCGGTTCGGCTCACTTTCTGGAGCCCGCGTACTGTAAGTAGGTCTGGTAACTTCCCTGGAACATGAAATAAAGCTTGTTTTTCTTCTCAAAACAAAACATTTGTCCGAAAGGTGATATAGCGTAGATTGCGTTCGCGTATTGTGTCTCCCGACTCGTATCACTGCACACATATTAGCTGTATGAGCCTGTTCACTTGTAAACTTCCCCTTACGGCGGACCGCATCTGCCGTACACTTCCGCTAAAGGTTAACAGGCTAATACAGCTAATATGCGCGCAGTGATACGAATCGAGAGACACAATACGCGAACGCAATCTACGCTATATCACCTTTCGGACAAATGTTTTGTTTTGAGAAGACAAACAAGCTTTATTTCATTTTTCCAGGGAAGTTACCGGACCTACTTACAGTACGCGGGCTCCAGAACGCGAGCCGAACCGGGATCAGCTGAGACCGTCAGAGGTAAGCCGGCGTCAACACACGTAACTTTTAGAAGGAAACCCATACAGATTAACGTTAAAAAAAAACAAACGCACTATCCCTTTAAGTGTCTTGCCCAAGGACACAACAGCAGCGCTCATCTGTGGGAGCAGGGATCACACACGGCCGACCCGGGATACAAACCGCCAACCCCTGGCTCTGTAGACAAACGCTCTACCAACTGAGCTACTGACGTCTTCATTGCTCATGTATTTGTGCGTTTTTATGCGTCTTTGCAAAGCATTTTAGGAAGCTTGCATTTGCTTTGCTGAAGGAAAAAAAAAAACTAGGAGAACTTCTGCTGTATTCCCCTCATAATACTGTATCACCCACTATCATTTTTCACAAGGTCCCATATCTGGTTAAAGGCTGGACACTGCCACAGTATATGAAGTCTGATCTCTTGTTTTATTGATCGGCGATTCTTTGTGTGTTTTTAGCTCCGGGGGACACAGCATTGAACTAAAGCATCTCGGCCTCCTCTCATTCTTCACCACTTGGGAGAGGGTTCATGCAGGTTTCATGAGTGGAGGAATGGCCTGCACAAAAGCTCAGACTCTGTTATTGGATTCTCGGGTTGCAAGCTCCTTTGATATGCGATACACAAGAAGGACGTTGCTATTGCCTCAAGCATTTGCCACTCGGGCCCATAAGGGGAAGGGGACAGGGACTTTTGCAGTTCTTTAGACACAAGTTTGGTGCTAGAGGATTAAAGAGCTCCTATAAAACTGTTTTCTGATCTCTGTTTTAATGTTGTTTCCTCACCGCAAACATACCTGGAGTTGTGTTTTGTTTCATTCACACATTTAACACACAAACCCCAGTTCTTCTCTCAAACTGAAAACGCTGTGTTCCACCTTGTGATGTCATGTAGTAATACAGGAAGTGCTCCACTGTGTTTTTAAGCTCCACACACCTTCACTAGAATCATTGGAGGATTTCAGCCCTGGAAATGCTCTATTGAACTAAAACAGGGGCGTCAAACATGCAGCCCCGGGGGCCAGATCCGGCCCTCCAAGACCTTTAATCTGGCCCTCGGCTGATTTTCTATTTAAATATTTTAATTATATTTTAATTTTCTATTAAAATATTGGTCATTTTCTGCACCTCTTTTCTGTGCAGCTGAGCATAGCAGCGTCTCCAGCGCCTCTGTGCATGGCCCCTCCCACAAGCAGCACAAATGAAGATGAAAGGATGACTAAATTCTGTGAAATGCATACAAATTAATGTTAAAACACTGTGCTGAAATAGCATTTTTCTTAAAGTTTCAGGTTGTCCATAATATTATAATATTTTGTAAAAGAAAGAGTTCATCAAATAAAAAAGATTCTGTAATAGATTTGCGTTTTTCTGCATAAATATTTGGACATATTGCTATTTTTGGGGGTATATTTGCCATTTTTTGTTTTCTGATCCAGCCCCTTTGGGATCAGAGTAGGTTGGATACGGTCCCCGGACCAAAATGAGTTTGACACCCCTGAACTAAAGGTAAAAGGAGCTGTTAAAGATGCATTGTGTAACTTTTTGGTCTGCTTATTTCTATGGAAATGCCATTGCTCTGCCTGGAATGTTCCACAGCATGACATTAATCAGTTCTACGTTACATTTTTTTCAATTACAGGTTTTATATCTCAAAAATAATTAGAAAAACAGGCATTCTGACTGTGAGTGGGGCCGCCTGTCCACAGATCTGACCTGTCACTTGGTCTAGTTTGGTCTCCATGAAGATAGAAAGGTTTAATACCATAGTGTGAAACATTCCAGACAAAGCAATAACATCTCAAGTTTAAAATGCGGGAGACACAAGACACAAGTTTGGTGCTCGATAATTAAATCTCCGCTGTGAGTGAACGAGCTCTTGTCCAGCGCGTTGCCAGTGCACCCTGCGATCCGACTCTAATGAAGTGTGCGAGGGCTGAAAGACTAGCTGCTCCAGACATAGCTCAAGATGACAAGTGCTCCTTTTGCCTGATGAAAACGGCCAAATGCCAAAAATATACAGACAGGAAGTTGAAGTCAGGCTGATGGAAAGCTACATCCATACAGAGCAGGGGAGATATGTTTCTGCCGCCTGCAATATTACCAGGATTTTCCAGACAAATCGAAACGCCGGGAAGTTGAAAGATGCCTTTAGAATACGTTTTCGGCTGGAATAAATGTGCAGCAGACGTCGTAATCTGAAATTTGACTTTACTGGATGATCATTCTTCTGTTTAAGATTGAATACATCTAATAATCTGAGTGTGTAACCAACCACGTGTTTGCATTCTTGCCCCAAGCATGTTAAATGAGTAAATGTTCACAGCATGTTATAGGAGCTGCTACAGACAGATAACCGACAAGCTGTATGACCTTGTAGGACTTGTATGCACTGATGCAATACAATACCAGTACCGGAAATCATCGTGATTGAACATAAAGTGATGTAATAAAACTATTTACTGGTCGTAATTGGCCCAGAAAGTCTCAGAATATTTGAAAGTTTCTCCATAGAAAGTTGTTCTGTGGTTACTTGAGAGATAAATAACAGCTACATAACACATTTAGGTCAGTTTCGTCTTATTTTATTTTTGCTTTAAAGGAAATAGATGCTAATTTGATGCTATTTTATACTTTATTACTACTTTTCTATTTAATTCTGCTTTGTACATGTACATTTATTATCATTATTTTTATTTTTATAATTCAACATGACACTGGTCTATTGCTCTTTGGTTGCTATTCCATCTATTTTTTTACCCTCTGTTAATATTGGATATCTGCAGATACTTAAAGCTATAGTATCAGAATCGGTATTGGAGCTGAAACTGTAGCTGGATCGGTGCATCCCTAATTATTACACAATGTATTGATGATATTGAGTATTGAACTATACACACAAGACACCAAAATATGCTATGACCCGAGAGGTTTGGTGGTTGGTGATGAGCAAAAACGAAAGAAAAAAAACTACCAAATGACTAATAAAAATGACTCTCTCTGATCTGAGTCTTCACTACCTAAACCCCAGCACCTTATATACTGAGGATGAGAAAAACTTGCGCGTTATCTGAACATTTCTTTAACATTTTCGTGCCTCTATTTAAAGGTCAAATTTTACGCTATTTTCTAATCTCTTAGAACTACTGCTGTCAGGCGATTAAAAAAATAATCTAATTAATTACAGGATTAATTAATCCTGTGAGTAAGCGAGCAAACGAACAAATGAACCCATTTTGCGATTGAGTTCGTCAGTTTTTCTGTAGTCACTTTGCTCATTCATTTCCCAAATTTTGCGAGTGTGGTTTGTTGCTTTGTTGGTTTGGTGAAGTGCGCTCACGCTCGCTCTATCACCGGTAATGATGGAACTTGTCTGGATGTGTTTATCGTTCAAATGATCCGTCAGACTGGAGCAGCTTCGGTGATCGGAAAATTATTTTTGACAAAAGCTCCAAATCACCGCGTTCTTGTTGATCGTCGTTTTTTCGTTTTTATAAATAAACTTGCCGTTCAAAGGCCCTGGCAATGATTTGCTCGCCGCACGTCAAATTTAAAATGCGAGCACATTGAACTGCCAGTCTTTAATTTGCAGTGTAATTAATTAGTCTAATTAACGCGTTAAACTGACAGCCCTACTTATAATGTTGTTTTCTCCTTGTTGCTAATTATGTTTAACACACAGACCCTGCATAGTTAACAAAAAGACACTGTTGCCATCAAACTGAAAAGCCATATTAATTAGTTAAAAAAAAATTGTTAATACATATGGATATCTTTCTAATATATTTTTTGTTTATAGCTTCCAACTTTGTCAACTGCTCTTGTAGCTCCTTTTGAATCTTGGACTCCCAGCAGTCACGGCTATGGCCACAGCCTCATCCGTGACTGACAGCCATTACAAAGAAAGGAATTTGAGTCCCACCTCAACCCCTCCGAGCTCTTCCTTCGGCCTTTTTAGCTTTGGCACACTCACGCCAAAAATGTGAGGCCCACTTTTGGCTCCTAAGTGAACATTATATCGAGCTTCTTACGTTTGCAGTCCTGGCCCATCCCCCTGTAGCCCTCTCTGCATTTGCACTTGTAGGACCCCGGGGTGTTGTAGCAGGTGGCGAAGCGGCTGCACTGGCTCTGGCCCAAAGAGCACTCATCCACATCTGAAACAGAACAGAAAAATAGCAGTTAGCCTCTTGCAGTTAAACTTAGAGACTTAAATTGTACACTGTGTAACATTTCTACTGGAGGGGTCAATGGAAATGTTATTGCTTTATAGATTAAAAAAAAAATTCTAGCATACAGCTCTGGAAATAAATAAGAGCCCACTGCATTTTTTTTTTCTGAAATCAGCATCTCTACATGTATTACAGCCATTCCATTTCAGCATCTGTTGAATTCCAACACAAACACAAAGCTGAGCTACTTCAGTTCTTGCACCAGGAGTGGAATAAAGTCACCCAAGAACAATGTGAAAAAATAAGGGTTACTGCACCAAATATTGATTTCTGAACTCTTCTTAAGTGTAAACATTAGTATTATGTTGTTTTAAAATGAATTTGATCTTGTTTCTTTGCATTGTTTGAGGTCTGAAAACATGTATCTTTTTTGTTATTTTGACCATTTGTCATTTTCTGCAAATAAATGCTCTAAACCAGGGGTCGGCAACCTTTACCACTCAAAGAGCCATTTGGAGTAAAGAAAACACTGGGAGCCACAAAACCCATCTGAAATTTAAATTGAAATAACACTGCATATAACGTCTTTTTTTGCCTTTGTGCCATAGAATTACATTTTGAAAATGAATGAACTAAAATAAAATACATTTTAATTAAATACAGTGGTCCCTCACTATATCGTGGTTCACTTTTCGTGCCCTTGCTGTTTTGTGGATTTTTTTATTCCAATTTTTTTAAAATAGTGTATTAACGCGCATTTCTGCGTCCTGATTGGCTAAGGGACTGTAGACCTTTGCTGATTCGTCCGTCATTCTCCTCCGTGTCTCCTGTGAGTGTGTGACTCTGAAGTGTGTTTGCAAGTTTTCTCCCCGACAAAACCCGCGTCAGCGAAGCGGTGCCAGGATGAAGAGGCTCGGTCATAAGAACTGTGAAATACACATGAAATACACTTTGGTTTCGTTCTATAACACTGTGCTTTTTTGTTGAAAATCTACGAAAGTTTGAGTGTTTAAACAAGAGAGAAATGTGAGAAAACGTTAATTCCAGTCTGAGAAAAGTGTAGAATGTGTGTGGTGAGCGTTAAAACATGGAGAATAATTGTAAAATATAAAGCTGACGACTTCGCGGATTTTGCTTATCGTGGGTTATTTTTAGAACGCAACCCCCGTGATAAATGAGGGACCGCTGTACTGAGCCGCATCAGAGGGATGTGGCTCCGGAGCCGCAGGTTGCCAACCCCTGCTCTAAACGATAATATTTTTATTTGGAATTTGGGGGAAATGTTGTCATTTTATAGACTCAAACAAATATGTTCCTTTTGCCCAAACACATACCTATAAGTAGTAAAATCTGAAAAAACTGATCATTTTGCAGTGGCCTCTTATTTTTTTCCAGAGCTGTAGGTTATAGCTCTACGCTACATTACAATTCAGATCTGTGGAGAGTCGCCCCTATTCACAGAAGGAATTATTATATTTCTGAGCAACAGAAATGCCCGTAGTGAATAAATGCTAGATGGATATGTTTAAAGTCATACCATGGAACATTCCAGGCAAGCAATAACATCTCCATGGCGACAAGCTGGTAGCGGAATCTCCAATAGTAAGTTACTTAGATAATACTCCCTACAACTGTATATAGCTGGATAGTTGGATATTATTTGATATAGTATTTTATAGTTTATTACTTATGTTTGTATTTTATTCTGATTTGTACATATACATTTATTATTATTATTTATTTTTATAATTATGCCTCATTTGACACCGGTCTCTTGCTCTTTTTTTTTGCTATTCCATCTATTTTTTGTTATCCTCTGTTAGATATTATTTTTGATGAGTGAGCTACTGTACCAAAAACAATTTCCCTTGTGGATCAATAAAGTTTGTTTAAGTCTATGGTGATGTTATTGCTTTGCCTGGGATGTTCCACAGTATCGCAATAAACAAATAAAGCTTGAGTTTATTCAGTTACGGATGTTTTTATTTTTCAAAACACAAAAACATATTATTAATAATAATAATAAAAATAATACATTTTATTTAAAAGCGCCTTTCAAGACACCCAAGGACACTGTACAAAACAATTATTAACCCGAGCGGGCCCTCTTCTCCACAGCTCTGACCTGTAATTTGGCCTGGTGAAGTGGCTGCTTGTCTCCATGGAGATAGTTACATAAGAGTGAGTTGTTGTACAGTTGTAGGGAGTATTATATTATGAATGTAGTTCTGTATCTCTCACTGTAGGAGCCTGTTGGAGAATGAGCTCCTCTGTCCCTCTACAGTCTTTGTGCCGTTAAAACAAAACACACCGCAAGGATTCAGCTCTGTTATCAAAGGCTATTAGCTTCAGATCTATTCAGGGTAAAAAAAAAGAGCGCTTATGTGCCTCTGATCAGGCCTGAAAAATATCTCTAAAATCAACAGTCAAACATAAAAGTGCAAGGGATTTGAACGAGCAGTAATATTATTCAGCTAATCTGCTCAAACATGTATAAAGTACTAGTACTAGCTAAATAGAATGTTTGAATAAAGATGGTAATAAGTACGTTTATTTTTTTTATTGTATAACTATATTAACAGGCATGCCATTATTATGCTAATACTGTCTGTGATAGCCAAAGACAGTTTTTTCCACATAGTTCTAGACTTCAAGAAGAGGCTTTCCTGTTGTGTCTCCAAAACAAAACAAAAAAAACCATATTACTCTAAACACACTAAAAACTGTTGCTAAAAATACTGTTGCGCATTTATTTTCAATGCACATTCTATTGCACATTTTACCACATCTGTAAATAGATATTTATTCTTTGCACTGCTTTTAGATTTTGTCTTACATAGTTTTTGTATTGTCTTTATATTGTATTTTGTACACGTCTTTTTGCACTGCTTGGCCACGGAGAAACAGAATATGGCAGAACTGACAATAAAGTTGACTTTGACTTTGAAAGAAGAAAAAAAAAACTCACCAATTTCCCGGACAGAGAGGAATTACACTTTTGTCCTGAGGGCTGTTACTCCCCCTCAAACTGCCCTGATCACTCTGCCTTTTGAGCCGCACTAAGACTTTAGTTTGAGCTTTTTATGATTGTATTTTACTTCTCGGTGTGTTTAAATTGCCCCTCGGGAACAAATAAAGTGGTTTATTACATAATCTCCAGGCATTATAACTCAGACCAATATTGTTTCATAAAAAGCTCCTTTTACGATCGTGTAATACATAATGTACATAAAGTGCATATGACAGGTTACATTTTCGCGTAGTAGTTAACATTATATATTCAGGAAAATAGGGGACATTTTGGACTGAGTTTTCCATGTTGAAGACAAAGGCAGAGGGCTTCTGTTTTAATAATTCCTGTAGTTTTCTTCACAACTTTTTTCCACAAACTGCCGCTTAACTGATGTAAAACTATGATAAATATTTACCACATACTGTCCCTGTCTATCACTAAACTTGTCATATGCACTTGAAATACACTACTATCCAGACCCTCCAGGAATTCGCGATGTTGCGATTTGCAACTTCAACGCAACTTCAGCCAATCCCCGTGAATTCAGGGCGGTGTTGCAATTTTGACCAATCACCACAACTTTCCCGCAATTTTTACTAATTTTGACCAATAATCCGCGACGTATTGAACGCCGACCAACTTCCTTCTGCCTTACTTCCGTGTGACGAAACGAAACTGCGGCCGTGTCCCAGTTCCCAGAGCGCACAGCTCGGAGCGCGGCCCGAAGGGGGCTCGGACTGCAGTCAAGGAGGTGCACACTTGCTCAGCCCCGACTGCAGTCCGCGGACCCGTTAACGACTGCGGTCTTTGGACCGCGTGTTAACTGCGCATGGGACAAAAAATAAGTGGGACAGCACCGGTGTACTGCCGAAATGTGTGACGCACATGCCCTTCGGGCCACACTCCGAGCCGCGCGCTCTGGGAATTGGGACACAGCTTCTAATGGCAAAGAAACATGTCTGCGGCGCCATTTGCCCACAAAAATAACAGCAAAAGACCGGGTGAAACAGTTCCCCTCCTAGTAGTCATTTATTTTCGATGTTGGTAAGGTTGTTTTAGGACCATATCTGTGATCTCACTGTTTTTGTATTATTCTTTGTCAGTAATAACTCAGTATTCAAAATATTACTCAATTTTAATTACAAAAAGCGAAAATCGCAACTATTTATCGCAACTTTCACTTCCTCCCGCAACAAAATCGCAACAAAAACCTTAAAAGCACCGCAACTTTCATCACAACTTTTTGGAAAAGCTCCCGCAAATTCAGGCATTTTAGCCCGCAACAATCACAAAAAATGCCCACAAAATCCTGGGGGGTCTGACTATCATCAGTTTGTGTTTCATAGATAAGGAAGTGGACTAAGGAAGTGTGATGTCGCCCATAGTGTTCGGCTCCAGTCAAATGAAGCTCACGGGGCTAGCTAGTTAAGGGGTGGATTTAGAGCCGAGTTCCATGTTAGAAATAGGGATTTATTTACGGACAAAATAGCTAAATTAAAAACACTAGGATCATGTAGAGTGGGTTAATTTGAAGATTTTAGGACCAAAATGATGAGGCTCACTGCAGCAATTTTTCAATGTAAAGCCATTTGGAGTCAAGAGTCGGTGGAGCCAGAAGCGAACCCTTGGTCACTTCCTATTTGGGATAAGGCATTTACATATACTAGTAGAGTCTATGCTCAAAACCCTGCAAACTTTGGAGAGCCTGCAGTTGTTTTTTTCATTATGCCTAAAAAACAACTTTACTTTATTGTCAAATTGAATTATGTTTATTGTCAAAAGTTAATTTGAACATTTAAAGCCGCGCTGGACATAACAAAACAACACTATTTTGTAAAACGTGTTCTTGCTAATTAGCTTTGGGTGAACTATCATTGCTATGCTGTGCTTCTGCTCTCATTTGAGATTTGAAAATACGTGTACTGTGTGAATGTGCCACCTAATGAAGGCCTCTAGGGAGGAAACAACAACAGCCAGCCTTCACTGAACCATTCTTTTCATTTTTACAATTATTTTTATTACCACACATCCTTCTTTATATGGTCAGTGGTGGAACATAACGAAGTAGAAGTAGTAAAGTACTGTACTTAACTATATAGTTTAGGTATTTGTACACTTTTACTTTTACTTCATTACATTTGAGAGCAGGTATCTGTATTTTTACTTCACTTCATTTTTTGAACAAGACTGAAAAGTAAAATTGTGTTTTTATTATGGTTTGAGACCTGCTGAAAAGACTCATTACAGATACAAATTAAGCACTAAAGTGTTTCTTTCTACTTAAAAAAAAATATTTTTGTATTTGTTTTAACAATATTGTAGATTTAGAGGCCTTATTTAAAGCAAAAGGAGAAATTTAATTTGTCAACTGGACAAAAGTTTATTTGGTCGAATATGTTTCACAGCTCATCCAAGATGCTTCTTCAGTTCTGGTCAGACACTGGTGGACACTGCCTATATCTGCCTGAAGGGAGGAGCTAACTCCAATGAAATTACTTTGAAACTACTACACCTATTTGTTTTCAGTTTCTTTTAGTTAGGTAAGCCTATTAAATATGCAGTGGGAGTGTGGGGTCTTGTTAGCAGAACCATTCAGGACAATAATAGGTGTTTTCACACCTCTGGACCTGACCTGCTGCCCTATTGTTTTCTTTGTTTTGATTTAGGTTTGAGGATAGAGTTATAGATGGAGACACATGATGTCTGAGACCTCCATTTCTGTTTAAAGGGATATGCCACCCCCAGGTCAAACTTGGGCATCTCCCCACAGTCCAGAGACTAAAATAAGTAGTGGAAAGCGTTTTCCTGGTCACCCAGCCATTGTCCGAGTCTGTCGCCACTGACCGCCGCGGTAGCTGCAGCTCCTCCGCGTATTTGCTGGAGGCTAACGGCGCCAACGGAAGATTTCGGCCAAAAGGAATTCATTTGCTCGATGCTTTTCCCAATTACTTTCTGTGTAGTGCGCATTCATATCGAGTGCAAATAAATGTGCAAATCAACACGGAGAACTTGCCTTTTTCATTTTGGGTGGGAACTATTTTTCAGTGCGGAAATACACAGCCGAAGCACAAAGCATGCAATCTAACAGGGGAATCCCAGCCCCCACCTTCCGTAAACAAAGCACAACACGGTACGACACCAGCCTGTACTGTCTGTGGAAACAACACCTTTTACTGCAAGAAAAACATACCGACATCACCAGAGAGTAGTCTGATCATTTATATTTTTTAGTATTAGTTATACTACTTACTCTGTAGACAGCTGTCCATTGGGTCCGCTCGGTTTATTTTTCCTTTTCCAGTTCACTTTATCGCGCCGGATAAAGTTGCTATGTGCTCTCCTTGGCTCATCGCCTTCAGTAGTCGTAACATCCAGACTTCAACTCCTCTTCAGTGTAGACTGGTTCAAAAAGGTAAGGTCTGGGATTTCGGAAGTCAAAGTCATCATCTTCGTCTGTAATGTAATCTTCAATGTCTTCAATCTCCATTACAACTCGTGTTATCAGCTAGCTAGCGCTGTATAAGTGATTTGATCCACGCTGTTGTTTACCACGCTGCGCAACAGGGGAACTCCCTTCCTGGTGCGTAACAGGGATTCCCCTGGCAGCGTGCTCTGTGCTTCGGCTGTGTATTTCCGCACTGAAAAATAGTTCCCACCCAAAATGACCAAGTCAAGCTCTCCGTGTTGATTTGCACATTTATTTGCACTCGATATGAATGCGCACTACACAGAAAGTAATTGGGAAAAGCATCGAGCAAATTAATTCCTTTTGGCCGAAATCTTCCGTTGGCGCCGTTAGCCTCCAGCAAATACGTGGAGGAGCTGCAGCTACCGCGGCGGTCAGTGGCGACAGACTCGGACAATGGCTGGGTGAGCAGGAAAACGCTTTCCACCACTTATTTTAGTCTCTGGACTGTGGGGAGATGCCCAAGTTTGACCTGGGGGTGGCATATCCCTTTAAGGAAGGATTCTCATTTTTGACAAAAAATATCCTCTTTAACTCCCCTCTCAAACCAGTTCTTTTCTCTGGCCAAGATCTGTACCTCACTGTCCTCAAAGGAGTGGCCTGTGGCTTTTAGGTGGAGATGTACGGCAGACTGAGGTCCACTCTGGCTCTCCCGTCTGTGTTGGTACATCCTCTTGTGAAGTGGCTGGGTAAGGACTAGTTACACACTTTCTCCTGGGTTCTGATTCTCTGTTGTCTCGTTTCTTGTCCTTGTTTCTCTTAGTTTTGTTGAATTAATTAATTTATTTATTTGTTTATATGGAAGGGACAATGCATATTAATGAACGCACAATTTGTATAAGATCACACAAACCGACGTAAATATGCCGGATTTAGCACAGTGCTAATTTCCATCCGCAGTCCCAGACATAAAGCTATAAAGACATAAAGCCCATTTAGGATACCCACTTTATACACTTTAATTGTTTAAAGGTACACTGTGTAGGATGGTGGCGCATTGGTGGATGGTGGGTATTGCAATTCCGGTTCTAGTTACGGCAGACTTCGAGGGTCACCCGGGCACGACGTAACGCGGACAGCTTCTTCTTCCTTTCCTCTTAGATGAAGGTGCTTGCTCCTGCGATGTATGTGTGGAGTAAGTGTGATCCGGCAACATGCTTGTCGTTGTTTATCCAAACACGTACTATCTCGTCGGCGAAGGCGGAGCCCAAAATACAGTATGTCCTTCTGCGGCTCTCGTAATTAAAATGGATGCCGCTACATGGGGAAGATCCCCCTTTTATGCAGGTGAAATCAACTATATCTAAGTCCAACAGAATACTTTGATTTCATGATGGAAGTGAAAAGGCTTGGAAAACACTGTATTTTTGAATTGGTATCTTCAATTTCGGTAATTAACGTGTAAAAATCTTACACAGTGTACCTTTAAAGGATACCCTTATTTAACTAACAAAAATGCTTATATCTAAAACTGTTAACTACCAGTCAAAAGTTTGTACACACTTTTTCACATATTTCTTCTTTATGTCCATGATTATTTACATTGTAGCTTCTCAGTGAAGACAAAAGTATGAATGGACACATATGGCACAAAAATAAATAATAAATATATACAAAATAAATAAACAGTTAAAATAGCCACGCTTTGCTTTAAACCTTGCTTGCAGTCTTGGCTTTTCTTTACCCTGACAAGGCCCAGCTGTGAAGTGAAAACCTTTTTAGGATACTTTAGGATAGAGCAAATGGTCGCTAATGGATTTGAACTGAAAAAAATGAAAAAAATATTACGCTGATTTTTATATTTTTTTATATAATTTTATATTTTTCGCCATTATGATGTCTCCTGTATGTCTATAAAATGCAAAAAGTATTAAACGTAAAGAAAAAAACACACTGAGAGGAAATGCTGTGTCCAAACGTTGATTGGTAGTGTTTATGTTTATTGATAAGAGTATAGAACCAGCCTGTACCTATGCACTGGTATTTCCCGCTGACGTATTGGAGGTCGAAGCCGTCGTGACACTTGCAGATGTAGCTCCCGAATGTGTTGATGCATTTCCTGAAGCGTGGACACACCGCTGTACCCGCCGCGCACTCATCCACATCTGTATGACAAAACAACAACAGCAAATGAGGAAAATAAAACTGATACTTGACCCTGCAGACTCTGTTAGCGTTCCACTGAGTGAGCAGAATTAAAAGTGCCTTATATCAATTATTTAAAATGTTATTCTAGTGTATTTTGATCACATTTTGTTGTAGCGTGCCTATAGAGTTTGTAACACGTTTTCTGACCGATGTTATATTGTTTCCTCATCACAAACATATCTGGAGTTGTGTTTTGATTAATTTACACATGTTTAATGTTCAAACCCTGCATATTTAGGCTTAGAGTTCTTCTCTCAAACTGAAAACACTCTTGTGATGTCATGTGGTAATACAGGAAGTGCTCCACTGTGCTTTTAAGTTGTTTTCACACCAGGTCCGGACCAAATTAAAAAAAATTTTTTTAAATATTTGTGCGGTTCGCTTTCACACTGCAGTTTTTTCCCAAGTGGACCAACATCTATAAACAAAAGCACGTGTGCTGAGGTCGCTCAGCCATTGGACAGAAATGAGCCGTGTCAAAATGTCGTGTCCAGACACGGAAGGAGGAGAATCATGGTGTTACGTGCTGTTTTCAATCTAGCCTTAGCGATATGGTTTGCACAATTTTTACAGTTCACACAAATGTTTGAGCAGCATCGTGAGGTTTACACTATTTTACAATCAATTTCCAAACGATGAAGGCACAGGGCGAGACGACTACGGAGGACAGCGCTCATGTGCGCATCAAGTTGTGACTCTTACTCTTCACGCAAAACGTAAGTAAGCCTTGTTTAGTTTCGTTTCGTTTCGTTTCGTATGCCTCGGTTTCCCATAATGCTCGACATACGACGGGAGCTCGTTAAGTACAAAAAGCCAACTTGTGTCGGATCGAGTCCGGTCTGCATTCTCACCTCAAACAAACCGCATCAGGATTCAAATGGAACTGTGCCGAGACCGAGCTTTTTAGGTGGTCTCAATCCGCTTGTTTGCTCCGGATCGAGATTTTTGGTTTTATTCACACCAGCCCAAAGGGTCCGAATCAAAGGAGCAAACGAACTCTGGTTCATTTTAAACTAACCAAACAAGGCAGGTGTGAAAACGACCTTAAACTCCATACACCTTCACTAGAATCATTTTGATAATTCAGCCCTGACATTTGGAGATGTACACTAATAATAAAGGATTACTCAGATGTATGAATGAAACAAAACACAACTCAGGGTATGTTTTTGATGAGGTAACAATATTCTAACATGACTATGGCTACGTTCAGACTGCAGGGCTTCAAGCTCAATTCCGATTTTTTGGTGAAATTCGATGTTTTTGCGACTTTGTTCACATTTCCAATTAAATGCGACTTGTATGTGATCTCCAGTGTGAACTTTAAACTCCCCAAAAGTGTCCCGCATGCGCTTTGGAGGACACGACGAGGTCACGTGCAGTGAGCGTGCTCAGTGTTTACGGAAGTCGCCTAAACATGGACACTAGCATTGAGCGCTTGGTGATTTTAAAGTTGCTGTCGTACCAGAGCCAGAACATGTTCAACTTATTTGTTTTAAGGAAGAGATTGAGAAGGAGAAGGTTTTTGGCTACCGCGTTTTGTGGGTCAGTGGCAGCAACGTCCGTAGAAAGGAACGTGTTGGTGCTATGTGCTTTGCTGCTTCGCTGACATGGACTTCATACACAATTTTTGTATGATGAGAAGAACATTTGTGTACGTTTGTACTTGTACCGCTCTTGCTTGTTGATGGTCAAATGAATGCGACCTGGCCGTTCAGACTGAAATCGCATGCCAAAAGATCGGATATTTATCGGTTTTAGGACCACATATCCAAGTGGTCTGGGTCGCATTTGAAAAATTCATATCTGTGTTGACTGTCATTAAAAGATCAGATACAGGTCGCATAGGGGTGAAAAAATCGAATTTGGGTCAATGCATGAGTCAATATCGGATCTTTAACATTCACTAGAAACAGTGTATGATTCAGTTTGGGTTTTGTTGCGTTAGGTTGCTGAAGGCACGTCATAGTAAATAGCTACACAGCTGTACGGTGAAAAACATTGGAAACTGAAGTGGTCAGTCAAGTCCAAATAGTGATTGTTACCACCAGCCATCCATCAAAGACATGTCAGCTGTATGTCATTCTTAGATTCAATACCAGCAATTTCACAGCGAGTCAGAGGTGCCGTAGCCTCCCACAAAGAAACACAAGAGTGATGGACAGGACGAGTTTTTGACAATAACTCTGTGAAATTGAGTCTGAACTACTGCGCAGAGACTGGGACAAGAATGATAAGGTTACACGTGTGGATACTGAGACATTTCCACGTTAACAGCACGGACACAGATTGATATGCCATACTGATATGCCATACTGCGAAACATTCCAGAAAATGTCATTGCACCTCCATGGAGCTAAGTACTCACTGTCTAATGCAGGGTTTAATTTATTATGAATGATATACAGACTTGGATGCTCAACACATTATGATATTGTCCATTCACGCCAGGCTATGCTTTTATTGTCGAGAATTATAACCCCTGATGACACAGGCCAGATAGCAAGGGCTGAGCTGGCAGTTTCCATGGCAAAGCAGTGCAATTTCCCCATTACCTTCCACCCGGAAAGTGAAGCAGTACGCCTTTAAAGAAGAAATATTGCACTTGTATCTGCTCTATAGTGATAATGTATGACCTGTGAATAATTATGTTACAATTTGGACATTTTAAATTGCAATTTTTTAAACATTTGTACCAAAATGACAATGTGACGCTGCCAAATCCCAGGGTATCACCATTTAAGAAAATACTGGAGAACTAAGTAAGTACAGAGCAGTGGATGGTGGTGGTTTAAATGGGGAAAATTAAGTGATTAAAGATTGCTCAAACATGGACAAAAACAAATTCAGGTGAGTAAAGGGTGAGAGGAAACAATTATAACATGGATAAAAGCCCTAAAAGGTTGATTTTGCATAACAGGTTTTCTTTAAAGGTCCCATGGCATGAAATTTTCACTTTCTGAGGTTTTTGAACGTTAATGTGAGCTCCTCTACCCTGTTTAGGGCCCCTCCCCCATGGCTAAAAGTTGCGAAATGTGTAAACTGAGCATTTGCGATCCTTTTCCACGTTTGAAAAAAAGACAGCCCAAACAGGAGATTCTGAAAAAGGGAACTTTCTGACGTCACATTCGTGGAAAGGTTTCCACCCCCCGTCTGGATGTCCACCCCGTCTCTAGAAATCACGCCCAGAGAACTTGGACCGCAAACGAGCTATGCAATGCGAGATGCGTTTTTTTATTTGCCTGGAGGCACGTGAGAATGTTTCCAGGCTCGGATGTTCTTTATCCGAGCCTCCGAACCTCTGAAACAGCAGTGGTTTAATTTTATTTTCTGTGGAAATGTGTTTTTTTAATGCAACTCCTCTCATATCTTCCTTCGCGCTTACACACACGGAAGTGGGTGACAGCGCACAGCGCACCGCTAAACAAGGAACCAGCGGAGAGTTTGGCCACACCCCCACCCGCTGCACTGGCCTGTCTCTGTCCTCCTCATTTGCATTCAAGCAACAAAGCAATAAAGTGTTACAGAGAGATATTTATGACTCTGACTGTGTTCATGAGGCTTTCTCATGCACTGAGTCTTGATTTTGAAGAAGGATTCATTTACAGTATTAGGGAGCCATTAAGGCGTCATATAAAAGCATCAAGAAGTACCATGTCATGGGATCTTTAAAGGTGCATTGTGCAACTTTTCTGGTGGAGGGTCCGTCACCTGCTTGTTTTTATGAATATCTCATGCTCTGATTGGGATGTTCTACATAGCTAGCTACCTTATATAGCTACATTTTATAGTTTTATAGCTCAAAAATACTTAGAAAAACATCACACATCACATCTGACTATGAGCAGGGTCATCTCTCCACAGATCTGACCTATAACTTGGTCTGGTTTGGTCTCCATGAAGATAGAAAGGTTTAATACCATACCGTGAAACATTCCAGACAAAGCAATATCATCTCCATTGAAAAAAAAAAACATTCATTTATTATTATTATTATTATTATTATTATTATTATTATTATTATTATTATTATTATTATTATTATTATTATTATTATTATTAAACCTTTCCCTTTGTCGTCTCTGTCACATCCTCCAAACATCACATTGCTATGCAGAGTTTTGTGATTGTTGCCGTTTGGTGTGTACACATTTTAAATATGTAAGAAAGCCTGGAGCACACCTCGGGGCTGCCAGATGCCTTGCATATAAACATCCTGACAACGGAGAGGCTTGTCTTTGGCTTTCTCTGTGTGTTTGTTGAGACTATTCCATTTCACTTGTAGTCACTCACAAACCAGCCAATTTACGCACCTTTGTCCTCACCTGCAGGGACTCAGTGTGGGTGGGGGATGTGAACGGGACTTCTGCATAGGGTTACACCAGGTTAGCTTGTGCTTTGTCGTGGCATGGCTCCAGAAGTGGGCAGAGTAGCCAAAAATGTACAAAATTCAAATAATATTACTCAAGTAAAAGAACAAAGTAGTGGTCCAAGTAAGTGTAAAAAAGGATTTGAGAAAAGGACCAATAAAGTAAGAGTAACTTAAATGTGCATTATGTAACTTGTAAGGTGGACGGTCCGCTACTTGCTTGTCTCCACGGAGATGCTATTTCTTTTCACGGAATGTTCCACGGCCCATGAAAGGCAATTCAACATATCTCCCTTGCATTTATTCAATTACAGGTGTTTCATAGCTCAAAAATACCAGCTTTTGCTGCAGCTTGCTTCTCCATAGAGCTGACCATTAACTAAATTTACTTCCATACAGTGGGATAATCAAAGCAAAACAGTAATATCGCCATGGAGAGAAGCAGGTGGCGGATCCTCTACGAGAAAAGGTTACACAGTGCACCTTTAAAGAGTTACTGTAGGGACATAGCATCTGATTATAATTTGAAGATCAATTTGAAGGAATAAACATGTATGCGTTCATTATTACACTATTGAAAGGTATTTTCAAAGGATAGAAACTAAATTATTATTGTCAACATAAAGCTTTTGTCATTTGCAGACTCACAGTGGAAAGAGTAACACAAAGTTTTATTCAAGTAAGAGTACCTGGACGACTGAGGGATTTTACACACAAGTAAGGCTACATTCAGCCTGCAGCCTGAAGTGAGCCAAATCCGATTTTTTTGTGCTCCTTTGCAACCTGTATCTGATCTTCTAATGACAGTCTTGAATGACACACATCCGATTTTTTAAAATGCGACCCAGACCACTTGGATATGTGGTCCTAAAACCGATACATATCCGATCGTTTAACAGTCTGAACAGCCAAACGTCACTATTCTGCGCTGAAGTAGGCGGAAACTGAACAGAACTGGACCATATTTTCTCCTTCTAATCTTCTAATCCTTAAAGGTCCCATGGCATGAAATTTTCACTTTCTGAGGTTTTTGAACGTTAATGTGAGCTCCCCTACCCTGTTTAGGGCCCCCCAATGGCTAAAAGTTGCGAAATGTGTAAACTGAGCATTTGCGATCCTTTTCTGCGTTTGAAAAAAAGACAGCCCAAACGGGCGATTCTGAACCAGGGAAATTTCTGACGTCACACTCAGGGAAAAATGCAAATGCAGTTCCACGCCCCGTCTGGATGTCTACCCACTGTCTCTGTAAATCACGCCCAGAGAACTTGAACCGCAAACGAGCTACGCAATGCGAGATGCATTTTTTTTTATTTGCCTGGAGGCACGTGAGAGTGTTTCCAGGCTCGGATGTCCTTTATCCGAGCCTCCGAACCTCTGAAACAGCAGTGGTTTAATTTTATTTTCTGTGGAAATGTGTTTTTTTAATGCAACTCATCTCATATCTTCCTCCGCACTTACACACACGGAAGTGGAGCCAGCGGACACTGCACCGCTAAAACCAGGAACCAGCGGCGCATTTGGCCACACCCCCACCCGCTGCACTGGCCTGTCTCTGTCCTCCTCATTTGCATTCAAGCAACAATGCCCATAATAAAGTGTTTGAGAGACATATTTATGACTCTGACTGTGTTAATGAGGCTTTCTCATGCACTGAGTCTTGATTTTGAAGAAGGATTCATTTACAGTATTAGGGAACCATTAAGGCGCCATATAAAAGCATCAAGAAGTACCATTGGATCTTTAATCACTGTAAGGCGCTTTGTGTTACATTTTTTGTATGAAAAGCGCGTTATAAATAATGTTTGATTGATTGATTGATTGGGAGACAAGCCCAACATTGAGCTGATAGAATTACATTAATAAAGAGGAACCCTGCCCGAGAAGAGCCCAGCCCAGCTAGTCACTACCCCACAAAACACTTTGTCCTTCTCCTTCTCAATCTTCTCCTTAAAACAAATAAGCTGTACGAGTTCTGGCTCTGGTACAACAGTAACTTTTAAGATCAGCAAGTGCTCAATGCTAGCATGCATGCATCCATGTTTAGGCTACTTCCGTAAGCACTGAGCACACTCACTGCGCGTGACGTCGTCGTCGCCAATGTGCATGCAGGACACTTTTGGGGCGTTTAAAGTTCACACTGGAGATCACATATAAGTCGAATTTAACTGGAAATGTGAACGACCTCGCAAAAAAATCGGATTTCACAAAAAAATCCGAATTGAGCATGTCTGAACGTAGCCTAAGAATACTGTTACTTCAGTAAAGCTATTACTTAAATAGGAGTAAAAGTACAGTGTCTTTAAAATGTCACTGAACATGTAAATGGTACAAGACTCAAATCGATTGAAGCTAAAGGTTGTATATTTCCCATTTTCAATAACTGCATAAAATCCGGCACACTGTCAATATTACACACACAAACCTGGTGTGATCTTCCACAAACACAATATTGAGTGAGCAGTCTCAAACCTGCTTGCACTGGCATTATATAATGATCCAACATCTGGTCCACACCTCCACTTTGCCCTTTTCTGGAGCAGCAAATCATTACAAATTGCCCTTAAATCCATACAAACCATTACAGCGCTCGCATAATGGACAATATTATGTTAGGCAGTAGTGTTGGACTTGACAGCTCTACTGATACGTTAAGCAATTTGTGGGGAGCTTTTGAAATATGAGGCCGACTCCGAGGCTGCGCAACAATGCAAAGCTATCAATAAACCCTGTCGTCAATTAGGGAGTTTAGTTACAATCCCGTCACCGCAGCAACAACAAGTCAATACTTCTAGTTAGACGCGTGTCTGTTGGGATCGTTGGATGGATCTGTTGCTGTGTACAAATAGGAGAGGTGTTTTTTCCAATTACATTTTGCAGTACGTTTTCTGTGTTGTATTCTCCTTGGGTAACAAGAAGGGAAATGGCTGATTTATGATAATGACATGCTTCGTGTGTTTATTCGTTTTATTGATTGGTGTAGAAATCTAAATAAACAGGCTTCAGCTACACTCACCAGAGGGTGAGTAAACATGGCCATTTCTCCATAAAGAAGATGGATAGATAGTAGAAAATAGTGCTCAAATAATATAGGCCTGTGTGAAAATTCAGCATGCATACAATTAGCGAATGGCCTAAAGTGAAGCTACAAATCAAATCATTTCCCTTGTGGATCAATAAAGTTTGTCTAAGTCTAACAGCTAACTACAAAATTAACCAGGGCTGTCCTATTGAAATTCAGAGATCTCATTTTCAAGGGAGTCACACGCAACCCCTAGAGAAAAAAATCATATAAAAAGGCACTTAAAAAGACCATATTAAGGCTCTGTTTATATGATGACGCTCTGAACAGAAGACACAAAAGTGGCGTCGCGTCTTCACTTTTTATTCTGCGTTTAGACGAGCATTTTCAGGAGGAAATCTGCGTGCATACGGTGACGCAAAAGTGTGTGGAATTCAATTGGGTATGCATGCCAGGCAGCTAGGTGGCGCTGTGATACATTATCACTATGTCCGTGCGCTTGTGTAGAATCTTCCTTCTTCTCCTCTACGCCGCGAAAAGCAAAACAAAACATGGCTGCCGGTAGCAAAAAGAATGTTGTGGTCAGACGAAGAAGTTCAACTATTGCTTCAGACCACATTAGACTACAAAGCGCAACAAAGTGTGGACCGATGTGACGTAAACGCGTACGCGACGTCAGCAGATTTGACGTCTTGGGCAGTGTAGACGAAAACGTTACGGCGGACTGTATTCAAGTTTTCCACTTTGGAGTTTTTTGCGTTTTTAAGCCCTCAAAATCCTGTCATCGTCTAAACCAGGCATGTCCAAACTCTGGCCCGTGGGCCAAATGCGGCTCTCAGACATTTTTTTCTTGGCCCCCAGGCTTCCAGGTGGAATCGGCCCAAATTAAATTGAGCAGAACTTTTGACTGCAAGTTTTTTGAAAATCTACTTTGATAAGACAATATTTAATATTTATTGCATGGTTTTGAGGATTTTAGCATGAATCAAGCACGAATCAATCACTGATGGCTCATTCATTCAGAATTTCTCCTGTGTGAGATCAATAAAGTCAGTTCTTCTTCTTCTTCTTCTTCTTCTTCTTCTTCTTCTTCTTCTTCTTCTTCTTCTTCTTCTTCTTCTTCTTCTTCTTCTTCTTCTTCTTCTTCTTCTTCTTCTTCTTCTTCTTCTCCTCCTTCTCCTTCTAATGTGTTAATATATTTCAGTTATTGACTATCTGAGCACCAGTGTATGGCCCTCGATCGGCCCTCTGCTTCGTCTGTGTTTAGATATGTGGCCCTTGATGAAAAAAGTTTGGACACCCCTGGTCTAAACGAAAGGCACTTCCGATAAAATATTTTTGGTTTTACCCGTAAGTGTTCTCGTGTAAACAGGCCCTAAAGGTTCATTGTGTAACTTTTCTGGCGGAGGGCCGTTATCTCCTTGTTTCTATGTCTCTGTCTGGAATGTTCCACAGTGTGACAATAAACAGCTCTATGTTACATTTATTCAATTACAGGTGGTTTTATGGCTCAAAAAATACCTAGAAAAAGAGGTAAAAGGGTAAAGGTACGATAAAAAGGTTTAACGCCATACCGTGAAACACTCCAGACAAAGCAATAATCTCAGAGAAAAGCGTTTGACGAACCCTCCATCAGAAAAGTTACACAACGTATCATTCAGTCTATAGCATATGGACTTGAAGTGCTGTTATTGTAAAACTTGTACAATTTCAAAGTACTACTCAAGTTCAAGTAAAAGTGCACTGAAATTATACTGATTTAGCCATGTTCACCTTTGTAGTTTTAAAGAGAGGTTGTAAGTTAGGAGTTCGTCTCAGTGACTCGGGGCTCTATCACGGGGGGTGGGGGAGACATCCATCATAAAGAGTGATGATGGGAGGTGGGGGCAAAGGGTGCTTCCGCAGGTGTTGCGACACTTAAACGGAATGTTTCCGGAGCAGGGCTAATATTTTATGGGGATTTTTATGGTGACATTTTGGATCAGATTTGCAGAAGGGAGCGTAACCAGAGAATCACACTGGATGGTTCAAATAGCAGTAGAGACATAACTCTTGGTGCTATGGCAAGTTGAAGAAAGAGTTCAGAGTCTAAGAGCTGAAACGGTGCGTTCTGTTAATGCAAAACTATTAAGTATGAATTGTTATTTAGTCTACAAATTGTATAATCTGTATGAGTAACAGCTCTGGAAAAAATAAGAGACCACTACAAAATTATCAGTTTTTCTGATTTTACTACTTATACACACGTGGACAAAATTGTTGGTACCCCTCAGTTAATGGAAGAAAAACCCACAATGGTCCCTGAAATCACTTTAAACTTGCAGAAGTAATAATAAATAAAAATGTATTGAAAATTAAACAATCAAAATCAGCCATCACTTTTGAATTGTTGATTAACATAATTATTTAAAAAAACAAACTAATGAAACAGGCCTGGACAAAAATGATGGTACCTCTATAAAAGATTGAAAACTATTTGACCAGAGTGACATGATTAACTCAGGTGTGTCCTTTAATTGACATCACAGGTGTTTCCAAACTCATAATCAGTCAGTCTGCCTATTTAAAGGGAGACAAGTAGTCACTCTGCTGTTTGGTGAAAAGGTATGTACCACACTGAACATGGACAACAGAAAGCGAAGGAGAGAATTGTCCCAGGACATCCGAAAAAAAAAATTATAGACAAACATCTTAAAGGTAAAGGCTATAAGACCATCCCTAAACAGCTTGAAGTTCCTGTGACAACAGTGGCTCATATTATTCAGAAGTTTAAGACCCACGGGACAGTAGCCAACCTCCCTGGACGTGGCCGCAAGAGGAAAATCGATGACAAATTGAAGAGACGGATCGTTCGAATTGTATCCAAAGAGCCCAGAACAACCTCCAAAGAAATTAAAGGTGAACTCCAAGGCCAAGGTACATCAGTGTCAGATCGCACCATTCGTCGTTGTTTGAGCCAAAGTGGACTTCATGGGAGACGACCAAGGAGGACACCACTGCTGAAAAAAAATCATAAAAAAGCGAGACTGGAATTTGCAAAAATGCATGTTGACAAGCCACAAAGCTTCTGGGAGAATGTCCTTTGGACAGATGAGACCAAACTGGAGCTTTTTGGTAAGGCACATCAACTCTATGTTCATAGACTCAAAAACCAAGCATACGAAGAAAAGAACACTGTCCCTACGGTGAAACATGGAGGAGGCTCAGTAATGTTTTGGGGCTGCTTTGCTGCATCTGGCACACGGTGTCTTGAATGTGTGCAAGGTAAAATGAAATCTGAAGACTATCAAGGCATTCTGGAGAGAAATGTGCTGCCTAGTGTCAGAAAGCCTGGTCTCAGTCGCAGGTCATGGGTCTTCCAACAGGACAACGATCCAAAACACACAGCCAAAAACACCCAAAAATGGCTGAGAGAAAAGCGTTGGACTATTCTAAAGTGGCCTTCCATGAGCCCAGATCTGAATCCCATTGAACATCTGTGGAAGGAGCTGAAACATGCCATTTGGAGAAGACAACCATCAAACCTGAGACAACTGGAGCAGTTTGCTCATGAGGAGTGGGCCGAAATACCTGTTGACAGCTGCAGAACGCTCATTGACAAATACAGAAATCGTTTAATTGCAGTGATTGCCTCAAAAGGTTGTGCAACAAAATATTAAGTTATGGGTACCATCATTTTTGTCCAGCCCTATTTCATTAGTTTGTTTTTTTAAATAATTATGTTAATCAACAATTCAAAAGTAATGGCTGATTTTGATTATTTAATTTTCAATACATTTTTATTTATTGTTACTTTTGTAAGTTTCAAGTGATTTCAGTGAGAATTGTGGGTTTTTCCTTCTTTAACTGAGGGGTACCAACAATTTTGTCCACGTGTGTAGGTATGTGTTTGGGCAAAAGGAACATTTTTGTTTGAGTCTATAAACTACTGACAACATTTCCCCCAAATTCCAAATAAAAATATTATCGTTTAGAGCATTTATTTGCAGAAAATGACAAATGGTCAAAATAACAAAAAAAGATATATGTTTTCAGACCTCAAACAATGCAAAGAAACAAGATCAAATTCATTTTAAAACAACATAATACTAATGTTTACACTTAAGAAGAGTTCAGAAATCAATATTTGGTGCAATAACCCTTATTTTTAATCACAGTTTTCATGCGTCTTGGCATGCTCTCCACAAGTCTTTCACATTGTTCTTGGGTGACTTTATTCCACTCCTGGTGCAAGAACTGAAGTAGCTCAGCTTTGTGTTTGTGTTGGAATTCAACAGACGCTGGAATGGAATGGCTGTAATACATGTAGAGATGCTGATTTCAGAAAAAAAATGCAGTGGTCTCTTATTTTTTTTCCAGAGCTGTATATTTATATTTGACTATTATGAGATTTTATCCATGTTAGAATGTTGTTATCTCCTCAAAAAACATGCCTGGAGTTGTGTTTTGTTTCATTCGCACATGTTTGAGTAATCCTTTATTATTAGTCTGTCTACATGTCCAAAGCTCAAAATGTTCTGTTCCACCTTGTGATGTCATGAAGCTGTAGTTTTCAAGTTAACAGCTCCTTTTACCTTTTGTTTAGTAGAGATAGGCAATTCCAGGCAGGAAATCATCCAAATGATTCTAGTGAAGGTGTGTGGGTTCTACAGTAGACAAGGTGAAACAGCCTAAATATGCAGATTTTGTGTGTTAAACATGTGTGAATGAAATAAAACACAACTCCAGGCATGTTTTTGATGAGGAAACAACATTATAACATACAGTAGTTCAGAAAGTTGCGTAATATGGGCCGTTTAAGTTCTCACAACCTTGGTACAAAGTTTAAATTCAAACTATCTCTTCAGTCACCTGTACTTTGTCTCACAAGAGCTTTTCACAATTTCAGATGTTTTGATCATAGTTCCTAGATGATTACATAAATGATTACATATTACATTACGATTGCGCCGCTCTCCCAAGGTTATTTCTTTGGCACAACATTAAAGGGACAAAAAAGCACAAATTCCCTGAGTTCTTTTCTGCGTTTAGCCATTAACTTGAGAAATGATGGAGAGCGAAAGATGATTTTGATCAAATACTGTAAGTATCTTGAAGTACAGAATAAAAGTGGCATTAAAACAGAGGAAAATTTATGAACGTTTTAGAAAATATAGCAAGATCTATTTGTCTTTGGCACCTGTATCTTAAAGGACCCATATTACGCTATTTTCTGATCTATGTTATAATGTTGTTTCCTCATCAAAAATATACCTGGAGTTGTGTTTTCTTTCGTTCACACACGTTTAACACACAAATTCTACAAATTTAAGCTGAGTTCTTCTCACGACGTGATGTCATGTGGTAATCCAGGAAGATTTCCATTGTGTTTTTAAACTCCATACGCCTTTACTAGAATCATTTGGATCATCTCAACAAATTGGAATTCATAATCTCTACTGAACAAAAGGTAAAAGGTAACTGTTGACTTGAAAACCACCGCTGATGAGCTTTGGAGATGTAGACAGACTAATAAACCAAATTTACTCAATCATGTGTGAATGAAACAAAACAAAAAACAAAACAAAAAAACTCCAGGTATGTTTTTGAGGAGGTAATCATTATAACATGGCTTGAAGCTCATAAGAGTCAATTTAATGTAATACAGGGCCTTTAATATAATTGTACAATTATACAGTATAAAGGTGCAATTTTTACACTTTTTATTTTACACTTTTTACAAATTTTACTTTTAACGACTTCCTTGGTACATGCAATTAAAAATAAGAGTAGAGGCATAGCACATTTTTACAGCCTCCAACTGACCCACTTTGTATCTTGGCCAATTTGTTAGTGGTCTGGTCTCTCTTAGCACAGCGCCTGTCCAAACAACATTATCACTCAGTTACATTTAACAGAGATTAACTTTGTTTTAAAAACAGGCATCTGGAGAAGTTCAGTTTTGTATTGTTTTCTTCTGTAATTACAAAGAGATTTATGCTATTTGTGTGATGTATTACATTATAACAGGCATTAGACTTTATCTGTTCCAGAGAGATTACAATGTGGAGTGTTGGCATAGCAATTAACAGTTCACAATATTCTTGAGTGTTGGACAGTACCAAATAAAATCTTTGGAAAATGTTATTAAATACATTTTTGTTTAAGTTTTGATGCCAAATGGGTCCTGGGGGAGCACTATAAAAAGTCTCAAGGCAGAATCACCATAATTTAACAATAAAACAACTGCTTTTCTCCAGAGGAATATGATTAAAAATGTATTAACCTTGTAGTTCTGTTTAGTTATTCTACATGATAAATACAGGAATAGGAAAAAGAGTGTTCAGGAACTGGTACAGAAAATGTCATATTGGTAGCAGAAAAAAATGTCAGCCCAAAATGGCGTCCAACAAGAAAAGGTCCAATGAATGTAACCAATGAATATTCACAAACAGAAATGAAACTATGGCTACGTCCACACGGCAACGCTCCTGAATTTTTTTTTTATGCGGTTAAAAAGAATTCACGTCCACACACGTGTCGGATCAGTAAATATTCACGTCCAGACGAAAACGGAGCGCTGAGTGAAAACGATGTAATACATTTGCCACACCAATATGTGGCGCTGTAAACAGGAAACAGCCAAAGCCACCGGAAACGCAATACTACAAAGAGCGCATGCGCATAAAGTCCTTTCTCTTTCGCAAACAAGCATCGTGATGTCATTCATTCCAGAAGGTGTGTTTTGCTCGTCCACACGACAACGCGACCCTGGCGTTCTCAGATTTCTCCACTCTGGAACCATTTTCAGAAAACGCCATTTTCGCCCACCGAAAACGCTGGCATCGTGTGGACGAAATGCCAAAACTTCTCAGTTTTCACCAAAAAACATTGTCGTGTGGACGGGCCCTATTAAAGGGCTCATATTATGTATGTTACTGTTTCCACATCACAAACAGACCTGGAGTTGTGTTTTGTTTTATTCACACATGTTCAACACACAAACCTGCATATTTAGGCTGAGTTCTTCTTTCAAACAGAAAACACCCTGTTCCACTTTGTGATGTGATGTGGTGACATGAAGTGCTCCATTTCAGACCTGAAACTGCCAATCTCTAAAGGTGGGATTCAATACGTTTTCCTCTTTCCACTCCTTTTTGAGCAAAAAATAAAAAATAAATAAATGTATTTTACTGTATATTGGGTTGTATATTGACAGTGTCTGCGGCCACTGGTAGCCCCCATGGCAGAAGGACATCAAGGCCAGGTGTGACGTGGGCCGTCCTCCCGTGGACCCAGGGCCCCCGAGAACCAGAAATGGAGAAGTGGAAGAAGATGGATGGTTATATGTACAGTGGTACCTCACCTTACGAAAGCCCCAACAAACAAAAATTTCAAGTTACGAAATGCCTTCACGTTAAAATTTGGTCTCTAGATACGAAAGAAAATTCAAGTTACGAAACGCAAAATCTCAAAAATTCAATTAATGCGCGCTCAGATGCACGGCCCGAAATGTAAATAGGCCTACACTTTATCAACACACACGGGGTTAGGTTCCAGAGGTGGCCTGCGGTGGGAGAGGTCCACGAGGTAGGACAACTGTATTTTGCAATTGTTCTACATGTTTTAGGGCTGTAAATGCCTCACCACACACATTCTACGCTTTTCTCAGACTGGAGTTGGGCTTTTCTCGCATTTCTCTCTTGTTTAAACACTCAAACTTTCATAGATTTTCAACAAAATGTATTAATAGTGAAGCGTGGGGGGAGACGACTCCGGAAGCAGCGCGGAGACAGGAGCACCGCCCGCGAGGATCACCGTGCGCGACGCACGAGGTGCACCGAGGAGCACCGCGCGCACCGAGGAGCACCTGGCGCGAGGAGCACCTGGCGCGAGGAGCACCTGGCACGAGGAGCACCTGGTGCGAGGAGCACCTTGCGCGAGGAGCACCTGGCGCGAGGAGCACCTGGCGCGAGGAGCACCGCGCGCGAGGAGCACCTGGCGTGAGGAGCACCGCGCGCACCGTGGAGCACCACGCGCACCGAGGAGCACCTGGCGTGAGGAGCACGCACCCCTAGTCCTAGTCTGCACGACCGGCACCAGGTCTGCGAGCAAGAGAGAACCGCGGCGCCCAGAACGTGTCCTCTGGAGCCCGAGCCACAAACCAGCCGCACGGCCCTGGTCCAGTCCTGGTTTAGTCCAGGTCCAGTCCAGGTCTAGACCTGGTTTAGTTCTGGTTTAGACCTGGTTTATTCCACGTTTAGTCATGGCTCTACAGTCTCTTAGCCAATCAGGAAGCAGAACACAATGTTACACTATAAAAAAAAAAAAAATGTTACACTATAAAAAAAAACCTTGGAACGGATCAGGCCTTTTCCATTGAAATAGCTACTCAACTTAGGAAAAATTCACGTTACGAAACCACTTCTGGAACGAATTAATTTCGTAAGGTGAGGTACCACTGTATTTATTTCCTTGTGTTGACCTGCTCAAAATGAATAAATAAATGAAATGATAAAAGGTATGACATCCCAAGGTGGAGCGGAGCATTTGGAGCTTTGGAGATGCTCACAAACTAATAATAAAGGATTACTCAAACATGTGTGAATGAAACAAAACACAACTCTGGGTATGTTTTTGATGAGATAACAACATTATCACATGGGTTAAAGCTCACAAAAGTAAATTTAATGTAGTATAGAACCATTAAACATAAAGCATACATAGAATAGATTTTGTTATTGATTTTGAGTCAGTAATCAAAGTTAATGGTTGTACAGTGGTCATAAACACAGAGAGGACATACCCACGCAGGTCCGCCCGTCCGGAGCCAGCTGGAGCCCGGGTGATGGACACTGACATCGGACCTCTCCTTTCAGCACCTCACAGCCGTACTGGCAGTTGGCCATGCCACAAGTGCGCGCATCTGAGGAGACAGGCAACACATTAACACATGGGGCCAGGGCGAGAGTCAGGGGGGCCTTCATCTGAACACCAGACAGATTTAGAGCCGTGTAGAACATGAGAGGCACCTTAAGAACAGGCATGAAGTTAGCACCAACAAGAACTGCTGAGAGGGGAGAGCTGCTAGTCAGGTACTTTGGATTAAAATGGATGATTTGAACTTCAGGGTATTCAAATCAGAAGTATCTTTAAGTACACTCAAACATACAGCTTTGGAAAAACATTAGAGACCACTGCAAAATTATCAGTTTTTTCTGATTTTACTACTTATAGGTATGTGCTTGTTTGTTTTTGTTTGAGTCTATAAACTACTGACAACATTTCTCCCAAATTCCAAATAAAAATATTATCATTTAGAGCAGGGGTCTTCAACGTTTTTCAGGCCAGGGACCCCCAAACAGATGGCGAACTGGGCCAGGGACCCCCTACTATATATACGGCATAGAATTGTGTTTTATATTAAATTGAGCTTAGTGTCATGTATAAACATTGCTACTCTGTTATGGTACATCCAATACAAGGAAGTAATACACAGGTTAATACGGTATTTTCATATTTTCATGTTTTTTTTATTTTAAAGATGGGCCAGATAGGCTACTGCAATTTTTAAACGCAACTTGCATACAACACAGGCCTATTAAGATTGTTCACTGATTCAACCAAAAAACAAGTGCAAGGGAGAGAGTGGCTGTGCTTCTGCCATTTACACATACATCTTGCTCAAATACAGAGCTATTCAAATAATGAACAATTAACACAAATCAAGTTAAGCTTTGATCATAACACATCAAGTTAAACTGTGAACATACATGAACATACAGGGGACAGTGAACCCCCAAGCCATCTGTGAACTCCCACTTCAGTGAGATGTCTGACCCTGATGAGTTGCACATAACATATCTTTTTTTAATTTAAGACATCAAAGAGGGTGGAGGGACAAGGGAGAAATTGACTGGGGAAAAATGAAAAAATATATTGTTTTTAAAAAATATTAAAATATAAAATTATATTATTTTAAAGTGAAATCAAAAGATTTCACGACCCCCCTGCAGTACCTCCGCGACCCCCCTAGGGGTCGCGACCCCCCTGTTGAAGACCTCTGGTTTAGAGCATTTATTTGCAGTAAATGACAAATGGTCAAAATAACAAAAAAGATACATGTTTTCAGACCTCAAACAATGCAAAGAAACAAGTTCAAATTCATTTTAAAACAACATAATACTAATGTTTACACTTAAGAAGAGTTCAGAAATCAATATTTGGTGCAGTAACCCTTATTTTTAATCACAGCTTTCATGCGTCTTGGCATGCTCTCCACAAGTCTTTCATATTGTTCTTGGGTGACTTTATTTCACTCCTGGTGCAAGAACTGAAGTAGCTCAGCTTTGTGTTTGTGTTGGAATTCAACAGACGCTGGAATGGAATGTCTGTAATACATGTAGTACATGTATGTACATGGAATTCCCTCTCTGCTGAACTAAAACTAAAACTATCGCTTCATGACATAACTAGGTGCAACAGAACATTGAGCTTTGGAGAAGTAGGCAAACTAATAAAGGAGTTTCAAAAATGTGTGAATAAAACAAAGCACAACTCCAGATATGTTTTTGATAAGGCAACAATATTATAACATGACTTGAAGCTCACAAGGATCAGTTTTGCTCAGTATAGGACCTTGAAGTCATTGCTCAGAGTGGATGCTATGCTGCAAAAAAAAAACCACCACGGTCACACTGTCGTTTCTCGTTTCCTTATTACACTTCCTGCTTGCCCCATTGCCAGTGTGCCGTAAGCAGAGCCTCCTCTCCACTCTTTCTCCTTATATTAGCCTGCATCTGACCTCTGGGTGCTCTTATTAGATTCTTGGCTGCAGTCACCCCCCGGCTTCACTTCACGGGCCCACTTTTCAATATTGCGCCTCCCCTGTGTTTTTGTTGCACCAAACCTGGACCGTCACCAAATAATGAGGTAAAGGAGTGCACACTTGATCGCTGAGACCCTTAAAGAGGAAATTAAAAATGGGTGAAGTGCCGTGGGGAGCTGGCGGTGAGGCTTTGATGGCTGGGCTGGCAGGTCGGGCTGATTAAATGCTACAGCGGTCTATTGATCCGAAAAGCAGAGACATGAGCAGCACAAAGTATGGGACTGACACTGGCTCAAGTGACATTTAACAACGATTTTTGTGTGAATCTCGTCTTAAAGAGCCTATACAGTATTACACTATTTTATGATCTATGTTTATGTTGTTTCCTTATCACAAATATACCTGGAGTTGTTTTGTTTCATTTGCACATATTTAACACACACATTCTGCATAGGCTGAATTCTTATCTCAAACAGAAAACCGTTCCACCTTGTGAGGTCATGTGGTAATACAGTTTTTAAACTCTATACGCCTTCGCTTGAATCATTTCACCTCTGGAATTGTCAATTTCTACTGAACTAAACGTAAAAAAAGGCAGCTATTAACCTGAAAACTACAATTTCAGGACTTCACAAGGTAGAACGGAGCATTTTGAGCTTTGGAGAGGTAGACAGACTAATAATAAAGGGTTACTCAATCACATATGTTTTTGATGAGGTAACGACATTCTAACATGGCTTAAAGCTCACGAGCCGTTGGTGTCGTCTTTAGTTCTTTAATTAGAATCTGAACAAAGCCGCACTTGCACCTGCAGCGGAAATGAGCATGGATTTGAAGATGCTGTATAATCACCTCACACTGTGACGGTGAGACTAATTATCAGTACAGAAAGATTTGAAAATGTCTTGATTTTACTATCAAACTCTTCACAAAATCTTATGCCACATCTAACAGTGCATTAGTCAGACAAATTCAGAAGTAATAAGTAATTAAAGGTGTTGTAACTTGCTATAATGGGTTCAAATGCTTTCATTGATGTCGATATGTGTAATGCCATACTTTGGAACAAGGCAAACCAATATAACATCTGCAAGGAAACAAGCAGTTAAAGAGAACCCGCCTCCAGAAATGTTACAAAGTACCCTTCAACTTTGATCAATGTTTTTAAAGTGACAGAAATTCATGAATTCATGTATTGATTATCTTTTTTTTATTCTGCCCATAGATTGTATAAATAGATGGGCATAGCTAAACTGCTAACCCCACATTCCAAACAGGAAGTGACATGGGCACACTTCCGGCTCCAGTTCACCTTACATACAAAAAACGTCACGTCTCTCTGTAACTGCTGCTCAAGTTTAAAGGAATATTAACGTTTTTTACAATCTGAACCTTATTTCTGTAATAAAACAAGTTGTTTTACACACCCATAGCCAGGGCTCTCAAGTCCTGATGGTTCTCAGTTTGTTTTATCATCACTGTTTTGTCAGTGCGCGCAATGCGCGCTTAGACGCTCGCTGAGGGAGCGGAGGGCGGAGGGAGCGGGGCGAGGAGGAGGGGGGAGTTTTTTTTCGCTGAAAACGCGCGGTGCCTGCATAAACTGAGCCACACAGACCGATTTTCTGTGCACAAAAAAATAAAATAAAATGAAAAATCAGCGTGAGAAATGCCATGTGTGGCGTGTGAGTGTGTGAACACGTCGAATTGCGTGTGTCACACTCTCAATGCGTGAGACTTGAGAGCCCTGCCCATAGTACTTTGGTGTCATTTGGAGCAGTTTCGTAGATGTTGTAGTTTAGCGACATCTGTGAGTGCTTGGGGCAGGCGATTGCAGTCACCAAATAACACAAACTTTATCATTTCAAATTACAGAAGCTCAGTGTCTTAGTATACACCATTGTTTGAGTCAAAAGTGGCCTCTAATCCGAGATTTAGCCATAGTTTTGAGTAGATGAGGAGGACAGTCGCATGTGCACATTCACAGCTGATTTCGCTCTCAGCTCTCGGGACGCAAACATGAAAGGCAAAGCTGTAAGATGTTTGGACCATCGTGTTTGCAGTACCCACTTCAGTCAGGACGATTTTTTTACCAACAAAGGAAAAGAAGGCCAGCGGATTCAGCGCACGATTCTGAGAAGTAATGCGATACTGATGGCTGTTCTCTGGTGCTCCTAAAACTGTCTCCACTTCATTCTTTCCGTATCCATTCTGTCTCCTCATCCGTATACTCCTCTTCAGCCTCAAAGTCCGAATCTTCTGCCATGTGTCACTCGCAACAGAAAAGTTATTAGCATCTTCTTATCTGCAAGACAACTGTGAATGAGCACATGCGCACTGTCCTCCTCATCTACTCGAAACTATGGCTAAATATCGGATTAGAGGCCACTTTTGACTCAAACAATGATGTATACTAAGACACTGAGCTTCTGTAATTTGAAGTGATAAAGTTTGTGTTATTTGGTGACTGCAATCGCCTGCCCCTGGCACTCACATTAACGGATATCACTAAACTACAACATCTACGAAGCTGCTCCAAATGTGGGTGCTATGGGTGAGTAAAACAACTTGTTTTATTACAGAAATAAGGTTCAGATTGTAAAAAATGTTAATATTCCTTTAAAATGTTCGTATTAACTTGCTCTACATGGTCCCGGTAATGTTATTTTAAACATTAATAACAGACACATCAGGCGCCTTCTTTCCCCGAGGGCGCTTCTGCTAAAGTTAGCAACAGGTTTGATTGCAATCAGCAGTGTGGACGGAAGGGGCGTTACCTTCAACAGCCTTGCTCAGGATTTGCTCTTTGGTTGCTATGATACTCACGGTCTGAATTCCAAATATGGAACTCTGCTTCAAATTTGAAGCTGTTGGCCTCAATGAGCTTCATTAGACTGAAGCCAAATGCTACGGGTAACGTTACACTCACTCACTTCTTTTATAGTGTTTTTGTCTTATTTACATTTACGTTTTTGGCACCATGTCTGACATCGAAACTATCTTTACTGTTCTGAGTATTTTAATAAATGTAATAAAATCATCTTCATAAATATTAGATTCATACTGCAACGTCTTAATTTAGCCTCTTCTTACAAACCACAGAATACATCAATGTGCTTTAAAGGAGAAGTAACGTTTTTTTACAATCTGAGCCTTATTTCGGTAATAAAACAAGTTGTTTTACTCACCCATAGCACTTTGGTGTCATATGGAGCACTTCCAGAGATGTTTTAGATTTGCGATCTCCATAATGTGAGTTCTCGGGGCACATGTTTGCGGTCTCCAAATAACACAAACTTTAGCACTTTTCAAATCATAGAAGCTTGATGTCTTAGGCTACGATTTCGTTTGGTCAAAAGTGGCCAGTAATCCGAGATTTAGCCATAGTTTCGAGTAGATGAGGATGCCAGTGCGCATGTGCGGAGTCACAGCTTATTTCGCTCTCAGCTCCCGGGACCCAAACATGAAACACAAAGCTGTAAACTATGGATAAATCTCGAATTACAGGCCACTTTTGACTCAAACGAAATCGTAGACTAAGACATCGAGCTAAAGTTTTGTGTTATTTGGAGCCCGCACGGGGCATATTACATGCTCGGGGAATATATTATATGCCCCGAGCTACGGCTAGAAGTCGCGCTAGGCTAACGCAAATCTAAAACATCTCCGGAAGTGCTCCATATGACACCAAAGTGCTATGGGTGAGTAAAACAACTTGTTTTATTACCGAAATAAGCCTCAAATTGTTAAAAAAAAAAGAAGTTACTTCTCCTTTAATTCAGTTCATTTTCATCACTGGGTTGAGTGTTTTCTTACAGCATCATAAATAGTCAGAACTCAAACAGCCAGTCTTCCATATATAATAACAATGGGAGAAAACGCTCTCATGTGGTGACGAGCGCAGACATCAGCTCTAGTTCGATGCCTCAGGGCAGCTAATAAGAAGTGGCCATGCAGTGAATGTGTGGAGATGGTCTTTCTTTCACATTTTTCATTTTAGGTTTCTCGGGGTGCATCGTGGGGGGCTTTAGAACTGCAGGCGTGTTACAATGAGGTGTATGAACGCAGGCTTTAATCAAAACATTCTATCACCGCTCTGTGACTGGGCCTTTCATGTTATGTGCTCTTTATGAACCACCACGCGCTGTGCTGTGGAAATGAATGTACTTGAACTGTGAGGCATGCTTGGAGATTATTCAAAACAAATTGTATGATGGAGATGTATTCATTACTACGGAAGTCGACAGAGGCCATATTCATAAGCAATAGTTTTGCTTCCTTGTTATCCCGGGGTAATTATTCCGTGATCTCGAAAACGAAACAATTATCTCAAATCTCAAACAACTGAAACATCTACTGCCATGTTATGACAGGCTGACTTCGGGGCTATTTCTCATTCTGAATAGATGCATTTTTGGTCATTAGAATGTCTGGAATAATAATCGATCAGCTGATAAGGCTACGTCTTCGTGCCATCTCCTGCCTTCGTTGTCTGGCCTACAAAGGGGCGTAGCAGTAGCTAGGCCTACATCTCAGTTGTTTTCTTAAACAGTTTTTTTTTCTCGATCACGGAATTTTGTTTTCTCATGAATTCATTGTGTCATTTTCTCGATCTCGAGTTAATTCGTTAACTCGTTATTAAGTTGGAAAATAATCATTTTGAACATGGCCTCTGTCGGCTTCCGTACATTACGGTTGTTTGTGTTCTTTGTTCATAACATGCACCTTTTATTAAAGTGTACGCAATTTATTTATCATATGTATTCATGTGTATTTACAGTATATTGGCATTTGATGGATTAAAAGCATTTGTACAAGATTGTATTGGCACATTGTACTCACAAGAAGCTACTTAATTTGGACTGTTGTGCTGTGACTACAAAATGAGATCATGTATGTCACTACCTCACTGTAAATACGACTGTTACCTGTGCAATAACCTGCTTCATAACCCACATGCAATACTTATACTACACTAATATGTGCAATCTGTGAAATACTCTACTTACACCTTATTTAATCCTACCTGTACCTTTTGTATTTTATTACATATTTTTTATTATATTTACTTTTTTCCCTTGTATTTTTATTGCATACTATTAGTAATTCTCGACTATCTTAGCGTGTCAACGGTTCTTCTGATCCAAAGCATTTCATTGCATTGTTGACCTTGTGTTGATCCTGCATATGACAAATAAACAATCTTGAATCTCTTGAATCTTGATCTTCAATGAAACTGAAACAGAACTAAACACTATCCCCTTTTAACGCTATTTAACTGAGTGGTGTTTTAACAGCATTATCGACTGTTCCTCATCATTTTTTGGTGCAAACTAGGTAAAAAACCTGGCTCACATACTGAGCAGGTTTTTTTTTTTTTTTGAGCTCAGTTTTTTAACAACATATCATGGGATTTACCCAACTAAGAAGTGCAGCATGTGCAGTTCAAAGAACACAAGTAACGGACTGTTGAATTGTGTGAAATGAGCTGTTTTTTTCCCCATATCCATGGAGACTGTGAAAGAGGACAGATAAGGAACCAGCTATGGACATTTGAGATGCTACAGGCTTTTTACACCATGAGGCAGCAAATGTGGACCTTCCAGAGGAAATACTGAAATGTGGATATCTGTTAGACTAATCACACTGTTTCTTATACCTCCTCACTCTTTTCTTCCAGTTTAACAGTAATTGAAAGTGACAATGTGGAACAGTGTTTTGTTTGAGAGGAGAACTCAGCCTAAATATCTAGATTTGTGTGCTAAACATGTGTGAATGAAACAAAACAAAACTGGTTTGTTTTTGATGAGGAAACAATGTTATAACAGATCAGAAAATAGCTTAACATGGGCCCTTTAATAAGCTCAAGTTACTTTGTTTATAATGTGGCTTTAAAGTCCATTCACTTGGATTCAGAATCTAGGTTATTAATCATTTAGGTGTACCTCCTAGTCTATATATTTAACATTATGAAAAAGAGCTGAAGGCTGGATGATTTGCAAGCCCTTTGATTTTTTTTATTTATTTATTTAGCAAATTTTATGCAGTTTTTTTTCTTTATGTGGTTTCTAACTTTTTTTTTTTTTATTATTAACTAATGCTAAGGTCAATACGCTCTACAAAACCATAGGTCCAATACAGTGATTTATTGTTCAAGTTTGGTGACACAGTTGTCTTTACTGAAAAGGTCTTACCTACTTGATTGTAAACTTGTACTTTGACTATAACAAAAAGCAAAAAATAAAACATTAACAGCAAGGGGGGAAGAAAGTGAGACTCACTTCCACAGCTCCCGTCGGGCATCAGCATGTATCCGTTGAGGCAGTAGCATTTGTAGCTCCCGTACGTGTTCATACATCTGTGTTTACAAGGCCTCGGCTTCAGCCCGCACTCATTCAGATCTGCAAACACAAAACAGTACACAGTCAGTGTGTGGAAGAGCACAGGTGGGTAGAGAAGAAAAAACTGCACTTAAGAGCAGTGTTACTTCAAAATAATACTCAAGTAGAAGTACAAAGCAGTGATCTAAGAAATGAAGTAGAGTAAAAAAGTAGCATCTGATCAATAATTTGAAGGACAAAGTGTTAAATAATGCACAAAACCTAGTATTTTTCTGTTCTGACCGTGAGAGAGAGCAGATGTGTTTTCTCTTTCCTCCTCCTTATCTATTGCTCCGTTGTCTGCGTGCCTCTCTTGTTTTTCGTCATTTTCTCGCTTTTTGGAGCAGATTTTCCTAATTCCTAAAATATGGATGTGATCAGCTGGACCCTCAACACGATTGATACTCTTTTTTCACGGAGGAGTGCCGCTCCGGGAGAAATGGCGTGTCCGGATGGTACTTTTTCTGCTGGATATGCGAGGGACTCGTATCGTGCATGGCAAGTCGTATGTTTGGCACCATTGTATCTAGAGGATGTGGAGGATATTTACGTATTTGGATTTCTGATAGCTGGACATCTGTTAATTGGCCTGGGATTGTCCATGATCTATCACAAAATTTGTAAGCTGGCAGCAAGTAAAGAGTCCCCCAAACTGTCTGCAGTAATTTCGAGCCACTGTGAAGCCGTGGGAGATCTCGTGAAAGGATTACATCAGAAAGTGGGACAGGTTGAGGACCTTTTGGAAGGGTTTCACCCGAAGGAAACATCTCGACGTTTGGATATCATCATGGGCATGGTTACAGAACTGTGTAAAGCCAACGCAGCGCAGTCTGTGCGCCAAGAGGAACTAATGAGATCTCTCATGAATCTTCATGGCGATATGAAGATGGGGGTCTGGCAAAACCCAAGCTCAATCTAAATTGTTCACCTGGGTCTCTAAAAATGTATTTCATCAATGCTAAATTAATCCCTTTGGATAATTATGTCTCCCTGTGAAAATCTGTGTGGCTCCAACGGCTTATCTTTGTTTTGACTTTGTCTCCTTGCATAAACACTCCCAAGGCCACAGATGTGGTTTGTTATCATGGACTCTACATAAACATGGCACACACTATTGGACTATCCACTCATACTGACATGATTGAGTAAAATGTTCCCTGTCTTTTTAGAAAGGTCTGATCTCTGCTCTCGGTTCAATCAATTTCATTGATTTCCAATCTGATCCCCCCACACCCTTCCTTCTGTTGCCAAAGAAAAAGATCACCGCATGTTATATCTCCAATTGTTTTTCTGTCATTACATGTCACTGATTGTATTGCATATTTTCCACTCAGCGCGCGCATGCGCAGCGGCCCCTCCCCTAGCCCACTCTATCACTGTCCTGCCTGGTTAGTGGGGAAACGAAATTTCAAATTCACTCTATGTACATGTACATGATTGTTTTTCGACAATAAAGCAAACTATGACTATGACTATGACTATTTTCAATGGATAGACACAAAAATGAGAGACTATTATATCTAAAGTGTTGAAATGTTCAAATCATTTCATATTGTTAACATAGAGCTTTTATCACTTGTAGACTTACAGCGGGAAGAGTAACCAAAGCTTTTAGGTTATTCAAGAAGGAGCACTGCTTCTTCTACACACTTTATCGACTGCAGTTAGTCCAGAATGCTGCTGCGCGCCTTTTAACAGGACGGAAGAAATATGAGCACATCTCCCCTATTCTTGCGTCTTTGCACTGGCTTCCTGTTCGTTTCAGGAATGATTATAAGATTTTATTGTTTGTTTTTAAAGCTTTGAATGGACTGGCGACAAAATACATCTCTGACCTCATCCAAATCTACAGACCGGTGCTCTGAGGTCAGAGGGTCAGCTCCAGCTCGTGGTCCCTAAGACTAGACTTAAACCTCGGGGGGAACAGGGCTTTCTCTGTGGTTGGCCCTAAGTTATGGAACGCTCTGCCCCCTCATGTCAAAACAGCCCCCACACTGGAGGGCGCCTTAAGGCCCACTTTTATTCTCTGGCTTTTAATACCATGTGAGTTGTGTTGTCCTCTGTGTTTTTTATAAATTGCTTTTGTTTTTAGTTATTTTATTATTATTACTTTATTTATTGCTTTTTTAGTAATGATTTTATGAAGTTCTATTGATTTTTATGTGCAGCACTTTGGAAACTGTCTCTGTTTATAAAATGTGCTATATAAATAAAGTTGGATTGGATTGGTTCTATCGAAATTATACATTTTTGGTCTTAAACTATTTTTAAATGTGCGACAAAAAGTGCACACCACAGACACAAGGAGAATCTTATGCGATTTTAAATCTCCGATCGCGAAGACTACGCAGTGATATGGCTGCGTAAAACAGACCTTTAAAGTTGTGAGCGCACCTCGCATCAACTGTTTCCTGTCTACAGTAAAACGACTCGCTTTGAAACTCTTGAGTGTTCAAAAGATCAGAGCATTGCACTTCTAGTTTAGATACAAGTCAAAAGTGTTGAATTATTCAAAATGACTGGGTGTCCTTATGTGTGAAGGGCAATTTGTATGGATAATATGAAAAATACTGCCTTTTAACTTTAATTACTGACCACTTGTAAAGTTGTATTTTTGATATACTGAGTTTGTATTTTGCACCTGTGTGCTCGCACCTGATGCTGTTTTATTGCCTATTCCCGTATAAGATATAAAAGAGCAGCTCAGAGTCACAGACCACACACACGAGGAGCACAGCGGCTTCAAAATCGCACACGAACAGTCGGGTCATGCCTCCCCGAGCTCAGGGAGAAGCAAATCACAACCTAAATCAGGTAAATTCTCTTGTTGTGTGTGTGTGGCAGCCTTTACTCAACTAAATGTAACTAAGTATACCTGAGTATGCCACCCACTTCTGTGGAAGACACCGGCCAGCTAGCAGCCAGAGGTCAGGGGTCAAACTGTACCCATTCATTTCAGGACCTGGGGCTGTTTACCTGCTTCTTTATGTGTCTGTGTGTGTCTGTGTGTGTGCGGGTGTGTTTCAAAGGCATGGGGGTGTCTTTTTCGAGGAAGTGCAGCGTCTCCATGTCAGAACAAGCCCGTCTCCCCCGTTTGATGATTTAACAGGAAGCTAGCTTCACCGTGTACCTGCCCATTAGCCTCCCGCGATGAAAGACGTGACCGTGTGCCGCGACTCAACAATACTGGGCTATCAGCACTTTGTCATGCACATTAACTACTGCCGGCTTTTATAGACGCTGCCATGGTGACTGATTACAGAAACAAAAACTATTACTCCTACTACTCTTACCTTGTCATTTATGTTATGACAAAATGACCAACACTTGGATGTGATTATAGAAATTGACTAAGATAATATGACATGAAATCACCACACTTAAGAGCTCTTGTAATTGCTGGTTTGGTTAAGAAACAATCATGTAACTTTCTGGATGTGGCACAGTATCTGTACGATTCCAAGGAAATACAAATTTAAAACATACTCCATGGAATAGATGCGTTTAATGCCGTAATGTGGAAGATTAAAACAAAGGGAACAATATTTTCATAGAAACAAACAGGAACAGGCCCTACCTCCAAGCCAACTAAGTTAAGTTGGTAAAGATGGAAGCCACATGCTGTATTTTTCAGGAAAAAAAAAGATCCAACATGAAAAAGCATTTATTTTATTGATTTGGATAAAAACTTGCATACTGAGGCTTTAAAGTCCATTCAATTGGATTTAGAATCTAGGTTATACATAAATGGAGTGTACCTCCACTTAGCGAGGAGTCACATGTGGGGGGAAAAAAAACATTCACATGGAGAAAGAATTTACCCCTGAATTGAAAGTGATCTATTTTGATTTAAAAAAAAAAAAAATAAAAAAAATAAAAACTGTTCTAGACAAATGGTTACAGAAAATATCCAAAAAGTTCAAGTTAACTTAGGATGATATAAATAAAAACTAGCCTCAACTAAATATTATTATTATTATGTGTATATATATATATATATATATATATATATATATATATATATATATATATATATATATTATTATTATTATTATTATTATAGACCAAAAAATTTATTAATACATTCACAGCATTTATATAGCTCCTTTCTTAACACCCAAAGCGCTTTACAGTTCATTGTTCATTCACTCCACACTTGGTGGTGGTAAGCTATTTCGTAGCCACAGCTGCCCTGGGGCAGACTGACAGAAGTGAGGCTGCCAATCTGTGCCATCAGCCCCTCCAGCCATCTCCAACACTCGCGCACACACCACTTTCATACTAGGCAATGTGGGTGAAGTGTCTTGCCTAAGGACACAACGACAGTTTTTTGCAAGTGGCGCCCCCCTGTGGCACCTGGAATTCCCAGCGGTCTCCCATCCGAGTACTAACCAGGCCCTGCCTTGCTGAGCTTCTGAAATCTGACGAGATCAGGCTTTGACAAGTAGGTATGCTTTAAGATTGTAGTAAAAAAAACAATGAAAAATGAATATAAAAAAATATTAAGTATAGTATTTAAAGGTTTTTATTAAAATGAGAGAGAAGGGGAAATTAAATTGGCCAAAATTATATATGTATAAGAGGGCCTAGCAGTTGTGGTTATGCTGCACTACCACATATTGTTTTAATTAAATTTGTGTGTGTTTGGGGGAAGTGGTGGGCAGTTTTTTTTTGGTTTTACATTTGTTGGTATTGTCCTATGTTTTGGTTTTATTTAAAAAAAAAAAAAAAAAACTCAACTCCTTGCCTTGACAATAACATTGCAGTGGTTGAATTTTAAGCATGCTGGTGCAAAATGGTCACATGAGGGGGATAAGGAAGTGTGTATTTGTTAAGGAGAGTTCAGCTAAGGCGACCTCATGGATCACTGGAGCATCGTCTCACTGCAGAAATGCACCAGGGTTTTGATCAGGGGCGGAGCCAATAGTTATAGGTTTTTAGTCCAAATTTTCATGTTATTGGGGGTAGTTGGACGTTTATTAAAACACACAAGATTGTTATATTTAAGATTTTACAAAAAAAAAATGTATTAAAAAGATAGCTTTCAAATTTGGTTGGAAATCATGACATCACAGTAGGGAATTACTGTGACCTAGCAACCACATAGTACAGTTAACAAACAACACAAAAATGATGAATAAAAATTTACGAAAACACCTTTATTTAGTTGAATCAAGGAAATAATGTGTTCTTGTGTGTAAATTGTGCCAAACTTTTAGACAGAATTGCCCCAGTGTGATGTCCTCAGTGTGGAACTTTTTCCTTCCTGTAATTTTCAACATTTTTTTTTTTCAAATTGCTTCTTGATTGGTATAAAACTAATTTATATTTACACCAGGTATTATCCCACCAAATTTAAGTCAAAATCTGGGAATTATATACACTTAAAGGTCCCATGACATGGTACTTCTTGATGCTTTTATATGGTGCCTTAATGGTTCCCTAATACTGTAAATGAATCCTTTCATCAAAATCAAAATCAACACTTAGTGCATGAGAAAGACACATGTACAGAGTCAGAGTCAAAAAATCCCTCTCTGAACAACTCATTCTGGGCCTTGTTGCTTGAATGCAAATGAGAAGGACACAGATTGGTTAGAGGAGCGGGTGGGGGGAAGCCAAATACGCCGCTGGTTCCTTGTTTTAGCGGTGCGCTGTGGCTGGCCCCACTTCCGCGTGTGTAAAGACGAAAGAGGCATTTCAATGAAAAAAACACATTTTCACAGAAAATAAAATTAAACCACTGCTGTTTCAGAGGTCCAGAGGGTCGGGTAAAGGACTTCTGAGCCTAGAAACACTCGCACGTGCCTCCAGGCAAATAAAAAACACGCATTTCGCATTGCGTAGCTCCTCCGCGGTCCAAACTCTCTGGGCGTGATTTCCAGAGACAGGGGGTGGAGATCCAGACGGTGGTGGAACTGCATTTGCATTTCTTTTTTCGATGTGACGTCACATAGTTGCCTTGTTCAGAATCGCCTGTTTCAGCTGTGTTTTTTTCAAACGCAGAAAAGGACCGCAAATGCTCAGTTTAGACATTTCGGAACTTTTAGCCATTGGGGGGGCCTAAACAGGGTAGGGGAGCTCATATTAACGTTCAAAAACCTCAGAAAGTGAAGATTTCATGCCATGGGACCTTTAAGCATGGATTGAACCCAGTGGATTTTGCCTTCAGTGGTTGAGAATGAAAGTGCATAGATTTATTTAAACCAGGTTTTGAGAGTATAGGCTTAGTAACTACTTAATGAATACCCTCACCTTACTTCAAACCCTCACCTTTTAATTAAGTAGTTACTAAGGCTGGATCATTCTTTAAAGAGGGCGTATTATGCCAAGTTGAGCTTTCTACCGCGTTATAAATTTGTTCCTTTATTAAAAACATGCCTGAAGAGGTTTTAGACGTCATCCATGCATGTTTCAATATTTTAGTGATCTCTCCCGGCTCTATTTGAACCCTTCTTACGGTTAGCTGTAAGATTCTGTGTAAGCCCAAAACATCACTCATGCTTCATGCTCCCACATGACAATTGTTCATAAATATACAAAAACATGACACAAAACTGTACAGTGCAACTTGACAAACCTGTGCAGTAGTTGTAATGTGAGCTTTAAGCCCAGTTATGTCATTAGCTTTTATGCAGACATGTTTGGGTAATCCTTTATTAGTCTGTCTGTATCTCCAGAGCTCAAAATGCTCTGCTCCACCTTGTGATGTCATATAGTGGTAGTTTTTTTTGTTTTGTTTTTTTTACCTTTAGTTCAGCAGAGATTGGAAATCCCAGGGTAGAAATCATCCAAATGATTCTAGTGAAGGTGTATTCAGTTTCAAAACACAATGGAGCACTTCCTGTATTACCGTATGACATCACAAGGTGGAACAGAGTGTTCCATCTGAGAGAAGAACTCAGCCTAAGGGCCTGTTTACACGAATGCTTACGGGTAAAAATTACAAAATATTTTATCGGAAGTGCCTTTCGTTTAGACGGTGACAGCGTTTTGGGGGCTTAAAAACGCAAAAAACTGAAACCTCCCTTCAAAGTGGAAAACTTGAATACGCTCCACTGTAGCGTTTTCGTCTACACTGCCCAAGACGCAAAACTCTGGTAAAATCTGCTGACGTCGCATACACATTTACGTCACATCGGTCCATATATCAGTGTACTTTGTTTGGCAGAACTCCCAGTCCACACCTTGTTGCGCCTTCATTGCTTTGTAGTCTAACGTGGACTGAAGCAATAGTTGAACTTCTTCGTCTGACCACACACATTTTTTTTGCTACCGGTAGCCATGTTTTGTTTTGCTTTGCAGATGAGAAGAAGGAAGATTCTACGCATGTGCACGGACATAGTGATAATGTATCACAGCACCACCTAGCTGCCTGGCATGCATACACAATCCAATTCCACACACTTTTGCGTCACCGTATGCACGCAGATTTCCGAAAACGCTCGTCTAAACGCGGAATAAAAAGTGAAGACGCGACACCACTTTTGCGTTTTCTGTTCAGACCGTCATCATATAAACGTAGCCTAAATATGCAGGTTTGTGTGTTAAAGGGACAGTGTGTAGGATTGATGGCGCATTGGTGGATGGTGGGTATTGCAATTCCTGTCCTAGCTACGGCAGACCTCGAGGGTCACCCGGGCGCGTCGTAACGCGGACAGCTCAGCGTACCCGGAGGTGGGTTCCGGCAGCCGCGCACGAACCGCGCGCACGTGTGAAGCGCACCCGGCACTGTGCGCGGGTGGGGGGAATCGGGAACCGGACCGCGGAGGGCGGTCTGAACCCGGGGTGTGGGCCCGCGCTGCAACAAAGCCCCAGCCGCGGTAGGTACTATGTCCTTCTTCTTTTCCTCTTAGATGAAGGTGCTTGCTCCTGCGATGTATGTGCGGAGTATATGTGATCCGGCAACATGCTTGTCGTTGTTTATCCAAACGCGTACTATCTCGTTGTGTGAAAACCACGAGCCCTTTGACAACTACTGTATAAAGAAAAGGCGAAGGCGGAGCCCAAATGTCCTTCTGCGCCTCTCGTAATAAAAATGGCTGCCTCTACATGGGGAAGATCCCCCTTTTATGCGACTATATCTAAGTCCAACAGAATACTTTGATTTCATGATGGAAGTGAAAAGGCTTGGAAAACACTGTATTTTTGAATGGGTATCTTCAATTTTGGTAATTAATGGGTAAAAATCTTACACACTGTCCCTTTAAACATGTGTGAATGAAACAAAACACAACTCCAGGCTTGTTTGTGATGAGGAAACATAAAGTAGATCAGAAAATATATAATAGCATAATATGAGCCTTTTAAACACATTTCCTTTGATTTCCCCTCTGTCTCTCTGTATCTATACAAATTAAAGCGCACATACTGCTCCAGGCTCGTTTTTGGCCTTGGTTTGATTGACAGGTTGAAATGGAAAGGCTTCACTATTAAATCTATTAGTTCCACCAAAGTCACCGTGTCCTCGTCTAGTCCCACTGATTATGAAGTCATTACCGAGTCCGCTACCTGACAAATGACACTCCTGGTGGTAATTGAGCACATTGTTGTCAGTGGGTTTTATATGGGGAACTGTTTAAAGATTGAAACTTAAAGAAGAGAGGAGTTAAGGCTTTTTGTCGGTATATGTCGGAACAGAGCGCAGGGGGTTTCATGTCAGTGTATAGAAGAAGACTTTTCAAACCCGGTCCTGGATTAGGCTGTACAAAAGCATGGTGTCACCTACATGCAGAGAAGAAATTAGAGACTTAAGACAAAAATTTGAGCCTGTTGAGCTGGAAAAAATCAACATAGACGTTTGGAAACTAAGGGACTGCCATTTATAATCCAAAGGTTGAAGTTTTGACTAGGGATGGGCGATACCAGTTATTTTTGTTTCGATATGATACCAAGTAATACCAGGGTTCGAATCGCGATATTGATACCGATACCGATACCGATACCAATACCAATACCAATACCAATACTTTCATACATTTTTAAATACTACAGAAAAACACTAACCTGGCTCTAACTAGATACCTTGGCTTCGCAAAGCTCCACCAGGGGGCTTAGCTCCACACATTCTAACACCAGATATCTGAAAAAAAATCTTTGATGAAATGAAAATGGCAATGCAGACATCAAATGTGACCACTAAACTTTTGTTTGTGCTGCTTGTATTGCACGTTGTATTTTTATGTATTTGCCTGCCGAGGGACTGCGGATGAAAACTAGCTTTGTAGCTAAAATTCAGCATATTTACATTTGTTTTATACTTCTGTTCATTAATGTGCATTGTCCCTATCAAATAAATAAATAAATAAAATAAAATAAATAGAGTACATCTATTGTAAGTTGGGCACTTGCAGCGTATGAAAAAAGACAACAAATGAAGTATCACTATTCTCACTCTCACATACACATTCTCCTCTCACATACACTACTCTTAGTCTTCTACATGCTTGATGGTTACCTGGATTCTCCCTCTCTCAAACACCTCGGCAGCTGACCTCTGTCGTACTGCTGTTGCTGCTGTGCTGGAGTGAGCTGCCTGACTAGCCTCCTGTCGTTGTTTGGTCAGTAGCATTTCGTCATTTTGAGGTTTGTGATTTATGATCAAGTGTTTATTTAAAATTTGTGGTATTGCCACAATATCGGATCATTTTTTGACACACACTGCACTTTTTGGCATGTAGAGATGCTGATTTCAGAAGTAACTCCACACCACACCACACTTCACTTGCGGTCTCCTATGGCTCCCGCGCCGCTTTGACTGAAATCTCACAGCAGTGAGTCTATCGCGGGATGACGTACTACACCACGTTTGGTGAGAACGCGGAAGGAAAAGTAGTGCCTGACAAGTGGCAATGGTTGAATAATGAACAAAACACATATGAATTTGAACTAAATAAACTGAAAGTTAAGTCAGTAAGAAAACATGACCTGGTATCGATATTTTAATACCAGGATCGATGCATATTCAATACCCCATCAGGATCGATATATCGATACTTTGGTATCGATCCGCCCATCACTAGTTTTGACCCAATTTTTGGTTGTGTGTGTGCTAAAATACACAAAACATAAGCAAAAATTGGTTCCTCATGATGCAAATCTTATAATTTGATCAATAATATGGCTCACAAGAGATATGAATGAACTTTCTATGTTATTATATTGTTCCCTCACCTAAAATAAGATGTTTTGCATGCATGCAGGTTTCAGTATCTCTCCTGCATTGTTTTGAGTGAATATAGCATTTTCAAAACAACAAAAGTTAACATGGTGATGTGTTAGCATAAAGACAGAAGTAAAATACCCCTCTTTAAGATTAACGTTTGGCAGATAGTAACTGTTTAAGGTGAGAATTATTTCCAGGAATTGAAAGTAAGTCAAAGTAATGCCCCCAAAAGATGAGCAGATTAGCAGCCACGTGTGCATCATAGTTTTCTTTTTTTATGGTAGAACATTAGAATAGACTTTAGACTCTCTAATTCTGTTATAATCTGAATTTGTGTTGAAATAAAACAGATTTATAACAGCACAGGGAGGAATATAAAAGATTTATTTAGCTATTAACTTCACACCTGAACAATTTAGAAACATCAGATCACATCTTGAAATAAGTATCGGCTATGATTAATATACAGCTCTGGAAAAAAATAAGAGATCACCGCAAAATTATCATTTTTTTCTGATTTTACTACTTAGGTATGTGTTTATGTGTTGCAAAAGGAACATTTTTGTTTGAGTCTATAAACTACTGACAACATTTCCCCCAAATTCCAAATAAAAATATTATCGTTGAGAGCGTTTATTTGCAGAAAATGACAAATGGTCAAAATAACAAAAAAGATACATGTTTTCAGAGCTCAAACAATGCAAAGAAACAAGATCAAATTCATTTTAGAAGAACTGAAGTAGCTCAGCTTTGTATTTGTGTTGGAATTCAACAGATGCTGGAATGGAATGGCTGTAATACATGTAGAGATGCTGATTTCAGAAAAAAGTACAGTGGTCTCAGAGCTGTAAGTGTTTCTCATTTGTCTCCATTATAATCTAGTTCCACCTAAATTCCAGCTTGTTTTACTTGGGTTTTACAATGACAGATCAGATTTCTATAAGAGACTTTTGATTGTTATTTTTACTTTTTTTAAATTGATTTTAATACTTAACAAAACAAAAACTAAAATAGACAAACAATAATAATTTAAAATGAAATAAAATGAAACCTTCCCATGCCCCACCCCTCTCCACATGCTCAGCACAAAATTTAAACAGACTTTTGACCAATCTTACGTTCGACTTATCCACATGGTTACAATTTCACAACATCAATCAAGTTCATCAAGGCTGAAATTACCAACACACAGAATCATTCACAGCCCACTCACTGGCGTCATTGTTAGCATAAAAGCCGGCAATTACTTTCCCTTACTTTCAGAATAATTTATTAAACTTGGAGGTAGGACTGCACATTTAAGATGTCAAGTTGGAACTTTTGTTAAATTACTGGCTGAAAACAAATCAAAATACGCACAATAGATAAAGTTCTCCAGCTGTGGTAGTCCTGACCAAGGCTGGGTCAAGATCTGGAGATGGGTCCCACTGTTGCTGAGAGGTGTCCCAGCAGCACTGAAGGACGGGTCAAATGCAGAGGACAAATGGGAAAATAACTGAATTACTACATATGAAAATCCCAAACATTGCATAGGTGACTCAAATTTGAAAAAAGGAACTGCAATTTTATATTTTATATATATACATTTTTTAATCGTTATATGATTGTTAAAGGTCCTATATATGGAGATGGTCCTCGGGTCAAATGCAGAGAACAATTTCTCCTGTGTGAGATCAATAAAATGTCAATCTTCTAATCCTTAATCACAGTAAGGCGCTTTGTGTTACATTTTGTATGAAAAGCGCTTTATAAATGTTTGATTATTACACAAAACCAATTCTTGTGAGCTTAAAGTCATGTTATAATGTCGTCACCTCCTCAAAAACATACCTGGAGTGGTGTTTTGTTTCATTCACACATGTAATATTGCATTATTAATCTGTCTTCATCACCAAAGCTCAAAATGCTCTGTTCTGTTCTGTGCTCTGTTCTAGTCTGTGGGGGTAGTTTTCAAGACAGCAACTACCATTTACCTTTTAGTTCAGTAGAGATTGGCAACTGCAGGGCTGAACTCACCCAAATGATTCTAGTGAAAGTGTACGGAGTTTAAAAATGCAGTGGAACACTTCCTGTAGGGTGGAACATAGTGTTTTCAGTTTGGGAGAACTCGGCCTAAATATGCAGGATTTGTGTGTTAAACGTGTGAATGAAACAAAACAAAAAAACTCTAGGTGTGTTTGTGATAACGAAACAACATTATATACAGTTCTGGAAAAAAATAAGAGACCACTGCATTTTTTTTCTGAAATCAGCATCTCTACATGTATTACAGGCATTCCATTCCAGCGTCTGTTGAATTCCAACACAAACACAAAGCTGAGCTACTTCAGTTCTTGCACCAGGAGTGGAATAAAGTCACCCAAGAACAATGTGAAAGACTTGTGGAGAGCATGCCAAGACGCATGAAAGCTGTGATTAAAAATAAGGCTTATTGCACCAAATACTGATTTATGAACTCTTCTTAAGTGTAAACATTAGTATTATGTTATTTTAAAATGAATTTCATCTTATTTCTTTGCATTGTTTGAGGTCTGAAAACATGTATCTTTTTTGTTATTTTGACCATTTCTCATTTACTGCAAATAAATGCTCTAAACGATAATATTTTTATTTGGAATTTGGGGGAAATGTTGTCAGTAGTTTATAGACTCAAACAAAAATGTTCCTTTTGCCCAAACACATAGTAAAATCAGAAAAACAGATCATTTTGCAGTGGTCTCTTATTTTTTTCCAGAGCTGTAGATCGGAAAATAGCGTAATATGGGCCCCATTCAGTGAAATAATATAAATTTTAAGTGTAGATTGGACACATGTTTTAAGTGCTTGGATGAAAACAACTTACCCTGTATCTAAATAGGTTTTGACTGGGACTGAATGTGTAACCATCAGCCTACACACAATATTACAGAATCCATTTTTCCCACCATTCCATGACATTTTACCCAGTGGGAAAACCCAAACAAAACCAGGTGAAGCTCAGCTACCTTCTGCACTGGAATGGTGACCCAGATATCCGAATCACTCCAACTATGAATACCCCCGCTGGTTTCTAGGATACAGCACAACATACAGTAAATAAAGCTTCTGACTCCACCCACTTCAGAGATCATTTTCTTCTTGGCTGTTTATAGCCGGATACATGTGCAAAAAGCGTAGTTGGAGTTCCACGCATTCTCGACATGCTAACGACTGATATGGAGGAATCATAGAAGACTTGCTCTGAAGTGTCCTCACAGAACTGATTGAGTTATTACTGGAACAGCCCACTAAGGTTACGATAAACCGGTGGGAGGTACGTCAATTGAATTAAACTTAGACTTGACATGGAAACATAATACAGCCATTCGAAATAACTTAAAGGGGTGGTCTTTGTGGCAGTTCCAAGCCAGGATAAAAGGGGATAATAGCAGTGACATCTAAGATAAAATTAAAGGTGGATTGCAAAACTTTTCTGGTGGAGGGTCCTTCAAATGCTTTTCTTTGTGAAAATGTTATTACTTTGACCAAAATGTTTCACAGTATGGTGTTAAACATTTCTATATTTATAGAGACCAAACCAGACAAGTTACAGGTCAGATCTGTGGAGAGGCAACCCCGCTCAGTCAAATGTTTGTTTTTCTAGGTATTTTTGAGCTTTGAAGCGACCTGAAATGTATAAAATCTAAAGTGGAGCTGTTTAATGTCATACTGTGGGACATTCCAGACAGAGCAATGACATATCTACAGAAACAAGCATGTAAGGGACCCCCAACCAAAAAGTTACATAGTGCACCTTTAAGCAAATACAGAGATCACTGCAAAATGATCAGTTTTTCTGATTTTACTACTTACAGGTAAGTATTTGGGCAAAAGGAACATTTTTGTTTGAGTCTGACAACATTTCCCCCAAATTCCAAATAAATTATTATTGTTTAGAGCAATTAATTGCAGAAAAAGAATGTTAAAAATAACAAAAAAGATGTTTTCAGACCTCAAACAATGCAAAGAAACAAGATCAAATTCATTTTAAAACAACATAATACTAATGTTTACACTTAAGAAGAGTTCACAAATCAATAGTTGGTGCAATAACCCTTATTTTTAAGTCTTTCCACAAGTCTTTCACATTGTTCTTGGGTGACTTTATTCCACTCCTGGTGCAAGAACTGAAGTAGCTCAGCTTTGTGTTTGTGTTGGAATTCAACAGATGCTGGAATGGAATGGCTGTAATACATGTAGAGATGCTGATTTCAGGGGAAAAAAAAAGCAGTGGTCTAGCATTTTTTTTCCAGAGCTGTATACTAGGAGATAGATCTTTTTCTGTGGCAATGGTATTTAAAAGGAAATAATGAAAACTAAAACAGTAATTTCCAACCCCAAATAAATTTCTTAAATATCACACAATAGAGTTGATGTATAAATCCAGACCATTCTTAAAGAGGGGGTATTTTATTTACTCTGGGGTACTAACTGCTAACACATAACAACGCCGAAAACAACGTATGAACATAGGCGCTCTGTCTCCTACCTTTGCTCCCTGCGTTAAGTCACTCCCCCTTCAGAGCGATATCACAACACAACCAGTCTGCTAATAAAAGTACTGCACATCCTAACAGGTTGTCAAGTTGCTGTGTACAGTTTTAGATCACACTTTTGTGTATTTATGGAGGCCTTAAAGAGGGATCAAATAGAGCTCAGGAGAGATCGCCAAAATATTCAGACATGCTTGGATGGTATCTAAGACCTCTTCGGGCATGTTTTGGATGAGTGAACAACGTTGTAACACGGCACACAGCTCATTTTGCATTATACCCCCTCTTTAAAGGTGCACTGTGTAACGTTTTGGTTGGGGGTCCATCACATGCTGCTTCTTTCTATGGAAATGTCATTGTTCTGCCTGAAATGTTCCACACTATGACTTGCCTGGAAGAATCCATGACTCATCGCTGTACCAGCGGCGAGTCTGGTAATGCTTGGTCCAGAATGTGCTGTCGTTGCGCGTAGACAGACAGCTAAGTGAACCAATCAGAGAACAGTTAACGGACAGCGACGTAAACCAATCAAACAAAAGAAAAGAAAGAAAAGAAAGGCCTCTAGAGCTGTCAGCTGCTGTGGTTTTAAGGAATCGATGTGTTTTAGGTCATTTAAGACCAATTTTACAGCTGAATGGAAGGGACGTTCAGTTCTCCGATGCGCCATCTTGATTCAAAACTGAGGAGGAACTTCCGCTGCCTAAGAGTGACGTTGCGGGCAAAGGCGGGTGCACTGACGTCACCATCTTTGAACGAATCAGAATCGCCGAGTCCGTTGTTAACCGGGGGAGCGAGGGTGGAGCGAGGGTGTCCAAATGGTATCTCGCTGTATAGCAAATACAGAGAGATATCATTATATCATTTGGCTGGCCAGGTAACACTATGACATAAAACCGCGCTACGGTACCTTGCCATACTGTGAAAGATTCCAGACAAAGTAATAACATCTCCCTGGAGAAAAGCATTTGATGGAGCCTCCACCAGAAAAGTTACACAATGCACCATTAAACAATTTTGCCGACCTATTCGTTATACAATAAATATGAAGATAACTACCACCATCTTTGTTGTTCATCGAAGAGGTATTGGTCTAGACAAGCTAAAGTACCATCACACTATTTCTATACTACTCCACACACTCCATTCATCCATTTCCCCATTAACAGTGTCAGCTTTGTTTCCTTATGTGCATTTCTCAGTTGCATTATTGCCTTTTACTGATAACCACGGCAACAGTGTCCATTAGCAGCCAGACAGAGGGGGATACCTCAGCTCTGTCTGCAGCAATGAGAAAGAGAAAAATATAAATTCAAAGTGCAAATGGTTGAAAATGTCATGTGTAATTAGCAAGAATCTAAGCGAGAGACTTCATAGGGTAAAGCATGAGTTCAGGCAGGATTGCACAAGGAAATACAGTGGTCCCTCGCTATAACGCGGTGCCCCTTTTGCGGACTCGTTGTTTTGCGGATTTTTTTTTTAATAGTGTATCAACGCGCATTGTGTTCTGCGTCCTGATTGGCTAAGGGACTGTCGACCTTTGCCGATTTGTCAGTCCTTCTCCTCTGTGCCGTGTCTCCTGTACAGTACATAATGTGTTCACCCCAATTCATATAAATGTTCGATCGCGAGCAGTGCGATTCTGAAGTGCTGTATGTTTGCAAGTTTTCTCCCCGACAAAACCCACAATGTCAACGAAACTCAAATTCTCACTTCACTTCTCAAATATAATCGAAGGTGGCATGTCTGTTTATAAGAATCTTCTCGCCCAAAAGAAAAAAGAGCGCCAACAACTACCCATAACCATGTTCTTCACTCGGAAAAAGGCGCCTGCACCAAGGCGGAGCGGCGCCAGGACGAAGAGGCTTTTTTTTTTTTTTTTTTTTCAAATCTACGAAAGTTTGAGTGTTTAAACGAGAGAGAAATGTGAGAAAATGTTAATGCCAGTCTGAGAAAAGTGTAGAATGTGTGTGGTGAGGCGTTTACAGCCTTAAAACTGTTGTAAAATATAAAAATTGTAAAATATAAAGCTGACTACTTCACGGATTTCGCCTATCGCGGGTTATTTTTAGAACGTAACCACCGCGATAAACGAGGGACCACTGTATAGAGTTAAAAGAACCAAGACAACTGTTCCACCTTGTGATGTCATGTGGTAATACAGGAAGTGCTCCACTGTTTTAAAACTCCAAACAGCTTCACTAGAATCATTTGGATAATTTCAGTTCTGGAATTGCCAGTCTCTTCTGAACAACACGTCGCTGTTAACTTGAACTATCGTTGCATGACATCACAAGGTGGAACAGAGCATTTTGTGATTTGGAGATGTAGACAGACTTGTGTGGATGAAACAAAACACAACTCCCAGTATGTTTTTGAGAAGGTAACAGCATTATAACCTGGTTTGAAGCTCACAAGAATCCATTTTGTGTAATATTGGAGCTTTAAGACAGGGCTGAACCAGGACTAAATCACTGACTGCATCCAGAACAAACCAGGACAGAATAATAAGTCATTGACCAAGGACTAACCAAGGACCAAACCAGGACTTAATGACAAATGAAATACTAGCTAAACCAAATCAGTTCACCCAGACTGTGTGTATTGGAGCTCTCGACTCAAAATGTGTGAGGAGAAAATGGGGTGTTGTTTATCTGTTTGTTACACTTTATAATGTCTGACTTCTAGCTCCATTTTCTAAAATGAATGTACAAATGCTGCGTCCAGAAGAAGAAGAAGAAAAAAAAACATGGACCTAAAAACCATAACTTATCCAGGACATTTGTCAGCACTAATGTAGGAACACACTGAGACTAAACCAGGACTAAAACAGGACAACAACAAGGCTAAACCAGGAATAACCAAGAAATGTTGATTTAATAAGATTAAAAACAATAAAGAAAATGCAAAAATGACTCAATGAAAAATGCCTTTCAAGAAGTAAAAGTTTTGCAATTCACTCTTCAAGGTACAAAGGCTTTTAATGTGTCTAATGTCCAGTGGGAGGACATTCCAGAGGGAGGGAGCACCTACAGAGAAGATCCAGTCCCTTTTGAGACCCACAAGCAGAGCCCCTTCCCCAGAGCCAAGGGTTTACAGATGGAACACATGAGGTGAGGAATTCAGACAAATATTGTGGTGGCAGTGTATTAAGTAAGAGTTTAAAAAGAGAGTTGAAAAGTAAGTGAATAAATTAGATATGTCCATTCCAGTCTAGTACAGTCCAGTCTGGCCATGCTTCCTCTGTAGGGAGTATTATACCCCTGTTGAGATAACAGGGACTTGAGCTGGAAGTGAGAGCCCTCAGTACAGCACATGCAGATAATGAATTTCCAAGTAAGTAAAACATGTTTAATTAAATTTGAAATTTTACAGGGAGCCATTGCAGGAATTTAAGAAATGTGTAATCAGCTCAAATCTGTGAGAAACAGTGAGAAGTTGAGTTGTTTTTCTAGACAAACATCTGCAAATTTAACTTACGCTTAACATGGCAAAAGGAGAAATTAAATTTGTCAACTAGACAGTTTATTTGGTTGAATACGTTTTGCAGCTCATCCAAACTGCTTCTTCAGTTCTGGTCAGACGCTGGTGGACACTGCCTATATCTGCCTGAAGGGAGGAGCTAACTACAATGAAATTACTATGAAACTATCACACCTATTTGTTTTCAGTTTCTGTGTGGGCTCTAGATAGCAGAACCATTCAGGGCCATAATGGGTGTTTTCACACCTCTGGACCTGACCTGCTGCCCTATTGTTTTCTTTGTTTGTTTTGGTTTAGGTTTGAGGATAGAGTTATAGATGGGAGACAAATGATGTCTGAGACCTCCATTTCTGTTTAAGGAAGGATTCTCTTTCTTGACAAAAATGGCTTCTTTAACTTCCCTCTCAAACCAGTTCTTTTCTCTGGCCAAGATCTGTACCTCACTGTCCTCAAAAGAATGGCCCGTGGATTCTAGGTGGAGATGTACGGCAGATGACGGTCCACTCTGGCTCGCCCGTCTGTGTTGGTACATCCTCTTGTGAAGTGGCTGTTTTGTTTCTCCAGTGTAGCGCTCACTGCAGTCTTCACTACACTGAATGGAGTAGACCACATTGCTTTGTTTGTGGCTCGGTGTTTTGTCCTTTGGGTGGACCAGTTTTTGTCTTGAAGTGTTTGGGGGTTTCAAATAGACTGGGATTTCATGTTGTCTGAAAATCCTCTGTAGTTTTTCAGAAACACCAGCCAGGTAAGGAATAGTTACACCCTTTCTCCTGGGTTCTGATTCTCTGTTGTCTTGTTTCTTGTCCTTGTCTGTCTTAGTTTTGTTGAAAGCCCATTTAGGATCTCCACAAACAGAGAGGGCTTTCTCCACATGGTGTTCTTCTTTTTCCTTTCCCTCTGTGCTTGTAGGAACCACTTGTCCACCCAAGTTGACAAAAACTGGTCCACCCAAAGGACAAAACACTGAGCCACAAACAGAGCAATGTGGTCTACTCCATTCAGTGTAGTGAAGACTGCAGTGAGCGCTACATTGGAGAAACAAAACAGCCACTTCACAAGAGGATGCACCAACACAGGCGGGCGGGCCAGAGTGGAACTTCATCTGCCGTATATCTCCACGTACTGTACTCCTTTGAGGACAGTGAGGTACAGATCTTGGCCAGAGAAAAGAACCGGTTTGAGAGGGGAGTTAAAGAGGCTATTTTTATCAAGAAAGAGAATCCTTCCTTGAACAGAAATGGAGGTCTCAGACATAATTTATAACTCTATCCTCAAACCTAAATCAAAACAAAGAAAACAATAGGGCAGCAGGTCAGGTCCAGAGGTGTGAAAACACCCATTATGGCATTGAATGGCTATGCTAACAAGACTCCACACAGAAACTGAAGACAAATACGTGTGATAGTTTCATAGTAATTTCATTGTAGATTAGCTCCTCCCTGCAGGCAGATATAAGCAGTGTCCACCAGCACTCCAGCCAGAACTGAAGAAGCAGCTTGGATGAGCTGCGAAACGTCTTCAACCAAATAAACTGTCTAGTTGAAAAATTGAATTTCTCCTTTTGCCATCTTTATTAGGCTGTCAATATTTCCAAAGCTCGAAATGCTCTGTTCCACTTTGTAATGTCATGTAGTGGTAGTTTTTATGTTAAAAGCTAACCTTGATGTTTAGTTCAGTAGAGACTGGCAATTCTAGGGCTCAAATGATCCAAATGATTCTAGTGAAGGTGTGCGGACTTTAAAAACACACTCGACCACCTGTCTGTTTTGCCACATGACATCACAAGGTGGAACAGAGTATTTTCCATGTCAGAGAAGAACTCAGCCTAAATATGCAGGATTTGTGTATTAACATGTGTGAATGAAAAAAAAAACACAACTTCAGGTATGTTTGTGATGAGGAAACAACAACAATTATAACATAGATCACAAAATAGCCTAATATGGGCCCTTTAACACTGAACCTAACACCTGAAACTCCATAAACCGTTTCCACCGTTTTACCTTCACTTCTGCACAGAGCTCCAATGGGACTCCGAGACAAGATCGTGAGAGGCATGGAGAAAGATAAGAGCCTGAACAGACTTAGGTAAGTGACAGCTAGACACAACTTTGGACAGCAGAAGAGATAGCAGGGGCGATGGGGGCTCTTTTGGGTGGGCACATGGGAGACACGATGCTCTGATTTATTGGGTCAGGTCTGGAGAGGAAGGCCTCGGCTACATTCTTAACACGCCTCCATCCTTGACAGAAGATTAGCGGCAGACCGGTTCTTTGGGAGATGGAGAAGATAACGTTTATTCAAGAGGAGAGACTGCAGAGAGAGTTACAGAGAGATATCAGTCTGGATTTGCCAGTTAAAATAGATAAACCGTTTAATTCAACAAATTCTCACTGGTATCAGTTTGAGAAAGAATCATTACGTTTAAAGCTGTAATTTCTTAGAGCAACATGTCCTTGTCAAATTTCAAACGTTTAAATGATGAAAAAAAAGAGGACATTTTGAAGTAATTCATTGGTAGTCATGTCTCTATTTAACTTTTATGGTGTAGGGTCCATCACCTGCTTGTTTGGAGATTGTATAGCTTTGCCTGCAATGTTCCACAGTATGGCATTAAAGCAGCAGCATGCGGTCAGAAGAATCAAGGCAAGCAGTGGTTGTCCAATAAAATTTTAAATCATTGCATGTCAAAAGTATAATTAAAATGTTTCAAATTATGTCCAAATAATCCTGTTTTCCCTTCACTTCTGTCTGTTTGAAACAGACAGGTTCCGACCGTCCCCTTGTGTTGTTTTGCCCTCGGGAGGCCTGGAGGCACATGTTGAGAGTGCAGCTTACACTCAATACACTCTATGTTTTCTACCAGTGCTTTTACAACCAGAGAAGCCAGCCGGTTGTTTTAGAGGTTTGCGCATGTGTACTGAGGACCACAGCGGGCTCAAACAGCGCTGAACAAACCCATATCATCACCATGGGAACCTAATGGGAACCAGAGATGTTCCACCAATTCCAAGTGAGTGCACATGTGTACAGTGCACAGTGTGGTATGGGAACTGCACCGCTCAGAGCCGCAAAGCACTACAGAGGGTAGTGCGAGCGGCAGAGGACATCACTGGCAGCAGTCTCCCCTCCATCCAGGACATTTACCACAGCAGGGGTCTGCGTAAAGCACGCAGCATCACTAAGGACCATACTCATCCGGCACAAGGACTCTTCCGTCTGCTACCCTCTGGTAGACGATACAGGAGCCTGCCAGCACGCACAAAAAGACTCAAAGACAGCTATTACCCCCAAGCTGTCAGACTACTGAACTCTGGGTAATACTCTAAATAACACTGAACTCTCAATAATACTGCACTAAACTACCTTTCATCATGCATAATTATGTTTACTGCTGCTGCTCTATATGAATATATCATGTCTGTCACTACCTCACTGTAAATTACTGTTACATGTGCAATAATCAGTGCAATAACCTATGTGCAATATTTATATCATACTATGTGCAATACGAAATCCACATGCAACACCTACACCACACCATATTATGTGCAATCTGTGAAATACTTACACCTTATTTGATCTTGATTTAATCCTACCTGCACCTTGTACATTGTACCTTGCTTTTTTATTTTATTACATTTTATTACATATTTTATTATATTGTTTATTATATTGTTTATTATATTGTTTACTTCTTCCCCTGCACTTTGCAACACTTTTTTTACCATGTACTATTATTGCATGTTATTAGTACTTCTTGACTATCTTAGCGAGTCAACGGTTCTTCTGATCCTAAGCATTTCATTGCATTGTTGACCTTGTGTTGATCCTGCATATGACAAATAAACAATCTTGAATCTTGAATCTTGAATGTGCGGCAGGAGACGACAAGAGCAGTGCTAACTTTCAACACAAGTGTCTAAAAATAATTTGCTTTTAGTGACAAGTCATTGTTTGTAGCATTGCGTGTGTAATGATTAGGTGTTCGTTAGAAATACAGGCCATCATGTAATGAAACACTGAGTTAGTTTCAGAGTTAATTTGTGTGAAATGGAGGATCCAGATGGAGCAGTGGAGTTAGAGCAGCTAGGAGAGTGAGAAGTCCGCCTCGTCTGTGTGTTTATGAAGGAGCGACAGTGTCAGTGGAATAACAGCACTATTACACACGTGTTAGTGTAGGACTATTACACATGTGTGTGTGTTAGTGTAGGACTATTACACATGTGTGTGTGTTAGTGTAGGACTATTACACACATGTGTTAGTGTAGGACTATTACACACGTGTGTGTGTGTTAGTGTAGGACTATTACACATGTGTGTGTGTTAGTGTAGGACTATTACACACATGTGTTAGTGTAGGACTATTACACATGTGTGTGTGTGTTAGTGTAGGACTATTACACGTGTGTGTGTTAGTGTAGGACTATTACACATGTGTGTGTGTTAGTGTAGGACTATTACACATGTGTGTGTGTTAGTGTAGGACTATTACACACGTGTGTGTGTTAGTGTAGGACTATTACACATGTGTGGGGGAACATGTGTGTGTTCTGGACCTGCTCCGCTTCAGGGAAATGCAGGACGTTTCTTCAGGAAAGACATAATTTTGCATCTATGAGAACCTGTCTGACCAGTGCACCTGTCTGACCAGTGCACCTGTCTGACCAGTGCACCTGTCTGACCAGTACACTGTTGTTAGTATTTCTTCAAGTATTTTTCATGAATGTACATTTTGTGCAGTACACATGTGTAGAACTGTCATGTCACTCATGGATTCTAGATGTATTTTAATAATTACATAACAATAGTGCTGAAAGCCCAGCTGCATAGATAAGATGTAGGAGTAGAGAGAAATATACCACAAATATCCCTGTTTGTACAAAGAGGGTGTCAAATACAGTCCAATATACAAATATTAATAAACTCTAAGGTTGAGGTCTCTCTAATTTGACTGCAGAATGGCTCAGTAAACTTGCAATTAATGTGAGTAAAAATAAACATAATAATTTGCAATTTAGTTTGCATAAAACGTGGCATTATTAAAGTGTTATCAACTAAATGTTGATGTCCTCCTTGCCCACCCATAAAAGTCACCGCACGCCACTGCATAAACTTATGTCAGAAAGAAGCAGGTGAAGCCTGGAAAGTTACACTTCAGATTTGTGGAGACACAACCCTGCTCATAATAATCATATTTTTCAAGGTATTTTGCAGCTATAAAAACATCAAGAATTAAATAAAAGCAACATAGATAAATATATCTATAACTGTGGAACAGGCTGACAGACCCTGCACTAGAAAAGTTCCATAATACACCTTTAAAATACATCTTTCTATGCTGTGTTAGTGGAAACTGTCAAATAAACTCGCCCTAATGACATTTTCTGTGGATCTTTTTTGTGTGTGAAATTCTTTTAAAACATAATCACACTGATTTGTTTTTCAGTCTAGACTTCTTCTTTTCTCCGATCCTCCAGTCTTCCGTTTTCCCTCAGTTTGTGTGTTTATTCCTCCCAACAGGGTTCGTGATGAACGCCGCAGCCTTGGTTCCAGGTGTTGTTGAAAAGCAAAGGGAGACAGCGTGATGACGGAAGGAGGTATGGAGGCAGCCAGGGAAGAGAGAGGGAGAAAGAGGAGAAGAGAGAGAGGAGGTAGAGAGAGAGAAAGAGAGAGAGGTAGAGATTGGGAGGGGAATAGAGAGGGAGTGAATGAGGGAGATAAGAGAGAGAGGAGGAGAGAGGGGAAGAGTGACGGAGAGAGTGGGGTGAGGTCCGCTGCATGCTCACTATTCATCCTCACATTTGAGCTTAAAAAACAGTGAGAAGAGGAAGAAAGTATTTGCCATTCACACTGATTCTGTTCAGGTTGATTAATCATCCAACTCCAAATCGATATCCCACCAAAGAGAAGAGAGAGAGCAGGTAATGTCAGGATTTAACCAGTGGATTTTTAGTCAGGCTTAGAACTGCAACAGCTGTTCCATTCTGGGGCTATACTTGGAAATAAGAAATGTTTGGGATGTACTAGAGTCTTAAAGGAGTCTGTACCTGATTTTTTTGGCTTGCCCCAGTTCGGATATACTGTATAAATGATAAATGGCCACATTTTTATTAGGGCTGCAGGTTTAACATGTTAATTAGATTAATTATTTACACTGCAAATTAACACATTATAAAAATTAGCACAATTAATTATGAGCGGCAATTCAATGCGCGCGCATTTTAAATTTGGCGTGCAGCGAGCAAATCGCTGCCAGGACCTTTGAACGGCAAGTTTATTTATAAAAAGAACGAAGACGGGACGATCAACAAGAACGCGGTGATTTGGAGCTTTTGTCAAAAAGAATTTTCCGATCACCGAAGCTGCTCCAGCCTGACGGATCATTTGAACGATAAACATGTCCGGACAAGTTCCATCATCAACAAACCACCAAAGCACCAAACCAACAAACCACCAAACCACCAAACCACCAAACAAACAAACCACCAAACCACCAAAGCACCACACCACCAAACCACCAAACCACCAAACAAACAAACCACCAAACCACCAAACCACCAAACCAACAAACCACCAAACCACCAAACCACCAAACCAACAAACCAACAAACCACCAAACCAACAAACCACCAAACCAACAAACCAACAAACCACCAAACCAACAAACCACCAAACCAACAAACCACCAAACCACCAAAACCAATAAACCAACAAACCAACAAACCAACAAACCAACAAACCACCAAACCACCAAACCAACAAACCAACAAACCACCAAACCACCAAACCAACAAACCAACAAACCAACAAACCACCAAACCACCAAACCAACAAACCACCAAACTAACAAACCACACTCGCAGAATTTGGGAAACGAATGAGGAAAGCGACCACAGAAAAATGGACAAACTCAATCGTAAAGTGGGTTGCCTCTCTCTCTCTCAATCTCTCTCTCTCTCATGAGATTAGAGATTTAAAATGTGATTAATTAGATTAATTAATTACAATCCAGTAATTAATTAGATTATTTTTTAAATTGCCTGACAGCACTGCCTCATAGGCACTCAAAGCGCGTTGCATCAAGAGCGAGGTGGGTTAAGTGTCTTCCCCAAGGAGACAACGGCAGCATTCTTCTGAGGGAGCTGGAATCACACCGGCACAACCCAAAACAATTCCCCTTGTGGATCAATAAAATTTGTCTAAGTCTAACCCGTGGGCCAGTGGATCTGACCGTTCAACCAATGCTGTTTAGTCAATGATGTCAGTGGACAAACACTCCGTCTCAGCTCTTGAGGCCAAAATAAGTCCACGTTGTACTGTCTGCAGCTAATTAAAAAGCGTTTTATTGTGCGACATTCAGGAAGTGTGCGGGTTAGCATGCCAGTTATATCTATTTTGTTTTTTCCCAATCACAGCAATAAGATGTTATTTTTACAACATAAAGAAATATAAAGAAATGTCTTACGTAAAGGTCATTTAAAGCTCCATTTTCTTTCTTTCTTGGTGTCTGGACAACTTTTTCACTGTTATGTACAATGATGACCACTGTCAATAATTGCTATGGCGTTAGCATTACAGTGATGTCAAAACTCCACTCTGGGCTCTGAAAGTCGTGGAAGCAATGCATACAGCAAGTGAGGAATAACTGTGGACCACTGCAAAGAGCAAAAAATGAACTCGTTTCTGACAGGTTGCCCCAGTGGCATTGAAGGATGGGTCAAATGCAGAGAGCAAATTAATCTTAGCCTTAAAATTTTGCAAGATGTGTGTACCTCAACTGTCAACTGGACAAAAGTTTATTTGGTCGAAGACGTTTCGCAGCTCATCCAAGCTGCTTCTTCAGTTCTGGCTTGAGTGCTGGTGGACACCGCTTATAACTGGCTGCAGTATCGCAATTACACTGCAGACTTTGGACCATAGTTAGAAGCTACACGGCATGCTGTCTTTCGTTTTCATGTTTACTCTTATACTTTGTGAGGTAAAGATCCAATATGGCAGCACAATATTCATCTGCTCTGAGTTTTAAAGGGATAGTGCTTTTTTTATGTTAATCTGTATGGGTTCCCTTCTAAAAGTGGCGTGCGGTAACACTGGCTTACCGCTCACGTAAGTAAGTAAGTAAGTTCGCGGGGACAATAAAGCTAGTTTTTCTTCGCAAAACAACATTTGTCCAAAAAGTGATATATATTTCCGTCACAAACAGTTGTCCGAAAAAATCCAGCTGCCTTATTTGCATTTGCATATTCTCTCTAGATTCGTATCACTCCGCTCACGTTAGCTCTATTAGCCTGTTCACTTGTAAGTGGATGTATACAGCAGATGCAGTACGGCGTAAGCGGATGTTTACAAGTGAGCAGGCTAGGCTAGGCTACGCGCGCAGTGATACAACTCCGAGAGAAAAGGGAACCATGCGAATTAGGGAAAAGAGGCTGCTGGATTTTTTCGGACAACTGTTTGTGAAGGAAATATATATCACTTTTTGGACAAATGTTGTTTTGCGAAGAAAAACTAATCCTTTAAGCGAGTTTTAGCTTTTATTCTCCACTCATCATGCATGTTGAGAAGACAACTCAGGAGTTAAATACAATTCTCTATCAGGACTAAGGAAATACTGTAGTTCTGGGGCAGATGGAGACTGACAGAGATGAAGAGGTAAAAGGGTTGAGGAGGAGTCAGACATGGACAGGGAGACGAAGAGTGAATGAAAAGCACCAGAGGATGGATTAGAACACCCCTGACCACTGCACATTCCTGGAAACTAAAAGTGAGTGTGCTGTGCTCCAAAGAGGATTAAACTGGTGGGAAATGGGCCTGAGTGGAGAATGGAGAGGGCACTAGACCAAGGGCACAGGAGGGAGGTCGCTTTTTCCTTGTTTCCTTTCATGCCTCCTTTCCTGTCTCCCTCATAGCTCCTTGCTTGTTCCCTTTCCTGCCTCCTACCATGTCTCCTTCCTTAATATAAAATATTTATTCATTCACTTAACACAGGGTAGTGGTCAGCTGCTTTTGTAGCTACCCCAATCTGCCCCATTGGCCCCTTTAATCACCACCAACACACACACACACACACATTCAACATTAGGGATGGGGACTAGTAAGATTTTTACGATTCCGATTCCATTATCGATACTGCTTAACGATTTGATTCTTTATTGAGTCTCTTATCGATTCTAATTTGGGGAAAAAAAAGGAGAACAAACTGTTTGATTAGCACCAAGATTAGCACTAGTCCTGGTTTAGTCCTGGTTTAGTCCTGGTTTAGTCCTGGTCTAGTCCTGGTCTAGTCCTGGATTAGTCGTGGTCTAGTCCTGGTCTGGTCCTGGTTTAGTCCTGGTCTAGTCCTGGTCTAGTACTGGTCTAGTCCTGGTCTAGTCCAGGTCTAGTCCTGGTTTAGTCCTGGTTTAGTCCTGGTCTAGTCCTGGTCTAGTCCTGGTCTAGTCCTGGTCTGGTCCTGGTTTAGTCATGGTTTAGTCCTGTTCTAGTCCTGGTCTAGTCCTGGTCTAGTCTTGGTCTGGTCCTGGTTAGTCCTGGTTTAGTCCTGTTCTAGTCCTGGATTAGTCGTGGTCTAGTCCTGGCCTGGTCCTGGTTTAGTCCTGGTCTAGTCCTGGTCTAGTCCTGGTCTAGTCCTGGTTTAGTCCTGATTTAGTCCTGGTCTAGTCCTGGTCTAGTCCTGGTCTAGTCCTGGTCTGGTCCTGGTTTAGTCCTGGTCTAGTCCTGGTCTAGTCCTGGTTTAGTCCTGTTCTAGTCCTGGTCTAGTCGTGGTCTAGTCCTGGTCTGGTCCTGGTTTAGTCCTGGTTTAGTCCTGGTCTAATCCTGGTCTAGTTCTGGTTTAGTCACTTGTCTAGTCCTGGTCTAGTCCTGGTTTAGTCTTGGTCTAGTCCTGGTCTAGTCCTGGTCTAGTCCTGGTCTGGTCCTGGTTTAGTCCTGGTCTAGTCCTGGTCTAGTCCTGGTTTAGTCCTGATCTAGTCCTGGTCTAGTCCTGGTCTAGTCCTGGTTTAGTCCTGGTCTAGTTCTGTTTTAGTCCTGGTCTAGTCCTGGTCTAGTCCTGGTCTAGTCCTGGTCTAGTCCTGTTTTAGCCCTGGTTTAGTCCTGGTCTAGTCCTGGTTTAGTCCTGGTCTAGTCCTGGTTTAGTCCTGGTCTAGTCCTGGTCTAGTCCTGCTTTAGTTCTGTTTTAGTCCTGGTTTAGTCCCGGTTTAGCGCACAGGCTAATGTTGACACAAGCCGCTGCTTTCACCTAATATCTCCATTTGATGCAGAAATAATATGATAATAATATGACTCACCCTGTGTCGATAATTCGCGTGTCTCCACGTGTATTCGCGTATTATATATTATTAATATATATATTATATCCCGGACTTTTTGCTGCTTAAGTATCCGACCGCACTTTGTACAGGAGCTCCGGATAAACAGACCTGTCCTGAACCTGTCCCGAACGTGTCATGTGTCCATGTGGAATTTAAAAGTTCATTTTCACAAATGTTCTTCTCGTCATGCGAAAATAGTATATAAACTCTGTATCAGTGAAGCGGCGAAGCAGTATCAATCCCACCACTTTTGTGCATAATTCGTGCTGGCTGGAATCGTTAAGAGAATCGTTAGATAAACTGCTAATCGATTCTGTGAAATTGAAACACACAGAACCGGTTCTCAATAGGAACCGGTTCTCGATTCCCATCCCTATTCAACATTCTTACTAGGCAATTTGGGTGAAGTGTCTTCCCTAAGGACATGACAACAGTTATTACCGCTGATGCCCCACTGTGGCTTCTGATATTTCCAGCCAAGCATTGTCCAGACCTGGCCTTGCCTAGTTTTTAAGATTTGATGAGCTTTGATGGGCTTTGACAGGCCAGTGCAGCTCCTCTCTTGGCTCCTGTCCCGTCTCCTTCTATGCCTCCTCTTTTCCGCCTACCTTTCATTTGTTTTGAAACACGAGTGAAATATGTTAGAATTACTTGAAAACACGAGTAATCAGTAGAACAGTGTCAGTCTGCATGTGGTTACTTGTTTGTAAGTCCACACTAGAGTTTACAATTCCGGTCGTCTCCTCTCCGCACCAGGAGGGACCCAGTGTGAAACGTGAGCTAAATATGTGGCAACTTCTGGCACACAAACAGCTAATAATTACTCGAAAACAGTTGAACAGTGTTTTGGGAAAACCCATGCGTGGTTACTCATTTGTCAGAAGAAAAGACTGGTTTTCAATAATCTGTCTCCCTCATCTCCTCCCCTATCTCCTCATCTCTCCTTTCTTGTCTTCTTCCTGTCCTCCAACCTTTCCAAGTATTATCACTAAGAACAACGTTTGCGTGAAACACAAGCTAAACATGTGATGACACTTAACATATACACAGCTAATAATTACTTAAAGGAAAAGCAACGTTTTTTACAATTTGAGCCTTATTTCGGTAATAAAACAAGTTGTTTTATTCACCCATAGCACTTTGGTGTCATATGGAGCACTTCCAGAGATGTTTGATTTGCGTTAGCCTAGCGCGACTTCTAGCCATAGCTCGGGGCATATAATATATTCCCCGAGCATGTAATATATGCCCCGTGCGGTCTCCAAATAACGCAAACTTTAGCACTTTTCAAATCATAGAATCTCGATGTCTTAGTCTACGATTTCGTTTGAGTCAAAAGTGGCCTGTAATCCGAGATTTAGCCATAGTTTACAGCTTTGCGTTTCATGTTTGGGTCCCGGGAGCTGAGAGCACACTCTGCACATGCGCACTGGCGTCCTCATCTACTCGAAACTATGGCTAAATCTTGGATTACAGGCCACTTTTGACCAAACGAGATCGTAGACTAAGACATCGAGATTCTATGATTTGAAAAGTGCTAAAGACCGCAAACATGTGCCCCGACAACTCACATTTTGGAGATCGCAAATCTAAAACATCTCTGGAAGTGCTCCATATGACACCAAAGTGCTATGGGTGAGTAAAACAACTTGTTTTATTACCGAAATAAGGCTCAGATTGTAAAAAAACCGTTACTTTTCCTTTAAACATGAGTGGTCAGTTAGAGAGTCCCATGAGCCTCAGGTTTTGTATCTCCAGTAACATTTCTATAACCCGAGCAAAATTATTTACATGATTTTCAATATGTTGCATTTTTCTGAGTGTCATGGGTCCCTGGGGAGGTTCACTATTGTTTTTGACATCTATGAAGGTGTAGGTGTTTCCCTACCCCAGGGGTGTCCAAACTTTTTCCGTCAAGGGCCATATACAGGGGGTCCTCGGGTTACGACGTTGATCCGTTCTTAAGACGCGTCATAACCCGAATTTCGTCGTAAGTCGGATTTTGCCTTTGATCTTCCAACCAAAGCACCAATAACCTTTCCATCTCAATAATTAGACCACTACGCTGCTTGGTTATCACTGCCGCTTTCATAGGAGCAGATCAGAGCCCACATCAGGTACTTCCGCCCACATTGGGCACACACACGAGGCCGTCTTCTTCACCCTACAACCACAACAAAGCGTATTCTTCCGCCGTGCGCCGCGCGCCGTTCGCGTTTGTTTACATCTCTTACCACGCTAAACCGCGTAAGGCGGAATGACGCGTAATATATATATATTTAATATATATATATATATTTTTTAATGGGGGCGCGTTCGTAACCACGAAACGTCGTAACCCGAGACCGTCGTAACCCGAGGACCCCCTGTATCTAAACACAGACAAAGCAGAGGGCCGATCGAGGGCCACAGACTGGTGCTCAGTACAGTCAATAATTGAAATATATCCATGTTTAACATGTTAGAATGAGCTAACAGTCCTTTATTCATGCTAATATCCTCAAAACCACACAATAAATATAAAATATTGTCTTATCAAGGTAGCTTTTCAAAAAACTGGTGGTCAAGGTCATTTGGGCCAAAAAAAAATTGGCTGAGGGCTGCATTTGGCCCACGGGCCATAGTTTGGACATGCCTGCCCTACCCCAAAGCCCACTTTTTGAAAGTGAAAGAGGAATGTAAGAATGTAATGAATTTAATGTAAGAGGATGTAAGGAATAGATAATGGTCCTGGAATGTGTATCTATCCTTATTTAGTGCAGTGGATATGAATAAATATCACAAAGTGGTGATTTCAAAGGGAATTCTTATGGTGAAAACAATATTTTAGTCGACTGGTCATTTTTACCCACTGAAAAAATACTATTTTTTGTTCCTCTCTCCTGCAACTGTGTGTGAAGGAGTCTGTGCCAAAGACCAAGTTTCCAGTATTTTTTTTATTTTTTTAGGAATTTTTTGTTCTCAAATTCCGAATTTTTCAGTAATTTTTTCTTTTCTTTTGTTTGTTTGTGTGTTTGTTTTTCATTTTGTTACACATACCACAGTTGAAAATAAAAGAAAACCACTCTAATTTATCATGTATTGCCATATTTTGATCTATTTTTGACATGACAAGTACTTTTAGTTGGGTATATTATATCTGGTCAAAATTATCTGGTCAGAATGGGATGGGTAGATGCTGTCTTCATTTAATTAGAAAACATTTTATTTATTGGAAACTTGACTATCCATGTTTTTATTTCATCACGTCTTGATTATTGTAACTTTTAGCTGTTTCAATTAGACTGCTCTTAAAGGTGCATTATGTAACTTTTCTGATAGAGGGGCTGCTAGTTGCTTGTTGTCATGGAGATGTTATTGGTTTGCCTGCAAAGTTTCAAAGTATGGCATCTCAATCTCCACAGAGACGAGCAGGAGACGACACCAGGCCGATTTACAGGTGAGGTCTGTGAAGAGGCGACCCCACTCACAGACAGATAGTTTTTAAAGATGTTTTTAAAGATATTTTTGAGCAATAAAAACACCTATAACTGAATAAATGCATTTTATGTAAGTTTAATCCCATATTGTGGAACATTACAGACATCTCAATGTGGCAGAAACCTAACCTGAAAAGTTACACCTCCTCTCCTTCCTCTCTCCTCTCCTCATCTTCTCTCCTCTCTACTTTCTCATCTCCTCTCCTCTCTCTTCATCTCCTCTCCTTTCCTCTCTCCTCTCCTCTCCTCTCTACTTCCTCGTCTCCTCTCTCCTCATCTCCTCTCCTTTCCTCTCTCCTCTCCTCTCTACTTTCTCGTCTCCTCTCTCCTCATCTCCTCTCTCCTGTCCGCTTTCCATCCTTGTCTCCTTCATCATCTCCTCTTTCCTCTCCTCTCTACTTCCTCGTCTCCTCTCTCCTCGTTTCCTCTCCTTTCTCCACATCTCCTCTCCACTCTCCTCTCCTCTGCCCCTTCATCGTCTCCTCTCTCCTTCATCGTCTCCTCTCCTCATCTCCTCTTTGCTTCCTTGCTCCTCTCCTCTCTTCTCTCCTCTCTCTTTATCTCCTCTCCTTCCCTCTCTCCTCCCCTCTCTACTTCCTCGTCTCCTCATCTCCTCTCCTTTCTCATCTCCTCTCCGCTTTCCATCCTTGTCCCCTTTCCACTCTCCTCTCCTTTGTCCCTTCATCATGTTCTCTCTCCTCTCCGCATCTCCTCTTTACTTCCTTGTCTGCTCTCCTTGCTCCTCTCCTCTCTTTATCTCATCTCGTTTCCTCTCTTGGGCACCGTCTGTTCAACATTCCTCCTCTGACTCTCTCTCTACCTCCTCATCTCCTCTCTCCTCCCCTTTCTCCTCATCTCCTCTCCGCTTTCCATCCTTATCCCCTCTCTCCTCTCCTCTACCCCTTCATTGTCTCCTCTCTCTTCCTTGTCCTCTTTACTTCTTTGTCTCCTCTCCTTGCTCCTCTCCTCTCTCTTTATCTCCTCTCCTTGTCTCCTCTCCTGGGCACCGTCTGTTCAACATTTCTCCTATGACTCTCTCTACTTCCTTGTCTCCTCTCTCATTCCTCATCTCCTTTCCTTGCCTCCTCTGTTCTCTCTTTTCTCATCTTCGCTCTCCATTCTTGTCTCCTCTCCCCTCTCCTCATCTATTTTCTCCTTTCTCGTCTCCTCTCCTCTTCTTCCTTCTCTTCTCTTCTCTCTCCTTCCACCTCTCCTCTCCTCTCTCCTCACCTCATCTCCTTGTTTCCTCTCCTGGGCACTGTCAGTTCAACATTCCTCCTCCTCCTCCTCTGACTCTCTCTCCCTCTACTTCCTTGTCTCCACTCCTTGTCCCCTCTCCTCTCTCCTTCCCCACCTCCTTTCCTCATCTCCTCTATGCTCTCTTTTCTCATCTTCTCTCTCCATCCTCGCCTCTCCTCCTCATCTATTCTCTCCTTTCTCATCTCCTCACCCGTTTCCTCTTCTCTCTCCTTCCTCCTCTCCTCTCTCCTCGTCTCATCTCCTCGTTTCCTCTCCTGGGCACCGTCTGTTCAACATTCCTCCTCCTCTCTCTCTCTCTCTCTCTCTCTACTTCCTTGTCTCCTCTCCTCTCTCCTTCCTCATCTCCTTTCCTCATCTCCTCTTTTCTCATCTTCTCTCGCCATCCTCATCTCTCCTCCTCATCTATTCTCTCCTTTCTTGTCTCCTCACCCGTTTCCTCTTCTCTCTCCTTCCTCTCCTCTCCTCTCTCCTCGTCTCCTCTCCTCGTTTCCTCTCCTGGGCACCGTCTGTTCAACATTCCTCCTCTGACTCCGTGGTGAAAGGGGATCTGACAGAGGCCAGTGTCTACAGCGTTCCGATAGATCACTGCACAAGCCGCCCTGGGCTTTCAAAGAGTAAACTGTTCCAACCAGGAGAGACAAACACGACTGAACGCAAAGATTATGGATTTGTCAAGCTGACCGGGACATTTGTCAGCGGTAGAGAGAGGAGGGTCAGCAGAGGGACAGAAACACAGAGGAATATTAAAAAGGTTTGAGCCGCCTCCCATGAGCACTTTATACATAAGATTAACGGAAAACTACAATTATTCAATGAGATCTGGGAACTAGAGGTGTCAACAATTAAACGACTTACGATTAATTGTCGATCAAGACGTTGGTCGATTAAAATGCATTAATTGTAACTAATCGCTAGAGGAGAGGGCGCTACTCTGGAATGTGAACACGAGATGTGAACCCATTCGCGAGAAGGACCATAGCGTTACATCCGCGGCCGGATCTAGAAGCAGTGCAAAATGTTCTCCTCCCCACCCAATTTCTGCGGCATGGTTCGCTGGCTGCGTGAACACGTGCGCGGCGCGCTGCCCGTGCTCCTCCACTCCGGGCCGCGTAGCAGGCTCCACGTGAAAGCGCAGTGGAAGCAGCCCGCTGTCCGGCCCGTGTGCCGGTGTGTGTGTGTGTGTGTGTGTGACTGTGCATGTGTGAGTGAAATGTTTTCCCCGATCAATTCATTTTTTTATCATTTCATATCACGGAGCTCTGCGTGAAGCCGCATGTACCACGCACCGCGCGCACATCCGCCTCCACAATAAAAGCGCGAGTTTCGTTTTTACAAAAAACGTCCTCAATTTATTTTCAATAAAGAATGTATTTTGTTATTCAGCATCAATACATTTGTCTGCTTTTTACTAAGGAATAATTAATTGAGGAATATACAATATAATAATACTATATATGATATATGTTTGACTGTTAGTGTTATGTAGACTATAGCTTATATTCTTAAAGACCCTATTGAAACACAAAAATTCAGGTGAAAAACGCCGCTTATCAATTAATCGTAATGAATTAATCGATAATTTGCATCCCTACTGGGAACCCTTCTTTAAGTAGGCTGAACAACCCTAAATATTATATCTAGGGGTAATTAAATTATTGGCTGGCCGGCAGAGGGGTGGGAGGGGATAATAGGGGAATAGGGGTTTAAAAAAAATTAAAAAAAAATGAAATAGGCATTGAGACTGTTTTTTGTAATAAACTTTGATTTGAATATTGGAAATGGAGCAGATTTTGGTTTGACACTAAAATGGAATAATTAGCTCTGTTGGTAGAGCGTGCCTACAGATTGGGATTGGAGGTTCGAATCCTGCTCTAGACGGGATGAGCCGTTGTGACCCCAGCTGATGAGTGCTGCCGTTGTGTCCTTGGGCAAGACACTTAACCCACAGCGCCCCCAGTGTCTGTGGACACTGGTAGCCCCCATGAAAAAGAGGAAGAAGATGGATGGATGGATGGATGCCTCGGGGCTCCAAATTTCTGTTGACGGGCTACAGATTTCTTTTTCCATTTGAATGACTACTGTTGTGTACTGTTGAATACTACACACATCACTGATAAAGAAAATAAAACTGTTGAATGAAGTAAGTACAGAGCAGTGGGTGTCTTGAAAATAAGCTAATGAAGATTGCTCAGACATGCACAAATCACTCCAAATACAACTTTGAGAGGGTAAATGGTGAGTAGAAACAATTATAACACGGTTAAAAGCTCTTAAAAGTCCATTTTGCAGAAGAGGTCTCCTTTAAAACTGTAAGGCAGGAGCAAATACTGATATGACATTCTAATAATTTACTTGTTTTATTTTACATCTACTAAAATCTATTAAATAATCTTAATTCACTCTTAGTTTTAAACACTTGTAAAGAGTTGATCAGCACTTCTTACTCTGGAGTAATACTGACAAAGCCCCTTAAGAATTCTGCCCCAGCCGCCCCCCTCTCCAGCTTAACTTACACCTATTGTGAAGAGGCAGAAGATGACACCACCAACTCCAACTCTTTTACACGCTGCTGGGGTTCAGAGTATTTCCTTATTTAGAGTCTGCGCTAACGCACGAAGAGTCCAAGAGCCCTGCCAAATATAGAGCACTTCATTCTAAATAATCCTCCACGAAACAATAATGGGCACCCGTGATTAACTGGCAACAAAACATGTCATGATTGAATAGAGTGCAGGTGGATGAGAGATGGGCTGAGTGCGCCATGGAGGGGGAGCAAAGAGGGACAAATTAGAAGGGATTTGTGGTGGGAAATCCGCACTTAAACTGCTACTGAGTCAGATAATGAAGCAGCTGAGCGCAACAAGAGCTTGGAGACTTGTGTCATTGTGTTGAAACAATCGTAAACAACTTAAAGAATGACATTTAATGTGCTCCGGCAGTCTTAAAAAAGGTACTTCACAGCTCTTTTTTGTAATCGTGTTTACGGTGACGTGAGCTCTGGGTAGTTTTCTAGTTTCTTTTATTGTTTTTGATGAATATTGCAATTTCAATGTGCAAGTTATAACATAATGATCCACAAGTGTCATACATTATAATTATATAGCAGACACAAGCACAATAGTTCTTTAAAACTGGCTCATTCTGTTTACTGATTGGATTGTCATCTTAACACCAAAACACTAAATTATAACATAAAACTTGGGCGTCATAGCCATTGTTTTTGTAATTAAGAATAAATCAGCATTACCATTGATACTGTATCTGTAAATACGATATTTGATCTGAATCTACCTCATATTTGGGGACACAGTTTGGTCATGTTGACGGAATTTAAAATCAGAATCTCAAATACGCTTCCTTAAAAAAACTGGTATTTTTATGCATTCTGTCGCCAGGGTGTTTAGTCATGAAAGCATTTTCCAGCCGCTCAGTTTTGACATTTTTCCTCATGCTTTTTGTTTTGGGGCTGTTTTTCAGGACAACACTGAACTACACAGACTAGCCGCAACTTCAATGGACCTTTTAGAATGGATTTTGAGCTCAATACAACTGCATCCCACAATAAACTGCAAATAATCCAATGGAAGCGCAGGACGGGCACAGGACGGGCACAGGACGGGCACAGGACGGGCACAGACTTCCACAGGCAAAGTATTGTGTACAGATTGACATGAATACTGAAAAGTGTGAGGTGAGATAACTGTTCTAGACAAAAAGGTAGATCATATTCCAGATAGCACTGTATTATTTCATGATAGGCAATCTGTTTAGTGCTGAGGGCAGTAAATCATCACCAACACTTGACTTGTGTCCTTTTGTTACACATAGAACTGGGTATTTCTTGGTAAAAGAGACACGCTCAATACAGAGTTACGAAAGATTGCAAGCGTCATTTGATAAGGTTTACATATTTGCATAAATAATTAACAATTCATAATAATTCATTTGTATTTTTGTTTAAAAAGCAATGTAAAAATGTCAATATGTACATGATTATGTTTTATTTAAAAAGAGAAAGAAATCTGAAACATGATTTGCACATTTGGGGGTGCACTACTTCCAAACTGTTGTATTCTCATGTCATTACACACGAAGAAATGCTGTTCTTGAATTTTGTTGAAAATAAAGAGAAAAATGGCTAGAGCAACATGTAAGACATCATATTTCATGTTTCTAGTCATATTTCTTTTGTCCATCCATTTTTATTTTTATTTTCCATTTTCTTCCGCTTATCCAGGGCCAGATCTCGGGGGCAACAGTCTAAGCAGGGACTCCCAGACTTCCTTCACCCCGGACACTTCCTCCAGCTCCTCCTAGGGGACCCCAAGGCGTTCCCAGGTCAGCCGAGAGACATAGTCCCTCCAGCGTGTCCTGGGTCTTCCCCGGGGCCTCCTCCCGGTGGGACATGCCCGGAACACCTCCCGAGGGAGGCGTCCAGGAGGCATCCGGAACAGATGCCCGAGCCACCTCAGCTGCTCCTCTCGGCATGGAGGAGCGGCAGCTCTACTCCGAGCTCCTCCCATGTGACTGAGCTCCTCACCCTATCTCTAAGGGTGCGCCCAGCCACTCTGTGGAGGAATCTCATTTCGGCCGCTTGTATCCGCGATCTCGTCCTTTCAGTCATTACCCAGAGCTCATGACCATAGGTGAGGGTAGGAACGTAGACTGACCATTAAATCGACAGCCTTTTGGCTCAGCTCCCTCTTCACCACAACGGTCCGGTACAGCGACCCCATCATTGCCGACGCTGCACCGATCCGCCTGTCAATCTCACGCTCCATCCTCCCCTCACTCGTGAACAAGACCCCGAGATACTTGAACTCCTCCACTTGAGGCAAGGCATATTTCATTTGTGACGAGGTTTTATTAGTTACAAGGAGAAAATGAAGCCTAAGATTAGCCTCTACAAAGATTGTGCTTATTTTTTTGCGTTTTCCCTCGTTTTTTATGTTTTATTACTTACAGTACCTACTCATACTTGCTCACACACACACACACACACACACACACATTTACACTCCCATATAAGAAGAACAGAAGCCATTTTTTTATTGTCTGGTCACCCACTTCAAACCTTGATGTATTGTTTGAATTGTCACTTATATCACAATAAAAAAGATTACGCTTTATTTTTGCTATTGAACTATAACCTAAGTAGACTACTATTTACTTTTATTTTGTAGGGCTATGCTAAATTTTGGAAGTAAGTGTCGGGATGTGGGCAATGATAAGGATCTCAAGCTTCAAATGCGGCACAGTACAGGATTACTCAAACATGCTTGAATCAACAAAAATAAAACTCTGAGGGCGCTATCCATTTTTATCTACAGTAAGTAAGTATATGTTGCATAATATGTCTCCTTTAACAAAAAGTCAATAAGCAAATACACAATTTGAGTTGTGATAAAAAAAAAATATTTGTAAAAAAAAATGGGTCTCCACAAAGATAGACAATTACTGACTACATCTTTTTATTCCTGTACACTGTAATTGTGGCCAAGTTTATTTTTACTTCTTTTTTTTCCTAGATCCAAAAGTAAAAGTACCTTTTAGATGCTATTTTGCTACTTATTTTGAACTTATTATTACCATTTATATTATTCACATTTTTATATGGGGTTAAGTGTCTTGCTCATTCTTCAGTGGGAGCTGGAATCGCACCGCCGACCTGTGGGCCAATGGATCTGCCCGCTCTACCAATGATGTTTATGTCAAGAGCGGGATTCGAACCACCAACCTTTGGATCAGTGGACAAACAAAAGTCTACCAACTGACCTGTCGCTACTGAATTTTTGGTCTTTGTTATTATAATATTAATATTGTAATGTGTGAGCAACTGTGTTCAAATAATTTCCCTTGTGCATCAATTATTATTATTATTATTATTATTATTATTATTATTATTATTATTATTATTATTATTGTTGTTATTATTATTATTATTATTATTATTATTATTATTATTCAATCAATATTTATAAAGCACTTTTCATACAAAATGTAATACAAAGCGCCTTACAGTGATTAGGATTAGAAGATTGACTTTTATTGATCTCACAGAGGAGAAATTGTATTATTGTTATGCCTGTAGGGAAATTTGTCCTCTGCATTTGACCCATCCTTTTTTCAGGAGCAGTGGGCAGCACATAAAGGCACCCGTGGACCCATCTCCATGATCTTATTGCAAGGCTTGGTCAGGACCTCAGCTGGAGGATTTTACCTATGGAGCATGTTTTTGGATTGAAACCCGGGTATTGAATCTGGAACCTTCTTGCTTCTTGCTGTGAGGTGTGAGTGCTAGCCACTCAGCCACCGTGCCACCTAATCAATAAAGTTTATTTAAGTCTAAAAAAAAAAGTGCATTGTGTAATTTTTTGGGGTTGTGGCCCATCACCTGCTTGTTTTTATGGATGTCATCGATCTGCCTGGAATGACCTTACTCAATTACAGTTGCTTTTATAGCTAAAAATACCTAGAAAAACAGGCACTCTGACTGTGAGCGGGGTTGCCTCTCCGCAGATCTGACCTGTAGCTTGACTTGGTGAGGATAGAAAGGTCAAATACCACACAGTGCACCTTTGAGACACTTACACTTCTCGACGCAGCTACTGTCTGATACTTTCTTTGAGGAGCGTTTCCATTTTCCTCCCGTGGCTTAAACAAAATTGCCCTGAGTGCCCTTGACTGCTGAACAGATAATTTGCTGGTGGCGTTCGTGTTGAATACAAACAGCTCTCATTAAAAAACTGTGCAAAGACCAATCCCTGGCTCCCTCATTTAGAAGGGTCAAGGATTTTCTATTATATTAAGAGCCACTTCGCCGCCGTGCCGTCTTATTTCGGTAGTTTCGGTATCGCGTTTGTATCAAAAAGAGCAACCTTGGTTTTTTCCTTTAATGACGAATGTGGAATATCTAATTATGTTTTTTTTAATTAACACCAAACCTTGCATGTCGTGAAATGAGTAAGATTGAGAGAGAGAGAAGAGTATATAATGAAATGAAAACACACAAAAGGAAAAGATACAGTGAAGACTTGCAGCTGTCTCGCTAAAACCCGCACCAATGAAAACAGGCGGAGGCAGATCGCTTACGGAACTTTTCAGGGCTTTTAAAAAGATTGGAAAATATCACCTCATTATCTCAATATGTGAGATCATTGTAAAAGAAGAAGGACTTTTTCCCTTTATTATTATTAACATTCACGAAAGAAGAGTATGTTTTTGTCTACGCTATAGTTACTAATCAAATCTATGCACCTGTAGATCACGGTGTTATGTTTTGGACATTTTAAATTGCCATACTGATCTAAAACGAGTTAACAGAAATAAGTCTGATTTCACTAAAAGGTCCTACAGCTCTGGAAAAAAATAAGAGACCACTGCAAAATTATCGGTTTTTCAGATTTTACTACTTATAGGCTATAGGTGTTTGGGCAAAAGGAATATTTTTGTTTGAGTCTATAAACTACTTCCCCCAAATTCCAAATAAGAATATGATCGTTTAGAGGATTTATTTGCAGAAAATGACAAATGGTCAAAATAACAAAAAAGATACATGTTTTCAAACCTCAAACAATGCAAATTCATTTTAAAACAACATAATACTAATGTTTACACTTAAAGGTCCCATGGCATGAAATTTTCACTTTCCGAGGTTTTTGAACGTTAATGTGAGCTCCCCTACCCTGTTTAGGGCCCCCCAATGGCTAAAAGTTGCGAAATGTCTAAACTGAGCATTTGCGATCCTTTTCTGCGTTTGAAAAAAACACAGCTCAAATGGGCGATTCTGGACAAGGCACCTTATTGACGTCAGATCGAAAAAAGAAATGCAAATTCAGTTCCACCATCGTCTGGATGTCCACCTCCTGTCTCTGGAAATCACGCCCAGAGAATTTGGACTGCGGAGGAGCTAAGCAATGCGAAATGCGTTTTTTTATTTGCCTGGAGGCACATGCGAGTGTTTCTAGACTCGGAAGTCCTTTACCCAACCCTCTGGACCTCTGAAACAGCAGTGGTTTAATTTTATTTTCTGTGAAAATGTGTTTTTTGTCATTGAAAAGGCTCTCCTTTCCTCCTTCGCCCTTCGCGCTTACACACGCGGAAGTGTGGCCAGGCACAGCGCACCTAAAACAAGGAACCAGCGGCGCATTTGCCCCCCCCCCCACCCACTCCTCTAACCAATCTGTGTCCTTCTCATTTGCATTCAAGCAACAAGGCCCAGAATGAGTTGTTCAGACAGAGAGATTATGACTCTGACTCTGTACATGTGTCTTTCTCATGCACTAAGTGTTGATTTTGAAGAAGGATTCATTTACAGTATTAGGGAACCATTAAGGCACCATATAAAAACATCAAGAAGTACCATGTCATGGGACCTTTAAGGAGAGTTCAGAAATCAATATTTGGTGCAATAAGCCTTATTTTTAATCACAGCTTTCATGCGTCTTGGCATGCTCTCCACAAGTCTTTCACATTGTTCTTGGGTGACTTTATTCCACTCCTGGTGCAAGAACTGAAGTAGCTCAGCTTTGTGTTTGTGTTGGAATTCAACAGACGCTGGAATGGAATGGCTGTAATACATGTAGAGATGCTGATTTCAGAAAAAAAATAATAATGCAGTGGTCTCTTATTTTTTTCCAGAGCTGTATATTACACAAAATTATTTTAAGCCAAGTTAGAATGTTGTTACTTCATCATAAACATAACTGGAATTGGGTTTTGTTTCATTCACACGTTTGAGTAAAGCTTTATTATTTGTCCGTCTCCATCTCTAAAGCTCAAAATGCTCTGTTCCACCTTGTGATGTCATGTATTGGTAATGTTCAAGTTAACAGCTTCTTTTTCCCATTAGTTGAGTAAAGATTGGCAGTTCCAGGACTGAAATCATCCATCCGATTCTAGTGAAAGTGTACGGAGTTTGACATCACAAGGTGGTGGACGATTAGTTTAGCTACTGTGAACTAGCCTTGTAATATGCACCGCTGATGGAGTATAGCTTATCACAGTCTAAGAAAAACAAATATAAGGGATAGGTGAAAATGAGTTTTCTGAGCAATGGTGCTGTGATTACTTAAAAATCCATGAATCTTTCTGAGTACCAATTAAACTGAGTTAAATGACAAATGTCCTTTACTAGTTAGATTTTTTTATTTGGTAAGTAGTTCAAATTTATTGCATTTACATTTAGAATATGATGATATGAAACTATATTTAACCTGGTAACTAATGTGTAGTAGAGGACTGTTTTGGACTGGCTGTAGAGGACTGTTTTGCACAAATTTTTTTTCACTACATTAGTCCCTCGTTTATCGCAGGGGTTAGGTTCCAGAAATAACCCGCAATACGCGAAATCCACGAAGTAGGACAACTTTATATTTTACAATTATTATACATGTTTTAAGGCTGTAAACGCCTCACCACACACATTATACGCTTTTCTCAGACTGGAATTAACATTTTCTCACATTTCTCTCTCGTTTAAACACTCAAACTTTCAACAAAATTATTAATAGTGACGCGCGGTCGACACATGCACCCGTGGATCTCGAAACAAGGCAAAGAGCCACAATTATGGTTTAGTCCTGGTTTAGTCCAGGTTTAGACCTGGTTTAGACCTGGACTTCCTACGGGTCCAGTGACTCAGGTCTCCGCTCCTCGTGCCCCGGAGTCCGGTGCGGCTCGGACTGCTTCTCATTCAAACACAGTGTGAGCACAGAGGGACGAGCTGGGCGCACCGCACTCATTCAACGGCACTGCCACGTCTCGGGACGCGACGCGCACCAACCCCTTGGAGAAGTGCGCAACACGTGCACCCCTCATCGTGGTCAAATCAGAGCAGCATGACCGGCGCGAGGTCGCGTGTACACCGGGGCTGCGAGCACGAGATCGACCAGACCGTGTCCTCTCAGCCCGAGCCACAAACCAGCCGCACGAAACCAGCAAAGAGCGGCACGTGGTGGTTTAATCCTGGTTTAGTCAAGGTCTAGACCTGGTCCAGTCCTGGTTTAGTCCAGGTCCAGTCCAGGTTTAGACCTGGTTTAGACCTGGTGTAGACCTGGTTTAGTTCTGGTCTAGACCTGGTTTAGTCCACGTTTAGTCCTGGGTCTACAGTCTCTTAGCCAATCAGGACGCAGAACACAGTGTTACACTATAAAAAATAAAAAAAAAATCAGCGAAACAGCGAGGCCGCGAACAGTGAACCGCGATAGAGCGAAGGACCACTGTATTTTTTTTTCTATACTGTGTTGTAAATATCCTGCTGTGTTGTAAATATCCTACTTAAATGTCTGCACTGAAGTGAGATACTTTCAATCTCATTGTGAGTATGTATGATGTAAATTGTACATATGAATAGTGACAATAAAAGGGATTCTATTCAATATTTCAGCTAGAAAAATGTAAAGTTGAAGCCCTTTTCTCCTAGCAGTCTATGAAACACAATGAATCCCATTATACCAGCCTTAACCAAATGTACCTCTTTTTATCACCCCGAATGTGTAAAACAGACATTTTATATTTTACACACAATCGCAAACCTACAACTTTGGCCTGTCTACATTTTCACACATTCAGATAATTGTGAAATGGGCCGTTATTAAATCAAGCAGCTAAAAGTTTAATAATTGAGCATTGAGGCTTTGAGTGAACTTTTAATCAAGCCCAACTGCACACTTTGAATAGTACTTCATAGTACTTCATTAGTCACCAATGAAAGTACATGATCAGCCTTCAGAATCTGAACACGTCGCACTCGGCTCCTTGGGGTAAAATCTTCAAATGGCGTTTTAGCAGCAGGTCAGCCACACCTCATTACAGACACCTGCACGGAGCCGTCATCTCATTACGGTGATTGCATCGGCGGGAGGGACGGGCTGCCAGACGCATTAACGCTACAGTGAGTTTATTTGTGCATGAGTGTGTATCTGTCTCCCTCCGCCATATTGGACCAAGAAAATGACCGTCAGAGCCAAAAGGGTTGTTTATTATCATGAGCATAATTGTCTGCGCTGTGTTCAAAAGCTAATGCTAACTGTTATTAAATCTGATCCAATTACATTTTTAAATACAGACAAGCCAATTTTTTTTTTTAATAAATAAATTACTTAAGTTTGGGGCATTATCTTTTTAATAGTTATTCTGCTTCAATAAGACAATCAGTAAAGTTTTTTTTCTTTTTTTGTGAATCTTTTAACATGTTGTCACTGACACCCACCCGCTGTCCACTGCCAAATCTTTAAGAATGAAAAAAAAAAAGATAGAATGACAGGAAGTAATAATGCTAATAGTCACTGTGTGCACATGGTAGGATCGGATTGGATTTCTCCAAATGCGATCCCGTTACTCGGCGGGTGGTCTGTCCTTAGATCCCAGTGCACATGAAACTCGTGTAATCGGATAATGGTCAGCGACCTGGCCGGCTCCGCTACGCTATGTGGCGCTGTAGTCCACCTACTTCCGGGTGATGGCTACTCAATAAAAACACAACAAACTATGTGGCGGTGTACAAAGATGGCGTTCGAGGAGTTTGACGGAGCAGCATTGGTGTACGTGTTGTGCATTCTTTCTTCGCAGCCATGATTTCGTCTGACTTTTCCGGCAACAATCGCTACTTATGACGTCTACATCAGCGCCTCCTGCCATTTCAGGGTGAAATCCCTGGCGAAAATTCCCGCGCATACGCAGTAAGCCAATCTGATTCGATATCGTGCACCAGGCGGCACCAAGCGGATTACTCTCGGCCTAAGCCAGGGGTTCCAATCGGATTCGGGAAACCAATCCCTATACAATCCTTTGCCCTGTGCGCATGAATCCAATACGATCCCAATCTGTTTGCAATCGGATTACACTCGTCCATGTGCACGCAGTGACTTAACTGCCCAGGCTGCGTTCATGGAGTCCTTAGGAACTTGAGAACATTTTTCTGAGTTGAAACACATGAACGCTGCAGAAGTTGGAAAACTGTTGCACATTTATTACATTTATTTATCTGTAAATAGGTATTTATTTTTTGCACTGCTTTTAGATTTTGTCTGTTTTTTTTCCCCCCCAATTCACTGCATGTCGAACACATATGATGGCAAATTGACAATACATTTGACTTTGACTTGAAAAAACTACTCAAGATAAGGGTCAAAAATTTCCACACAGCAGGAAATTTACACAGCAGGTGTAGCCAACTACACCTGCTGTGTAAAAACAGACCAAAATCAGCTGTTTGTTCATTTATTATTTTTCCCATTTGAGTCCTTTCACTTTACAATTTCGTAAGTTGCCCACTATCATAACATCAACAGATCTGCACACGATAAATCAAACACTACAACTGTTTAATTACTTACTGGGGTGACAGTAACCATCCAAACAAATAACATTTCTTTAGAGAAGGCGAACGGCAACAGCTCCGACTGCTCAGGTCTAGTAAAACGTTGCTAATGAGGACTCAGTGATTTTATTGGGTGACATCGAAATCCTGACTTTCTGACATAAAAGCACACGAACGCAAACAAGTCAGAAGCCCAATCTCATCTGAGAATCCTGAGTTCCCGAGGAGCATGAACACAGCGTTACCGACTGATGGAATGGGCCTTAAGTGATTTGTAAAAAGTGCTTTGATTCACAAATAAACCTGGAGGGCTCTCGGAGGCTATGATTAAACCAGAGGAGAATCACTGTTGTGTTTAGGTGTAAACAAGATGGTTTCCTTTGTGGTGTTGTGTTTGGTGTCGTGAGGCGTTTAATGGGCGTTAATCACAGCTTCAGGCCGTGGATCTGTTCACACCTGCCACTTTAAGCTCAGGCATGTGTCTCAAAGGGTTTGGTAAATTATAAAAAATAATTTCAGCTTCCTGTTATCGCTGACATTTTGAGGACTGTTCACCATTCCAAATTTTTACTGCTCTGGCAAAAGTCCCATTTTCTAATAATTCTGTGGCAGGCAAACGCAACAGAAACTTTTCTGCTGGAGGATCCATTTCCAGCTCGTCTCCATGGAGATTTTATAGCTTTGCATGGAAAGACTGTCATTTAAATGACTTATTTACACATACAGGTGTATTCTTAAAAAATTCATCCATTGAGATATAAATACCTTTAATGCCACACTGAAATATTACAGGCGAAGTAATAGCACCTCCCAAGAAACAAGTGGATGGCGAAAAGAAAAAAACAACAGACTTTCAAACAGTTAATTATTTTCAACTTGATTAAAGTGAAGCTTATCGGAGAACTGTATAGGCCGGTCTCACACAGCTCTCATGCCCCTGCCATCTGGAAGAGGAGTTTCATTGTGTTCTGTGCCAAAAGCTTGCTCTCGGGTTGAGCCGTTTTTTTCCCACTGGGCCTTTCTGTGCCATGCGAAGGGTACGACCCAAATATTCAGGAAATAGGCAAACAAGAAGAAAGATTTTGTTTGATCGACTTCACATAACGTGTAGTACATTTTTCACTCCTGCTGGCATTTCAAATTGTGTCTTTTAACATGCTGCATCTTTAGTTCAATCAAATCACCATAAAGAGTAAATTACTCTGCACTGTAAAGGTAAATCATTAACTTATATCTATCTTTTTATTATTATTAAAGGTCCTATATTACACAAAATTGACTCTTGTGAGCTTTAAGCCTTGTTAGAATATTGTTTCTTCACCAAAAACATACCTGGGGGGTATTCCATCAATGCCACTAAACATAGCCTCGTTTGAAGAAGCGTCGGCTTAAACTTAAGGCTGAAGTCGTTCCACTAACACAATTCAGCTGCATCGGAGTTCACTTCAACCAGGCTTATCCAATCTTGTGCTAGGTTTGTGCACGGGGGACGTAAGACCAGAACAAGCGACTGTCGAAAACATGATCATGTCAAAGATTCGGGCTGATTATTTCAGCGCATCAGAACAGAAGTTGCTTTTGTAACTCTGCAACACACTTGCAATAACCAAGGCGAGAGACATGACATGGCAAAAGATCGCCGACCACTTAAATGCGCAAGTTAAAGGTCCCATGGCATGAAATTTTCACTTTCTGAGGTTTTTGAATGTTAATGTGAGCTCCCCTACACTGTTTAGCCCCCCCATGGCTAAAAGTTGCGAAATGTCTAAACTGAGCATTTGCGGTCCTTTTCTGCGTTAGAAAAAAACACAGCTCAAACGGGCATTTGGACCCCCCCCCCCCACCTGCTCCTCTAACCTATCTGTGTCCTTCTCATTTGCATTCAAGCAACAAGGCCCAGAATGAGTTGTTCAGAGAGTGATATTCTGACTCTGACTGTGTACATGTGTCTTTCTCATGCACTGACTGTTGATTTTGAAGAAGGATTCATTTACAGTATTAGGGAACCATTAATATTATTATTAATATTATTTATTATTATTATTATTATTATTATTATTACCATATAAAAGCATCAAGAAGTACCATGTCATGGGACCTTTAAGTTCTATAACAGTGTTGAAAGTTTTTTTAAAGTATGTTTTCACCATCAGTATCAAGACCAGTCAGTGGGGGAGAGGACTCGCTACGGTTTGTCACGTGAGAAACCCAAGTTCGATACTCAAGAACAGTTGATGTCGTAATAGATGTTTATATTCATATTTGTAGAGCAGTCTTGTCAGTTGTAATTTCTTTTTACTGTGTAAAAGTATCTGCACCAACTATGTTAAATTGTGTTATCTTGTCTTTGAGCAGGAGTTTTGTTAATAATGTAAAGAGGACTGCTTTGCAGGATTTCATTAAAGAGGCTTGCACAGCATCTCTGAAGAAAATTTGTTGAATCATTGAAATGTTGCATCATGGAGTGTGCCTGTTATTTGGCTACATTTTATGTTTTAAAAGTAAAGGTTTACCTTTAACTGTATTCTTTGATAGAGATGTCACATAAAATATAAAGTGTCAATGTCGTCAAGTGAGAGTGATGTTAGGACTAACTGATATAGGTTCTATGATGATATGAATAATTGTAGGTCAAGTGGCATTCATTCACATTTGCGTAATGTGTGGCAAATAAGTTGGTGAAAATATAACACATAATTGACTTGAGCATGAATACCGTCAGTAATGAGAATCGAACCGGGACTCCCACCTGACAGGCACAGCACTTAACCACTCGGCCAAAGACATTCTCTGAAAAATCTGAAAAATCATAACGACAGCGGGCTAAAAGAATATTATAAATTACTGGAAATTTGCCAAAACTGACCAAGAACGTAAGGGGTGTGTGCGGAACTGTTTGTTTTGACACCGTTTACTTCAGGTACGTATTCTTTGCAACATCAATTTATTAAGCCTGATCGTTAACCTGCTCCGGGGCAGGTTATCTCAGAGGCATAAGTTATCCCAGTAACTCAGGGAAGATTAATGTTTGTGAGAGTCATGAAACCGAACTCTCACTAAAACTAGCGCAGCTTATCGAAGTTAGCCGGGATTTGCGCCTAGCGGCCGTGATGGTGTTTTGGTTCATTCACACACTTTATTATTAGTCTGTCTACATCTCCAAAGTTCAAAATGTTCTGTTCCACCTTGTGATGTCATGTTTGTTTAGTAGATAGGCTGAAATCTTCCAAATAATTCTAGTGAAGGTGAAGCTGAAGTATGAAGTTTAAAAACACAGTGAAGAACTTTCTGTATTATCACGTGACAGCACAAGAAGGAAGAGAGTGTTTTCAGTTTGAGAAAAGAACTCAGCCTAAATATGCAGGTATGTTTGTGATGAGGCAACAACATTATAACAGATCAGAAAATAGCGTAATATAGATCCTTTACGCCTCAAAATGATCTGTCAAAGTGCAGTCCCTACTCGACCCTGGCAGCCGCGGGGTCAGACATCGGCTCTCACTCTGGGTTCTTCATCTTCTCGCTCCAGATGGATGGACCCTCCGAAGGGACAGGATATTACTATAGTCCCTGCCTTGTGTACCTCCTGTCTGTACCAAATCACTGTTTAAGCCTGGCTGAATCTAGATGAGAATCAGATTGTGTGGGTTAGTTTTGCTGCTGTATAGATAAGAAAATGTACACTCCCATCTTGTATCAAAGCACAGAACAAATACGAAGGTGCACTATGTTAACTTTTTCTGGTGGAGGATGTGATACCTGTTTGTTTGCCTGGAATGTTCCACGGTATGGCAATAAAATGTATCTTTCATATATCTAAATGCAGGTGATATTGCTAAAGAAAATGTATCTTGAAAAACGTGCATTCAAACTGTGAGCTGGCTCCCTCTTCACAGATCTGACCTGTAACTTGGCCTAGTGGCATCGCCTGCTTGTAGGAGTATTGTAGGGATGTAACAATAACAAATAGTGACATCGTCAAATGTCGCGAAATAATATTGAATTACAAGTCTCTTTGCTTAAATGAATAGTTATGGTGCAGCAATAGCTAAAGAGGGAACTACATAGACCATAACTGCTCCATTTTAGTACAAACTACATGAAAAAATAATATCCTCCTGAGACGCGGCCCATTCATTTATGTCCTTTATAGTGGACATGGAGTTAACCGGTCGATCTTTTAATTGTTTTGATCTAGTTTGTGGCTGCACTATGATAAAAAAAATAATAATAATAAAATAAATAAATAATTCATTTAAAAAAAAAATGCAAATAAATGCTCAAAAAAACCCAACCATAATGTATAAAAAAAATAAATAATAATAATACATAAAAAAATAAAAATAAACAAATATGTAAATAAATACAAAAATACATAATATATAAAAATAAAGAAATAATACATAAAAAATAAAAATAAATAAATACTCAAATAAAATAAATAAATAATAAATTATATATATATATATATATATATATATATATATATATATATATATATATATATATAAATACATACAGTGCCGTGAAAAAGTATTTGCCCCCTTCCTGATTTCTGTGTTTTTTGCATATTTATCACTCAAAACATTGTCAGATCATCAAACCAATTTTAATATCACACAGAAACAACCCAAGGAAAGACAAAATTCAGTTTTTGAATGATGATTCCATTTATTAGTGCACAAAAAAAATCTAAACCTATCTGGCCCTATGTGAAAAAGTAATTGCCCCCCTTGTTAAATCACAAACTAACTGTGACTAACCACAGTTTTGAGAAAACTTAGTTCAGTTCTACATGCCACACCCACACCTGATTGTCACCACCTGTGTTGAATCAAGAAATCACTTAAATAGTTCCTGTCAAACAAAGTGAAGTTGGCTACAACATCTCAAGAACAAACACATCATGCCACGATCCAAAGAAATTCAAGAACAAATGAGAAAAAAAGTGATAGAAGTCTATAATTCAGGAAAAGGTTACAAAGCCATTCCCAAAGCTCTGGGGCTCCAGCGAACCACTGTCAGAGCCATTATTCAAAAATGGAGGAAACTGGGAACAGTTGCAACCCTTCCCAGGAGTGGTCGACCAACTAAGATTACTCCAAGAGTGCGACGACGGCTCATTCAGGAAGTCACAAAAGAACCTAGACGCACATCGAAAGAACTACAGGCCTCGTTGGCCTCAGTTAAGGTCAGTGTTCATGACTCCACCATTAGAAAAACACTGGCCAAAAATGGCATCCATGGAAGAGTTCCCAGGAGAAAACCACTGCTTTCACAAAAGAACACAAAGGCTCGTCTCACCTTTGCCAAAAAGCACCTTGATGACCCTCAAGACTTTTGGAGAAACATTTTGTGGACCGATGAGTCTAAAATTGAACTTTTTGGAAGGTCTGCAGCCCGTTTCATCTGGCGTAAAAATGGCACAGCATTTGATAAAAAGAACATGGTGCCCACAGTAAAGCATGGTGGTGGCAGTGTGATGGTCTGGGCCTGCTTTGCTGCCTCAGGACCAGGACAACTTGCTGTGATTGACGGAAAAATGAATTCTGCTGTTTACCAGAAGATCCTGAAGGAGAATGTCCGGCCATCAGTTCGTGCCCTCAAACTCAAGCGCTCTTGGATCATGCAACAGGACAATGATCCAAAACACACCAGCAAGTCCACCTCTGAATGGCTCAAAGAAAACAAAATTAAGGTTTTGGAGTGGCCAAGTCAAAGTCCGGATTTAAATCCGATTGAGATGCTGTGGTGTGACCTTAAACGGGCAGTTCATACAAGAAAACCCTCCAATATGGCAGAATTGAAACAATTCTGCATAGAAGAGTGGGCCAAAATCCCTCCCCAGCGGTGTGAAAGACTCATCACCAATTATCGCAAACGTTTGGTTACAGTTATTGCTGTCAAAGGAGGCTCAACTGGCTATTAGATTAAGGGGGCAATTACTTTTTCACATAGGGCCAGATAGGTTTAGATTTTTTTTGTGCACTAATAAATGGAATCATCATTCAAAAACTGAATTTTGTCTTTCCTTGGGTTGTTTCTGTGTGATATTAAAATTGGTTTGATGATCTGACAATGTTTTGAGTGATAAATATGCAAAAAACACAGAAATCAGGAAGGGGGCAAATACTTTTTCACGGCACTGTAGATAAATAAATAATAAATAAAAAAAATAAAAATACATAAATAAATACTTAAATAAAAAAATAATAAATAAAAAAATAAATATGTAAATAAATATGTAAATAAATACTCAAATAAAAAAAATAATACATAATATATAAAAAATAAATAAGAAATTAAAAGGGAGTCTAAGAACTTTTTGAGGCGACTGTAGAAGCTTGTCAGAGATGTTTTTGTTTGGTGTTAAATCCACATGTGAAGTTAACAACCTAAATGTTCCTGACGTCCATTACAGAGGACACTGCAACATTATGAATAAAATGTAAATGCTAAGGTGTTCATTTACCTCCAAATATAAAATAATAATAATAATAATAATAATAATAATAATAATACTAATACTACTACTACTACTAATAATAATAATAATAATAATAATAATAATAATAATAATAATTTAGATACCCTTTTTTCTTCAGGTCCCAGGAGGATATAAGCACTTTTAAATCTTAGTTCTTTGGGTTAAGTCTTGCCAAGGTGTTTTAAGAAGAAAAAGTAGCATTTTCACAGTTTTGTTAGTTCATTTGCAGCACATCATGGATATACTGTAGACTACAACCCCATTTGGATCACAACATGCCTGAAAAGAATTAGGCTGTGGTAAAATATACTTATTATGCCAAAACCTGAATTCCAAGAAGGAAAACCAACGTATATGAACAGCAAGTTTACATTTACAGTTTCACATTATAGGACTTAATATACAGCTCTGGAAAAAAAAAATAGGAGACCACTGCAAAATTATTATTTTTTTTTTTTTCTGATTTTTATTACTTATAGGTATGTGTTTGGGCAAAAGGAACATTTTTGTTTGAGTCTATAAACTACTGACAACATTTCCCCCAAATTCCAAATAAAAATATTATCGTTTAGAGCATTTATTTGCAGAAAATGACAAATGGTCAAAATAACAAAAAAGATACATGTTTTCAGACCTCAAACAATGCAAAGAAACAAGATCAAATTCATTTTAAAACAACATAATACTAATGTTTACACTTAAGAAGAGTTCAGAAATCAATATTTGGTGCAATAACCCTTATTTTTAATCACAGCTTTCATGTGTCTTAGCATGCTCTCCACAAGTCTTTCACATTGTTCTTGGGCAGGGGTGTCAAACTCATTTTGGTCCGGGGGCTGTATCCAACCTACTTTGATCCCAAAGGGGCTGGATCAGAAAACTAATGGCAAATGTACCCCAAAAATAGCAATAAGTCCAAATATTTGTGCAGAGAAATGCAAATCTATTACAGAATCTTTTTTATTTGATGAACTCTTTCTTTTACAAAATATTATAATATTATGAACAACCTGAAACTTTAAGAAAAATGCAATTTCAACACAAGCATACAGGCTTCCCAATCACTTCCATAAACAAATAGGAATTAGTCAATTTTTTCCCTCCTTGTCCTCCTTTCTTATTTTTGACATTTTGCTGATGAGGGTGTCACGGTCAACAGTCAAAACGTTGATCCTTTAAGAGCGTTTGGAAAGAGGCGAGTCTTCATTTGTGCTGCTCTGGTGGGAGGGGCCACGCACAGAGGCGCTGGAGATGCTGCTATGCTAAACTGCACAGAATTACCAATATTTTAATAGAAAATTTAAATATAATTACAATATTTTAATAGAAACTCAGCCGAGGGCCAGATTAAAAGTCATGGAGGGCCGGATATGGCCGCCGGGCCGCATGTTTGACACCCCTGTTCTTGGGTGACTTTATTCCACTCCTGGTGCAAGAACTGAAGTAGCTCAGTTTTGTGTTTGTGTTGGAATTCAACAGACGCTGGAATGGAATGGCTGTAATATATGTAGAGATGCTGATTTCAGGAAAAAATGCAGTGGTCTCTTATTTTTTTCAGAGCTGTATATATAAAAGGGGAAAAAAAAGGAAACAAAACAAAACAATGAATGCATGAATCATTACAGAGATCTATAACTCTCATAAATCAGTGTTTTATTTACTAATTTATTTATTTATGCCTCTTTTTAAAGGCTTCAAAGGTATTGGACTTTTTAAATTTTACATTCAGGCTGTTCCGCATTGAATGTCTTGAGATATAGAAGCTTAATGCCATAATGAGTATCCTGCACCACAAAAATTAGTGCCCCCATTAACTAAATGAATACACCCAAGGTTATACCAGATGAGCCAGACTGACATAATATTCTACAGATCGAAGTTTTAAAGAAGGCCTGTTGTGCTTGTTTCTGCTATATTTTTATAATCTATGGCATTATATGATCATTTTGGACATTTTAAATCCATTTAGATATCCATCTAAAACAACTTAATAAAAGAAAGGCTGCCGAATCCTACATGTATCACTGATTAAGAAAATAAAACTGGAACAAAGTAAGTGGGCGTATACCAGTGCACATGGACAAGTGGAATCCGATTGCAAACGGATTGGGATCGTATCGGATTCATGTGCACAGGCTAAGGATCGTATAGGGATTGGTTTCCCGAATCCGATTGGAACCCCTGGCTTAGGCCGATAGTAATCCGCTGGCGTCGCATTGTGCACGATATCGGATTGGATTGGCGTACTGCGCATGCCTGGGAATTTTCCCCAGGGATTTCACCCGGAAGTGGCAGGAGGCGCCGACGCCGTTATAAGTACCGATTGTTGCCGGAAAAGTCAGACGAAATCATGGCTGCGAAGAAAGAATGCACAACACGTACACCAATGCTGCTCCGTCAAACTCCTCGAACGCCATCTTTGTACACCGCCACATAGTTTGTTGTGTTTTTATTGAGTAGCCATCACCCGGAAATAGTTAGACTACAGCGCCACATAGCGCGACATGCACGACTTTCATGTGCACTCGGATTGGACGACAGACCACCCGCCGAGTAACAGGATTCGATTTGGAGAAAGTGGATTGTTCAGCAGTATGGCAAAGATTATTCAAACATGCAAAAATGACTCCAAATACATCGTTGAGTGAGAAAATTGTGAGGGGAAACAAGTAGAAAAAGCTTTAACAAGTACATTTTGCACAATAGGTTTGTTTTAAGAAAATATAGTGCACAAAGAACAAAAAAGACATGGAAAATAAACACCAATTTACACCAATTCACTCTAAAGACCTTTGGTTTTTGAGATTGCAAACCGCTCAGAGTAGCTGGACCTCTCTCCTTTCTCTTAATGACCTGCTGTGAAACTTTTCATCTGTATTTCCAAATGTGGGATTCAATTTCACATCGCTCCTGCTTCTAACCAAGTGGCACCAAACTAATGATTATTGCCCCTAATCCATTACCAGCCTACTACATCTTGAAAACTGTCAACAACAACAACAACAACATTTGACAGCATTTCAACACCTCTCCAAAGTGTTTGCTCTGTAATATGTCTTCCAACTTCCAAAAAAAATCAAATAAAATAAAAACTAAATCAAGTGTTATCGGCAGGGAATAGCCGAAAGGGCAAACATGCCACTCTGGGCGAAATAAAAAGTGAGCTCTCAAAAACTTATTGGACAAATGGGAGATTGTTGAGCACTTGAACGCTACAGTTTCATCTTTGAAAGGTCTCCCAATCGCGTTTGTCAGATAAGCTCGCCCCCAGATCAGTAGCAGCCGGCGCTATTGTAGTGGTATATGAGACACCGATCCCTTTTGGCTGGGCCTTTGTTGCAGATTAAGACAAAGTGTAGAGCCAGACCGGAGCCACCTATAGCCTGGCAATGCACCACGAGTCATCTGGAACATTCCGGAAAGGATTTCAGCTCCACCCCCACCTTTGTGTTTGCCTGGGACGCAGAACACACACTAGTCCAAAACTTAATGAAGATGGTCAGGTCTGATTCAGGCGGAGTAGAAACAAAAAGTAAAAACAAAAGCATCACAAGGGACTATAGGGTCGTTTTCAATGTCTAAAATGTGATTATGGGGGCAAAATACCAGATTTCTCTTTTCATTATATTGTAGTTTCTTATAAAATATCTGGAATTCAAATCCATAAATGCTGAACATGATCATTTCAACCCCAAGAACCAAAAACACTGATCTACAGAATGTTGTGATGTCATCTGAAACCGAGCAATATCTTGAAATATATCCATTGTTTTGGAGGTAAAATGAGAATAAGAAGAAAATAAGAAAAGGAGAAATGGAGTATGTCACCTGTAATTAAAAAACATTAAAAATTACAAAAAAGAGAAACAAATGTCCAGTGTAATCCCCCTAAGTGTATCAAATTATCTTGAAGAAATTTCATGGTCAATCCTCACTTTTTGATAAACTATAACCTCAAGCAAGACCTTCACAGGAACATCTAGCACATTCCTGACGCATTGTTTAAATATGGTCTGAATAACAATAATAATTAATTAGATTAATTAATTACACTGCATATTAATGTGTTATAAAAATTAATACAATTACTTATGAGTGGCAATTCAATGTGCGCGCATTTTAAATTTGGCGTGCGGTGAGCAAATCACTGCTCGGACCTTTGAACGGCAAGTTTATTTATAAAGAATGAAGACGGGACTATCAACAAGAACACTGTGATTTGTAGCTTTTGTCAAAAAGAATTTTCCTCCAGCCTGACGGATCGTTTGAAAGATAAACACGTCTAGACAAGTTCCATTGTTCCCGGTGATAGAGCGAGCGTGAGCGCACTTCACCAAACCACCAAACCACCAAACCACCAAACCACCAAACCAACAAACCACCAAACCAACAAACCAACAAACCACCAAACCACCAAACCAACAAACCACCAAACCAGTAAACCACCAAACCACCAAACCACCAAACCACCAAACCACCAAACCACCAAACCAACAAACCAACAAACCAACAAACCAACAAACCACGCTGGCAGAATTTGGGAAACGAATGAGCAAAGCGACCACAGAAAAACTGACAAACTCAACTGCAAAGTGGGTTGTCTCTCTCTCTCTCACTCTCTCTCTTTCACTCTTTCTCACTCTCTCTCACGCTTTCTCTCTCTCACTCTCTCTTTCTCTTTCACTCTCTTTCTCTCTCTCACTCTCTCTCTCTTTCTCTCTCTCTCACTCTCTCTCTCTCTTTCTCACTCTTTCCCTCTGTCACTCTCTCTCTTTCACTCTCATTCTCTCTCTCTCTTTCACTCTCATTCTCTCTCTCTCTTTCACTCTCATTCTCTCTCTCTCTTTCTCTCTCTCACTCTCTCTCTCTCTTTCTCTCTCCCACTCTCTCTCTCTCTTTCTCTCTCCCATTCTCTCTCTCTTTCTCTCACTCTCTCTCTTTCATTCTTTCTCACTCTCTCTCACTCATTCTCTCTCTCTCTCTCTCTTTCTCTCTCTCTTCCACTCTTTCTCACCCTCTCTCACTCTCTCACTCTTTCTCTCTCTCTCTTTCTCTCTCCCATTCTCTCTCTCTGTCTCTCACTCTCTCTCTTTCTCTCTATCTTTCACTCTTTCTCACTCTCTCTCACTCTCTCTCTCTCTTCCACTCTTTCTCACCCTCTCTCACTCTCTCACTCTTTCTCTCTCTCACTCTCTCTCTTTCTCTCTCTCTCTCTTTCTCTCACTCTCTCTTTCTCTCTCTTTCTCTTTCACTCTCTCTCTCTCTCTCTCTCTCTCACTCTCTCTCTTTCTCTTTCACTCTCTTTCTCTCTCACTCGCTTTCTCTCTCTTTCAATTTCTCTCACTCTTTCTCTCTCACTCTCTTTCTCTCTCTCTCTCTCTCTCTCTCTCTTTCTCTCTCTCTCTCTTTCTCTCTCAATTTCTCTCTCTTTCTCTCTCTCACTCTATTTCTCTCTCTTTCAATCTCTCTCACTCTCTCTCTCAAGAGATTAAAACACAATTAATTCGATACATTAATTACAAATCCTGTAAATAATTAGATTATTTTTTGAATCGCCTGACAGCACTAATAATAATCATAATAAATGTAATAATAATAATAATAATTAAAGTAAAATGTAAACATATCTGACATATCCATTTTTGTCGCCCACCCATACTGTGAAACTGTGATACTGAAAAACTCTGAAAAAAACTGCTGATTTCTTCAGAATCAATGAGTGAAACACAAAACCCTGTACATCTGAGGTGTGAGAGGTTTCAGATAATCAGTGAGCAGTGAAAAAGCGCTAATTGCACAGTACAGTTTGATGGTGGCTTGAGGCGCGCAAAAGAGAGACTGATATTCCTGTGTATAGAAAGCTAATTACACACTCGCAGTTCCTGTCTGAACATATACTAAAACTTTTGTTGGCTGTTCTTCAACACGCTCAGTAATTTGTGTTGAGTTGTGATAGAAGTTGCAGGGGTTTGCACAGGACTGGGCCAGTTATCTCCGGTGAGTAATTGAGATGTTATCAGCACCATGGAGAAAGGCCCTCCAGGGATCAGACAGGATGGTCGTGCGCTCCTGCTCTTCTTTTTTTTTATTTTTTTTTATGGAAGGTTAGAATGGGACTGTTATAAACAATGATGACATCGCTCAAGGCAATATTTCCCTTTCGCCTGGGTTAAAAATGCATACATCAGCACAATCGAGCAGGTGAAGTCTGTTTCCACGCTGAGAAAGGAAGGAAGTATGAAATCTTTCCGGATCCTCCCTGTATCTCTGGAGTGGTCTTCTCGCAGCTGCACAGTGCAAAGTAAATTTCCACATCAAAGAGAGTGATTGTGATGCATTGTATGGTACTGTCCACTCAACAGTGAATCCATGATGAGGGGAAATTCTGGTCTATAGTCTGGTCTTTGAAGTGGAATATAACTGCTAACTCAACCACTGCTCTTTAGTTTGGGAAAATGTAGAGTTTAACTTATAAACAAAAGGAATGTACTGTCAAAAATGTATAAAAATATGGTATTCATGTGTAGGGTTGCACCAGTGTGATAATGGTATCAGATACTGATGCCGATACTGACACTTTTTTGTAACAGATATCAGGCTACGTTTATACGGCGACGATCAAAACAGAAGACGCAAAAGTGGCGTCTCGTCTTCAATTTTTTATCCGCGTTTATACGAAGACGCAAAAGTGGACGCAAAAGCCAGCGAAGGGTGGCGCTGGACTGAAAAAAAAAACAAAAACATTACAACAGCGTCAAGTTACATTTCTAACCACGACTGTACCGGAAAAGAGAAAGGTAAAACTTCAAAATAAAATGTTCTAGTTGCGTTTTAAATGAGTTGTTAAGTTCCGCTCCAAACATTTCAGTGACCTTTATTTTTGTTTACATGTTTTTGAATATTGTACTGAAAATAGTTACATTACAGGAGAATTACAGTGAATTAGAAAATATAAAATCACATCGGGTTTTACATTTGAAGTGCCTCATGCGGAAGTCGCTTATCTTGGCGTCTGTGTGGCTGTGAGAGTGTGAGAAAGACTTGTACGGGAAGAAGAGAAAAGACCGTAGACGTGTGTGGGTGCGATTTATACAATTGTTGAAATGACTCTTGTATGTTGACTAGAGCTGCTAGCACAGCTTGAACATCCGTGGTATCAAGGTATGCCGCATCTATGTGATGTAAACGCGTACCGACGTGAGCAGATCTGACCAGTTTTGCGTCTTGGGCAGTTTACACGGAAACGCTACAGCGGAGCGTATTTCACTTTTCCACTCTGGAGGGTGGTTTCAGATTTTTGCGTTTTTAGGCCCCAAAAACGCCGTCACCGTGTAAACGAAAGGCACTTCCGATAAAATATTTTGTCGTTTTTACCCGTAAGCGTTCTCGTGTAAACGGGCCCTCAGTTTTCAAATATCGGTTAAGCCAATATCGTGACTAGACATATAATTTGATGTAGATGTGTGTAGAATCCCTCAGTTGTACAGGTAGAATCGATGGCAAAAGGAGAAATTCAATTTGTCAACTGGACAAAAGTTTATTTGGTCGAATACGTTTCGCAGCTCATCCAAACTGCTTCTTCAGTTCTGGTCAGACGCTGGTGGACACTGCCTATATCTGTCTGCAGGGAGGAGCTAACTACAATGAAATTACTTTGAAACTACTACACCGACTTGTTTTTCAAAAACAAGTATGAAATAAAATATTTATATTATTTATACAAGTATAAAATAAAAGTAATGAAATGACTTTGAAACTACTACTGGTAGTTTCAAAGTAATTTCATTGTAGTTAGCTCCCCCTTCAGGCAGATATAGGCAGTGTCCACCAGCGTCTGACCAGAACTGAAGAAGCAGCTTGGATGAGCTGCGAAACATATTCGACCAAATAAACTTTTGTCCAGTTGACAAATTGAATTTCTCCTTTTGCCAATTTGATGTAAAATATTTACTGGTCATAGTTGGCCCAGAAAGTGTCATAATGTTTGAATTGAACATATAACACATTTGGATCAGTTTTGACTCGTTTTATTCTTGTTTAAAGGAAATAAATGTTGTCTCTGCACTTGTAACGGTTGATATTGGTTGATTATTGATTCTGGCAGATAAATAAAGACATAGTATCGATATCAGATCGGAACTGAAAAAACTGGATTGTGCAACCCTGTTCATGGGTCACATGGCATGGCGACTTTCCATTTGCGACTTTAAATTGTCAATTGCCATGGCTGCAGTCCTAATTTTTCATCACTGTGAGACATGGACAGCTCTAGCAGCTGCAAATCGCCTTCACATTGTGTCTATTTTTGTTCCAACAGCTATAAAAACATGAAATAGAATGAGATTAAATAAGATTAAATTCTAAAATATATGGAAAACTTGGACTTGAAATTGACCAAGAATATGAACAATGTTTATAAAAAATAAAAAAAAAAAGGAAAGAAACACATTTTTGGAAGAAAATAGGGGCAAACACAACACCACAATTTGAAAAGACTGCCCAATCCTCTTTCTTTTCTTTCTCCTTCAAAAATCTGTCAGCACTCCAATCCTCCATCCATTATGTTCTAAAAAGCAAAAAAATACCTTTGAAAATGAACTCTTATAACTTGATAGCGGCACCATGACCCCCATTGTACTGCTCTATTGTAAAGGAAGGGTACTTAAAGTCGTGGCGTGACCATAACTTAGTGTTTCTATTTCTGTGTGAGTGAGCGATAGATGGGCTTGTTCCGGGCTGGTGCTCACCTTGATTGCAGGTCTTGCCGGTGAAGCCTGCGTGGCATTTGCACTTGTCTGGTCCCACACACTCTCCGTGCTTACATCCGGCCTGGCACACAGCTAAAAACACAACATTTACACAGAAGAAAGAGTGGTTAGTTTGTTTGTGTTGAGTCTTAATCATTAAAGGGCCCATATTACATGCTTTTCTGATCTGGTATAATGTTGTTTGCTTGTCACGAACTAGGGATGCAAATTATCGATTAATTCATTAATTGATAGTTGATTGACCTTATCGATCGATTAACGATTAACTGATAAGCAACGTTTTTCACCTGAATTTTAGTGTTTCAATAGGATCTTTAAGAATATAAGCTATAGTAACATAACACTGAGTCAAAAATATATCATAGTATTATTATATTGTATATTCCTCAATTAATTATTCCTTAGTAAAAAGCAGACAAATGTATTGATGCTGAATAACAAAATACAGTAATCCCTCGCTCTATCGCGGTTCGCAGATTTTTTAACATTTTTTTTTTTATAGTGTAACTTTTTTTTTTATAGTGTAACTTTTTTTTTTATAGTGTAACATTGTGTTCTGCGTCCTGATTGGCTAAGAGACTAGACCAGGACTAAACGTGGACTAAACCAGGTCTAGACCAGAACTAAACCAGGTCTAGACCAGGTCTAAACCTGGACTGGGCCAGGACTAAACCAGGACTGGACCAGGTCTAGACCTGGACTAAACCAGGATTAAACCACCACGTGCCGCTGCTGGTTTCGTGCGGCTGGTTTGTGGCTCGGGCTGAGACTACGCATTCCAGGCGCCGCGGTTCGATCTCGTGCTCAGCAGCCCCGTTGGCGCCTGTGGCCGGCTGTGAGTCGAGCTTGGCGCAGCGTGGTGCGCGGTTGCCTTGTTTCGTGACCGCGAGGGTCCGCAATTAGCGATTAATTACAATTAATGCATTTTGTTCGACCAACGTCTTGATCGACAATTAATCGTAAGTCGATTAATTATTGACATCCCTATCACGAACATACCTGGAGTTTTGTTTTGTTTAATCATGTTTAACACAGAAATCCTGCATATTTAGGCTGAGTTCTTCTCTCAAACTGACATTTCCACTATGTGTTCTTAAATTTCATACATCTTCACGAGAATCATTTGGATCACTTCAGCCCTGGAATTGCCCCTCTCTGCTGAAAAGAGCGTTTTGAGCTTTGGAGATGTCGGCGGACTAATAATAAAGGGTTACTCGAACATGTGTGAGTGAAACAAAACAAAACTACACGTATGTTTTTGATGAAGTAACATTCTAACATGATTTAAAGCCAAGAATCGATATGCATAATATAGGACCTTTAATATTAAAATGTACAATATTGCAAGAGTTGGTTAAAAATATTTTAGTGTTCCTGGCCAATCAAATGATTTTGCACATAATTATACATTTACATTTAATTGGTATATTTTTACAAAAATGAGAACTTCGCACTTCAATTTCTTCAAACGGGTGCGTTGGTGGAGAGGGGGCTGCACCAGAACATACGAGAAGAAAATAATCCCGCACTCCGTCTTACTTGCAAAATGTAAGATTTATTAGGACATGCAACATTTCGGCACTAGGCCTTCTCAGGCAAAATAGCATCAGTTATTTGTAAATCTTACATTTTGCAAGTAAGACAGAGTGTGGGATTATTTTCTAATTGGTATATTTTTAAAATTCAGATATCAGATCCATTCATAAGAAAAATATTTCTGCCAACATTCTCCTCAGAACCTGGAGCTGAACTTGGTTGGTTTGTTAATCCCCACTTCTGACCTTGTTTTGTGCTCTTGAACCTTTGGGCAAAACAGTCGATGAGGTTGGTTCTTGTGTTGTTTGTATGTTTGTATCAGCCTGCCCCAAGGAACGTATGAAGAAATGCAAATATTATGCACTGTTAAAGGGCCTGTATTATTATATTTTCTGATCTATGTTATAATGTTGTTTCCTCATCAAAAATATACTGAGAGTTGTGGTTTCATTCACTCATGTTTAACACACAAACATTGCAAGTTCTTCTGTTGTACAGGACAACGATGAGAAATGTATATTATATTGTATTATATTATATCATATTGTATTATATTGTATTGTATTATGTTTTTATATTATATATATTATAATAGCTGTCAATATGGAATGTGTGAGAATATGGAGCAGGAGTAAATAAGTTTATACTTCCACCTGCTCCATTTTGACCAAAAGGAACTGCAGACATAAGTTTGTATTTGTTTGTATTTTGAGTTTGTATTTGTGAAATTATGCTTAAAGGGATATGCCACCCCCAGGTCAAATTTGGGCATCTCCCCACAGTCCAGAGACTAAAATAAGTGGTGGAAAGCGTTTTCCTGCTCACCCAGCCATTGTCCGAGTCTGTCGCCACTGACCGCCGCGGTAACTGCAGCTACTCCGCCTCCTCCGTCGCCAGAGAAAGATTTCGGCCAAAAGGAATTAATTTGCTCGATGCGTTTCCCAATTACTTTGTGTGTAGTGCGCATTCATATCGAGTGCAAATAAATGTGCAAATCAACACGGAGAGCTTGCCTTGGTCATTTTGGGTGGGAACTATTTTCCAGTGCGCAAGAATACAGCCGTATCACGCAGCACGCTGCCAGGGGAATCCCTGTTACGCACCGGGAAGGGAGTTCCCCTGTTGCACAACGTGGTGCGTGATACGGCTGTATTCTTACGCACTGGAAAATAGTTCCCACCCAAAATGACCAAGTCAAGCTCTCCGTGTTGATTTGCACATTTATTTGCACTCGATATGAATGCGCACTACACACAAAGTAATTGGGAAACGCATCGAGCAAATTAATTCCTTTTGGCCGAAATCTTTCTCTGGCTACGTTAGACTCCAGTCTAAGGCGGAGGAGCACCAGATACCGCGGCGGTCAGTGGCGACAGACTCGGACAATGGCTGGGTGAGCAGGAAAACGCTTTCCACCACTTATTTTAGTCTCTGGACTGTGGGGAGATGCCCAAATTTGACCTGGGGGTGGCATATCCCTTTAAAGGGATAGTGCGTTTTTTTTTGTTTTTTTTAATGTTAATCTGTATGGGTTTCCTTCTAAAAGTTATGTGTGTTGACACCGGCTTACCTCTGACAGTCTCAGCTGATCCCGGTCCGGCTCGCTTTCTGGAGCCCACGTAAGTAGGTCCGGTAACTTCCCTGGAACATGAAGTAAAGCTTGTTTTTCTTCTCAAAACAAAACATTTGTTAGAAAGATGATATATTTGCGTCCGAAACAGTTGTCCACGAAACATCCAGCATTTCGCATTCGCGTATTGTCTCTCTCCACTCGTATCACTACGCCCATGTTAACTCTATCAGCCTGTTCACTTGTAAACTTCGGCGTAGACATCCGCTGAAGGTGAACAGGCTGATAGAGTTAACATGGGCGTAGTGATACGAGTGGAGAGAGACAATACGCAAATGCGAAATACGCTGCTGGATGTTTCGTGGACAATTGTTTCGGACGCAAATATATCACCTTTCTAAAATGTTTTGTTTTGAGAAGAAAAACAAGCTTTACTTCATGTTCCAGGGAAGTTACCGGACCTAATTACGTGGGCTCCAGAAAGCGAGCCGAACCGGGATCAGCTGAGAGTGTCAGAGGTAAGCCGGTGTCAACACACGTAACTTTTACAAGGAAACTCATACAGATTAACATTAAAAACAAAAACAAAAAAACGCACTATCGCTTTAAATGGAACCAGCAAGTTGCTCAAATAAACATAAACATATTTATTTATTTAAAGACAAAAAAAAAAGACACTCTTTACACACTGTTTTAAAACACCACACTCTTTAATTACCAATTAAACTAAAGGTGAAATGTAGCTGTTAATTGAAAACTACAGCTTCATGACATCATAAGGTGAAACAGAGCATTTTGAGCTTTGGAGATATAAACAGAAGGAATACTAAAGGATTACTCAAACATGTGTGAATGAAACAAAACACAACTCCAGATATTCCAGAAAGTCCATTTTTAGGATGTCTGCTATTTTTAGGATGTCTTTTCAATCATTTTCATTGATTTCTGATCTGTTCCCTTACCCCACCCTTCCCTTTGTCGCCAAAGAGAAAAACACCGTATGTTACCTGTCCAACTGTTTTTCTGTTATTACATGTTGTGAATAATTGTCATTGATGTAATTGCATCTTTTCCACATGCGCAGCGGCCCCTCCCCTAGCCGCTCTATCACTATCCTGCCTGGTTAGTGGGGAAACGGAATTTCGAATTACTCTATGTACATGTACATATGTTTTTTTTTCGACAATAAAGCAAACTATGACTATGACTATGACTATATGTTTCTGATGAGTAGCAACATTTTAACATGGCTTAAAGCTCACAGGAGTCACTTTTGTGTAATATAGGCCCTTTAACCACTTTAAACGTATTTTTAACTACATACACAACCCCTGAGCGTCAAATACTCTTTTATTACAGTTAAGACCGATGCCATGATGCCATGACCGATACAGTGTTCTATCTCTCACCGTGGGACATCCTGATTATCACTGACTAATGCTAATGGAGAGTCATTGTGGGCTAAGTACACTATAGATTCCTCCAAATGACACTGACGATAAGCTTGGGGGAACTTTTATCGCCTTTGCTTGTGTTAAATTATTGAAAGCCCATACAATACAAATTACAAGTCCAGCGTTTCTTTGCTAAGTAAAGTCATTTGCCTGATTGTTTCTTCAGGGGCGCTGATAAACTTTGGATCACAGCCAAAATGTGTCAAATTGGCCCCTAAAGATTCAGCCCTAAACAATTTAGGCTGAAGTGGATTATGGGTGGCGGCCATTTCGGAAGCGAGGCACTACCAGCTAACCCATCTTATCTATCAGCGGCAGTGATGGAAAAAGTACTCAATTTTGTTACTTAAAGGTGCACTGCGGAACTTTTCTGGTCTGTCACATTCTTGACTGGAGATGTTATTTCTTTGCCTGGAATGTTGTACAGTACAGCATTAAACATGTATCCAGCACTGATTTAGTTTGGGTCTTTTAATTGATATACAGTGGTACCTCACCTTACGAAATTAATTCGTTCCAGAAGTGGTTTCGTAACGTGAAAAATTCGTAAGTTGAGTAGCTATTTCAATGGAAAAACCCTGATCCATTCCAAGGCTTTTTTTTAATAGTGTAACATTTTTTTTTATAGTGTAACGTTGTGTTCCTGACGGGCTAAGAGACTAGACCAGGACTAAAAGAACGTGGAATAAACCAGGTCTGGCCAGAACTAAACCTGGATTGGACCTGTTATTATTATAACATGGCAGTGCCGTTGGAGGAGCGCGTTGCTCGTGTCTGCGCTCCTTGCCAGCTCCGGGGGCAGGGCCGTGAGCTGGGTTTAGACCGTCGTGAGACAGGTGAGTTTTACCATACTGATGATGTGTTGTTGTGTCTCCGCTCCCATCGCATGTTCTGCGTTATATTGAGCCGTGTCCCCCCCAACACATTCCATTGAAAATCTATGAAAGTTCGAGTGTTTAAACGAGAGAGAAATGCGAGAAAAGCCCAACTCCACTCTGAGAAAAGTGTAGAATGTGTGTGGTGAGGCATTTACAGCCCTAAAACATGTAGAACAATTGCCAAATACAAAGTTGTCCTACCTCGTGGACCTCTCCCACCGTGGGCCACCTCTAGAACCCCCGTGTGTGTTGATAAAGTGTATTTACGTTTCGGGGCGTGCATCTGAACGCGCATTAATTGAATTTTTGAGATTTGTTGTTTTTAAAGTGCTTTACAAATAAAGTTGGATTGGATTGGAGATTTCGCGTTTCATAACTTGAAATTTCATTCGTATCTAGAGACCAAAATTTGACGTGAAGGCGTTTCGTAACTTGAAATTTTCGTTTGTTGGGTCATTCGTAAGGTGAGGTACCACTGTATATATATATATATCCTAGTCTAGTCCTGGTTTAGACCTGAGTTAGACCTACACTGTGATGAGTCCCCATTTTTATAATAATATGCCTTTACACATGATGAAATTTGCTTTAATATATCAATAAATTGATTTGTTGTCATTACCAATACGTCTTGTTTTCATTATTTATGAAAGTTCAGAAATACGCAATCGTCCTAATACTTTTGTCAGGCAGTGAATATATACAGTGTTGTACCTGAACGCGTTCACTGAACGATAGTTCATGAACGCGTTCATATTTTGGGTGAACATGAACTGAACGCTCTGTATTACTGCCTGAACGAACTGTGAACGAGTTCATTCTGGTGTCCGTGAACAACACGCGCTATCTCTTTAACTTCGTGCGGAGCGCTCCGCCTGGTTTGCCTCCAGTGCAAACCTTTCGCTGCTCCTGCAGGACTGCTTACAAACTGTTTCCCCGCTATCTGGACTCTGTTCCCCTCATGCTCTCTCGACCTTCTCCTCCGCGCTGCTCTCCGGTTCAGGGGCCAAACTGCGGCACTTCCTGGTCTAGCGAGAAATAGCGCAGAGTGGTGCGCTAAAGGGGGCCACATTAAAGGGGGAATCACTAATGTTAATTTGTGGGTTTATTTTGTTTTCTTAAATCCCCTTAGTTAATTAAGACTGAGCAGCAAGGATTCGTCATATGAACATTTAAAAGAGCTCTATGACAAGGTCGGTCAGAAAGGGAATAACCTCACATTTATGTGCAAACTTTGCCCGCCGCCTTTCAAGAAGAAAATCCGCACTTCAGTCACATCAACAGCAAACTCAAAACGACATATTGAGCTGAAGCCGGCTAGCCTTTCGAGGTTTATGAAAGCATGGGAAAATCCTGTTGCCTAAATGTTATTGTGACCCTGGTTGGATAAGGATGTGAAATTGGATATGAAGATGGAATCTAACACATGGTTTGATTGTTAAAACTGATATAATAATTGCTGTCTATGGTTCTATATGGGCTTTGGCAATGATATTGGAAAATAATAGCTCGCAGCAATGTATTGGAAAAAAATAGAACTATGAACTAGTTCATTTTTTTGAACTATGAACGAACTACTAACTATAAACAATTATGAACTATGAACGAACTAGTTCATTTTGAAATGTGTGAACTGAACTTTGAATTAGTTCATGTAGAAAATGAACTTTCTCAACACTGTATGTATATATATATATATATATATGTATTCATCCATCCATCCATTTTCTTCCGCTTATCCGGGGCCGGGTCGCGGGGGCAAGAGTCTAAGCAGGGACTCCCAGACTTCCTTCACCCCGGACACTTCCTCCAGCTCCTCCGGGGGGACCCCAAGGCGTTCCCAGGCCAGCCGGGACACATAGTCCCTCCAGCGTGTCCTGGGTCTTCCCCGGGGCCTCCTCCCGGTGGGACATGCCCGGAACACCTCCTGAGGGAGGCGACCAGGAGGCATCCGGAACAGATGCCCGAGCCACCTCAGCTGGCTCCTCTCAACGTGGAGAAGCAGCGGCTCTACTCCGAGCCCCTCCCGTGTGACTGAGCTCCTCACCCTATCTCTAAGGGTGCGCCCAGCCACTCTGCGGAGGAAACTCATTTCGGCCGCTTGTATCCGCGATCTCGTCCTTTCGGTCATTACCCAAAGCTCATGACCATAGGTGAGGGTAGGAACCTAGCTTGACCGGTAAATTGAGAGCTTTGCCTTTTGGCTCAGCTGCCTCTTCACCACAACGGTCCGGTACAACGACCGCATCACTGCCGAGGGTGGGCGGAGGGTGTGTTCCAACTATCGGGGAATCACACTCCTCAGCCTTCCCGGTAAGGTCTATTCCAGGGTGCTGGAGAGGAGAATTCAACCGATAGTCGAACCTCGGATTCAGGAGGAGCAGTGTGGTTTTCGTCCCGGCCGGGGAACACTGGACCAGCTCTATACTCTCCATCGGGTGCTCGAGGGTGCATGGGAGTTTGCCCAACCAGTCCACATGTGCTTTGTGGATCTGGAGAAGGCATTCAACCGTGTCCCTCGTGGGGTCCTGTGGAGAGTGCTCTGGGAGTACGGGGTTCGGGGCCCTGTGATAAGGGCTGTTCAGTCCCTGTATGACTGGAGCAGGAGCTGTGTTCGCATTGCCGGTAGTAAGTCGGACCTGCTTCCGGTGCATGTTGGACTCCGCCAGGGCTGCCCTTTGTCACCGGTTCTGTTCATTATATTTATGGACAGAATTTCTAGGTGCAGTCAGGGGCCGGAGGGGATCCGGTTTGGGAACCACAGGATCTCATCTCTGCTGTTTGCAGATGATGTTGTCCTGATGGCTTCATCGAACCGGGACCTCCAATGTGCACTGGGGCGGTTTGCAGCCGAGTGTGAAGCAGCTGGGATGAGGATCAGCTCCTCCAAATCCGAGGCCATGGTTCTCAACCGGAAAATGGTGGAGATATATATATATATATATATATATATATATATATATATATATATATATATATATATATATATATATCACCCAAGAACAATGTGAAAGACTTGTGGAGAGCATGCCAAGATGCATGAAAGCTGTGATTAAAAATAAGGGTTACTGCACCAAATATTGATTTCTGAACTCTTCTTAAGTGTAAACATTAGTATTATGTTGTTTTAAAATGAACGACACTTTTAGAAGGAAACCCATACAGATTCACATAAAAAAAAATAAAAAATAAACGCACTATCCCTTTAAAACAAAAGAATACGCCTACAAGCTCAGGCAGGTTTTGGGATCAGGATGGCAGCGTCACATCGACCAGCCAAGGAGTCTCATAAACGTATTTTCAGCAGTTGTAATTATCGATTAACAGTTTAGCAGGTTTACAATTATGACGCTTATGTTCTACGTTACTTTTAGTGAACTGCTGTTGCGGTTTTAATTGTAGTGATGTCTGTTTAGCCGACGTTATCATTTTCACCGAACTTTCATGCATAAACAACCTATTTTTTTTGTCGAACTGAGGCACCCGATAATCCTTGACATTTGTTTTCGTTTGTTTGCGTTAATTGTTGTCGCCTCTGTAGACGTAACAGCCAGGTAGAGGCGAGGGATGATGACGCAAACGGTAATCGAGTGGTGTCCCATTTCTTAGGGGAACATTCGTACCCTGAGCTCTCTCAGCTCGGTATCGAGGGGCAAGACAAAGGCGTAGATAAAGGGGAAGGGGTAAGACAGAGTAATGGGACGCAGCCTTAATTTGTACTGTGGAACATTCTAGACAAAGGAATAGCATTTCCATGGAGACAAGCCCTCGATCAGTGCACCTTTAAGTACAGTACAGTGGTACCTCACCTTACGAAAGACCCAACAAACGAAAATTCCAAGTTACGAAACGCCTTCACGTTAAATTTTGGTCTCTAGATACTTTCATAGATTTTCAACAAAATTATTAATAGTGAAGTGTGGGGGGAAGGGGGAGGGGGGAGAAAACTGCACGCGGACACGTGTGTGATAGCGCAGCATGACCCGGCACGGGGGCTGCCCGCAGGTCTAGACCTGGACTAAACCAGGACTGGACCAGGACTAAACCTGGACTAAACCAGGACTAAACCTGGACTAAACCAGGACTAGACCAGGTGGATTAAAGTGCCGCGCGCGGGTCTATTTCCTGGTTTCGTTTCGAGTCACGGCTGAGGCGAGCAGCGAGGGGGACCGCACGCAGTCTGAGCGCATGAACGAACGCATGCAAGAGCCGCGGTGGTCTAGACCTGGTCTCTAGACCTGGTCTAGACCAGGTCTAGAGACCTAGACCTGGTCTAGAGGAGGCACGGTTTGAGCAAGGGTCTCGTTCATGCGCTCAGACTGCGTGCGGTCCCCCTTGCTGCTCGCCTCAGCCGTGACTCGAAACAAAACCAGGAAATAGACCCGTGCGCGGCACTTTAATCCACCTGGTCTAGTCCTGGTTTAGTCCAGGTTTAGTCCTGGTTTAGTCCAGGTTTAGTCCAGGTTTAGACCTTGGTCTAGACCTGGTATAGTCCACGTTTAGTCCTGGGTCTACAGTCTCTACGCAGAACACAATGTTACACTATAAAAAAAAGTTACACTATAAAAAAAAAAACTTGGATCGGGGCCTTGGAACGAATCAGGCTTTTTCCATTGAAATAGCTACTCAACTTACGAAAAATTCACGTTATGAAACCACTTCTGGAACAAATAAATTTCGTAAGGTGAGGTACCACTGTACTTCTTTTACTACTTTTTCTTTGTTATGTTCTGTAAAGCATGTCAACCAACCGTTACTAATATTCATTAAAAGCTTCATTAGTTCTGTCATAATACCGCGCAACCACGAGACTTAATTAACTGAGAAAGGGGGGGGGGCGTCTGAGTCCAGGCATGTGTGAACACTGATAAAGAATAAACAGACAGCCCGTCACGAGATTAGCTGTTTACAAGAATACATACGCTTCTAATTGAAAGTTATTGCGCTGTTAAAGTAGTCGTACTTACAAATTGGCTGGGAATAGAAGTAATCATTTATATTTTATTCTAGGTAGGTGTTGAAGACAAAAACTTACAAAACAGAGCAGACAGCCAGTCACACCTGCTCAGTGCTTTTGTATGTGGTACTTGTTAACGACATTAGATGTTTACAACAATACATAGACTTGTATTTTTGTATTCTACTATATTCTTCTTCTTCTGTGGGCGCCTTTTCAGAACATTTTGCAAAGATTGGACTTGAGTGACTACAAGTTTTAAAAGTTGTTTTTTTTTGTCTGTCTATTTTGTTTTGGTTTGGTTAAAGGTGCGTTGTATAACTTTTTGGCCTGCTTGTTTCTATGGATACGTCATTGCTCTGCCTGGAATGTTCCGCAGTATGACATTAAACAGCGCTACTTAACATTTATTCAATTACATGTGGTTGTATAGCTCAAAATACCTAGAAAAACAGGTATTCTCGCCTCTACACAGATCTGACCTGTAACTTGGCATGGTTTGGTTTCCATGAAGATAGAAAAGTTTAATGCCAGACAGTGAAACATTTCAGATAAAGCAATAACATCTCCATGACGAAAAGCATTTGGCGCACTCTCCATAAGAAAAGTTACACAACAAATTAAAAAATACCTAGTAGTTACAAATTGGCTATGAATGGAAGGCCTATAATAATAATTAATGTTTTAGGTACACTTACGGAGTTGGAGATTTTGACAGCCAGTCAGAACAGCAGGGGCTACGCAAACAAAAACCGACTCATTGCAAATCACACACTTGGTGATTAGATCTCTGCTACTGACACTGAAGCTGCCTTTGTGCCGTTGGGCAAGCAAACTCATACTTTATCTTAGGGCCTGTTTACACGAGAACGCTTATGGGTAAAAACGACAAAATATTTTATCGGAAGTGCCTTTCGTTTAGACGGTGACGGCGTTTTTGAGGGCTTAAAAATGCCAAAAACTGAAACCGCCCTCCAAAGTGGAAAACTTGAATACGCTCCGTCGTAGCGTTTTCGTCTACACTGCCCAAGACGCAAAACTCTGGTCAAATCTGCTGATGTTGCGTACGCGTTTACGTCACACCGGTCCATATATCAGTGTACTTTGTTTGGCACGACTCCCAGTCCACACCTTGTTGCGCCTTCGTTGCTTTGTAGTCTAACGTGGTCTGAAGCAATAGTTGAACTTCTTCGTCTGACCACATGAATTTTTTTTTTGCTACCAGAAGCCATGTTTTGTTTTGCTTTTCGCGGCGCAGATGAGAAGAAGGAAGATTCTACACATGCACGCGGACATAGTGATAATGTATCATAGCGCCACCTAGCCGCCTGGCATGCATAACCAATCGAATTCCACACACTTTTGCGTCACCGTATGCACGCAGATTTCCTCCCGAAAAAGATCGTCTAAACGCGGAATAAAAAGTGAAGACGCGACGCCACTTTTGCATCTTCTGTTCAGACCGTCATCATATAAACGTAGCCTTAGAAAATGTTTGAGTAATTTGGGTCCGTTTCAGTGAAATGTAAAGTCATAGGTGGACTACACAAATCTGGCAGGAGTTATACAGCAGTACATAAGCAGGACAAAGGTTGATTTACAGAGATAGTACGTACTTTTAATGAATTATTTTGTATTTTTCTGCATGCAGAAGCAGGATCCCTGTTTGTCAATAGAACAGTGATTAACCCTATTCATGATACAGAGCGGCACAATGCACTTTTCATATTCAAGGTAACTCAATGTGCCTCATGAATATAAAAAATATTACGAGAGCAAAGAAAACATGTATTTCAAAAGGAAGTCTATTTCATCTATTTGAAGCATTATAACTAAAAGCAGCTTCACTAAGTTTAGTTTAGACCCAAGTTCTTAGATCTTAGTTTGTTTCTTGGTTTATAATTCATTAGCATGTCTTTTATTTATAATATGTTGACCATTTTTGTGATTTGTAGTCAAAGCATGGTTTTAAAAGTGCACTGTGTACCTTCGCCTGCTTGTCTTCATGGAGATGTGCCTAGAATGTTCCAGAGTATGGCCATAAACTTATGAATCTCCAGCCAAATTACAGGTTAGATTTGTGGAGAAGCGACCCCACTCACAGTAAGAATATTTTAAACAATACATACGTGTAGTTGGATAAATGTAAGACAAATTAGTTTAATGCCATAGTGTGGACAATTTAAACCAAAACATTAACATCTCCATGGAAAGTTACACAGTGCATCTTTAAACCATGTTAGAATGTTGTTACTTCATCAAAAACATACCTGGAATTGTGTTTTGTTTCATTCACACATGTTTGAGTAATCCTGGATTATTAGTCTGTCTTACATCTCCAAAGCTCAAAATGCTGTTCCACCTTGTGATGTCAAGAAGTGGTAGTTTTCAAGTTAACAGCTCCTTTTACCATTAGATCAGTAGAGATTGGAAATTCTAAGGCTGAAATCATACAAAATGATTGTGGAGTGGTGTGTGGAGTTTAAAAACCCAGTGGAGCACCTCCTGTATAGTGACATGATGTCACACAGTGTTTTCTGTCTGAGAGAAGAACTCAGCCAATATGCAGGGTTTATAAAACAAAACACAACTCCAGTTTTTTTGTTTTGTTTTGAGGAAATCATTTTAAAGGTCCCATGGCATGAAATTTTCACTTTCTGAACGTTAACGTGAGCCCCCCCAATGGCTAAAAGTTGCAAAATGTGTAAACTGAGCATTTGTGATCCTTTTCCACGTTTGAAAAAAAGACAGCATAAACGGGCGATTCTGAACAAGGGAACATTCTGACGTCACACTCGCGGAAAGGTTTCCACCCCCCGTCTGGATGTCCACCCCCTGGCTCTGGAAATCACGCCCAGAGAGTTTGGACTGCAAACGAGCTACGAAATGCGAGATGCATTTTTTTTTTTTTTGCCTGGAGAGACGTGAGAGTGTTTCCAGGCTCGGATGTCCTTTATCCGAGCCTCCGAACCTCTAAAGCAGCAGTGGTTTAATTTTATTTTCTGTGGAAATTAGTTTTTTTTCATAGGAAGATATGAGACGCATCCCAAGTGCTTAAAACGCGGAAGTGGGTGACAGCGCACATCGCACCGCTAATCCAGGAAACAGTGGCGTATTTGGGCACACCCCCACCCGCTGCACTGGCCTGTCTCTGTCCTCCTCATTTGCATTCAAGCAACAACGCCCAGAATAAAGCGTTTCAGAGACATATTTATGACTCTGACTGTCTTCATGAGGCTATCTCATGCACTGAGTCTTGATTTTGGAGAAGGATTCATTTACAGTTTTAGGGAACCATTAACGCGCCATCAAGAAGCACCATGTCATGGGATCTTTAAACATAGATCAGAAAATAACGTAATATGGGCCCTTTAAACTCCTGGGACCTGAAGAAAAAAAAGTGTATTTAAATGTATTTATTTATTTATTTATTTATTGGGTGTGTGTGATTTTCGATTTGGAGGTAAATGAACACCTTCGCATTTAGGCCTACATTTTGTTAATTTTATTTTTATTCATGATGTTGTAAAGTGTCCTTTGTAATGGACCGTAATCGTGTTAAATCCATGTGAAGTTAACCTAACAAAAACTTTTTTTTTTTTGATGACCAACATCTCTGACAAGCTTCTACAGTTGCCTCAAAAAGTTTTTAGACTCCCTTTTAAATTCTTATTTATTTATTTATTTATTTTTTAATCATAGTGCAGCCACAAACTAGAGTCTATCTCAAAACGCTTAAATGACAGACTGGTTAACTCAATGTCCACTATAAAGGACACAAATGAATGGGCCGAGTCTCAGGAGGATAAAGTGTATAAATTGTGAGTGGATGTCAGTAGTGCCTTGAGAACAGGTGTTACGTGTTCAGATCTTTTAGGTTTTTTTAGTACTCATACTGCTGTATTTTGTATAAATCAGGAGACGCTTTTCCAGAATGTACTGGGCCATTAACCCTCTAAGTGTAGATATATTTTTAAGTGAAAGAACGCTGTTTTAGTGAATTTATACGACTATTACAAGGTCAGGGCCCAGTAGAGCTTGAAAATTCCTAACACAATCTTTGGTTTTTGAAAGTGAGAAATAGGTCATAATATTCAAATTTGCAATATTTTTTGTCATTCATGGGTTTCAGCCTCCTGTTACAAAAGATATAATGTTTTGATTGAATTTTCAACCATCCTAATCTTTCTTCATTCTGAAACCCACGGACTACAAATATCTTTTAGAACCGCTCATGTTTTAGTTTCAACTTCTATTTCCACATATAACAGAAAACTTTGTAATGAAGCCTACAGATCCACTTCTACGGATCAAAGTGCGGTCTTTTCTTTAACAGACATTTAAATTTACAGTATGCGTCTCTGCTAAGCCTGGCCCTCTTTTGTTTCAAGACATTTATTTTAGCTTGACTCACTCAGTATGTGCATTTTACTTCAATGTAGAATTTAATAACCACAACTGTCTATTCATGTTCTGAGCAGGGATGGAAGGTGAAGAAGTACAAGTAGTAAAGTACTGTAATTAAGTGGAATTTTTAGGTATCTGTACTCCACCAATTTGACTCCATGTTGTTTTAATCCTGAAATGTTCTGCAGTATGGCATTTATTTTTAATTTAATTTTATCAGCATGGAGACAAGCAGGGCACATCGCCAGGGCAAGTTACAGGTCCGATCAGTGGAGAAGTGGACCTACTCACAATAATAATTCATGTTTTTTGTGGTAGTTTGATAAATAAAAACATCTGTAATGAAAAAATATCAGATATATTTAAAAGTTCAGGAGTCCATGCACAGCCTCCAGGTGCTGGTAACAGCAGGAACATTCAACAATTCCAAAAGAGAAGGTTTACCGCACACTCGCTTGACTTTATTCTTTATTAGGCTACAGCAGGAGTCGGCAACCTGCGGCTCCACTCTTTGATCCCTCTGATGCGGCTCAGTACAGTGGCCCCTCCTTTATCCCGGGGGTTACGTTCTAAAAATAACCCACGACAAGCGAAATCCGCGAAGTCGTCAGCTTTATATTTTACAATTATTCTCCATATTTTAAGGCTGTAAACGCCTCACAACACACGTTCTACACTTTTCTCAGACTGGAATTAACGTTTTCTCACATTTCTCTCTTGTTTAAAGGAAAAGTAACGTTATTTTACAATCTGAGCCTTCTTTCGGTAATAAAACAAGTCGTTTGACTCACCCATAGCACGTTGGTGTCATTTGGAGCTGTTTGGTAAAAGTTATGTTGTAGCGTATCCATTAGCGTGAGTACTCGGGGCATTACTTTGCGGTCTCCAAATAACACAAACTTTAGCACTTTTCAAATCATAGAAGCCCGATGTCTTAATCTACGATTTTGTTTGAAGCAAAAGTGGCCTGTAATCCGAGATTTATCCATAGTTTCGAGTAGATGAGGACGCCAGTGCGCATGCGCGGACTGTGCTCTCAGCTCCCGGGACCCAAACATGAAACGCAAAGCTGAAAACTATGGATAAATCTCGGATTACAGGCCACTTTTGCTTCAAACGAAATCGTATATATCGGGCTTCTATGATTTGAAAAGTGCTAAAGTTTGTGTTATTTGGAGACCGCAAAGTAATGCCCCGAGTACTCAGGCTAACGAATACGCTACAACATAACTTTCACCAAACAGCTCCAAATGACAAGAAAGTGCTATGGGTGAGTCAAACGACTTGTTTTATTACCGAAAGAAGGCTCAGATTGTAAAATAACGTTACTTTTCCTTTAAACACTTTCGTAGATTTTCAACAAAAAAGCACAGTATTATAGAACGAAACCAAAGTGTATTTCACAGTTCTTATGACCGCTTTGCTGTGGCGGGTTTTGTCGGGGAGAAAACTTGCAAACAAACGGCACTTCAGAGTCACACTGCGATCGAACATTTATATAAATCTGGCAAACTGAACGCATCCTGTACAGGAGACACGGAGGAGAATGACGGACGAATCAGCAAAGGTCTACAGTCCCTTAGCCAATCAGGATGCAGAAATGCGCGTTGATACACTATAAAAAAAAATTGGAATAAAAAAAATCTGCGAAACAGCGAGGCCACGAAAAGTGAACCACGATATAGCGAGGGACCACTGTATTTAATTAAAATGTATTTTATTTTAGTTCATTCATTTTCAAAATGTAATTCTATGGCACAAAGGCAAAAAACAAAGACGTTATATGTAGTGTTATGTCATTTTAAATTTCAAAAGGGTTTTGTGGCTCTCAGTGTTTTCTTTACTGTGTGAAACGGGTCCAAATGGCTCTTTGAGTGGTAAAGGTTGCCGACCCCTGGGCTACAGCGAACAACGCATGTCGCCTTTACACCGTCATCAGGTACATGATGACAGGTCATCAGAAAAAGTCGAAGTCAAGCAAGTGTGCGGTAAACCTTCTCTTTTTTTTGGGAATTGTTGAATGTATCAGATATATTTGTTTAATGCCATACTGTGGAACATCCCAGACAAAGCAATAACATCTCTGGAGATGGAGACGAGCAGTGCGCTGTGTAACTTTTCTGGTGGAGGGTCCGTCACCTGCTTCTTTCCATTGATATGTGTTTACTCTTCCTGAAATGTTCCACAGTATGACATTTATACAATTAAAAGTTGTTTTAAAGCTCAAAAATACCAAGAAAAACTGGCATTCTGACTGTGAGCGGGGTCGCCTCTCCACAGATCAATCAATCAATCAATCAATCAATCAAACAATATTTATAAGGCGCTTTTCATACAAAATTGTAACACAAAGCGCCCTGACTTGTAACCTGGTCTGGTTCGGTCTCCATAAGATTTAAGGTTTAATACCATACTGCGAAACATTCCAACAGCATTTGACTCCACCAGAAAAGTTGTGCAATGCATCTATAAGGAACAAAACTGAGTATTTCATCCACCGCTGGCCTTGAGCTGATTGCGATAAGGAAAGCCACTACTCCTCGTGTTTCAACTTACTCCAAACTCTTAGAAGTCTGAATCCTAACCTGAACCTGATAACATCTCCAGCGACTACAAAGGAAGCATTGTTAGTGCACTGGGGCCTTTGTGTTAACACCGGGCGTTGGCAGCGTTCACAATTACAATTTTAAAAAAGACCAATTTGTCCGGAGATAAGTCTCGAACCCCAAAGTTAATTAGACCCTGGATGGATGGGAAAGCCTGCCTGGGCGCCAGAGACTATTGCTAGCTACTTGTTATTCTGGCGTATAGCAAGAATTAGATTAGCGGGATCACAGGGCACCATCATCAGAGGGTATTTTTAAGAGAGGGTTCTGGCAGGGAGATCAGGAGACGGGCTAGACTCCATTAACCCAAAAGGACATGCCGGATAAATATGTCCACAGCAGCTGGAGAGATAAAGTTAGCATGAGAGAACCCCGCGTTGGAAATAGGCAACCTGATGACAAATTTTGAGTCGGACATGCCCACAGACGAGATGGGGCCGGGGAGATCAAGGGCTTTTGTGAGTTTGGTGACTGAGATGGTGGTAAGTGTAGGAAAGAATGACACGGGGTTAGTGTAATAAACAGATCGGATTTTAGGATTTACTCAGAGATGATTGTTGATATAAACAGTGCATTACTACTACGTAAACCAGTGCGCTTGTTGAGCCAGTTCCAGGCATAGATAACAAGGTATAGGGACACATCATGATGGGATTTGAGGGAAAAAAAGCTTTAAAAGGAAACTAGAAAGTAGGGGAATTGTGTTGGGGAAAAAAAGATTCAAAATATATATAGATACTTTTAGTGTATATTATTAAGATTGTCTGAAAACCCGAGAAAAAATTACAAAAGAATTTCACCAAAGCATTTTCAGGAGCCTGTGATCAATACAAGCCTCCACAGTCCTATTTAGGTGTTTGATTTTCAACCAAAAAGGTGAGCGTGAGGCATGTGTAACAGCACAAATGTGGTTAGAATTTGTATTTGAGACAAAGTGGTTTCTTGCCGATTGAAATGTTGTCAAATTCACTCACTCTAGCAAAGCGGCTGAAGTGTCTTGCTCAAAAACACCGCAGAACCCCATGTGATTGAACCACCGGTCTTTGGATTAGAAGAAGAGGACTATTGATGTGTTTTTTGAAATTAAGACTTCAAAATAGTTATAGTTTTGTTTTTTGTTTTTTTTTAATCAGACTCTTTTCCACTTATTGAATTTTATTTGAAAGAATTTTGGTCTCTTTGGCAAACAATACTGGTTGATTTATGGGCAAACCTGCTTATATTTTACTTTATATTGTTTTCACATAATAGTTTTCTCTATACTGTAGGAATATGGTCTGTTTTCTTAACTGTGGAGAAGTTTTAATACCTCCTAGTGATATTGGTACTGCCAGAGTTCTATGATTGAACTATGTCTATGTCAGAACTATCACCTTTACAACCCCAGTCCCTGGAAATTCTACAAGTACTATTGATTGGAGAAAAAAATATATATATTGGCTTTCCTAACATTTTTGGACTTGCTTCAAAACAGTGACACTGCAAATGCAGTTGGAAAGTCGCTAAACTTGACTGTCAGAACTATTTCAAAAAGTTTAGAAACAATTCTTAAGATGTGAATCCCTCAGTCGTCCAGGTAGAATCCATGGCAAAAGGAGAAATTCAATTTGTCAACTGGACAAAAGTATTTGGTTGAATATGTTTCGCAGCTCATCCAAGCTGCTTCTTATGAGGGGCCGTTCAAGACATTATTCATTCTGGTCCTCTCACATACATACATTCTCCTCTCACATACATATATTCTCACTCTCACATACATACATTCTCCTCTCACATACATACATTCTCCTCTCACATACATATATTCTCACTCGCACATACATACATTCTCACTCTCACATACATACATTCTCCTCTCACATACATACATTCTCACTCTCACATACATACATTCTCCTCTCACATACATACATTCTCACTCGCACATACATATATTCTCACTCACACATACATATATTCTCACTCTCACATACATACATTCTCCTCTCACATACATATATTCTCACCCTGAGAATATATGTATGTGAGAGGAGAATATATGTATGTGCGAGTGAGAATGTATGTATGTGAAAGTGAGAATATATGTATGTGCGAGTGAGAATGTATGTATGTGCGAGTGAGAATATATGTATGTGAGAGTGAGAATATATGTATGTGAGAGGAGAATGTATGTATGTGCGAGTGAGAATGTATGTATGTGCGAGTGAGAATGTATGTATGTGCGAGTGAGAATGTATGTATGTGCGAGTGAGAATATATGTATGTGCGAGTGAGAATATATGTATGTGCGAGTGAGAATGTATGTATGTGAGAGTGAGAATATATGTATGTGAGAGGAGAATGTATGTATGTGAGAGGAGAATGTATGTATGTGAGAGTGAGAATATATGTATGTGAGAGTGAGAATGTATGTATGTGAGAGGACCAGAATGAATAATGTCTTGAACGGCCCCTCATAGCTTCTGGCAGCTTCCTTGCAGATCTTAACGACAGGGCTACTGGACGCAGTGCACTTTCCATAGAACAGGACCCCACTCACCCAGAAGCACCGCACCCCTCTGCCCTCAGGACGCAGGAACACCTCACCCCTCTGCACTCAGGACGGAGGAACACCTCACCCCTCTACCCTCAGGACGGAGGAACACCTCACCCCTCTACCCTCAGGACGGAGGAACACCTCACCCCTCTGCCCTCAGGACGGAGGAACACCTCACCCCTCCGCCCTCAGGACGGAGGAACACCTCACCCCTCTGCACTCAGGACGGAGGAACACCTCACCCCTCTGCCCTCAGGACGGAGGAACACCTCACCCCTCTGCCCTCTGTACAGAGGAACACCTCACCCCTCTACCCTCAGGACGGAGGAACACCTCACCCCTCTGCCCTCAGAACGGAGGAACACCTCACCCCTCTGCCCTCTGTACAGAGGAACACCTCACCCCTCTGCCCTCAGGACGGAGGAACACCTCACCCCTCTGCCCTCAGGACGGAGGAACACCTCACCCCTCTGCCCTCTGTACAGAGGAACACCTCACCCCTCTACCCTCAGGACGGAGGAACACCTCACCCCTCTGCACTCAGGACAGAGGAACACCTCACCCCTCTGCCCTCAGGATGGAGGTACACCTCACCCCTCTGCCCTCAGGACGGAGGAACACCTCACCCCTCTGCCCTCAGGACGGAGGAACACCTCACCCCTCTGCCCTCAGGACGGAGAATCACCTCACCCCTCTGCCCTCAGGACGGAGGAACACCTCACCCCTCTGCCCTCAGGACGGAGGAACACCTCACCCCTCTGCCCTCAGGACGGAGAATCACCTCACCCCTCTGCCCTCAGAACGGAGGAACACCTCACCCCTCTGCCCTCTGTACAGAGAATCACCTCACCCCTCTGCCCTCAGGACGGAGGAACACCTCACCCCTCTACCCTCAGGATGGAGGAACACCTCACCCCTCTGCCCTCAGAACGGAGGAACACCTCACCCCTCTGCCCTCTGTACAGAGAATCACCTCACCCCTCTGCCCTCAGGATGGAGGTACAGGACACTAAGGTGCAGGAGGGCCCGCTTTGGCAGAAGCCTGATCCCCTCGGCCATTACATTTTTGAACAACAGGCCTCACTGAGTGTGCTGTAACGCTTATTGTAATGTGTTTGTGTTTGTTGTTGCTGTGTGTGTCAAACAGGCTCTGTGTGCGTGAAAATGAATTTCCCTTTGGGGACAATAAAGTCTAAGTCTAACTTCTTCAGTTCAGAAATGAAGAAACAGCTGCTTTAGAAACTGTTGTAAATAGGGCTGTCATGATAACGCTTTTTGAATCCGAGAAATATTGTGATTAAAGAATACTGAAACTACTTTATGCCACTGAGCAGGATAATCCCAGTACACCAGTTTTCTTTTTTACAACAAATTCTAGTACATAACATAAGCCATAAAAGTTATTTATTTGACCCTCTACTGTTCAGAGCTTGCCTTATTATGTGAAAATGACAAAAATCCTCCTCACTTTTCCAAAGAAATTGTACACATGATAAATACTAAGCCCCAAAATATATTGTCACCTATTGAACGATAAGTCAATATAGTAATTATCGTGACAGGCCCATTAGCTCACCGCCGCCTTCCAAGCAGCTCACCAAGGGACTTCTGAATTACACGCATTGCGCTGAATCACTGGAATTTGATTAATTACTATTGTAAAAGTGTCAGTTTGATGCAGTAACTTTGTGTATTAATAAATGGTTTATGTTTTATATTTATACTTCTAACAGTTCCCCATCTAAAGCTTGCAGTTACTCCTATACCAGTATATACCCAATTTCTTGCAACTGCCAAAATTAATAGTTCTCGAGTTTTTCGTTTTGTAAAGGTAGCCCACTGGAGGAAAAAGGTTAGAGACCCCTGATGTAGAGTTTGTATTTTTCTATTTCCTTTAAAACCATAATAAATAAACCAAGCCATCAGTTTCTTCTGAAAGTGCACACTTCCATTTTGATTGGTCAAAGGTCCTATATTACACCAAATGGATTCTTGTGAGCTTTACGCCGTCTTAGAATGTTGTTACCTCCTTGAAAACATACTCAGAGTTGTGTTCTGTTTCATTCACACCTTTGAGTAACCATTTATTGTGAGTCTGTCTACATTTTTCCAAAACTCAAAATGCTCCGTTCCACCTTTCCGTCAGTTTTCAACAGCCACTTTTTCAAATTTAGTTCAGTAAACATTGGCAATTCCAGGGCTGAAATGATCCAAATGTGTGCACTTGGAACAGTATATGGAACAGAGTGTTTTCAGTTTGAGAGAAAAACTGTGCAGGATTTGTGTGTTAAACGTGTGAATGTATGTTTTGATGAAGAATTATAACATATGTAGATCAGAAAATACTGCGATTTAGGCCCCTTAAATAGAGACAGTAACAGGGATGAGATGTATATACTTATATTACAGTTTCCATTGCTTTAAATCTCTGTATGCTCTAAAAACATATTGTAATCGCTTGTTGACCTGAGGCGGATGTGACCCTGATCCATAAATTAAACCGTATAGATTTCAGCTCGGGGCCTTCATTACTATTCCGGAGAGGCAGGCTGCATTTCAGTGACACTAAACACGCTGACGGTAACTCAGGTTGGACGTAGAGCAGTCGAGATGGCCGTCGGGGTCAGGTTGTGTGTGCTCTTTAACTACGTGGACTGGGAGGGTGACGTCTTGTGAGATTATGTGGTAGAAGCATAAGGAGCTAACCTTGGGGCTGGCACCTTATCCCGGCTACCCTGTGAGTTAAGGCGAAGAGAGCTGCAAAACAAACAGCCAAACAAACAACACAAAACACAAAAGATTGGCGGGCAATGTTAAGTCTGGGATGTTAGAGGACACACGCACGCACACACACACGCACACACACACACACACACACACACACACATACACACGACATTCACTGCGGAGTGTTCTGGAGACGCACATATTCCTACAATGTGAATGGAGAATTAACTCAAGGATGCACTGTTGAACTATTTACTTGTTAAGAAGAGTAAATTTGTATTTGTTTTAATTGAATTTTGAGTAGAAATGTGTAGAAATGCAGTTATTACTTTATTACTATTAAAGGTGCATTGTGTAACTTTTCAGTTCTAGGGTCCGCCACAAGCTTGTCTCCATGGAGATGTTATTGCTTTGCCTGGAATGCTTGTATTTTACCTTGTATTTTATATTTGACTACTACTTTTCTATTTAAATCTGATTTGTACATATGTATTAATTATCTTTATTTTTAGGTATATAATTATGTCTTATCTGTCACTGGTCTATTGCTCTTTGGTTGCCATTCCATCTATTTCTTCATTTCCGTCTTCTTTTTTTTCCTTTCTACCCTCTTATATATTATATTTGTTGAGTGAGCTACCGTACCCAAAACAATTTCCCTTGTGGATCAATAAAGTGTGTCTAAGTCTAAGTCTAGTTATTTCATTAGGTGTGTTTTTATTGTTCGAAAGTGTCTTGAAAAACCTACTTTCTTAGTGTGAGTGAGCTTGCCTCTACACAGATCTGACCAGTAAACTGCCCTGGTGTCACCAACTGCTTTCTCCAGGGACATTAATGCTCTACTGTGGAACATTTCAGGGAATCTTCATGCGAACAAGAAGTTGGCGTACCCTGCTACGCCAAGGTTAATACGGCAAAAGTCACAAACTAGAAACGTTTTTGTTTTACAGGCTGGGCACCTGATCAGTGGGGTAAAGTTAGGCCTTAGAGGAGGTCTGCGCTGTTTTCTTTCCATTGGTGCTTTTCAGATGAATATGATGATGTCATGCTTACAGATGGGCACAAGAGTCAGTTTTCCCAATTGATAACACTGTATTTTTATTAGAAATATCTAAAAGCTAAATTCACAAGTGTTGAACCTGATCATGATCATGTCAATTAGACGACATTCAGATTGCAGCCTGAAGTGACCCAAATCCGATTTTTTCACCCCAGAGAGACCTGTATCTGATCTTTTAATGACAGTCTGAACAACATAGATCAGATTTTTTCAAATGCGACCCAGGCTACTTGGACTACGTTCACACTGCAGGGCTGTGAAATCCGATTTTTTTGGGAGGCCATTCACATTTCCAGTTAAATGCGAATTGTACGTGATCTCCAGTGTAAACGCTAAACTCCCCAAAAGTGTCCCGCATGTGCATTGGAGGACACGATGACGTCACACGCGTCGAGCGTGTTCAATGTTTACGGAAGTCGCCTAAAGTTGCTTTCATACTGGAGCCAAAACATGTACAGCTTATTTGTTTTAAGGAGGAGAAAGAGAAGGACAAGGTTTTTGGCCACGGTGTTTTGTGGGGCAGTGGCAGTAACGTCCGTAGAAATGAACGTGTTGGTGCGGAGTTGCAGCCAAGCGTGGTGGGATTGCTATGTGCTTCGCCGCTTCACTGATACGGAGTTTATATACTATTTTCGCATGACAAGAAGAACGTTTTGTGTATATTTGTGAGCGCCTACTTGTACCACTCTCGCTGGAGGGAACACGCCCAGGTCGGATGAATGCGACCTGGCCGTTCAGACTGAAGTCACATGCCAAAAGATCGGATATGTATCGGATTTAGGACCACATATCCAAGTGGCCATTTGAAAAAATCGGATCTGCGTCGTTCAGACTGTCATTAGAAGATCAGATACAGGTCACACAGAGGCGAAAAAATCGGATTTGGGTCACTTCAGGCTGCAGTGTGAACGTAGCCTTGGATATGTGGTCCTAAAACCGATACATATCCGATCTTTTGACACGCGACTTCAGTCTGAACGGTCACGTCACATTCATCCGAATGACCAGCACCTTTAAAATCTCCAGGTGCTCAATGCGTCCATGTTTAGGCCACTTCCGTAAACACTGAGCACACTCGCTGCACGTGACCTCGTTGTGTCCTCCAAGGCGCATGTGGGACACTTTTGGAGTATTTAAAGTTCACACTGAAGATCACATACAAGTGGTATTAAATTGGAAATATGAACAACCTCGCAAAAAAGTTGTATTTCACAAAAAAAATCCAGATTGAGCTTTAAGCCCTCCCTGCAGCGTGAACACAGCCTTACTGACCAGGCTCTAGTCACTGTGTATTACATCAAAATCTGTAATCTTTCATTTTAGCGGGCCACATCTGGGTTAAATATTTTTGGTCTATAGATCGCTGTGAAGAGACGGTGTAATTCTTCACCACACACAGACAGTAGAAGAACAGTGGATTCAATCTAGAGACAGTTTCAACATCTGGACATTGTTTTTGTGAGTGTTTTGAAGATGTTTCGGTTCCCATCTAGAAGCCATTTTCAATCTGATGCTACTGGTTTGAAACAAAAAGAGGAGCTTTAGAGAGAAAGTGCCCTGCCTTTGTTTACGAGCTCACACTGTTACGGGTCGTTATGAACCTATTGTGAGATGGAAACTTCACCTTCTGGGGCTGGACTTGGTGAACTTTGGTGAGATCAAATGTGCACTGCGTAACTTTTCTTGTTTTATCGTTGTTATTGCATTGTCAGAAATGTTTCACAGTGCGGCTTTAAACCTTTCTGTCTTCATGGAGACCAAACCAGGTGAAGTTCAGGTCAGATCTGTGGAAAGTAGTGCTGTCAGGCGATTAAAAAAAGTGATCTAATTAATTACAGGACTTGTAATTAATTAATCTAATTAATCGCATTTTGAGAGTGTGAGAGAAAGAGAGATTGGGAGAGACAGAGAGAGAGAGATTGAGGGAGAGAGATTGAGAGAGAGAGATAGATAGATAGAGAGATTGAGGGGAGAGAGAGAGAGAGACAGAGAGAGAGGGAGAGAGAGAGAGAGGAAGAGATAGAGAGAGAGAGAGATTGAGAGAGAGAGATTGAGGGAGAGAGAGAGATTGAGGGAGAGAGAGAGAGAGATTGAGAGAGAGAGATTGAGAGAGAGAGAGAGAGAGAGAATGGGAGAGAGATTGAGGGAGAGAGAGGGGGAGAGAGAGAGATTGAGAGAGAGAGAGATTGAGAGAGAGAGATTGAGGGAGAGAGAGAGGGAGAGAGAGAGAGATTGAGGGAGAGAGAGAGGGAGAGACTGAGGGAGAGAGAGAGAGATTGAGGGAGAGAGAGAGAGGGAGAGATTGAGAGAGAGAGAGAGAGAGATATTGAGAGATTGAGGGAGAGATTGAGGGAAAGAGATTGAGAGAGAGAGAGAGATTGAGGGAGAGAGAGAGGGAGAGATTGAGGTAAAGAGAGAGAGAGTGAGGGAGAGAGAGAGGGAGAGAGATTGAGGGAGAGAGAGAGATTGAGGGAGAGAGAGAGGGAGAGATTGAGAGAGAGAGAGAGAGAGAGAGAGAGAGATTGAGAGAGATTGTGAGTGATCAAGCGAGCGACCCCACTTTGTGATTGAATTTGTCAGTTTTTCTGCTGTCGTTTTGCTCATTCGTTTCCCTAAGGCCGTTTCCCAATTCACCGACGGCACACTTGTGAGCGTCCTTGGAACGGGATATGCGTCATATCCGGCGCGACAAGCGCCGTTCCATTCGTTTTTTCCCCCCTGCACCGTCGAGACGAGCCCTGAACGGCGCCGTCGTTTCCATGGAAATCGGGGCGTGGACCAAGCGTGCAAACATGCACGCTTCGCACACTTAAAAGCCCCAGCATGCACAGCGCGGGAGGATATATGACTACAAAGACCGACTCGCCAGCGACATCCACAAGTGACAGTTGCGACGTCACTATAAAATATACGTACTGGTTCACCTCACCTACAACTATGCTACATGAAACTCTTCATAAACTACGCTAAACATGTGTGACGGTAGCCGTAACGGCATAGATCACGGCACCTGTATTACCGTTCACATGCTTTTCCCCTTACACTTCTATATTTCCTTTGCTGTTGTAATGCTGGATATTCTACAGTATCGCCATGTCCAGCGTTTACTCTAAGCTGCGCACTGCTCGCACATTCTCAGCGCACAAGAAAACTTGTGCAGCGCCCTGTAAATCAGGGATGAAAGAGCTTTTATTCAGCCGCGGGGTCATTTTTTTTTATATCTGCAAAGTGCGAGCCGCACGGGGCGGGGGAGGGGGTGCATTTCGGATGTGGAGTTAGTGTGTGTTTGCTCAGACACATTAAAAATTAGGGGGAACATTGGCCATGTCCCAATTCCAAGTATTACTAGTCGCAATAGAATAATATTTTTGTCTTTAGGGAACAAGGAGCAGACCACCCGGCTCATTGAGCTGAGGCGGGACCTGTTCAATTTCGCAGACGGCCATGTGAGAAACATAGTGCACTAAGGACAGAGCGAGTGTGCGCCGTCTCGACAACAGACCGAGTGCACACTCACAAGCGTGCCGTCGCTGAATTGGGAAACGGCCAAAGTCTGCGAGCGTGGTTTGGTGGTTTGGTGGTTTGGTGGTTTGGTGAAGTGCGCACTATCACCGGTAACGATGGAACTTGCTACAAATCACAGCGTTCTTGTTGATCGTCCCATCTTCGTTCTTTTTATAAATAAACTTGCCGTTCTGGCAGCGATTTGCTCGCCGCACGACAAATTTAAAATGCGTGTGCACTGAATTGCCACTCATAATTAATTGCAATAATTTGCAGTGTAATTAATTAATCTAATTAACGCGTTAAACTGACAGTCCTAGTGGAAAGGTTACCCCGCTCACAGTCAGAATGCCTGTTTTTCTAGGTATTTTTGAGCTACAAAGCCAAATGTAATTGACTAAATGTAAAGTAGGTCTGTTTAATGTCAATATGGAACTTTTGAAGCAGAGCAGTGACGTATCCATAGAAACAAGAAGGTGACGGACCCCCAACTGAAAAGTTACATAATGCACCTTTACATTCCCAGAGTGTCGAGCCAGTTTGAGCCAAATTGAAAATGGCTTCTGAATGAGAGCTTCAACATTTTTTATTACAAAAACATGTCATCAATGAGCATCGTTGAAACCATCTCCTCAGAAAATGTTGTGATGCCATCTGAAACCACCACATTCATTCTGTAAAGTGCGTTACTTCACATAGAGGGGTATGTCTTCAAAAGGGCTTTTAACCAAATCACTGAGTCATTTCATTCAATAATGTATTTCCAGTGTAGTGAAAGGCAAAAGAACCCTCTCATCACAAGACCACTGACCGACTGTGAGGTATTACTATGTGCTTTCATCCTTCACTTGTCAGATTGACTCGCCAATTGAAAAGCCCGCCTTTAAGCCTGTTCGCACTATTGATAGAAACAAAGACTGCACTCAATCACACAAAATCCCGCTCTCAAATCCACCATGACTTCTGACGGAATCTTATCTCATGATCTCTTTAATATAGAACCAATATTCAACCGAAATCCTCGAGATCTAGTTCTTGTCTTTTATCAGATTCAGTCTCAGGTCAGCTAATCGCTACAGACGAGCTCGGATCCCAGCACTGAAATGAAAACTGAAATCATGAGGGCTATCACGTATAACAATAGGTCATTGTACAAATCTACTTTAAGTACAAGCTAGTTTTACCCAAATGTTTCTAATGTCAAAGACAGACTGAATAGCTGTATCTAATACTGTATCTAAAATGCAAGGTCATGATGAGCAGTTCACCCTTTTTGTTAAAATACCAGCTTTTCATTGCATTATAAAGGCCAAACATGCATTAAATATACTGAATCATAAATCATGTTCAGCTTACCTCACTTTTATTACTATATTGCAGAAATAACAGGCATTGTAAGGAAAAATATTGTACAAAACTGTATCTAGAGCAGGGGTGTCAAACATGCAGCCCGGGGGCCAGATCCGGCCCTCCAAGATCTTTAACCTGGCCCTCGGCTGATTTTCTATTAAAATATTTTAATTATATTTTCATTCATTCATTCATTCATTTTCTTCCGCTTTTTCCATTCTCTGGGTCGCGGGGGCAGCAGTCCAAGCAGTGTTCCACTGCCCAGAACACAATGCACCAGCCCTCATGAATCCTCCCATGGGTGGTGGGTCCACAGGAGGACGGCTCACGTCACAACAGGCCTTGATTTATCGTCTGCCATGGGGGCTACCAGTGTCCACAGACACAGACACTGGGGGCGAGGTGGGGTTAAGTGTCTTGCCCAAGGACACAACGGCAGCGCTCATCTGTGGGAGCTGGGATAATTATATTTTAATTTTCTATAAAAAAATATTGGTAATTTTCTGCACCTCTTTTCTGCGGAGCTTAGCATAGCAGCGTCTCCAGCGCCTCTGTGCGTGGCCCCTCCCACCACTCCCACCAGAGCAGCACAAATGAAGACCAAACGCTCTTAAAGGACCATCGTTTTGACTGTTGACTGTGACACCCTCATCAGCAAAATGTCCAAAATGAGAAAAGTGGATGCCGAGTGCAGGATTTTCCAAGAAAAATTGACTAATTTGTATTTGTTGACGGAGGTGAATGGGAAACCTGTGTGCTTGTGTTGAAACTGCATTTTTCTTAAAGTTTCAGGTTCACAATATTATAATATTTTGTAAAAGAAAGAGTTCATCAAATAAAAAAGACTTCTGTTTCTCTGCACAAATATTTGGACTTATTGCTATTTTTGGGGTATATCTGCCATGAGTTTTCTGATCCGGCCCCTTTAGGATCAAAGTAGGTTGGATACGGCCCCCGGACAAAAATGAGTTTGACACCCCTGATCTAGAGTTATAAACGAGCCTAAAATACTGTTAATTGATAGTGACATCAAGCTGGAGGTTTTTTTGTGTGTGGTTTTTTAACATTTTCTGAAAACAAGAAAATTTTCTGAAGCCTATGATCAATATGAGCGTTCATTGTCCTGTTTAGGTGTTTAATTTTCAACAACAACAAAAAATGAGAGTGACTTGTTTAACAGCACAAATCATCTCACCTGTTGTAGTTCGAACCAATTCAGCTCTTTCTGGTCAGATAGTGTTCAGCTAAAGCTCAGATTAAAGTCTAACTGGAGTAACGGAGCTTCTGCTGACAGAGTAGTGCTTTCAGTTAGCGTCACACCCCCAGGTAAAGTATCAATCAGTAAAGGAACTTGGCTAAGATTTGTTGAATAGGTGAAAAAAAACAGAAACGTGAATTAAAATGGAGAAATCATGAACGAATCCTAACAAATACTAGTGCACTTAACAGCTGTTTGTACTGTACTCGACAAAAGCAGTAAATAGTGAACATCAGTAACATCTGTAACATCTGTAATACTCGGAGTGGCAGTAAAAATTATAGCAACAGCTGGTTGGAATAAGACTGGGGCACTACATCATGAAGGGACCCCCGCTCACTTTCTTTCTCTGGAACTTTAACAACAATCATTTCTGACTCCA